>OW203750.1:2728847-3404919 GCA_934045075.1 Yponomeuta sedellus | reverse complement strand
GTACTTTGGCACACTCTAAGTCGCGAAACCCGGACTAATTCTTAGCATTGGCCTAATAACATGCTTAGCTAAGCAAACGTCTACTTTGATACTTAGCTAAGTTAGCCTGAAGTAATGCTTAGGGAAGCTTGAGTACGGACTTGGGCTAAGCAACGACTATTTATCTCGCCCTAAGGCTGACATTCAGAGACGAAAACTGAAGCTAAGACCGGTCTCAGAAATGTCAAAATGTACGTGATTTGGACATTTGTAAGACCAGTCTATGCTTAGTTTTCGTCTCTGAATGTCAGCCTAAGTCTTCCATAGCATTAACTTAGCCAACTATGTGTGTGAGTGGGTGGCTGTGTGTCAGTGTGTGTGTGTGAGGGTGTATTTATGTGCGTGTTTGTATAGTATGTGTAAATATTATTTAACACTGGCTGACGCTGTGTACATACATAACCTCACGCCTGTATCCCAGAGGGGTAGGCAGAGACCAGGGACTGCCACTTGCCACGATCCTGACAGATCACCTTCGCTTCATCAACGTTCATAAGTCGTTGCATGCACGCACGCCGGTGATTCTGTGACTTAACTTATTTAATCACAAAGTATAATAATTTATTAAATTTGCTAACCTAACATACTCCACCACGGGGGCCAAGTCCGAGTGGAGGATTGTAAGACAGTGGCGGGCCGGTATCAGTGGCGGGCGGGAAGTTATCAAGCCGCCCATAAGGCCTCTGACATTGCTTAACGACTGCCATTACATAACGTGCCTCGCGAAGCACGGAAGCGCTCGGAAAACTGCCACTAGCGGTAGTCACGGGACGGTCACTCATCCTGCACCTGACCGCGCCTGTTGTTGCTTAACTCAAGTGATTGATTCCAATCACTCGGCTCCACTAGGCCACAAGCGCTTCTCTTTTAAGAGCCTTTTTATTACTTTTGTTTATTTAAAGAGTTCTTGCATCGAGTCATGGTATAACTGACAACTCGTAGGATCTCAGTTCTTAAAAACCTATTTAGAGGCTACAAATTCCACCCATGCCGGGATTCGAACCCGCGACCTCTGGCACGGATAGCCAATAAAACGGTTTTTAAACTTTGTCCTTACGCCCCTACGCACTGTCCGGTTAGCCGCGTTGCGGCTGACCGTCCGGCTAGCCGTGATCAAAAATATGTACGAAAAAATGGTTTCTATTCGCACTGTGATGCGGCTGGCGCCCAACCGCTCCGGTCGCTCGGAGCGCTGCGGCCCGTCTGACGGCTAGCCGGACGGTCGCTATACGCACTACGCGGATGTACGCCGGTTTGCTAGTTTGCGGTCACTCTCCACTGTGTCCATCTATACTGGTTTCTAATATTTCTAAAAGTTCTTCAAAGATTTCAGACTCATTCTTGAATAGGTACCTATCCAAAAAACTTATCGTCATACTTTTTAAGCTCGTCGAAAAATATTTCAAAATGCTTGCTCTCGATTCGTGCTTGCAAATAAGGATGCACACAGAACCGTTTTCTTTGTTTTTTTTTCTGTGTGTATCGCGTGTAAATAAAATAAATAGCTGCAACTTCTTCTTCTATCTTGGAAATATTTCGATGGAACCGCACCGTTATCCTATCCGCACTCTCCCGTTGCGCTTACGGCTAGCCGCAGCCCGGTTAACCGCGATTGCAACCGCATCCTGCGGCTAGCCGGACGGGCAGCCGCAGTGCGGCTAACCGGACAGTGCGTACGAGGCCTTAGCACGGGTTAGTGCATTAGAAAGAGTATAGGATCTCAGTTGTTGACGTACTTCTGTTCATGACCCACATGCGGCTTCGTAGACACTCGACTAGGCCACGAGCCCTTCTATATAATTGTGTTTTTTTTTTCTTAATTGTTATGATTTATTGGCTATGGTGATCAATGTGTCGTACTTTATGTGTGTCTGTTAGTAATTCATACTTCAGTTCTTCTTCCTAAACAAGGATACATAAACATTTTACATTCTACTCACCTAGAGATGGAAGCACGCAAGCGCAGATCACTTCCAGCGACATCTTGCCGATAATGGCTTGGAGCTCCTGGAGTTCTAGAATGAAAGGAAAGTAGATGGTTAAAAGGATGTCCGGAACAGATCACTTTTAGTGACAAGGCAGCCATGTAAAAATGTGTGGCGGGCACAAACTATAACCTCCAACATTCCTCCATCGCGCAAACTGTTTCACATGACATACCATAAACAATATCCGACTAACAACAGTCGGACCGGCCGCCCCCAGGCATACAATCTGCCTGGCGGGAAATATGCCTTTAGAGTGGAAGAGTACATCAGAAGACAAACGCAAGTCACAGACGCGGCAAAATTTATTAAGACAATGAAATGGAAATGGGCGGGACATCTAGCCAGGCTGAAAGGTGACAGATGGACATTGAAGGTGACAAAGTGGAAAGGCGCTGAAGGGGGCCACAGAAAACGTGGACGTCCATACATGCGATGGGAAGATGACATAAAGTCGATCGCAGGTCCAGAGTGGACAAGCGTAGCGCAAGATAGAGATGTATGGACACAGTTGCAGGAGGCCTACGCCCAATAAGGGTGCTCGAAATATAAAATAAAAAAAAATTTACTCCGGAGTTATTGAAATTGATTTCTAAATTGAATTACATTAGAAGATTAAGTGGAGAACTAAGAAATAATGATCTATAAATAAATGCCTAGTTAAAAAAAAAATTCAGTTGTAAATTTAAGTAAGAAGTGTTAAGTAAGTACAAATTATGTACCTATGTAATTTATTGTAAAGAGCGAAATAAAAGGCATATTATTATTTATTATTAGTGGAAGACCAGGATTGATCACCAGACCTGGGAAAACCTGCTGTGAATCGTGGCGCCCTGGAGAGAGGAAGTTCGGGAGGGCCACAAGACCTGCGATGAAGCGTGGTGCTTGGGACTGGCAGACAAGAGAGCCAGGAGGCACCAAATATATACATGCCTGTCATACATGCATAGGGCCTGCTGTTCTGAAATCAGACTTTTTAGTCACTCAAAAACTGTCTAACTCTTGGGCACTGATTATATTCTTTTAATGCAATAACCTGTGCTAAGGACACTTTAAAAAAAAGGCACTGCTTAAATTGACCTTAATGGACGCAAAGGCCTATTGGTGAGTGGAAGAGCACAATCGCCCGCTCTTCCCTACAAATGTCTCCAAACCGTCGTGCACGCACGCAGCAATCAATAATAATGTTGGAGCAAGAGATTAAATTTGTCAGGATTATGGCCGGTGGAAGACCCTGGTCTTAGGTACAATCAATGCTTCTGGACCCGCACATCATCATAAACACGTAAACACCCAAGACCTGGGGGCTTTTTGTCCCCAGCCGGGGTTCGAACGCGGGAACTCTCGCATTATGTAAATGTTTTATGTGCAATAAAGTACAAATAAATAATGAGGATTTTAAGTTAATTATAACTGCAAGGGTACTTTAACAAATGTTTGGTAACGTTGGAGCAGGCAGTAGGCTGTATTTAAGGGCTGGAAAGCTAGATCCGAAAGAGGTAAGCTGATGACTCCATTATTTCCCCTTTTCAAAGACCAGCGCATGGAAATAGAAGGTTCATACAAGTGAGGCTACTGAAGTTAGGGGTTCGATGCAAGAAGTGTTTAAATTTTAACTTACTTTCTCTTGTTGGAGCCTGCATCTTCTTAATTCTTGTAAAAATAAACTAAAATCACCACTTTTCCAGGAAATTATCATCAAAACAAACACTATTTTGAAGAAAAATACCGTTGACTCACAGACTAGAATGAATGAATAAATGAATGTGTTCGGAACGCTGACCTCCGTACTCTATGGGTGAAATTAAAGAAGAAAAGAAATTATTTTAAATATCGAAAATGCAGCGGTTTGCTTTTGTATTGTTTTTTCATTCCTCTCTAAAGCCGCTTGCTGAAAGCATCGTTTTATTTTTAATATTCGCTTCATGTATTTATTATTTTACTGATGATTAAAACGTCGAATTACATAAAGAAGACTCCTAATTTTCATGTCCCAATATTGAACATGGTCCTTCGAGCCGGATATTAATGAACCTGGATGGACTTTCAAGTTGGACCTGGATCTTCAAGTTACGTTTCATCGTTGCATCAAGCGTCGATCTGCAGTTATACCCGTCGCCGAACGAGTTATTTTATCTTGAACCAATTCCGTAATACCTACTAAGGACGAGGAGAAGGCTTAAAATTACACGCAGCATACCTACTGAGTGAGTCCGTTCCATTACCTTCCTTATCTAGGTACTTATTTTTATTATTTGGTTATAATAACTCAAAATCCTAAACTACTAGGATTGTAAAATTGTAGCGGTGTAAAGCGGTACAAAGGGAATCACATTCAAAAGTTGCGTTTCACAACTTTACATTTTTAGCGCTCAGAGCAATCTGAGATTTAGCGTGATAGCTCTGTGAACTACGGATTTTTAATCTGTTTTTTTATACCATTTCTCACAGTTTTTTAATCTGTCACCTTTGACATTGTTTTTCTAGTTTTAAACTAGTCTGTGTGTGTTTTTATTTTCACTAAACTTTTTAAGTTTCTATTAAAGCAAAGTTTGAAAGTTTATTCATACTTCTATAGTGTATTAAGGTACCTAATTTACGTGTTAAAGTGAAAATTAAATAGTGAAATGGCAGGAGGCAACGACGGTCAACCGGTAAAAGATTCCGATGAGGTTTTAAACAAAAAGCGCGGTATTTTAAAATCTCAACTTACTCGCTTCAATCTTCTCGTGTGCAATATGAAAAGTGTATTGTCCGATGCTCAAACAGCCGAATTACATATGCGAATAAGTAGGATGGAGGAGTTATTCGGCCAGTTTGACGAAATTCAAACTCAGATCGAGATGCGATCCGAGGACTTAGATGCCGCCGCCTTTGAACGGGATAGTTTCGAGGATAAATATTACTCGGCGGTGTCCATCGCAAAAGCCTTGGTGGCACAGCCGTCTAAACAGGAATCGTCAGTTAATGGCAGCGAAGCTTCGTTGCCGAGCATGGTGATGCGTCAGCCAGTCCCGTGTAAGTTGCCTACAATTTCTTTGCCAAAGTTTGATGGAAACGTCCACTCGTGGTTAGAATTCCATGACACTTTCACTAGTCTAATACACAACAATCCTAAAATTGAAGATGTCAATAAATTTCAATACTTGCGTGCTTCATTGGTGGGCAATGCCTCAACAATAATACAATCCATGGAAACTTGCAATAAAAATTATACTATTGCATGGAAACTTTTGTGTGAGAGGTTCAACAACAAGCGCTTGCTTATAAACAATCACATCACAGCCATGTTTAATATACAGCCATTTGTCAGGGAGTCTGCTAGTGCTTTGAGAAGTATTATCGACACATTCAACAAGAACTTAAGAGCCCTGGAGTCATTGAATGAACCCACAAACCAATGGGACACATTGTTGATACATATAGCTTCTTCAAAACTTGACACTAATGTCCGTCGTCAGTGGGAGGAATTTATACCATCTCTTGCCTCTGTAACATTTGAGAGTTTCCTTAACTTCCTCAGCCAACGTGCGGTCATACTCGAGATGATGCAACACAATTCTGCAAGCGGTCACATTCAGCAGAATTTAAGCAGTGCTGCATCACATGCTAACCCAAGGCAAGGTAGCTTTAAGAAGGGGCCAGAGAAAGCATTTATGGCTGCTACTACACCAGAAAGGAATGACTGTGTAAGTAAAGCTCCTATTTGTCCCAAGTGTCAGGCTGACCACTGGCTCTTTGAATGTTCATTGTTTTTAACTTTGACAAATAAACAACGCGCAGATGATGTGGCTCAGTACAAAGTATGTAGGACATGCTTAAAGCCTAGGCACAACTATGCATTATGCAAAAAAGGTTTCTGTAAAGTATGCCATAAGAAACACAACACCTTAATACATGTAGAGAGCGAACCTTTAAAACAGACAAGTCTGCAAGGGTCCGAACCACCTGTTTCTACGGTTGACCCTAAGGTTTCATTGTCAGCGGCACACCAGGTAGGTCAAAGCCAAGTGCTGCTGTCCACTGCTCTGGTTCACATATATGATAATGATAATGGTGTCCATAAAGCTCGCTGTTTACTTGACAGTGGCAGCACAACATGCTTCATGACTGAAGCATTGTGTTCTAAACTCAATTTGCCTTGCAATAATATTGACACGTCTGTTTCAGGCATTAATAATGGTCATTCTAAATTAAATAAAACTTGCAAAGCTAAAGTTTCATCCACAAATAGTGAATTCAGTTTAGAAACAGTTTACTATATTTTGCCCACTATCACAAGTCATCTGCCTTCTCATAAGGTTGATGTAGAGGCTCTTAACATCCCAGAAGGTGTAATTTTAGCAGATCCAACCTTTTACATGCCGGGTCCAATTGACATCTTACTTGGTGCTGACATATTTTGGAGTCTGCTGGGCAGTGGTAGAATACATCTGGGGCAAAACAAACCAATAATTTGCCAAACCAAGTTTGGTTGGCTAGTTTCAGGGCACTGTCCAAATCAAGTACAAGGCGACATCAGCTGCAACTTTGTTGAAGCTCACGACGATGTACGCACTGAGCTGGAAAAGTTCTGGCAACTTGATGAGGCTACAATAAAGTCACCTGAAGCCTACTACACAAAGGAAGGACAAGCCTGTGAACAACACTCTAGTGAGGCATGGCCATTGGATATCAATGGTTCAACAGAAAGACAAGTCGAAGTGGTTATGGCCACTGCTGTTGAACCCCTTGACACGACGTCACCTAAAACTATGTTTGCTATTGACATTCATTGATACTCAAAGTATAATTTTTTGACGCGTGTTACAGCGTATGTTTTACGTTTTATTAATACTTATTTAAAAATACAGTCCACTCACAATATAAAGGCTAAATTTTATTAATTTTTTTTTAAATATTCAACTTTATTTTTGCAAAACACAAGCCCTACGTTTCTTTCTACTATGAAACTAGATAGGGCATCTAACTTACTTTGCAAGTTGTCGCAATCGGAAAGTTTTCAATCCTATGAACTTATTCGAGCAGGCCGCCTCCCAAATAAAGATTCTCTGGCTATTCTTAACCCATTTATTGATGACGATGGGGTCATGAGGGTTGGAGGCAGGCTGTTCAATTCACAATTTAATTTTAATAAAAAACATCCTATCATTTTAGATGCAAAACATTCTTTAACAAAGATGATATTCGCACGGGAACATCTTCGCCTGTTACACGCTGGCCCCCAAGCAATGCTAGCTTCTGTACGGCAATCTTTCTGGCCTATCAGAGGGCGGAATTTGGCTAGGGCCACATATCATAATTGTGTTTTCTGCACACGAATGCGCGGTTCTACTATTGCCCCAATAATGGGTAATTTGCCAGAACACCGTGTGACACCTGGGCAACCTTTTCATGTCACTGGCGTTGACTATGCTGGTCCTATACTAGCAGCCTCAAAAAAAGGACGAGGATGTCGCCTCATCAAGGTTTATATTGCTGTATTTGTGTGTTTTGCCACCAAGGCTATCCACCTTGATTTAGTTAGCGATCTGTACTCGGACGGCTTTTTGTCGGTGTTCCGTCGATTTGTGTCGCGTAGATCGTTATCAGCGCATCTCTATTCTGATAACGGAACTCAGTTTGTCGGTTTTGCTAATGAACTTAAACAATTTCTTAAACAAAATGCTAATCGGTTGTCTGAGCAAGCGGCAGCTGAAAACCTTAATATACATTTTATACCTCCATATTCATCACATTTGCTGGTTTAATGGAAGCGGGTGTTAAATCAACAAAGTACCATTTAGTTAGGGTTCTTGCCAACTGCCATTTAACATTTGAAGAACTTTGTACCGCTTTGTGTCAGATTGAGGCTATTCTCAATTCGCGCCCGTTGACTCCTCTCTCTTCCGATCCGCACGATCTTCTTCCCCTCACACCGGGGCACTTTCTGGTCGGACGATCACTCACTGCGCTGCCAGGACCAGAACTCACGGACGAGCCAATCAGCCGCCTCAGCCGTTATCAACGAATCGAACAGTTGCGACAGCAATTCTGGGCTCGATGGTATAAAGAATATATATCTGAGCTCCAACAGAGATATAAGTGGAAGAGTGACGACCAAAGCCATCTTAAAAAGGATATGATGGTTGTTGTCAAAGATGATAAGCTACCCCCTCTTCAATGGAAACTTGAAAGAGTGGAACAACTTATACCAGGAAGCGATGGCATAAGTCGAGTCGCTGATGTACGAACTTCGTCTGGAATCGTCCGGCGGAATTTCACAAAGTTGTGTCCGTTGCCTATCTAACAATTTGAAGATGTTGAAAGCAACCTTTCAACGGCGGCGGGCATGTTCGGAACGCTGACCTCCGTACTCTATGGGTGAAATTAAAGAAGAAAAGAAATTATTTTAAATATCGAAAATGCAGCGGTTTGCTTTTGTATTGTTTTTTCATTCCTCTCTAAAGCCGCTTGCTGAAAGCATCGTTTTATTTTTAATATTCGCTTCATGTATTTATTATTTTACTGATGATTAAAACGTCGAATTACAGAAGACTCCTAATTTTCATGTCCCAATATTGAACAGAATGAATGAATGAATGAATGAATGAATGAAGAATCACAGATTATAAAGTAATGTTTACTTGAATGAATGATTGATTAGATACACAGACTAAATAGAGTGATTAGATATGACGATTTTTTTTATGGTCTTAAGCTTTAGCTACTCGACAACAGATGGCGCTAACTAGACCGAGCGAAAAGCAGCAATAGTGAACGAAATCGAATTCCGATTTCCCGCCTTTCTTCTCACAGTGTTGTTTTGACATTTTACGAGAATTTTTACATAAAATTTTAGAAGAGTTTTACGTGATATTTATTACAATATGCAGTAAATCAAGTGTCCCTTGCTTCTCGTAAGCAAGCATTTTCTTTTCCCCTTTTAAAATGGCTAGTAAAAAGGCTTTAAAGAATCGCCTTGTGGCAAAAGTGGTGGACGGTGAAAGCGGCCCCTGTGCGTTTTGTCGGCAGACGAATAACGATGAAATCGCCTTCGGGAAGCTATACTCGATGGGCGATCTCTATTGCCATTACTTCTGTGTGGTATGTACTAGTATTTTACATTAATAACATTTCCATCAGCAAGTCCCTTACGCTGCTTTGCAAACCATTCCACCACGATGACTTGCCATGGACACGAACATTCTGGTGGTGCGACGTTGCCAAACGTCCCGGTTCTTGTGTCGGGCCGGATTTCCCGGGCTGAAAACAGCCTTCTTCAGACAGGTCTTCGGGTATAACTCGTCTTTTTTCATCCAGAAGACGAAGAAGACTCTACGACCTGAAGATAGGATAAATTCGATTTTAAAATATGTGGTTGGTGGGTAAAGTTGGACGTTTTATTAATAGATAGAGAACACTTTATTTTACATAAAAAATTGCATTTCCAGTGGCAATTCTTGCTATCTATTGTCATGTGAACGTAATTTAAAACTCAAAAAATACTTCTGTTTATTTACGTTTTTTACTATGTCCAAAAAATTTCTATTCTATTTTTATTTATTAATAGAATAGAATATATTTATTTGTCTTCAAGCGAAATAAGACACAACAATCACTTATACTAGAGGCATTAATGACAGTTTAAAGAGACTATTATAATTATAATTAATCAATTAATATGATTTAATTGAATGTAATTTGGATAATTTTAGTTATTCGTTACTAACCCTCGTATGTCCCCACTGCTGGGTAGGTCGTACTCCACCACGGGGGCCAAGTCCGTGTTGGTGGAGGATTGTAAGACCGTGGCGGGCCTTACTGTCAGAAGTTATCAAGCTGCCCATAAGGCTCTGACATGGCTTAACGACAGCCATTATATGACAGCCGGCACCAACAGCTTAACATGCCTTGCAAAGCACGGAAGCACTCGGAAAAATGCCACTAGCGGTAGTCACGGGACACTCCCCCATCCTGTACCTGACTGCTCCTGTTGTTGCTTAACCAAGTGATTGATTCCAATCACTCGGTTCCACTAGGCCACAAGCGCTTCAATTTTGTCTTTCAAAGTGTGATTGTTTGTGACATCACTTTCAGCTGCTGTCCTGTTGCCTAATCCAGAAGGGTCAGGACGAACACGGACTCCTGGGTTTCCTCTATACAGATATCCAGGCAGAGCTTGAGAGGAGTAAAAAACATGTGAGTTATACATACATACACATACATAACCTCACGCCTGTATCCCAGAGGGGTAGGCGGACACCAGGGACTGCCACTTGCCACGATCCTGACAGATCACCTTTGCTTCATCAACGTTTGTAAATCGCTGCGAGCATGCATGCCGGTGATGCTGTGACTTAATTTTTTATTTTATTATTTTTATTGGTGAGTTATACAAAACAACAAAACATGAATCATACGTATTTTGTGCGTTTTTCTGTACTCTATGATACCAAGTGCTTTATTCTCAGAAATAAGGTCTGGTCCTAGAGCCTAATACTTACATAGTTTTTCAATAGAATGAAATAAGCGTGCCAATGGTTGTTATTTGCCTCAATTTGGTAGTCTACAAAGCAAAAGCAGTACAATGTCATTCCAGGGGTATAACCCGCGCAAATTAAATAGGCATCTCTCGTGAAGAAGATCGAATTGTGCAAGGCACCGAGTTAAGTAGCACGGGTTATTGCAATGCCATTGGTTACTAGACTACCGATAGTGTGAATGAAACTACCATTACCGGCCTAATATGACTCTGTTGAATGACTATGCATTTTAAAGACTCTGCCCCCAGGTCAGGTCGTCGTCATCGTCAGGCTATACTAGTCCACTGCTGGACATAGCCCTCCCCTAAAGAGCGCCACGTTGTGCTATCATAGGGGGTAATGCCCATAATCCCCACGCTGGGCATGCGGGTTGGGATCCCATTTCGGTGGAATTGTACTGCAGGGGGCGTTGCTGCCCACCCCCCAGTTTGTGTCCCTTAGTCGCCTTTTACGACACCCGCGGGAAGAATTGGGTTGGTGCTATTCTCTAGGCCGACACCACACAGCAGCAAACGGATTGTTAATTCTTTATGTTGAATGAAATAAATTATTAATTTATAATTTCATAAATTGTCAACAAACGGAATGTCAAATCTTCACATAGAAATAAATTTTGTATTGGTTTCAGAAATGCTCGTACTGCGGTCAAGACGGGGCCACGCTCGGCTGCTCGGTGTCCCAATGCAGGAAACAGTTCCACCTGCCATGTGGCCGACAGAAGCAAGCCATGTCACTGTTCCACGGGAACTACAAGTCAGTTTTAATTTCCTACCGCTGCTTACAATCATGATTTTACTATAATATATATTATTATATTTCAACACTAACCAATGGCATTTGTTATGTTTTCCACAATAGTGAAAATGTTTTCGTTGTTCTTTGACGGTACTCTTTAACGGTAATAAATAATACCATATTTTAAAAGCCTATTTAGAGGCTAAAAATTCCACCCATGCCTGGATTCGAACCCGCGACCTCTGGCTATCCGTGCCAGCGCTCTTTCCAAGTGAGCTAATGGGTGACTCGGCAATGAATGACTCCCAATTCTGGCATGGGTGGAATTTTTAGCCTTTAAATAGGTTTTTAAAATAAAATTGTCCTTAGCACAGGTTAGTGCATTAAAGATAATATAAATAATAACATTTACATACAGGCACATACCGCACATACATTGCTTCTGGCCCCACACTAGGACACCCTGTGTCGTGGGAACCAGAAACAACGACATCACAAACATGTAAATATCCAAGACCTGGGGCTTTTTTTTCCAGCCGGTTATAGTTACTACTGTACAATTCACCAGGTCCTTTTGCGCCAAGCACGCTCCAAGACAGAAGATCGATAGTTCAGTCCTGGAGAAGATTAGGCTGAGGATGCAGAAAGCGAGCAAGAGGGCCACAATGAGGGCGGTCATGGGCATCATCGGTGAGGGGGAGACAGGTCTGTAATCTAAATATCCTATCCTACTATTATAAACGCTATTTCGATTACTATTAAACGATCTTCCAGTGCCTGTACGTCCCCACTGCTGGGGCACGGGTGTACGGGAGAGTCTGTTAGTTTGAGTGTCCGCATAATAGTTTGTTATGTTGTTGGAGGAAGAAGAACAAATCCGATGTTATTTTCACTAGATTTATTCCACAATGTTGTGTTGTCAGAGGGCAGACACCAACTGGCGTGTACTGGGTGAAAAGCTTACAATGATGATGACATAGCATTTGATTTAGGTGTTTCCTTACTAATAATAATGTCTTATTTGTACAACGGGTCTCTTCCTGCATCGCTGGAAGGTTAGGCCATACTCCACCACGGGGGCCAAGTCCGGGTTGGTGGAGTATTGTAAAACAGTGGCGGACCTTAGCGTCAGAAGTCACCGAGCCGCCAATAGGGCCTCTGTCATGGCTTAAAGACTGACATGACAGCCAAAATAATTTTAAAAACCTATCTAGAGGCTAAAAATTCCACTCGAACCCGCGACCTCTGGCTAACCGTGCCAGCGCTCTCCCAACTGAGCTAATGGGCGGCTAACCGGCATCAGTGAAATTTCGAACCTCTTTACAATATTCTCTGTATTATGTACAGCCAGCGACATCTGGCTGAAGTAATTTGCATCACTTGCAGCCCCGAGTACCTACTTTGCAGTTAGGTTTTTACATCGGAATGATATCGCTGTACCCACATGATTACATTATTTTTAATGCACTAACCCGTGCTAAGGACAATTTTAAAAACCTATTTAGAGACCTCTGGCTAACCGAGCCAGGGGTCTCTAAATAGGTTTTTAAAATTGTCCTTGTGGCACACACTTGTGGTTGAGTGGACTGTATTTAAAAAGGCTGGTGATTAATGAAATCCGAGATTTACTATTTATAAGACTATAATATTATAGATCAAATAACCACGTGCGGGAGCGGCAAGGCACGAACTCCATTAACAATAGTGACAACATAATAATTTAAATTAATGTTGCCACAATAAACTAATCTATGTCGCGAACAGTCCTTAGCACAGGTTAGTGCAGTAAAAAGAATATAGCCACAATAATTTACCAGCAAACGATGGCTTCAACTCCAGGTCCAACGGAAGACGAAGAAACAGACCTCTGCGCGATATGCTACGAGCCAGTACTGGGCGGACCGTCCCCGCAGTCATTCTGGCCACCTTGCTGCGCCAGAGACGCGCGCTTCCACCGGCATTGCTTAGAGGTTCGTGGACACTCTCACTAGTGACTTTCTAGCGCTGCTTCAAGACTGTTTAGTGACTTTTTAGTGGCGCAAAATGACTGTCCATTAACTTTCTAGCGGCGCAGGATGACTCTGGTGACACTCAAGCGCGTCAAACTGACTCTTTAGTGACACTCAAAGCCCGCAAAATGACTCTAGTGACATTCTAGCGGCGCAGGATGATTCTAGTGACATTGTAGCGTCGTAGGATGACTCTAGTGACATTCTAGTGTCGCAGGATGACTCTAGTGACATTCTAGCGTCGCAGAATGACTCTAGTTACATTCTAGCGTCGTAGGATGACTCTAGTGACATTCTAGCGTCGCAGGATGAAACTAGTGACATTCTAGCGTCGCAGGATGACTGTAGTTACATTCTAGCGTCGTAGGATGACTAGTTATATTCTAGCGTCGCAGGATGACTCTAATGACATTCTAGCGTCGCAGGATGACTCTAATGACATTCTAGCGTCGTAGGATGACTCTAATGACATTCTAGCGTCGTAGGATGACTCTAATGACATTCTAGCGTCGCAGGATGACTCTAATGACATTCTAGCGTCGCAGGATGACTCTAGTTATATTCTAGCGGCGTAGGGTGACTCTAGTGACATTCTAACGCCGCTCGATGACAATTTACCCAGTATCCAGTTCTCGCGAAACAGGTTCGCCTAGTGCGAAGAACACCAGTAAGCATCTGCCTTTATTTAGTGGCAATCTTTCTCAAACCTGAGTACCTACATTAAAAAAATTTAGTGACAGTACTTCTTAATGATTCGCGATATTATTGTATAACTATGTAAAAATATTCAAAATTCAAAATTATTTACAACAGTGGTAACAATGATAGGGTCGAGTCCTCCTTTTAAGTTTACACCTGTATTAGGAAGAATTCGCTCTTCCAGCCGGTAGGTTGTACTAATTATAAACAATTTTTTACAAACTTGACAGTTACACTTAAGAGCTAATTTCTATTTATTTATTTTAATTAGTGAGTAGGTACACAAAAAGTATACAAATACAAGGTAAAGGAAGGCCAATGAGACGAGATAAAGAATGTAAACAAAGTTTCAGGGGTTCTAAACATTTTTATTTGAATAAATTATAGTTACGCAAATTTCGGATTCCTTATTCTAATCGCTGTCGTCTGTATTAGTCAAACATGATTCACCGGAAGAGTCCTAGGCTGTCTAGAGCCGCCAGGCTGTGATTCCATAATTAAAACCAACAACTAATTACAATAACAGCAAAAATCAACAAGAAAACTAACAGTAACGGATTAATGAACACAATAAACTAAGTAAATACGGAAGCGAAAAAATACGTATCACTTCGAACGCAATTTAAACAGGAATGAACTACTATAGTTCACAAAATAGTGGATGACACCAAATGTTAACAACTGCCGTACTGAAATTTTCCTGTACCACGAAATACGCAACGACAGCTGTCGTCGATCAAATGACGCCATTACCGCATACTTGTGACAAGGACAGAGATAATAATCGCTCACTATCGCAATGTAACTCAGTAACGGCCCATTTGTTTACATTCTTTATCTCGTCTCATTGGCCTTCCTATACGTGGTTTTAGATTTCATATTTAAAATAGGGATATTTTTAAATGCACATCTGTATACATTTTCAGCACACTAGGTAACTCCACTAATTTACTGAATGCATACCAGATAAATGACTGCTCTGCAAAAAAACCAATTGATTAACTAAACATGTCCTACAAAAAAAACTAAAAAATCACACAAAACAAGATGACCTATTTTATTGACTTCACACCAAAAATGTGGTTGGTACATCGGATATATGATTTATAAAACAAAAAAACTAATTAATTATCAAATATACTAACTGGCACTCTAAATTGTACAATCATACAACGGGATTTCTGAAACTGATATCTAAAGGTGCACCACAATAAAGTAAGTTTCCATTATCAAAAAAAAATCTACAAATTGACTAATCGTGCAACTGAAATACATAAAACCTAACTTTATTTTCTTTTTGTTCCTCTGTTTTACTGAAAAATATGGCATTGGCGCCTGCACATCTAACGCCACGCTCGCTCTTTAGCATCTAATGGGAGTGCGAGGGAGACCGAGCGATGCGAAGTAAGCTAACGGTGGCGGCGGGCGCGAGCGGATAGCGCTCGCTGTCATGTCATGCATTTGTTATTGTTTATCTATGACGTCGGATTCGCTCAGAGTGATCTCGCTCGTATTTAATTGCAAAGTAGGTAATTAGTGAAACTTGAAATTTTAATTGTGGCTGTTTCTATGGACAATTAATATGGAAATAAACCAAATACTATCAGAAGCCAGCAGCAGTCGTGGCGTGCAAAACCAGGAAAATGTTCCCATTTATTGTTCAGACGAATCTGAAGTGGAAGAGGAGCCTGTTGCCAAAAAGAAGAGGTCAAGCGGCAGAGAATATGTATTCGTGAAGAAATTTGCAAATGCTAACGAAGCCGAAACTTTTCTGCAAGCTGAAAATACGTGGTCGGTCAAAGTTTCGCATCACACGCAAGATGGTATGAAAAAGTTTTATCGCTGCAATCAAGTCAGATTTCGAGGACCTCAGTGTGCATCAAGTATTTATTTGCTTTTTAAATGCGACTCTAATGAAGTTTTACTTTACCGAACCGAAGCCCATCACGACCATCAATATATTGGTTCGAGATCTAATTACGGTATAAGCCAAGAAACAAAAGAAGAGATTAATAAACTTTTTGCACTACGTTTGAAACCTAAGGCTATACTAAACAGTTTACGTAATATACAAGGTATGGAAGTTCCCTCAAAGAAGCAACTGAACAATTATTTGTCGGACCATCGTCGAGCTGTTTACGGATCTCCTACAATCAGCCTCGGAGAGCTTCAGGCATGGTTAATTGAACACTCGAAGGTACCTGATGATGAGCACGAACCCTATGTCATTTGTTACTATGTCTATGAAAGCGAAACGCCGAGATTTCGATTTGCTATCTCCACAAAGTCTCTGCTAAAGTTAACTACATTAGCCACCAATATTCACGCTACTTACAAACTTATTTGGCAGGGGTTCCCTGTACTGGTAGTCGGGACTACTGATAAAACTAAGAGATTTCATCCTCTTTCTTTGGCTGTGTCTACTTCTGAACGAAAAGAAGATTTTCATATGTTGTTCGAAGGTGTTCGAAATTGCGCCTACTCCCTTTACGCGCACTCTTTACAACCAAAAGTATTGATTTGCGACGCGGCTAAAAGCATTCAAAACGCATTTAAAGAAGTGTTTGGTACTGAAACTACTGTAAAAATGTGCTGGGCTCATGCAAAAAAGAACATTCAAACTCATGTGGAAAGACTTGTTAACAAAAAAATACAGAAAGCTTTACTACAGGATATTGATATGTTACACTCTGCTACATCTCCAGATATGTTCAACTCTGCTTTAGAAGCCTTTCTGATAAAACACTCCGATCAAAGAGAATTCATAAATTATTTTAAAAAAGAATGGGTTTATCAAAACTCGAACTGGTACCTTGGGTCTTCATAAGGATCTCCTGTTACAAATAATGCGCTTGAAGCTTTTAACAAAACCATCAAAGATAGCCACACATTGCGAGACCGTTTTTCATTGTCCAGATTTTTGGTAATCGTCTCAGATATGGTAAAAGAATGGTCAGAGACCCATCAGTTAGAATCATTTTCAAACACTCCTTCAATCGAGCTCAAACATTGGACTCAAGGTTACCAGTGGGCGAAGTCTGACCAAAAAGTAGTCATATTGAGGACGGATTCCACAAAAAAAACCTACTTAATTTCTAGTTCTAGGGCTGGAACCATTCAGTTTGGACAAGAGTGGAGTTCTTTTGACGAATACAAACAAGTTGCTTTTGCGTATTGGAAGGTTGTATTGCCCATAAATAAAGATGATTGGAAAAGTGGAGAGTGTAACTGCCCGTGGTTTTTCAAACACTATATTTGCAAGCATATCATCGGACTTGCAATTAGGTTGAAATATGCCACACCACCTGTAGAGGCTAAAAACATTTCTATCGGCATCAAGCGAAAACGCGGACGCCCTAGTAAAGAAAGACCAGCCCTAATCATTCAATAAAAACTTAAAGATAATTATTATTACTCAATAAGTATTGTTTCTAAACTGAGTTACCACTCAGTGTTTCATTGTTTAGTGCAAGTTAAGTAAGCACTTGATTGTTTTTTTGTGTACTTAATTATATAAAGATGACTGATTAAATTGTGTTTTATTTAGAATATACGATGTTCCTAAAAGTAAATTAGGTGTGGTTTTCCTTAAAAAAAGTTTTAATATTTTTGTTGAACTGAAGAATTGTTAGATATACTATTTTGATAACAGTTATTCATTCAGTAAAACAGTTCTGCAAATACCATAAAAAGGATACTAAATTTGATTTATTTAGTGTGCATAATTAGTGTGCGATTCAGTATTTTTGGTGAAACTTTGAAATATTTTGTTTGAAAAAAGGGAATATACAGATATCGATTTAAATACATGCCTTTAAAATATCGCGAATCATTAAGAAGTTATTAAGAAGATTAGACCCGTTTAATATATATTTAACGGGTCTAATCGCGACAATTTATTAGGTAATACGTAATTATTTAATTTAGTTTATTTAATTAATTATATTACTAAATAGTAATTTACTTCAGTTATCTAGTTATCAACCCTTGTATGCCCCCACTGCTGGGGCACGGGTCTCTTCCTGCATCGCAGGAAGGTTAGGCCTTACACCACCACGGGGGCCTAGTCCGGGTTTGTGGAGGATTGTAAGACAGTGGCGGGCCTTGCTGTCAGAAGTTATCAAGCCGCCCATAAGGCCTCCGACTGCCATTATATGACAGCCGGCACCAACGGCTTAGCGTGCCTTGCGAAGCACGGAAGCGCTTGGAAAAATGCCACTAGCGGTAGTCACGGGACGCTCCCCCATTCTGTACCTGACCGCGCCTGTTGTTGCTTAACCAAGTGATTGATTCCAATCACTCGGTTCGCCTAGGCCACGAGAGATTTACTTTAATTGAACGTATTTTAGTGACATTTCAGTGCGGCAAAATGACTGTCTAGTAATTATGTAGCGGCGCAGGATTATTCTTTAGTGACATTCTAACGCTACTAGATAACTATTAAGTGGCATTCTACCGCGCTGTACAGTCTTTTTATTATTACTTGTCCAATTTAGTAAACCAGATTCTGCAGAAACTGCAAAGTAGGTAGTCGGGGCTGTAAGTAATGCAATTTGCTTAAGTCAGATGTCGCTGCCTGTACGTAATACAGAGAATATTGTAAAGAGGTTCGAAATTTCACTGATGCCGTGAGTCGCCCATTGGCTCAATTGGTAGAGCGCTAGTACGGATAGCCAGAGGTTGCGGGTTCGAATCCCGGCATGGGTGAAATTTTTAGCCTCTAAATAGGTTTTTAAATTTGTTCCTTAGCACGGGTTAGTGCATTAAAAATAAAAAAAAATAGTGAAACCAGATTCTACTCTTAAACTGTGACTTTTTAGCCCAAAACTGCCATATTTCCATAAATGAAGTAATCTGGAACACTCTTTTAGATAACACGCTGGCAATTTTATAAACATACTTCATGAATTTGCGAGAAAATGTCTAGTTTAGGCATCTAATCTCAATTTTAAGGTTTGAATCTTGTTATTCAATTGAATTACTAAATTGGACAAGTAAGAATAAATAGACTGTAGTGAAATTCTAGCGCCGCAAAATAATTCTAGTAAGTTTCTAGTGGCGTAGGATGACTCTGGTGTCATTCCAACGCGTCTCAGGCTGGCTCTAGCGACATTCCGAACTCCCTCACCAGACATACATACATCCATAACCTCACGCCTGTATCCCAGAGGGGTAGGCAGAGATCAGGGACTGCCACTTGCCACGATCCTGACAGATCGCCTTCGCTTCATCAACGTTCATAAGTCGTTGCATGCACGCACGCCGGCTCCGAGTACTTTTTATCTTTCCCTTTCCTAATACGTCCCCTAATTGGTCTCTCTCACCAGATTCTAGTGAAATTCTAGCATCTCAGGTGCAAGGTGTTTTTTAAATGAGACGGTTTAACTTTCCCTTGTGTTTGGCAGCGAATGGCCCTGTCCGCTGGGATCCACTACTTGAAGTGCCCGCTCTGCAATGACAAAGAGAACTTCTACAGAGCTGTCATTGCGCAAGGCTACTATGTGCCGGACAGGTGAGTTAACCTTCTACTTAATTCCTTAAAGTATCTGTAAGATCCTGACAATTCTTCTTTAGGCTATATTAGTCCACTGCTGGACATATTCCTCCTCTAATGAGCGATCATAGGGGGTAATGCCCATAATCCCCCCGCTGGGCATGCGGGTTGGGATCGCAGTTCGGTGGAATTGTACTGCAGGGGGCACTGCTGCCCACCCCCCGGTTTGTGTCCCTTAGTCGTCTTTTACGACACCCGCGGGAAGAGTGGTAATTTTATAATTTTTATTTATTTAGGAAGCAAACAGATCAATAATTAAAACTACTAAAACATTAAAAAGACACAGACGCCAGCAAAGCCTCCACTTATGATTTTTTTTATTTGGTGGTTCACAAAACTGAGCGTTAGTTCGGCAAAACACACGATATACAGGGTGTCTCATTCAAATCGGTCAGTATGGGAAAGTCTGAAACTATAAGACATACGAAGATCTGATCTGAGGAACCATGTCCTCGATTTTAATAACAAGAAAATCTGCATTCATACATTTTAAAAAACATCTGTACTCCGTTCGGGAATCGAACCCGGTTGTTTTGAAAAAAAAAAACTTCTATTATTCAAATACTAAGAATCAATTGAAAAGCCCACTTCTGACACATAAAACTTCGGCACTTTTTCAGGTGCCGTGGTCTCGGATGTCATCCGACATCCGAGACCACAGCACCTAAATATAATATAATAAACGAGCATAAATCCGTATAAAAACAGTTTTAATTGTGTCTAGTACTCGTGTTTAGAAAATACTAAGCTATTCTTTACATTGAAATAAAATTCTGATTATACTATTTTTATTTTTAATGCACTAACCTGTGCTAAGGACAATTTTAAAAACCTATTTTGAGGCTAAAAATTCCACCCATGCCGGGATTCGAACCCGCAACCTCTGGCTATCGGTGCCAGCGCTCTTCCAATTGAGCTAATGGGCGACTCACCGGCATCAGTGTAATTTCGAACCTCTTTACACTAAAAATTAGTTTAAAACATTCTGAATTGAATTATAACTCACACAACATTTCACAGAGACGCGGCGTGGGAGCTAGAACAGAATGCCTTCGCTGATATCTACGACAGAGATATCAGCTGTGGCGCCGATATCTGCAAGTGTCCGATGGGCCGGGCGCATGACACTGAAAGCGGGTGAGTGCTTAAGTACAGTTCGTTATCAACCCTTGTATGTCCCCACTGTTGGGGCACGGGTCTCATCCTGCATCGCAGGAAGGTTAGGCCATACCGCCACGGGGGCCAAGTCCGGGGGTTGGTGGAGGATTGTAAGACAGTGGCGGGCCTTACTGTCAGAAGTTATCAAGCCGCCCATGAGGCCTCCGACTGTCATTACATGACAGCCGGCACCAACTGCTTAACGTGCCTTGCGAAGTACGGAAGCGCCCGAAAAATAATACCACTAGCGGTAGTCACGGGACAGTCACTCATCCAGCACCTGACCGCGCCTGTTGTTGCTTAACACAAGTGATTGAATGGAATCAATCGCTTCGAAAAGTAAAGCACAGATTAAAAAGACTCAAAGTAAAGTAGTAATCGTAATAATGCCAAAACATCAGGGAAAATGGGTGACGTAATTTTAAATTTTCAAAATGATAGACAGAATTAAAGAAATATAAAAAAATGGTGTAAAGAGGTTTGCACCTTGTAGACTTTTAGTCCGGATCTACTTACGGGTGTTGTTATATCGGAAAAGTCCGACCAGGTCTCGCTCCGATTCGCAGAGCTTAATCATGGTGAGCATGGTGAGTTTTAGTTCAAAAAAGAGGTTTGCACCGTTAAAACTTTAACCTTCTAAGGCTCAATGTCCTCAAGTGATCACAAAAACAATGGGCATTGTCACATCCTTTTTTTCTTCTATAAGTAAATATAAAATATAGACTAATATAAGAAACTAATTTGAATATTTTCTTAATTTTTGATGTAATTATTTTTTTATTAATTATTTAATGTTTTGTAAGTATGACGTCACCACTGACTGGCATTATGAACTACGTTCATTGAATTTATTCATGATAAAAAAAAAGTTGACGTTTGACAAATGTTGTTGCCGTAGATAGAGTACAGTGCGTTCACATTAACTTGACGCGTGAGAGAATTGGTAGAACTGAGATGTTTACTGTTACCATGTTAAATAAGAAATCATTCCCATTACTTGGGGAAAATAAAAGGATTGAGGGCTTGTTTTACCATCTTCCGATTAGGTCCAAAAGCTAATTCACATGTTATGTCCTTGTTACCAATTCTCTCACGCGTCAAGTTAATGTGAACGCACAATAGTTTTACTCCCTCTACGGTTGTTGCTGACGATTTTTTTTTAATATTTGTAGGCAATGGAACTACCGCTTTAGAGCCAATGATGACGTCATTGTAAGAAAAATGAAGTGAACATCATTTTGCGATAAATATTAATAATCCGTTTTTATTTTACCTATTTAAACCTATTTATAGTAATCAGTATCCCTATTCCTCGAAATGGTTTTCACTTTACGACAATCGATGCCTCAATGCCCATTGTTATTTTCAAGGTCGGGCCTTCGTTATCAACTCTTATATGTCCCCACTGCTGGGGCACGAGTCTCTTCCTACATCGCAGGAAGGTTAGGCCATACTCCACCACGGAGGTCCGGGCCTTACGACCTTAAAATAAGACTGATCATTAAATACCCTTCTTCAGATCGTGGGACATCAAACTCTGCCTTCTGTGCGGTAGCTGCGGCCTCCATACAGAGTGTCTTCCAGACAACACGAGCCGGTATGTCTGCCCCGCCTGTCTGCCAGCCGCCCCGGAGGACTTGGCAGAGCTGGAGGCCAAGTTAGGTGGGTTTCATCACGGTATTAACCTTCATTTAGGGAGCTTGGGGATAACCAGGTGTTATTATTCCTATACTTTCTTCAGGCTACATTAGTCCACTGCTGGACATAGCCCTCCCCTAATGAGCGCCATAGCGCAAGGTTAAGCCATCATTGGGGGGTAATGCCCATAATCCCCACGCTGGGCATGCGGGTTGGGGATCGCAGTTCGGCGGAATTGTACTGCAGGGGGCGCTGCTGCCCACCCCCCGGTTTGTGTCCCTTAGTCGCCTTTTACGACACCCGCGGGAAGAATTGGTTTGGTGCTATTCTCTAGGCCGACACCACACTGCAAATTATTGTGGGTAGTCACTATTAATTTTTCGCAGCTGCCCGACACACAACACTCACTACGCCCGCGGATAGGTCCGGTGATAAGGCGCGTGATTTGTATTTACTTTGCACTGGATTCCATTCACTAGAAAGCTTGAAACCATTCTCTCTGTTGAAATTCTTGGGTATTTTAATTTCAATCCGCTATTTGACACGTATCCTATAGTATTTAACGTAAGAAACCGAAATATATTGATTTTGCTAAGTAAGTATGCAGGATGGCTGCAATATTTGCAAAGTAAAAAAAAATTCCTTGTTTAATTCGTTACGGCGAAAACGCTATCCGTCATCTTGAAAGCATCTAAAGTATCTAAACAAACATCTTTCAGCCAGAGCCAGTCGACATTGATTATTATAGGACTTACATCAAAGTGATCTTCACATAAATACACCCGAGTTTCGATTGATAAAGAGTCCGGGTCTCTTTTGGCAAGTTTGAGACAAGTTTTTCGAATGTTAATTTCTCTGGGTACACGAATCCACAACTTCCCGGGGGTTGTGGCACCAATTATCATTATGCAATAATGATAATTGGTATATTTTGGACGTAAGTTCGATGAAATCATGGTTGCATTGTTGTTATTTCACTATGCTCAGAGATCACTTGCAGAAAATTTAATGTCAAACTTTGTTTACAATTTTTTGGACTTCAAACCATAGACAAAAATGGCTGACCGCGTTTTTGGCTGTTTAAGAAAATAAAGTTTTAAAATATATTTTTATGTTGCTTTTAGGTCCTCAAAAAAATATACTAAAATATTTTTTGGTCTGATGGAAGTGTTATTTACCGTTTGAGACTTACTTGAAAAGAGAGTCAAATAGCGGATTCTTCGATAGTACTGTCGATCGGTTGAGAGAACTTTCGGTCGATGTAGCTCGATTGAAACGCGATTAGACCCGCTTAATATATAACTATGGATTATTTTAATGTTTTCGCAGCTCAAATGCAGGAGGAGCAGTCGCGCGCGATCTCGTCTCGGCCGCTGCGCCGGCGCATTATGCCGAGTCGCATGTCACTGCGCAGTACAAAGGGAGTGGTCAGGTATGTTCAATCAGAAATCAATAGGATTCTAATCCTATTGATTTCTGATATCAATAGGATTAGAATGATTCTTGATTATTAAGTATCATTAGCGCTCGTGGCCTGGTCATCACCTGGACACTCGTGGAATCAATCACTTGAGTTAAGCAACAACAGGCGCGGCCAGATGCTGGATGGGTGACCGTCCCGCGACTACCGCTAGTGGCGTTTTTTCCGAGCGCTTCTGTGCTTCACAAGGCACGCTAAGCCGTTGGTGCCTGCTCCATGTAATGGCAGTCGTTAAGCCATGTCAGGGGCCTTATTGGCCTTAGGGCCGTAATGTAGTGGAGAAAAAGGCTGCGGGAAATAAAAAATCCACTCCGAGCATCTTTTAAAAATCATATTAAACCTATGGTAAATCATTATACTATTTTTATTTTTTATGCACTAACCCGTGCTAAGGTCAATTTAAAAAACTTATTTAGAGGCTAAATATTTCACCCATGCCGGGATTCGAACCCGCGACCTCTGGCTATCCGTGCCAGCATGGGTGGAATTTTTAGCCTCTAAATAAGTTTTTTAAATTGTCCTTAGCATGGGTTAGTGCATTAAAAATAAAAATAGTATAATCATGTGGGTACAGTGATATCATTCCGATGTAAAAACCTAACTGCAAAGTAGGTAGTCGAGGCTGTAAGAGATGCAATTTACTTAAGCCAGATGTCGCTGCCTGTACGTAATACAGAGAATATTGTAGAGGTTCGAAATGTCACCGATGCCGGTGAGTCGCCCATTAGCTCAATTGGAAGAGCGCTGGCACGGATAGCCAGAGGTCGCGGGTTCGAATCCCGGCATGGGTGGAATTTTTAGCCTCTAAATAGGTTTCCTATGGTAAATCAATCAACCAATCGATAATTCAATCAGTCAACCAGTTAGTCAATCATGTTATGCTCGTGAATGAGTGCTGTTTGTGTGTCTGGCCGAAGCACTTATGATGTTTTTCCGACCTATGTAAAACAAGTAACTAAGGCTTTGGCATTTAAAGTTATTAATGGCAATCATCGAATCTTATATATAATATATATTGGCCTTTTGCATCTACTTAATGAGATGATTTATACAGCGTCCAGTGGTATTTTCACTCACACTAGATGGGTGAAGGGACCACTCCGACGCTGTAGTGCCTGGGACATGTTTTTATAGATGGTGTAGGCTTGCCCAGCACCTATACCATCCTGACAGCTTAGTCGGCCTAGCCCACAGGAAAGACAAGTCAATACGTGCGGAGCCAACCAAGCCGCGGGTTTCCTCACGATGTTTTCCTTCACAGTTAGCGTGTGGTATTGCGACTACAAATTCGCAAATGTACGTAACTTATACGTATAGGTGGTAACTAATGTATTAGATTTAAGAGGATTTGAGAAAAGATGGTCAGTGTGGAGTTTTTTTCCCGCTGCCTTAGTCTCCACTACACTACGGCCCGAAGGCAGCGGCTTACACTTTCATGTTGCATTGTACTTTGACATGCAGCAAACAGAAAGTAAATTCTTTACCTTGAAATAAATTGATTTGAATCAGTCAGTCAGTCAATGGGCGTTTTTCGACTCATCGGCCCGGCACCGGTGCCTGTGCCGGTGCCGGGCCGTTTTTTTTTTCCATTTTTCGAGAGTTTCGTTTTTCCACTGTGCCGGTGTCGATGCCGGCTGACGCCCGGTGAGTGGTACAGTGCTGACACGGACTTCAACACGACGACACGTAAAGTAAAACGCGTAGATATAACAATGGTATCGTCAAGCCGTCGACTATATTTGTTATATCTTTTACACCTACGACGCCGATACGAAATAAGAGTCTCACCCTCCGCTCCGCTCTCCTACCCGCCCCGCGCACTCACACACGCACATTGCTACAATTCATATACAGTACACATGCAGTTTTGCCGGGCCGGCACCGAGTGGGAAGCTTGCCAATCAGTCAATCAAATAAGCAATCAATCCATCAACAATCAGTCAAATAATCAATTTTATAACATTACTTAGATTTAAGAAATCATGTTTGAATTCTTTTTTCTGGTTGTGCAATAAAGTGTTCTTACTCTATCTTTACTATAAATGATGTACGTAAATGTAATTTATGTAAACGTGAATTTGGAACCAATCTTTCTTTCGCAGCACTTCGAAGAACTGGCGATCGCAGCCGGCAGCCGAGGTCGCCGCACTGAACTGTGCCGCGGAGAACGATAAAGGTGAAGATCGCATTTATTTCGGAACCAGAAGGAGATAAAAAACTTTCATTTAAAGCCACGAAGACATACAGAGATTGTAGACTTTTAGTCCGGATCTAAGTCCGGAACGATTAAGCTCTGCGAATCGGAGCGAAACCTGGTCGGATTTTTCCGATATAACAACACCCGTAAGTAGATCCGGACTAAAAGTCTACAATGTGTTGTGTTTACGAAAATATTAGTTCAAAAACATATAGAGATATTAAATACCCGGAACCGGCGCGCGTGCATGCAACGACTTATGAACGTGAAGCGAAGTGTCAGGATCGTGGCAAGTGGCATACAGGCGTGAGGTTATGTATGTATGTAATATAACAAGTGATTGGTAACATACTGTAACACTCTGGCTATTGAAACGCTTCAATCCTTGTGTGTCCCCACTGCTGGGGCACGGGTCTCGTCCTGCATCGCAGGAAGGTTAGGCCATACTCCACCACGGGGGCCAAGACCGGGTTGGTGGAGGATTGTAAGACAATGGCGGGCCTTACTGTCAGAAGTTATCAAGCCGCCCAAAAGGCCTCTGACATGGCTTAGCGACTGCCATTACATGACAGCCGGCACAACGACTTAACGTGCCTCGCGAAGCACGGAGGCTCTCGGAACAAAAGGCCGCTAGCGGTAGGCGCGGGACGGTCACCCATCCAGCACTTGACCGCGCCTGTTGTTGCTTAACTCAAGTGATTGATTCCAATCTGGAATCCGGCTCGAAGGACCAAAAATGTAGGGGCAAGGTCGTGCGCCCTACATTATTAATACGCGATAATTTGATGTGTCCGTCCCGATTGAGAGTATTCTACTAAAGGAGGCAGCGCGCGGCACACAGGTTGGCTGTATCAGCAGTTTACTTGTTACCAATACATTTATGTCGAGTTTGCTCGTACACAATCACTCTGTTCGTCTAGGCCACGAGCGCTATCAAATCAAATTCATTTATTTGTGAAACATGCGTGAACATGAAAGGTCTCGTAAATAATAAAGTTTCAGCATATTTTGCCGTAAAGGCGTACAAATGTTAACATCTTAAAATAACGAATATTTACTGAATTTCTGGTTTTTTAAAAGTTATCTGTAAAATAATACCTCGATATATTAATTTCAGAACAGAACCACTCAAACACTACCACAAGCCGCTCGCAGCTGAACCTGAAGACTCCCAGACGCGACCCGATGGCTACTCGTCAAGCCACAGAGGCAAAACCTT
The DNA here is from genome assembly GCA_934045075.1 of Yponomeuta sedellus. Taxonomy (NCBI): domain Eukaryota; kingdom Metazoa; phylum Arthropoda; class Insecta; order Lepidoptera; family Yponomeutidae; genus Yponomeuta; species Yponomeuta sedellus. The sequence continues at coordinate 3,377,681 of OW203750.1, read as the reverse complement.
TGGATATAGAAGGTATCTTAGGCACGTATGTTAACTTTGAGCACGTAGCTATAAATTTACAACTAAGTTATAAATTTGTCACAGTTATTTCTTTTTTGTTTGTATATAAGACATTTATAATCTTACTTCTTATGGCGCTACAACCCTTTGTGGGTCTTGGCCTCCTCCACAATCTTCTTCCACGTGTCTCGTGCCTTTGACTCTCTCTTCCAGTTCGTGTATTTGCCCATCTGCCCATGCACGTATGTTAACTTTAAGCACGTAGCCATAAATTTACATCTAAGTTATAAATTTGTCACAGTTATTTCTTTTTTGTTTGCATATAAAACATTTATAATCATAATCATTTGTTTATTGCATGTCATGGTAAGTGTGCAGGTGGTAATAATATTAATAAATAATAACACTATTTTTATTTTTAATGCACTAACCCGTGCTAAGGAACAAATTTAAAAACCTATTTAGAGGCTAAAAATTTCACCCATGCCGGGATTCGAACCCGCAACCTCTGGCTATCCGTACCAGCGCTCTACCAATTGAGCCAATGGGCGACTCACGGCATCAGTGAAATTTCGAACCTCTTTACAATATTCTCTGTATTACGTACAGGCAGCGACATCTGACTTAAGCAAATTGCATTACTTACAGCCCCGACTACCTACTTTGCAGTTAGGTTTAACATCGGAACGATATCACTGTACCCACATGATTACACTATTTTTATTTTTAATGCACTAACCCGTGCTAAGGAACAAATTTAAAAACCTATTTAGAGGCTAAATATTTCACCCATGCCGGGATTCGAACCCGCAATCTCTGGCTATCCGTACCAGCGCTCTACACAGAATAATACAGAGAATATTGTAAAGAGGTTCGAAATTTCACTGATGCCGTGAGTCGCCCATTGGCTCAATTGGTAGAGCGCTGGTACGGATAGCCAGAGGTTGCGGGTTCGAATCCCGGCATGGGTGAAATTTTTAGCCTCTAAATAGGTTTTTAAATTAATAAATAATTCTTGTTCTACATGACACCCTGTTAGGGCACTACAACTTTGCTAAAACTATATATTTACAGATATGTATACAATTATCTACAGGCCTTATGGGCGGCTTGATAACTTCTGACAGTAAGGCCCGCCACTGTCTTACAATCCTCCATCAACCCGGACTTGGCCCCCGTGGTGGAGTATGGCCTAAACTTCCTGCGATGCAGGAAGATACCCGTGCCCCAGCAGTGGCGACATACAGGGTTGAAATTTATTGATCGATACAATTTACAATCTCAATTTTATTTACAATTTCATTATCAATTGCTATTACATTGGAACATAGTAAGATTTTATAGGCTACAAAAAATATATCACATAAAATAGTATGGTCTAACCTTCCAGCTATTCAGGAAGAGACCCGTGCCCCAGCAGTGGGGACATACAAGGGTCGATGTCGATATAATAATATTAGATTTCCCACGCAGAGAGCCCGCTGAAGCTCCTGAATCGACTCCTGCAAGATGCGCACGCGCAGGATGACGTCACCAAGATGGCGAACTCGCTGCGGGCCAGACTCAAGCGCCCCAGACCTCTGTCGCACAAACGGAAGATTGTCAAGTGAGTTTTATTCGCTTTTATATTCTTGTTTCGATACATACATACATAACCTCACGCCTGTATCCCAGAGGGGTAGGCAGATACCAGGCACTGCCACTTGCCACGATCCTGACAGATCACCTTCGCTTCATCTTCTTCTTCGGTACTTTTTATCTTTCCCTTTGCTAACACATCCCCTATTTGGTCGATGTATGTCCGTCTTCTTTTGTTTCGATACCTTCAGCGAAATCAGACATAGATTGCGTGTCTAAAGGCATTTTCTTTTAATTAGGATTCCATACCTCAAAAGCTTTTTTAAGAGCTTAGGTGTTCAGTTAGACCTAAGATTCCGCACGGGTTAGTGCAGCGATATCATTCCGATGTAAAACCTAACTGCAAAGTAGGTACTCGGGGCTGCAAGTAATGCAAGTTACTTCAGCCAGATGTCGCTGCCTGTACGTAATACAGAGAGTATTGTAAAGAGGTTCGAAATTTGACTGAAGCCGGTGAGTCGCCCATTAGCTCAGTTGGGAGAGCGCTGGCACGGTTAGCCAGAGGTCGCGGGTTCGAATCCCGGCATGGGTGAAATTTTTAGCCTCTAAATAGGTTTTTAAATTTGTCCTTAGCACGGGTTAGTGCATTAAAAATAAAAAAATAGTATAATCATGTGGGTACAGTGATATCCGATGTAAAACCTAACTGCAAAGTAGGTAGTTGGGGCTGTAAGTGATGCAATTTGCTTAAGCCAGATGTCGCTGCCTGTACGTAATACAGAGAATAGTGTAAAGAGGTTCGAAATTTCACTGATGCCGGTGAGTCGCCCATTGGCTCAATTGGTAGAGCGCTGGCACGGATAGCCAGAGGTTGCGGGTTCGAATCCTGGCATGGGTGAAATTTTTAGCCTCTAAATAGGTTTTTAAATTTGTCCTTAGCACGGGTTAGTGCATTAAAAATAAAAAAATACGAAAATATATTGATAACAAACAGCAATGCGAGAATATAATTACTTATAATGACCTACGATATAATGTACATATATTAATAATGTATCATTGTCGTTTTGTTCACAGTGCTATCTTCAAGGAAATCCTCAGAGAGGGTGTGAAAGTACGGTCGCCCCTAAGAGAATGGAACTCGCCCAAGAAACTTAATACCACTCCTCAGAAAAAAGAGGTAATCATAGACGTAACATAACATTTACATCCAAGCACATACATTGCTTCTGGCCCCACTCTAGGATACCCTGTTTCGTGGGAACCAGTGTGTGTGTGTGAGACGGAAGCCTACTCTAGACCCCGAGGTATATTCTAAAAGCTAACAGACTATAATAAAATAATAATAAATAAAATAAATATTCACGGACATATTGCACAGATCTCGTTAGCCCTATACTAAGTACAACTAAATGACTTGTGTTATAGGTGCTAACTCGACGATAGATTTAATACAATAAATACATATCCAGGACCCGGGATAAACTAGAAAAGTTCCTTTCCTAGTTTGACCCGGCCGGGGATCGAACCCGAGACCTTCGGTTTTACAGTCAGCGTGACAAACCGCTGCGCCATAGAGGCCGTCTACCTAATGGATACTAAAAACAATTTTTCCCTTTCACAGCAACTGGAATCCGAGATTAACTCCAAACTGGAGTCCCCTAAACTGATTGATATCAAAACTAGTACACCAGAAAAGGACATCATCAAGACTCCCCGTAAAGAAACACCTTTGAAAACTCTTGTAGATCAAACAGCCAACGAACCTGATAAAATAGATCCAGCAGAAGACCACGATGAGTCCTCTAACAGTACATTTCAACTACCCCCAGAGTTTGTAGCGGAACATAACAGCGATGATGACCTGCCCGTCTTTGGCACACCCAAGAAATGTACTATCGTTGAAATGGAAACTAAATCCAACGATGACCTGCCCGTGTTCGAAACGCCAAAGAAATGCACCACCGTTGAAATAGAAAAGGACTCCAGCATGGAAATATCCAACGAGGAAGCGAAGATCAATATAGAGTTGATCAGAATCGAGTCCGAAGAAGAAACTAGTAAGGTTCTTAAGGACGTTTACGTGAAAAGTCCTGAGCGCACAGTGAAATGCTCCTACAAGTTCAGTCCTACGGACAAGGAAGTTCTGCAGAAAACTGACCTTGGCATAGACGTTGAAAGCTTCAAGAGTCAGTACCTAAACGAGGTGGTGAAGGATTCTAAACCTTGTTCCTACAGTCATAAGCATGATAATAAAGATGCGGGTAGCAGCAGACTGCTGACGCCTATAGACTTTGCCTTGACAGCTGTGAAGATGAAAGTCTTGGAAGCTAATGAGAGTAGCGCAAATAATGTTGAAGAAAACATTACAGAAAAGGTCTCCGAAGATTGTGCTGAAGTGAAATGTGATTATATAGGGAAGTATGTTACTAAAACAGCCATGGAAGGTGTCGGTAAAACTCAGAAAAAGAAAAGACGTAGGAACCGTAAAGCGAAACGAAATGCGGCACAAAAAGTCGTCCACATACATTCAAAAGAAGCGACCGACGTTGAGGGTGCTAAGAAACTCAACAGACAAGAAAATATTGAGCGTAAAAATCGTATGAAACGCAACAAAAAACATAAATCGACCGAAGGAATTAGTGAAAACGGACTCGATGAAATAGTAGTCATGGGACGAGCGACTGGCTTGAAAAGGAAAATGGATGACAATAAAGAAGTTGATGGGAAAAAACCGAAACTAGCTGTGGATTTTGCCCTGGAAGCCATAAAAAGGAAGATCCTCGAAGCTAAAGAGAAACAGTTCGGTCCTAACGTGAACTTCGACGACACTGACCAAATTCAACGCAAAAATAAAGACACCGATGATAGCAAAGCCAATACAAACGCGCCAGAACACAGCGGTGATAATTCACAACGGAAAAAGCTTTTTAAACGAATGAAGAAGAACACCAAACATAAAGAAGAGAAGAGACTGAAGAAGCTCAACAAAAAACAGAAGAAAAATGAGAAGTACCTTCTGAAATGCAAGAAAAGTAAAGGCTCGGTGAAAATCAAGCTGGTCTACAACCCTAACGATGCAGCGGATGAAAACTGCATAGACTTGACCGTGAAGTCGAAGAAAGGGCAGAAGTATAAACATAACCGTTCCCAGTCCAATAAGGAAATCAACTTCAAAATACAATTCAAATCGAAGCAAAGACAGCGGAAACTGTCAACGGTCTCACCGAGCGCTTTGAAGCAAACTTTACTGAACTTCTCCCCGGAAAGTGTGTCTTCGAAGAACTGTCTGATCCAAACTACACAAGAGATTACGCCGTTGAAGAGGAAAATTAACCCAAAGAAGGAATTGTCGAGTGATTCTCTGAAACAGACTTCTATACAAAGCTTTTTCAGTAAGATCCAAACGCCTATCAAGCAGGAACCAATTGAAGGTTAACCGTGTATACCCAATTAAAATTAAAATATATTTTTGAAGCGCTCGTGGCCTAGGCGAACCTAGTGATTGGTATCAATCAGTTGAGTTAAGCAACAACAGGCGCGCTCCGGTACTGGATGGGTGACCATCTCGTGACTACCGCTAGTGGCATTTTTTCCGACCGCTTCCGTGCTTCGCGAGACACGTTACGCCGTTGGTGCCGGCTGTCGTGTAATATCAGTCGTGTAATGGCAGTCGTTAAGCCATGTCAGAGGCCTTATGGGCGGCTTGATAGCTTCTGACAGTAAGGCCCGCCACTGTCTTACAATCCCACATTGGTTCTTGCATTTCCTGTGTTTTTACGTCTGTGAGAAGTGCCTTAATGTTTTTTTGAAAGTGAGTGCCTTACAGTTTTTGATAGTTTGCTAGTATGAATATGACATGAATGGTAATTAATTTTTATTGTGCAATTGGCTCCACCAGTCATAATCTGATGTTCTGATGTTGTTTTGAGATAAGCTAGATGATGATCCAGTCCTCGTCATATCCTTGTTTGGAGATAAGCTGGATGATGATCCATTAACCATGATTATGTTGTTTATATATTTGCTGGATGATGATCCAGTGACCGTCAGTATCCTGTTTTGAGATAAGCTGGATGATTATCCAGTCATAGTAATTTCCTTCTTTTGAGATAAGCTGGATGACGATCCAGTTAGCGTCATTCCTATGACATTGCATGAATGGTAATTTCTTTTGAATGCATTGACTTTTTAATTTTAAAATTTTAGAAATGTACTCTGAAGTCAATATTATAATGTGTTTTCGATTATTTATAAAACACCTTTAACGGGTCTCTTAAGTTTTGATTAGTCCGTTATTTATTTGCGCTTAAGGCGTAATCAATATTTGGTAGATTCGTATAGGATACATGTTCTTTAAAATATATATAGGTATGTAAATATTGATTTAATAGGGTAATATTTTTAGTTTAGGTAAGTTATAACTTATGATCTTTAAAATAAATTGTTTGTACTGTAATTTTACCGATCGAATAATAATATTCTTTAAAATAGCTACTTCAATTTCCTTCAGCTGTCTTTAACGTTAGTTACTCTAAGCATCAAGGCTGCCAATGGTACTGTATCTTTGTAATTATTTTTTATACTATTTTTAATGCACTAACCCGTGCTAAGTACAAATTTAAAAACCTATTTAGAGGCTAAAAATCCCTTAGGCATTGGTGACATTTTTAGCCTCTAAATAGGTTTTTAATTGTTTTTTGTTTGTGTTTTCCTGGTGTCCAATAAAGAATATTCTTATCATATCTTATTAATAGTAGATGAAAAATAAGACGATAACACTTGTTAAAATTTGAATGTCCATCTATTTTAATGTGAAACCTTCTATTTTAGAGCTGCTATAAATATTATTTTTAGTTAAGCTGTAGAAATTATGTTTTCTTTCAATGTATTTTCCTTGTATGGAGTTTATTTTGTTGCATGCATAGAACACTGTTTTATAGTGAGTAATTTTTTAAAGTTATTTCCATTAGTCTTGAAGTGCCTTTACCATTTGTTTAGTTAGCTTACACTGAATGTTTAGCTAACTTTTACATATTTTAAAGTCGTCCATGTCGTAATTGGCTGAAGCTCAATCGTATAAAATGCACACTAGGCCTAGCATTTACAGCATTTTATACCGAAAATCTGCATTCTATGATGAAAACAAGCGATTTCACCCGCAGCAGCACAAGTTTCACCCCTTAGGAACAGAGACCAGGGACCGCCACTTGCCACGCTCCTGACAGATCACCTTCGCTTCATCAACGTTCATAAGTCGTTGCATGCACGCACGCCGGTTTCGGGTACTTTTTATCTTCCTCTTTACTAATACATCCCCTATTTGGTCGACGTATGCCCGCCTAGGACGGCCCTTCCACTCACATTCGCAATATATATTTGTTACGTCAATTGTTCGAGTCAAGCATCAGTATAAAATAATGAATGACTTTGTTTTTCGAAGTTTAGTGCTATTTGTAGATATTTATAAAATACCTATTGTACGTTTGCATTTATTAAGGAAATTTAATACATTGGGTAGTGATAAAAGTAAATTGGTCTTTTTATTTTAGATGAACCTTTTTTTCATTCTACTTAAGCATAGGTAAATGGCTATGCTAGCAACCTTTCATGTGGACATATTTAACTCCAAATAATATTTAATATGGCTTTTTAAGTAGGTATAAATCTTCTTCATGCCGAGTTTTCACGGCCTTATTACGCTCGGACCGAGTGCCCCATCCGAGTAAACTAATGCCTCTGATTGGACGGTTTTGTCGTCACGACACTAAAATGGCCAATGAGAAATTCAAGTTTACTCGGATGGCGCACTCGGTCCGAGCATACTAAGACCGTGAAAACGCAGCTTCAGGCTATATTAGTCCACTGCTGGACATACTGGACATAGCCCTCCCCTGGTTTTATAATAGGTATAAATACCTATTATTAAACCGATGTTTTATAATAGTTATACATACCTATTATAAAACCGATTTTGTTTAGAACTTGTCAGTTTTTTATTTAAAAACCTATTTAGAGGCTAAAAATTTCACCCATGCCGGGATTCGAACCCGCAACCTCTGGCTATCCGTGTCAGCGCTCTACCAATTGAGCCAATGGGCGACTCGCGGCATCAGTGAAATTTCGAACCTCTTTACACTATTCTCTGTATTACGTACAGGCAGCGACATCTGACTTAAGCAAATTGCATTACTTACAGCCCCGACTACCTACTTTGCAGTTAGGTTTAACATCGGAACGATATCACTGTACCCACATGATTATACTATTTTTATTTTAATGCACTAACCCGTGCTAAGGAACAAATTTAAAAACCTATTTAGAGGCTAAAAATTTCACCCATGCCGGGATTCGAACCCGCAACCTCTGGCTATCCGTGTCAGCGCTCTACCAATTGAGCCAATGGGCGACTCGCGGCATCAGTGAAATTTCATGGGTGAAAATTTTTAGCCTCTAAATAGGTTTTTAAATTTGTTCCTTAGCACGGGTTAGTGCATTAAAATAAAAATAGTATAATCATGTGGGTACAGTGATATCGTTCCGATGTTAAACCTAACTGCAAAGTAGGTAGTCGGGGCTGTAAGTAATGCAATTTGCTTAAGTCAGATGTCGCTGCCTGTACGTAATACAGAGAATAGTGTAAAGAGGTTCGAAATTTCACTGATGCCGCGAGTCGCCCATTGGCTCAATTGGTAGAGCGCTGACACGGATAGCCAGAGGTTGCGGGTTCGAATCCCGGCATGGGTGAAATTTTTAGCCTCTAAATAGGTTTTTAAATTTGTTCCTTAGCACGGGTTAGTGCATTAAAATAAAAATAGTATAGTTTTTTATTTACAAAAATAAGAATAAAGTTCCTGGATGGCGCAATTTATTTTGGTTTTGCTACTCATCACTAGATAGCGTTGCTATTGCTAATAATAAAAAAATTGTGTTGAGAGCAACGGCAGTGCCACAGTATGGGCAAATCTAATAAATAGGTACATGAACTCGTGTGAACTGCCCAAGTCGACAGCACATCAACCTCTATACACCGTGCACTCTGTACGGATACGTTACACGAGTGACTTTGTAACTAAAATTTATAGGTCTGTGTCGGGGCGAGATACGGATTCATTGGCATGCTACAGAACCAAAGATGTTAAAAACGTTCTTGTACAGAAAGTAGCAGTATATACTCTAAGCTACAGAAGTGCCAGGTTAGAATAGAATTCGGCCAATTCGACTTCATTCGTGAGAAAAAGGGTCTTTACGAATAAAACAGTATGAACATATATTAAATTTTTCGCGACATTGATATTATTTAAAAAAAATATTACTGTTTCAGTCTTAGCTTAGTTTTAAAAGATCCATGGGAAGTGACACAAATTAGGCAATTGAGTGATTTATTTCAAGTCTAGCTTTCATTCGCGGCAAAATTCTGTGTAGCAAGCTTCGTCTAAAATTCTACTATTTAGAATATTACTGATGCTAGATTAGCGTAATCAAATCATACATAACACTACGAGGACGAGTCTATGAAATGCATACTTTGTAGAGAGTAATAGAAGCGTTTTACCTACCAATAAAACGCAGATTAATTTACTTACCTTGTTCGAAGCTTATAGTTACATGAGATAGGTGTCACAGTTTCCCGCCTTTAATGCCTTCTCTTTCTACCCTATTGCGCTATCCCTCTCCAGTTGCCCTACCACCGCGGCAGAAGGGTGGGGTCGATGACGATTACGGAAATCGCCTCGCCTTTGCTTGTCATTGAGTCGAATATAACCAGGCAGAAATTATCCTATAAGCTTCGAACAAGGTAAGTAAATTAATCTGCGTTTTATTGGTAGGTAAAACGCTTCTATTAATTTGACTTGACCTTGTTCGAAGCTTATAGTTACATGAGACGTGTTTGTTATCGCCTGGTGGTAGGGTGCAACTGGACGCCAATGTGAATGAGATAGTATGTAGTTAAATAATAAGTTTGGTTGACATCACAGGTTCCTGTTTATTGAAACCAAAAAATTTGATCACTATGATTTACAAATAAACTATTAAACTAAACATTAACCATCACTTTAAGATTTAAATCAATTTATTATCACGATATTCGTCTACTCAATTAACTGGATTAAATAAATTAGAAACACTTTGACTGCTCGAAGCAGGCATTACCTCACGTCTGTAGAAATTTTTAAAAGTGTTTACACTACGCCAGTTACCTCTAGACAGTATCTCCTCAAGAGGGAAATTATCCAACCAATTTCTAGATGCTACGGCTGAACGAACACTACCCGGTGTTGCGGTAATACCTGCTTCAACTAGGAGAGATTTGACCCAGCCTGCAATGACAGCACGGGATGCTGCCTTTACATCTCCTCTTATCGTTACAAATAAATGATCACATTTAGGCGTACTTTTCTTACTACTTACAAGTTTAATCAACTGATTTATCCAGAAAACTGGATTTAGGTTTGTACACATTGGATTGGACAATAATTTCCATCCAGATTGCCTATAATCAGATGTATCAGTCTTCGATCCCCAGATAGGCCAAAAAATTACAGACTCGCCTGATCTAATGCAATGTTTGGGATCAATAGAAAGTAAGGTCAGATCATGAATCCTTCTTCCTGAACATAAAAGTAGCAATATAGCTGTGTGACGAGAGACTTAAAAAATATTAGACAAATCAACCGAGTAACTTTTTAAATACAGCGATAAATGATCGATATTCCAGACTGGTGATTTCTGAATTTTAGGCTTTTTGAGGGCAATCGATTTCATAATATGCTTCACTAAGGCATGGGACGATAAACTACCTGATAAATTAACGTTGCTTAGTGTGCAGACTGCAGATTTGTGCAATAGAATAGTATTATATGATAATCCATATATTAAATGCAAATCAGCTAGAAATTTAGCCAACTGACTGCCATTAGGGCAAGTTGCGCTGCAATTGTTTGTTTTACACCATTGAAGCCATTTATTCCAAGCTACACTATATGTTTTACGTGTAGATGGACGCCAAGATGATTTTAACAGTTGTACCTGATTATCATTCCAATTAGTTAGATCCCTCGTCCACCCCCACATCTCCACACCTCTAGTTCCATCTCTCGGACGTTGGGAGGTGGTAGGCCTGTCGACACATCCACTAGTACCTTGTCTAGGTTCCATAGAGTGAAAGGTGGAGCTGTGGCTCGATGTCGGAGATCCGCTCTCCAAAATACCTTCTCCCATCTGGGAACTACCACCAGGTAAGTGCCTGTCGCATGATTGAGGTGAGCTAGCACTCTGGGCACTAAAAATGGTGGTGGAAACACCCACGCTAACTGGTAGCTCCAAATCTGAGAGAAGGCATCGTGGAATAAGGCTTTGTGATCTGTCAAGTCCAGGGTTGCGTAATTGGACACTACATGAGCTCTTTCCAACGCAAAAAGATCTATCACGGGAAAACCCCATTTCATGAACAACTTTTCTGTGCATATAGGTTTCAGATGCCATTCCGGTGGTCGACGTAACCTTGAAAGATGGTCTGCATGGACATTGTACCTTCCGGGTAGGTGAAAAAGATTTAGATGTATCTGATAAACATCTAAGATCTGGAAGACTTGATAAGTCAGATCTAACAGGGCAGATGATCTTGTTCCCCCTTCGTTCCTTAGGTAGGCGAGGACGGTCTTGTTGTCGCACTGAACCATGATCGTGGATCGACGCAGGAGCAGACAATGATCTTGTAAAACTTTTAGTACTGCCAACATTTCCTTTTGGTTGCAATGTAATGGACGCTCTGCGTCGGTCCATGATCCTGATAAGACCAGATTGTCTAACTGTGCCCCCCATGCTAGATCGGACGCATCTGTCGTTAAGAAATGCCTCGGTGGAGGGTAATGAATCGGTGATGCATCGCGGCAATTTATCAGCCACCACTCCAGATTTTCCTTTGCACAACCGGGGATTTGGTGATAAAACGAGTCTTTGGTTTTGATCAACAAATTCAGCAAGGTTAGGAGGGCTCGATAGTGTAAGCGACCCTTTGGGACCGCAAAGCTGGCGAAATTTAGAAGACCCACTAAACTCTGAAGGTCTTTTAGAGTTGTTCTCTCCGATGCCAACATAAGGTTCAATTTGAGGATCAGAGCACACACCTTGTCCTCGGGTAGGGTTTTTTGATTTGACCAAGGATTCCAATGAATACCCAGATACATTAGGCTTTTTTGCGGGATCAGCGAGGACTTCTCGTAATTTATTAACCACCCTAGTGACTCCAGAACTTCTAATACCAGACGGACATGATTCTGAAGAATGCTGAACTTCTGGTTCACAAGTAAAAAATCGTCTAAGTATACGATTATTCTGATCCCCTGTTGTCGCAGATACTGTGCGACCCAATTCGTAAGAGCAGCGAAAGTTTTTGGAGCTGTACTCAGCCCAAATGGTAAGCAGGTCATTTGAAGTAGTTCGTTTTTGTAAATTAGGCGTAAAAACCTTCGGTGACTTTGGGCAATTTTTAAATGAAAATATGCCTGCGACAAATCTATTTTGCAAAGCCAATCTTTGTGCTGTAGAAAATTTGGTATTCGGTAAATATTCAAAAGACTGAATTTCTCTGTTAGAACATACTGATTTAGGGCTTTTAGATTGAATATGGGTCGCGCAGACCCGTCGTTCTTGGGCACTAAAAATATTGTGGACAGAAAGCTTGGACTTGGTTGAGCAAGTTCGAGTACCTCCTGATCCTTCATTTGCTTTATGACGGCAGTCATGTGCTCTGATTCCGGAATTTGATAAAGATTTGTTGATAGTTCTGGGTAAATGAGAGGTGGCTTTTGTAGGAAGGGTATGCGATAGCCTTGAATTATGCGAAGAAGGAAGTTCGGTGCTTCTCTTACTTGCCATTGCTGGTAAAAGTCTACAAGCCGACCCGCTCTGAAGGGCTTCGAGTCAGTACTTACGTCTCTTGTTGCTGCCTCTATAGCTAGAGGAAGAGGGGCGCTTGTAACCGCCTCGGCCTGGCTGGCGTTGCTCCTGGGGTCTCTGCCCAGTTCGGGGGTTCTGCCCTCGAAAGTTCTGCCCCTGTGAGTTAGGTGCGTTTTGCCAATAACCAGTATTACGCCCTTGCGGAGGGCACGAGTAATTTTGAACACCCTGCGAGGGTGGATTGTTTGTCCAGGTTGCATGTGCGTTACTTACATTCGCACAGGACCGACAATTTGTACCCTGCGAGGGTAGAGACTGCTGTACCTTCCCCTGCGAGGGGCAGCTATTAAATGCCTTGCTAGGCCCCGTCTGCGGGGCAGCGGTATGGGCATGTCTTTTTTGTAAAGGCCAGAAACATTTCCTTACGCCTCCAGCTTTCTCTACAGCAGCTGAGAACGCATCAGCGTTAAATAGGTTGTGACAAGATGGCGGAATTTTCCGAAGTGTAGCTTTCATTAGAGGATCCTTAACATGCGCTAAAATACCATCCCTGCGCATCTGAATAACTTCAGCACGGTGGCCACAAATTAATTGCAAAAGATCAGATGAAGTTTTTTGAAATTCACCGTCGGAAAATAATTCCGCAGTCTTGTCATTCAACGAATCAAATTGAATTGTGTCCGTGTCCCTAGCCCAAAGCAACAGCCCCTGGAGAGTACTTTGTAGGGCCTGTCTTTGCTTGAGCATGCATAATGTCAACGCAGAATAGGCTTTTTCTGCAAATACCAGATGTCGCAAACTATCATACACTTTCACCTCTTCATTCGTTTCTAGGTCAGTGAAGCCAGGAGCTTGATTGTATAGTTTTTGCGTGTCCGCGTACCTTAGCTCACACCAATTCTTATCGTCAAACAGTTGCACATCATGCAGTTGTTTTAAATCACTTTCTGATGTTTTAGGAACTGAAGGTTCCTTTAATTTCGTTGCAATGTCAAATTGAAATATTGGACCCCTCGAGTCGTCATCTACTAAAGTTGGTGTAAGCTGCGGTGAACGCACATCGCATGTGTAACAGGGATTTTGACCTACGTCTAACACATTCGATTCATTTATTGTTATTTGTTCCCGGAGATCAGACACTTGTTTCGCAATTTCTTCTAATTTAGATCTTTTGGCCCCCCATTTTTCGCGACGGTGCCACCGGCGACGTCTTTTCTTGTTTTTGGAATTTGAATCGGAACTTGTTGATGAGCTACTGCTAGAGGAACTCGAGGATGTCGATCGGCGCATGCGCCGGTGACGTCGGCGTGGCGATGGCGAAGCCGCACATGGTGCTTGGCTGCCTGAGGGCTGTGGTGAATGATCAGGCGGCCCTTTATGTACTTCAGCGCGCTTTTCTTCATTACCCATAGCACTGCGCGGTTTAAAATAAAAATAGGGTAGAAGTATAAAAATACAAAATAAAAAACTACGAACGGCAAAAACCGTTACAGGTTGTCTTAAAAAATAATGCAAAAACTCACCTGATTTATCAATCCCGTAGGGCAAATTAGGCTGCAATAGCTCGAAATATAAATTTCCAAGAATAAATCTTACTTATCGACGAAAACTTTTTTTTAAAAACTTGAATATTTTTTACGGACGCACACAGCACGACCGTTCACGGCGGGAAACACGACGCCAATGACAAGCAAAGGCGAGGCGATTTCCGTAATCGTCATCGACCCCACCCTTCTGCCGCGGTGGTAGGGCAACTGGAGAGGGATAGCGCAATAGGGTAGAAAGAGAAGGCATTAAAGGCGGGAAACTGTGACACCTATCTCATGTAACTATAAGCTTCGAACAAGGTCAAGTCAAATAAATTAAAGATTAAAAAATTAAAGAAACTCAAAAATGTTAGCTTTTCCCTCACATGAACTCACTTAGATTAGATTAAAAAATTCTTCATTGTACAATAAGCATATTTGTACAAAGGCGAGCTTAATACTTATGAGTATTTTCTTCCAGCTAACCTTGGGTTATGTGCATAGTAGTGCGGGTAGTGCCCTGAGAGAGTTATAGTAAATAAATTATCGCATCATATAAGTTAAAGTCACTTAGTCACTTAAAAGTGAGCGGCAGTTTTAAGTACGGCTAGGTAGTGCTTCAGGAAAGTACAATTCATAGTTTATTACGACAATTTCATGTACTGTGCGTAGCCGATTAGTACAATAAGTCCAACTAGTAGAAATACTAGACTAATTAGAAGCATAATTTATTTATTTCAACAACAGAAACTTCCAATTATTAGTCACCATACTCAGGCTTAGGATTTCATTCGGAATCTTTCAAGATTACTAGGCCGGTAGGATATGGCATCATATCAAATTTCACATTCGTGAAGGTTGATATTTTATGATGATAAACTAGCACTATTTCTACCTTTTATGATCCATAACATACAGATTAACATAAAAGAGTATAATCTAAAACTAATTTCTAATAATAATAACTTCTATACAACAACACAATCACTTGTGTTAGTCCAAAACTATTTATTATTTATTTATTTCGCAAATTAACATAATTACATTACAGCTTACGCTATTTCATAATTATTTGCGGTATATACTTAATCTAATTAAATCAAGTAGCATGCAAACACAAATTGTATTGACAATTTAAATATGAGAATTATAATGAAACAATAATTTCAATCAAAATCCATCAGTAACTCATGCGCAATAAAATTTAAATAAATATTTTATTCGAAAAGCTATGGTTACAACATGTAATCAATACGTATTAAATAATTCAATTAAAATTAGATAAGAATATCGAAGGTAAACTTAATTAAATTTAAATTCTCCTTAAATTTTAATCCTCTCTCTCAGAAATCACCAAGCATTCTCCCTTAATACCCTGCCATTGACCTGCAAACACATCGACTTGTGGTGCATCTGCATGTAACTTATTTAGTAGAGCCAGCGCGCGGTTCAGCGGTGACCACCGGAAAGCTATAACAGCCTGTGCTACGGTAACCAGGCATACTCTTTATAAACATGTAAATACACTCAGACTAAGGTCGTGTGTACAAAAATAAGGTGGCTCCCATGGGAATCGAACCCACGATCTCCGGCAGGGTAACCAGACGTGATACTGACCGCTAGATCAACAAGGCAGCCGATTATACAGAAAATTCAGTAAATAAGTACGAAACATATATTATCTAATTTCACAGCAAGAAAATATTACACGCATAGACTCCCATAGATAGTATTTACTGTACTTATATGCAATGAAATGATGACTTGACTCTACTAATAAACTCAATGTTTATCAAACATTATTAGGTATATAACCAAGCAATTACAAACACACATCATAACATGCTGTTACTTATTTACCAGCCTTATTCAGACCTATTAAAATATCGTATATCAAAAATATTTTTGGTGTAAAGAACAATATAAATTTATAAAAAAATCTAATATTATATTCTACTTCTTCTTCTTCAGGCTATATTAGTCCACATAGCCCTCCCCTAATGAGCGCAAGGTTGTGCCTTCATTGGTGGGTAATACCCATAATCCCCACGCTGGGCATGCGGGTTGGGGATTGCAGTTTGGAGGAATTGTACTGTGGTTTGTGTACCCCGGTTTATATCCCTTAGTCGCCTTTTACGACACCGGCGGGAAGAATTTGAGTTGGTGCTATTTTTAGGCCGACACCACACAGCCATATTATATTCTGTTATGTTATGTCTAAAATATTTTGGTGCGCATAGTTGATGAGATATTCTGGTAGATATTCAAAGATAACTTGCTGGCAACACTGATGCTAGCTTGTTTACCTTCTTCTTGCTTGCTCAACAATTCATTGTTTACTTCTGCAGCTTGAGAACGGAGTTTTGCATTTATTTTAAAGTATTTTCTAGTGTTAGAATTAATTATAGTTTACTGAATTACTGAGTAAAAGTCAATTAAAAGTGACAACCACTATTCATAATAGGTAGTGTTTTCAAGTTATTAATACATGCATTAGAATTTCGTTAGAAATTCCTTTGTTCAAAAGTTAAGTGCGCGGTTGCCAAACTTCCAATACAATTTTTGGGCTCAACCAAATTAAACTCTAACACTGAATATCTTTCAAGAGACTCCTTTGTGAGGTAGCCAGTTTAATAATTAAGCATTTCGTCCAGGAAAATATGATAAAGTGTCTTGAAATGTGTATGTTTGAACGATTTGTAGTTTCTGACGCAATAGCGACTTGGCAACGGTGCACGGAATCGGACTGAGAATTCGACTTAGCGATGGCTCGTGAATTTCAATGAAAATCTGAAACTAACCACTTGGACGCACTCAATAATTGGTAAGTAAATATATTTCAGTATTTCGAGCTACATTTTCACGGCTTAATCAATGAAACTTGTGAAGAAATCAATAAAAAGTATATTTTTGATTTTCCCGCCTCCATGACGTAAGTCGCTGAACTCACGTTCGCCATCTTTCTTGAAATCAGTCAGTCTTCTGTCAAAGAGATTTTTGGATTTATTTCTCGCGGTGAAAAACGAAATTAAACATCTCATAGGGTGTTTGTTAAATAAAAAATCACCACGGAGCCTTCCGGGTAAGTCCAGTTCCATTTTAAACAAGAAATTCTTATTAAATTTCATCAATTTAGCTGTGAAAAAGTAACTTCTGTTGCTAAGGCAAAGTTAACCTTGCTTTGTTTCTGAATCCCGTTTTTTGGGTCAACCAGTGTCTTCTTTAGGCTTGGATTCCGTATTTGCTTGATTATATTTGCATATTCGATGCAAGTTTACCTTGTAAGTAGGAGAAATCGTTGGGCAACCTACTCATTTGTATAAATAGAAAGCTCTGTGATTTCTACCCACTACATCTTCTAGAAAACTCCAGATACTTCGCCAGTCTATAGTGAAATAGAATAACGTTTACCACAACACAGTGTATAAGTTACATGTATGTGTTATTATTCTCAGTTATGAAGGCACGCTACAGTGAAAATAAGTAATCCAACTTATAACCTATAAGAAAATGTATAATTAAGTATTCATTCCAAAGCCCTTTTTCCTAAAGCTGGATTCGTAAGAATCTTATGGTACACCCTAAAAAGTACTCTAGAGTAATTGTGTTATTAGAAATAAGGCAGTTACAATTTACACTGATTAAAATTATACATTTCTAACACATTTTTCTTTGGAATTTTCTAAGTGGGATCACATTTTGCCACTCTTAGTGGACATAACTGTAATTACATGTTTTCCCAGGATCTAGTAATGATGCTGAGTTTCATAGTAACAGAAAAGGTCTAACTTAGCAGTTGTGCATTGGTACATTTCTGGTCTTCTATCACTGCACATTCAGTTGTAGTTGAGACAATTTTGCTTCAGACACCATCAGTCACACCTGTTGGACATAATATTCCTATAATATTCCTATAATATTCTGTTAAAACACATAAATTTAGTGTAATAAGCCATGGGTCTCATAAGGTGAATCAACTTCGCTTCCAACTTGTTGAAACATGTCACTATGATTGTAGCAGTAATTGTTGCATAATAATTTCAGACTCTGATTTTGTCACAAGGTTTTTCTTCACCGTTAGCGAGTAGTTTGCTACTAAAACTTCACGAATATAATTAAGAAAACAATTCATTACCACATGCTGGTTTTGAACCCACAACCTCCCAAATGTCTAGCCGGTGGTCTACTGCAATGTTACAACCACTTGGCGTGTTAAGTCCTTATCGGTAAATGTTTGTGAATTAATGAAAAACTAAGTCTAATAAGTTTATTCTTGTTAGTGTACCTACCTACTATGTCTGTGCATGTAACGACTATTGATCATTGATGAAGCGAAGATGATATGTCAGGATCGTGGCAAGTGGCAGTCCCAGGTCTCTGCCTACTCCTCTGGCATACAGGAGAGGTTATGTTACATATTTAAATATTACACCCCTGAAGAAATAGTGACAGCCACAAGCATTAATATGTTTAAAAACAAACTGGATAAATATCTAAAGGAAACAAAACAGACAAGGAGTTAAACACAAATGTACATCTGCATACAGGCTTCACCAGTTCTATAACTGCCTGCCTGAATTACAAATAATAATAAAAAAAAAAAAAATTGTCTTCTTTCTCTTGTCTGTTACATAGCAATATGTTTATAACAATGGGCCATTTTTCTAAAACTGTATCACAAGTTTTCAGCAACAATTGAGTCAGTTATACATCTCCAGAACTACTTCATAGGATCATTTCTATAGTAAGCTCTTCCCGAGATCTTCACTACATCTCCGGAAACCCCATTTTGCTTGTCATTTAAATGTTGTATCGCTTATATCCAATTCATAGCTGTATGTACTGATAAGACGTTGCATTTGGGTCATAATAGATTACACTCTTTTGCGCAACATGCTATGAACATTCGGTTAGCTTGGCTAAACATTTGACCTTATTCAGACGATAGGCTTTTTTATTTAGCCTAAATACGTCCCACTGCTGGGTATCAGACGATAGTCATTTTTTTTTATTTAGCCTAAGTACATCCCACTGCAGGGCACAGCAGGGCAAAAGCCTTCTCTCATGAAGCGAGAGTACAAGCTTAATTACCACCAGTGCCCAGCGCAGCTTAGCCAATTCTCCAATTTGAGGTTTCCTGGAAGAAATTGCTTTTAGCAATAAGGCCGCCAATTGTATTTGATCTTTTGTATCTGCCGTTTTTGTAACTTTTTTCCGGTATACAATAAAGAATATTCTTATCTTATCTTAGCTGTAGTTGAACATTTCTGACACCCAAGGTTTCCTTACGATTTCTTACTTCCAAATTAGAGATTAAAACTAAAACCAACTAAAATAATAAAATTTATATAGAGAATGAGACAGTGGCCTCATTCCCTGTAAGCCCGGATAAATTCAAACAAAACTATTGCTAAATGTTCCAGCTAACAGTTGCAATAAAACGAGGAAGACAAAAAAAATTAGAGATTAGTGAGATGGTAGCATTTTTGTGAGTTTATGTCCAGCCCGTATACAGGGTACATGGCACCTCTCAGGTAGAGGGTAAGAGCTTTGTTTAGTTAAGACCTGATATAGCTCCACATATACTCTCAGATGAGCCGTTGGACGTAGTAGTTGTGTTCTCAGTGGGATGCTCTAAGGGATGTGTTAATTTACCTTATTCATTTTTGTATTTTACTATATGATTATTTTTATGTGTAACTCATCCTGTTGTAACCCCAACAAATAAAATAAAACACTTCAGGTATTAGGGTTTCCTCACGATGTTGTCCTTCACATTGAGTGAGTAATGTTGCTACTTCTTCGTCGTATCCTCATGGGTGAGGGTCGTGACTATGGGGCAGCTTCCGCCACCAGAACTCTCCATTCGTTCCGATTATGCCCCAGATGTATGGCTGCTTGTAGGGACCCTCCCGATGCTTTTGTTATGATCTCTGTCCAACGCGTTGTTGCTTGTCCTCTGCTTTGTTTCCTGTCCGCACGACAGGTAATAACAACCTATTCCAGGTGATCTGGTCAGACGGCATGTCCGAAGAACTTCAGGAAGCGTTGGGTACAGATTGTGGAGAGCCTCGTCTCTATCTGAAGTTCTTCTAGAATAGATACGCTTGTGCTGCTGTCGAATGTTGCCACTGTAACATCACAAACGTATGTAACTTGGATAACAAAGTTAATGGTATATGCTGGGATTTGAACTCACGACCTCCTGATTGAGAACAATGTGTTCTAGTCCCACTACCACCGCTTATCTTGTTAGTAGGTATAGAAATTTTAAAAACCCATTTAGTGGCTAAAAATTCCACCCATGCCGGGATTCGAACCCGCGACCTCTGGCTATCCGTGCCAGCGCTCTTCCAACTGAGCTAATGGGCGACTGACCGGCATCAGTGAAATTTTGAACCTCTTTACAATAGGTACTCTCTGTATTACGTACAGGCAGCGACATCTGGCTGAAGTAATTTGGATCACTTGCAGCCCCGAGTACCTACTTTGCAGCTAGGTTTTACATCGGAATGATATCGCTGTACCCATGATTATATTTTTTTTAATGCACTAACCCGTGCTAAAGACAATTAAAAAAAAACCTATTTAGAGGCTAACGTATAGAAGTGTGTATTGAGTATATCAATAAGCCAAAATAAGACACACATCTTATATATACGAGTGTTTACTTAATCCTCAATTCATTGCCGTATCAATTACTTATAGACATAATAGCCGTCAAACTACATCGCTTACACAAGTGTTCGATGGCGGAATATTCTGCGCAGTTCGTGTGACTGCGTATTAAGAGAGAGATAAAATCCTACTAATATTGTAGTTTAAAAGTTTGTATGTCTGGTTGTCACGCAAAACCGGTTGAACGGAATTTGATGAAATTTGCACACCTGTAGTTTATTACCTGATGTTGTATTTTGTGTGGTCGTAGGTTCGAATAACCATGACACTTTGTTTGTTCTGGTCCAACTACGAGGCTTACACCAGGTTTCTGGTACACTTAACAAGCAGTTTGGTTACGCCCATTAGCTCAGTTGGGAGAGCGCTGGCACGGTTAGCCAGAGGTCGCGGGTTCGAGTCCCGGCATGGGTGGAATGTTTAGTCTCTAAATAGGTTTATATATAACGCAATTTGGCTTCTGAACACCATAGTGTTCACTTTTTCCAAGGACATGTAACATTTACTAACATAACTATATGCACCGTTAGTAACGTTTTGAGCCATAGATGCTTTAATTCAGTGGCTCCTAACCGGAGGTCCGCGGAACTGGTAGTCCTCATAAAATCCCTGAAGATATATCAAGTTTGACTGAAACGCGATTCAAAAAATACTACTCTAATCTAAATAATATTTAATATTATTTAGATGACAATGATGTCTGGAATTAAAGCATGTAAAATGCATGAGTTTTGTAATTGAAAATTGTGTAAACTCTGTTAATTATGGACTTCGAAAAGACTAAGTTTGGAGTATTTTTTTAGTAAATTTTTTCTCCAAAATGATCTAGATTTTGAAATGGACACCTAGTTTGACCAACGACTTAACGTGACTTGCGAAGCACGGAAGCGGCCACTAGCGGTAGTCACGGGACGGTCACCCATCCTGCCCCTTACCGCGCCTGTTGTTGCTTAACTCAAGTGATTGATTCCAATCGCTCGGTTCGACTAGGCCACGAGCGCTTGCGCGCTGTATATTAATCTCTAGTTTCCAAGTTAACCGTAAATTTATGCGTAGAATGTTGACCATATGGCTTCGGGAGTCACTTTGACGTCATGCCTACGTCATGGGCCTCGCGTATTTGTCAATAGAACAATGAATATTTGTAAACCGACTGGTTATAGACGGCTTTGGAACCCTTCCATTTAGTTTCGCCGTGTCTACCTCTGTACACGGCCCAGCACAGAGGCGATAGGTTGTAGAAAGCGGAAATTTTGCATAGATATACGTATTAATCTTAAATTATACGCTAAGCCGTTGGTGCCGGCTGTCATATAATGGCAGTCGTTGAGCCATGTCTGAGGCCTTGTGGGCGGCTTGATAACTTCTGACTGTAAGGCCCGCCACTGTCTTACAATCCTCCACCAACCCGGACTTGGCCCCCGTGGTGGAGTATGGCCTAACCTTCCTGCGATGTAGGAAGAGACCCGTGCCCCAGCAGTGGGGACATACAAGGGTTAATAACGATACATATTAATCACACGCGTCGGTAGGTAAAAATTAAAAAAGAAAAAAATGTATGGTACGTCTAAATTAGGATGCCTTTTGTTCTCGCCTGCATCATAAATTTAATTATACATTTATCAGATCATCAACCCATTATGTCCCCACCGAGGGGCACGGGTCTCTTCCCTGAGGATGATATAGGTCATAATCCACAACGGGGGCCTGTAAAGTAAATGTCAAATTATTCATCTATTTGCAGTGTTCAGACGAATCTAATAAGTTGTTAAAAGTCTCTCAAGTTGTAGTCAGGATCTTACAAGCGGTGAATCCTGGTCTAATTTACATACAGGCACATACATTGCTTCAGGCCCCCACTATGATACCCTGTGCCGTGGGAACCAGAAACATCGACATCACAAACATTCAAGACCTGGGTTTTTTTTTGCCCCCATCCAGGGTACGAACCCGGGACCTCTCGCATGGTAGGCAGATGCGCTACCGCTGCGCCACAGAGGTCGTAGTTTTATTTCAAAGATTCACAATCACGACGCGTGTTGGTCAACCACTTGTGAAATCTCAAGCCGTTTTGCATATTGTTTTAATACGCTTTTCGTTGCGGGTCAGGAAGTTCGTAACTGTTGCGTAAGTAATGACGAAGAGTAGGGACGACCTCTGTGGCTTAACGGTAGTGCATCTGCCTACTATGCAAGAGGTCAAGAGGAAAAAAAAAACCCCAGGTCTTGGATGTTTACATGTTTGTGATGTCGCTGTTTCTGGTTCCCACGACACAGGGTATCCTAGTGTGGGGCCAGAAGCAATGTATGTGCTTGTCTATAAATGTTATGTTGTTTTACCTAAAAAATAATTGCGATGAGACACGTTTAATATATAACTGAATCGCTCGAAGTCACGGCTGCCTGAGTGATCTTAAACGATCACGAAGGTTAAGTCACACAGGGCACGTTCAGTGCATGGATGGATAAAACGTCTATGACTTACGCTAGTGGCATTTTTCAGAGTGATTCCGTGCTTCGCAAGGTACGTTAAGCGGTTGGTGCCGACTGCCGTCGATAGATCAAGTCAGAGGCCTTAGGGCGGCTTGAAAACTTCTGACAGTAAGGCCCGCCACTGTCTTACAATCCTCCACCAACCCGGACTTGGCCCCCGTGGTGGAGTATGGCCTAACATTCCTTCGGTGCAGGCAGAGACCCGTGCCCCAGCAGTGGGGACATACAAGGGTTGATAACGAACGATTACGATACTCATACACGTCGGGAAATAAGTTAACGTTTTACCTAATAAATAATTGCGAGTAGACCCGTTTAATATAATATAACTTTATTACTATTGTAGACTAGCTTTTGCCTGCGGCTCCGTCCGCGTGGACTTTTCTTGCAACCCCGTCCACTCACTTAAGGGTTAAATTTGAAAGAAAAGAAAAACGGCGAAACACTTGTTTCAATCAATTGTGTTGAGGAGTATTTATTTTAAGTTTCAAGAAAATTGGACAACATTCTTTATACCTCCCATACAAATTTTGGCAACCCTTTTCGCCCCCTTAGGGGTTGAATTTCAAAAAAAATCTGTTTTATTCCTTGCCTACATTATATATAGTTCCTCTGTGCAAAACTTCAGCTTTCTAGCTCCTACGGCTTGTGCTGGGCGTTGATGAGTGAGTCAGTCAGTCAGGACTTTGAATTTTATTTATTTGGATAGTCTCGTATTCGCCCTTCGTGTGCGTAGCCGGAAAAGGAAAGTGTCCTTTTTTGAGCACGTCTCTATGACAGAAAGGGAAAACGTAAACACCATGGAACATTCCAGAAACGTCACACCTTGTCATACTACGGGAAAATGCGTCAGCAGTTTGAGCCAAAACTGCATGTTTATTACCAGACTCTGATTAAGAGGGGCGGGTGGCCCGGGGCACCAAAGGAGTGGAGGCCCATAATAACTTTATTATTTACTAGCTCTGCCCCGCGGTTTATCAATTTTCCCATGGGAATAAGATTTTAAATAAATAAATATTCATGGACATATTACACGGATCTCGTTAGCCCTATACTGAGTACAACTAAATGACTTGTGTTATAGGTGCTAACTCGACAATAAATACATAGATAACATCCAAGACCCGAGACAAACTAGAAAAGTTCGTTTCCTAGTTTGGACCGGTCGGCGATCGAACCCGAGGCTTCGGTTTTACAGTCAGCGTGCCAAACCGCTGCGACACCGAGGACGTCGATATTTTCCCGCCGTAAAACGTAGCCTATGTAGGCCTATGTTAATCCAGGGTGTCATCTAACTCCACACCGAATTTGATTAAAATCGCTCCAGCCGTTAAGACGTGAAGAATTAACAAACATACACTCACTTGCAAAGTTTCGCCTTTATAATGTTAGTGTGATAAATGGGCTACTGCCTGAGCCGGGTCAAGAGGCGCGGATGCCCTGGGGACCAAGGACTGAAGGCCCATAATAACTTCATCATCATAACCTATTATGTCCCCACCGAGGGGCACGGGTCTCTTCCCCAAGGAAGGTATAGACCATACTCCACCACGGGGGCCCAAGTCCGGGTTGGTGGTGGATTGTAAGACAGTGGCGGGCCTTACTGTCAGAAGTTATCAAGCCGCCCATAGGGCCTCCGATATGGCTTAAAGACTGCCATTACGTGACAGCCGGCAAAAGTGATTGATTTAAAAACCTATTTAGAGGCTAAAAATAAGTGATGCAATTTACTTAAGCCAGATGTCGCTGCCTGTACGTAATACAGAGAATAGTGTAAAGAGGTTCGAAATTTCACTGATGCCGGTGAGTCGCCCATTGGCTCAATTGGTAGAGCGCTGGCACGGATAGCCAGATGTTGCGGGTTCGAATCCCGGTATGGGTGAAATTATTAGCCTCTAAATAGGTTTTTAAATTTGTCCTTAGCACGGGTTAGTGCATTAAAAATAAAAATAGTATAATCAATTGATTGATTCCAATCACTCGGTTTGACTAGGCAACGAGCGCTGCTGCGCCTTTCTGCTTTTAATTTAATTTCATACTAGCTGATCCAGCGAACTTCGTACCGCCTAACGGTCGTTTCCTTATTATTATTTTTTTCTCTCCGCAAGAACCATCCTCGTACTTCAAGAATCATTCTAGAAAAAAAATTTGCGTAATCGGTAGCTGATCTCGAGATTTGCGCTTTCCAACACATTTAACGATTCATTTTTATATTATAGAAGATTTGGTGTGCTAAAAAGCCGGACCAAAAGCGTCGTTGAACGCTCAATTGAATTCAAATACGTATCGGAATGACCTAATTCGGTCAGCTTACGTGCGGCCTTGGTGAGGCTGGCCTATGGGTGGCGAATCACTCGTCGGACGCGTGCGTGATGTTACGACCAGTCGCCGGACTCTCCTGAGTATACAGTTGAACACTCAGTTGTGATTTTTCAATTCAATGTGATTTAATGAGTTTGCAAATGAATGAATTCAATTTGATTTTGGTAATTCGTGTTTATTGTTTGGTCTTCGCCCCCGTTGTGAAGTATGACCTGAACTTCCTGCGATGCAGGAAGAGTTGCCAAATGAATACTCAGTTGTTAAAATTCAATGTGATTTTTGTAATTCGTGTTATTGTTCGGACTTGGCCCCCGTGGTGGAGTATGACCTGAACTTTCTGCGATGCAGGAACAGACCCGTGCCCCAGCAGTGGGGACATATGTATAAGGGTTGATATCGATCGAATGTTTATTATTTCTCTCTCTCTCTCTCTCTCTCTCTGTATTTATTTCTTTCTTTCCTTAAAAAAAAAACTTTGTTTTGGTTAAGAGGTTATTGCCTATAATCGCCGCCCTGCTGTCGGGGGACAACAGGGCGCCTTTGTGTGGGACTCCCAGCCCGAAGGCTGGACTACCCACTAAACCCCCGCGGTGTTCCTCCTCTACTCTACCGGGTCACGGGTTATGCCAGAGGTTAAGTCACCGTGACCCGGCGAGAGGGCGTCCCATAGGATTCTCCTTGTGAGGGGGGGCCGCACGGACCCCCCCTGCGCTATGAAAGCGTCGACTTGCCCGCACGCCCGCCCCCCGGGGCTCCTCTGTAATGAAAAGCATTTTTTTTATTTCGGCGATATTTAATTACGTACCACATGAACATGGAAGGTACTAATATTAAACTGTTTGGAAATATGATTGTCTGGACTGAAAACCCTAAAACAAAAAAGGGTCCTGCTGGCAAAATAAATCTTTTGTAGGTATATTTCTTATAAACTAATAACTTTTTTCTAAGAAAAGGAGGAAAATCTATAGGTACTAATTGACCGCTATACGGGGACATACACTACTGGTCTGAAGACCTAACAACGGAGGGTCCTGCTGGCAAAACATGTAAGTTTTCTGGCTAACTGTTCAGGTACTATTATTTTACTTTTCAGAAGGTACTAATTACTAGGTAAGTGAAACTTTAATCGTTAATCGAATCGAATAGGGTCCTGCTGGGTATACGGACATAGGAGAACGATCCAAATAATGTTTTGCCAAGCATCGTAAACGCACGCGCAAGGTCGCGGTATAAAAAACAACGATACTCAAAACCGGACTCAACTGCCTTCGAATTCGAATAGTTCCTTGACGGATGATATAATTCCGACGTGATAGAAAAAAACGTCTCTGAAAGCGTTGTTAGCTCGAAATGACGCGGCACTGCCGCCATCTTGTGGCACGCGAGTGAAGTGGATCTGAGTAATGGCTACTTTGCTCTACTCGGCGATATGTAAATGAACTGCACACTACACGTGGTTACAGAGTTATGGCTCCACTACTTCATTGCCGATTATTAACTACTAGCTTTTGCCAGCGACTCCGTTTGCGTGGACTTTAGTTTTTTGCAAACCCGTTCACTCCCTTAAGGTTTAAATTAAAAAAAAAAAAACGGCGAAACACGTATTCAATCAATTGTGTTGTGTATATTTTAAGTTTCATTCAAGAAAATTAGACATCCTGCTTTATACCCCCCATAGAAGTTTTGACAACCCCTTTCGCCCCCTTAGGGGTTGAATTTCAAAAAACCCGGTCTTATTCCTTGCCTTCATTATATACAGACCCTCTGTGCAAAGAGAAACAAACAGCTACCTAGATCGAACGGCTTGGGTTGGGCGTTGATGAGTGAGTCAGGACTTCGAAATTGTATTCATTTAGATTACGCACGATCAGGGTCGCATACTCGCCGATCATCGTCTATGTTCGCCTCGAACCTTGCATTGTCAGTTTTTCGGGCACGCAACAAAGGGAATCGGCCGGGTGGTTGCGTTGAGGTGCCCACACGGTTGCCAATCATTCGTTCTCCGTCGGACAGTAAAGCGTTGTACCCGTGCGTGTATTCTACTTAAATATACTCAAGTTACACACTTAAAATGGCTAGTGGGTGGTCGAATGAAGAGACATTCAAGTTCTATTATGAAATGTATGCAGCTATTAAATAAAGAGTTTCACGTAAGTACTCCACGGTGGTGCAACATACACCGCGGTTGGTAAGCGCAAATCTCGAGAGCAGCTGAACCGATTTCGGTGATTCTTTTTTTAGAATATTCCTTGAAGAGGATGGTTCTTAAGGAGGGAAAAAATTAAAAAAAAATTGTAGGCGGTACGAAGTTCGCTGGGTCTGCTAGTATATTATAAAAATGAATCGCTGAAAGTGTCGGGAAGCGCAAATCTCGAGAGCAGCTGAACCGATTTCGCTAATTCTTTTTTTTAGAATTTTCCTTGAAGTACGAGGATGGTTGTTACGGAGAGAAAAACAAATCAACTGTTAGGTACGAAGTTCGCAAGGTCAGCTAGTTGTATATAAAAAATAAAATTACACAGATATTTCTTAACCTAAGAGTACAGACAGCGCTCGGCCTTATCACTAAAAGTGATCTCTTCCGGACAACCTTTGGATTTCGTAATAAGACCGCCAATCGAGAGCGCTAACATCTGAACACACAGGTTCCTTGCGATGTTTTCGTTCATGCAGCAAATTTGGAAGATGGTAAACATCAGTGTTATATATAATTTGCGTGAAAAACAAAGCTTACGTCATAGGCGACCGCTAGAATAGTTTTAGACGCTTCTAGATCTGCGTTAGGTCTAGCTTCTCAATATCGCTGACGGCACAGCGTCGGGTTTTATGAGACTTTATAGTTTACTAGCTGGTGCCCGCGACTTCGTCTGCGCCGGATTAGTATTTATATTAGCGTGGCGTAGAAAAGTACTAACGTTATTATGAGTTATCTTATGACATTAAAATTATCACATAAATCATTTTTGTGTCGCATTTCAAATATATAACAGCCTGACAATATTCTAACGATATTCTTCTTCTTCAGGCTATATTAGTCCATTGCTGGACATAGCCCTCCCCCAATGAGCGCCATAGCGCAAGGTTGTGCCAAATACTTAATGTAACTTTGTGTATGTTTCTAACAAATTGCTTTATGTATTTATAATATTATGGTTTAAGTTTATTTTTAAGTATAGGTAGGTATCTATATCAATATTAATATTTGCACCAACTACCCGTCTCACTTTTCCTTCAGCAACTTTTCACTTACTTTTCCTTCAGTGGGTTGTCTGGAAGAAATTGGTCTGAGCAATAAGGCCGCCATTTGTACTGTAATTATTTTTTGTTTTTTCCTGGTGTACAATAAAGAATATTCTTGAACTAAAACTTTCGTAAGCACTTACGGGTGTTGTTAAATCGGAAGAGTCCGACCAGGTTTCACCACTATTAAGCTCTGCGAATCGGAGCGAAACCTGGTCGGACTCTTCCGATATAACAACACCCGTAAGTAGATCCGGACCAAAAGTTTACAAGAATATTCTTATCTTATCTTGTGTACATGTGTGTGTCTGCTCAGAGGGTTGGTTTCGTTCGTTGATTAATCTTTATACGAGATACCTGTAACGGGCACAGCCGTACGGAGGTTTATAAACTGTTGCGTAAACACAATGATTGTCGTCGTCGTATATCGTTTATAGATACATACATAACCTCACGCCTGTATCCCAGAGGGGTAGGCAGAGACCAGGGACTGCCACTTGCCACGATCCTGACGGATCATCTGCGCTTCATCAACGTTCATAAGTCGTAATATACATCCCCTATCTGGTCGATGTAGATAGATAGAGAACACTTTATTCTACATAAAAATGGAAATTACACAGTTATTTCTTCTTAACCTAAAACTACAGACGGCGGCCTCAGCACTAAAAGTGATCTCTTCCAGACAACCTTTGGACGAACTGAACTAATACATGAGAGAAGGAAGTAGATGTACAAAGAAACATAGAAAATGATAATTTCAGAGGTACCTAAATAAATACATGCCTAAGTAACATCGGTTATGTAGCGTCGCGGGTTTGATTCCCACCGCCCTTATGGATTTGTATAAGTCGTCGTCAGGCTATACTAGTCCACTGCTGGACATAGCCCTCCCCTAAAGAGCTTCTCTTTGCTGAGAAATTCAAAGAGACAGCACCACAGTTAAGTATTTACTCAGCGAAATTCTCAGTTCTGAAACTAGCATTACATTCTTTTTTTTAATGCACTAACCCGTTTTAAGGATAATTTTAAAAACTTATTTAGGGGCTAAAAATTCCACCCATGCCGGGATTCGAGCCCGCGACCTCTAGCTAACCGTGCCAGCGCTCTCCCAACTGAGCTAAGGGGCGACTAACCGGCACCAGGGAAATTTCGAACCTCTTTACAATACTCTCTGTATTACGTACAGGCAGCGACATATGGCTGAAGTAATTTGCATCACTTGCAGCCCCGAGTTCCTACTTTGTAGTTAGGTTTTACATCGGAATGATATCGCTGGACTCACATGATTATATTCTTTTTTTTAATGCACTAACCCATGCTAAGGACAGTTTTAAAAACCTATTTAGAGGCTAAAAATTCCACCCATGCCGGGACTCGAACCCGCGACCTCTGGCTAACCGTGCCATCCCCGCTGAAACTGGCCCTAAGTGCGGAAATCTCAGGTCTAACGAACACAAATTATAATCTCTCGTGTGATCCTCACGTGATGAATGACAACAAAGCTAGGTGTGATATATTTTTAACCAAAAAGTGACAAACAGCTGTTTGATCTTGACAGCGTTTGCGGACGGTTTAAAATTAAACCCGAAACTTTCAGTTAATTTTCAAGGTTGAGAACTGAGATAGAACACGCGGCATGTCTGCTTAGACAAAAGTTGACAAAAATCCGTGCTATACGAAAAACGCGACGCGTTTTTGTGAGCGAAGAGGAGCGGAGAGGCAATGCAATTCGAAGTGTTGACTTTGATAAATTCGACATCAGCCCTTGTATGTCCCCACTGCTGGGGTACGCGTCTCTTCCTGCATCGCAGGAAGGTTAGGCCATACTCCACCACGGGGCCAACTCCGGGTTGGTGGAGGATTGTAAGACAGTGGCGGGCCTTACTGTCGGAAGTTACCAAGCCGCTCATATAAGGCCTCTGACATGACTTAACGATTGTGTTTAAATTTAAGTAGCTGAAAATTTATGCATAATGTTATGTTTTCATGTTGTTACTATTGTTTACATACAATAATATTTGCATTTTGTGTTTTTACTCTCATAAAATGTTTACTTAATTATCGTCAAAGCTGTTAGTCTCACAAGGCACGTTAAGCCGTTGGTGCCGGCTGTCATGCAATGGCAGTCGTTAAGACATGTCAGGGGCCTTATGGGCGGCTTGATAACTTCTGACAGTAAGGCCCGCCATTGTCGTACCATTTACTACCAACCCGAACTTGGCTCCCGTGGTGGAGTATGGCCTAACCTTCCTGCGATGCAGGAAGTGACCCGTGCCCCAGCAGTGGGGACATATAAGGGTTGATAACGAACTAGGTAGGTATTTAATTTCTTGCGCTCCATATTGTGTGCCCCAGCGGTAGGGTCATACAAAGGGTTGAAACCAAAGGCCTATGTTTCATTCACGCTTATGTGTTGAATTACTAAAACATCTTGCTTTTCTATCTCCTAAAAACCGCAAACAACAGTTACGACGACAAAATTACCATAAAGTTCACAGTTCGCCCCGTCTGGCGAGATTCCGTTAGGCGTGCAAGCGCCAAGATGGCCGCCGGGTTCCAAATTTAAACTGCTGTTGTGTCACAGAATAGATTGATTTTAATAGCACAGCTACTGTATTTAGGAAAGGTGCTAAGGCACGAAAAATATCGATAAAAACAGCACCTGACGTGTTCGATGTTTACATTTTTTTCTTCTATCAATTCATAAGTCATACATAACATTTACATACGTGCACATACATTCGTTCTGGCCTCACACTAGGATACCCTAAATATATACGCATATAATGTTATATTTTCATTGCAAAACCTTACTCTTTAATTTCTACACTTTTTGGCAAAAGTATACTTAGCGCCTTAATAAAATAATGAAGAACGATACCTGCTTAAAATTCAATGTCCTGCTACATAAAAAAACTACTGTATACCCAACCGTGAACCTTGTTGACCTCTACCGTCGAGCTCTGTCGATGGACTGCGAAGTCACCAGAACCTGGTAAAACTATCTTCGCCTATTTCTGTCGATACTGCGTGGAAAGTGGGACGTTGATATCCAAGTAGTTTTATTTTATATAGCGTCAATTGATGATGCAAGTTCTATATGGGGCGTTATGGCGGTGTCTGAGCCGATTTAAGTGCCCCAATAAATTCTATGATGGAAGACGAACTAACGGGTTTTTTCTATATAAACGCGTTTGGGGCCCAATGGTTGA
This sequence comes from Yponomeuta sedellus, assembly GCA_934045075.1. Taxonomy (NCBI): domain Eukaryota; kingdom Metazoa; phylum Arthropoda; class Insecta; order Lepidoptera; family Yponomeutidae; genus Yponomeuta; species Yponomeuta sedellus. The sequence continues at coordinate 3,345,731 of OW203750.1, read as the reverse complement.
TGTGTACTACAACCTCACGCCAGTATCCCAGAGCGGTAGGCAGAGACCAGGGGCTGCCACTTGCCACGATCCTGACCTGACACCTTCGCTTCATCAATGTTCATAAGCCGTTGCATGCACGCACGCCGGCTCCTTATCTTCCCCTTTGCTAATACATCCCCATATTTGGCCGATGTATGTCCGCCTGGAACGTCCCTTACCAGCCCTTCCACTCACATTCGCAATATATATTTGTTTCGTCAATCTTTCTTCCTTCATCCTCTCCACATGTCCAAACCAACGAAACCTTCCTTTCTCAATTCTAGTCACTACATCCTCTTTCAGTTTACAACGTTCTCTAATCAGACTATTGCGTATCCTGTCATTCAAGGTAACACAAAACAAATAATTTTCAAGGACCTCATTTCTACTGCATTAATTCGACTTGCTTCTTTTGCCACACCCAAGTCTCGCTACCATACATACTCGTAAGTGTTGGAACCAGCACACCATTATGAATAGCCAATCTAGCTGATGTACTAATTACCCCTTTTTCAGCTTCTAGCGGCCTTACCACAAAACATTTAGACACGTGTTCAACAGTAGTTTAACGTTTTTTTTCTATGAAGTTTTGAGGTTAAACACCCGTTGAACAAGTGTCTAAATGTTTTGTGGTAAGGCCGTAGGAGTTCCCGTGGGACTCATGACTAATTCTAGCTTTTTGCATCAAGTTATGAGCGCAAAAACTTATCTATTCAACATCAATTTAATAGCAGGGACGCGTTTCAATAAACTCAATTGAATTGTAGCTTTATGAAATTATAGATAGATTTTTTTCCGAGCGCTTCTGTGCTTCGCAAGGCCCGCTAAGCCATTGGTGCCGGCGGTCATGCAATGGCAGTCGTTAAGCCATGTCAGAGGCCTTATGGGCGGCTTGATAACTTCTGACAGTAAGGCCCGCCACTGTCTTACAATCCTCCACCAACCCGGACTTGGCCCCCGTGGTGGAGTATGGCCTAACCTTCCTGCGATGCAGGAAGAGACCCTTGCCCCAGCAGTGGGGACATCAAGGGTTGATAACGAACGATAGAAATCATATTTTATGAATTCGTAGTCTGGGCGTCCATATTTTTGATGTCTGTGCTTTGATACCATAGCACAGAGTAACCTAGTTAGGGACCAGGAGTTTATAGAATGAAATAAGCACGACACTGGTTGTTATTTGCCTCAATTTGGTAGTCTACAAAGCAATAGCTGTACAATGTCATTCCAGGGTATAACTCGCGCAAATTAAGTAGGCATCTCTCGCGAAGAAGATGGAATCGCGAGAGGCGCCGAGTTGAGTAGCACGGGTTGTACCATTGCAATGCTATTATTTACAACAAAAAAAAACCTATATTTCTGTAATAAACTCAAGTTTAACGGAGGTTAAGGCCATTTTTCGAAAATAAGTTAAATCTCTGGGAAAACAGCTCGCAGTGTCATGGCGGTGAATCTGACGTCACGCTTAGGTAAAACATCGCAACAAAGCACGGGTGAAGTTTACCAATGTTCACCTAAGCGTGACGTCACGCGGTGTAATGGGTGTTACATTCAAAATGGCTGAAAGCAGTATTGTAGCAGTATTTATTGAAAACTAGCTGACCCCGCGAACTTCGTACCGCCTAACTGTCGATTCTTATTATTATTTTCTCTCCGTAAGAACCATCCTCGTACGTCAAGGAATATTCTAAAAAAGGAATTATCGAAATCGGTTCAGTTGCTCTCGAGATTTGCGCCTACAATTTTTATATTGTAGAATATTGGTAATCTCTTTTTTTGTTATAAAACTAAATCAGTGTTTTAAATCCTTTTAATATGTACTTCCCTCTAATTTCGTTAAATCTTTAATTATCTGTTACTGTCGCGACGCCCATTCGAGTAATTTTAGATTTTTCGCGAAATTCCTACTAAGTAGGCACAGTCTGTTAGCTTTTAGAATATACCTCGGCTCCTATCGGATAGAATAAAATATATTCGTGTAAAAGAAATATTGGAACTAATAGGACACTATTTCGAAGTAACTTTTAAAATTAGTAAACAAATGTTTTATACAGAGCAGGAAGTAGCATTACATACGTGTGCTTTCGGCGAAAACCGAAGCCTACTCTAGAGCCCGAGGTATATTCGAAATGCTAACAGACTAGCTCAAATCTCAGTTTGTGGCAACTTACGCGCTCTGTAGTGGAGCCGGGCAACCGTGACAAATCAGTGAAAGTTGTAAAAAATATGCGTAGATTCCTCATGCGAGCGCTCATTAATACGTAATGATGAGAGAGAATCACGCCTTTTGCTTCGCCGATTGTTTTATTATTTTTAGAAAACCGACTGCTATACGACGCTTTTTTTTCCTCTATAAACGTCCCGTCAGAATCCTTGGAATTGACAATCACTTGAGTTAAGCAACATTAGGCGCGGTCAGGTGCTGGACAGGTGACCGTCCCGTAACCCGTGCTTCGCAAGGCACTTTAAGCCGTTGGTGCCGGCTGTCATATAAAGGTAGTCGTTAAGCCATGTCAGAGGCCTTGTTTGCCCCGCCACTGTCTTACAATCCTCCACCAACCCGGACTTGGCCCTCGTGGTGGAGTAAGGCCTAACCTTCCTGCGAACCTACATAATTTTTAATTTAATTTTAATTAAAAACTACCATTTTTTTCTCCAAAATTATCTAGATATTGAAATGGACACCTAGTTTGAATTGTAACGTTCATCAAGCCACAGCTTATGCGCTACTTTGAATAAAACCTTTTCATTTCATTCTTTCGTTTTTATCATATTAGCAGGATAGTAGGATAAAGTGTTCTCTATGTGAGTATGTATGTATGTATGTATGTATGTATGTATGTATGTATGTATGTATGTATGTATGTATGTATGTGTATGTGTGTGTCTGCTCAGAGGGTTGGTTTCGTTCGTTGATTAATCTTTGTACGATAAGAGATACCTGATAGGGGCACAGCCGTACGGAGGTTTATAAACTGTTGCGTAAACACATGATTATCTACCAGTCACTGTTATTGTTTTCACAACGGATTTCTCGTTATCGGTTGTTTTTTGGCGGACATTTTTCTTGAACACAACTGGTTTTTTATTCCGCTTGGCGAAGGCAAACGTGGAGAATGGACTGTTGTACGTTTTTGATGGTAGATAAATCATTTTGATTATCTCAGAAAGAGTATAGGGCAAATTACTCAGAGGAAAAAGCAGTCTTTATCCGCTAGAGGATAAAGTGAATTGAGGTTAGATTCATCACGGTGAATTCAAAACGTATTTAAACCTTTTTAAATTCTACTATAGTTTAGGCGTGATCGTTGCAAAGACGAACCGTTTTATAAGACCGTTTTGTGTTCCGCGACGATAGGACCGTTTTACGTTTCATTCTAAAGCAGTGTCAGCGACTCTAAAGCAGTGCCAGCGTTTGTTCGTCGCGAGACCAGTCCTTAGATTGTTTGACGCGGATATGTCCTTTAGTGCTATATTAATAGAGCCTAGAACGTAATGAGATCATTGCGACGTCGTCGTCGGCTCCTTGCTCGTTCCGTTCGTTTTGGTCTGTGATACAATAAAGTAATCTTTATGTCTATGAATATACAGTCGAAGATCGTGTATAACAACTTATTTTTTCCGATGTTTCGTGATTTCGTCTCGTTCGCACTCGTTTGACCGTCCTCTGCGCCTTGCTCGTTCGCATACAATGAAAACAGTTGCGAACGAGGACCGTTTCGAAGACCTGTTTTCGTTCCAGAAAAAATGGTTGGTTGTTTCGTCGTCGAAAAATCGGACAACGACCCACTCCTACTATAGTTAGCGTAAATATACATAGACATCATTTATTGGTAATATTCATTACAAGTCAAGACTCCGTACATAATAACAATCCAATTTAAAAATAACAATCATATTCACATTAATGTCAAAAAGAAAATATTACATGTCGATATAATGATAATAAATGTTTGGCACAAAGGACTTAATGCTAAGTGGCATTTTCTAACAGATTTTCTGATGCTAAGGTTTCCTCACGATCTTTTCCTTTGAATTTAGTTTTATTTATATCATACTAGATGTGCGGCGTTACCGGCGGTTTATTAGGGTAAATACATTGTGTGTTTACCCTTTGTGTTTTTAATTGTTAATATGTAGTTTTTATTTAATTAACCTTGTACAACTTTAATTGTTTAGTGTAAGAATTGAATTAATTAAATGGTGTAATAATTTTTTCCAATGATTTTTAGTAAGTAAGAAAGAAAGAGAGAGAGAGAGAAATAAAGAAAGAAAGTAAAAGATATATTTCCGCAGTAAATCGTAGCCTGTGTGTTAATCCAGGGTGTCGGCTAACTCTATACAAAATTTTATTAAAATTACTCCAGCCGTTTAGACGTGAAGAAGTAACGAACATACACACTCACAAACTTTCGCATGAACTATAATATTAAATACTCGCTGCTGCCTGCGACTTCGTCTGCGCAGGATTAGGATTTAGAGTTGCTTATATTAGCGTGGCGTAGAAAATAACTAACATTATGTATGACATTAAAATTGTCACATAAATAATTTTTGGTCGCATTTGAAGAATAGCACACAATATCTTAATAAATAGTAGCCTATGTGTTATTCTGATTATTCTGATAATATAAAAATGAATCGCTGAATGTCTTGGTTAGCGCAAATCTTGAGATCAGCTGAATCGATATCGCTAATTCTTTTTTTTTACAATATTCCTTGAAGTACGAGGATGGTTCTTACGGAGAAAAATAAAAAAAAAATAAAGAATCGACTGTTAGGCGGTACGAAGTTCGCTATGTCAGCTAGTCTATAAAATAAAAATGAAATGCTGAACGTGTTGGTAAGCACAAATCTCGAGAGCAATTGGGCCTATTTCGCTAATTCTTTTTTTGGAAGTACGAGGATGGTTCTTAAGGCGAGAAAAAAAATGAATCGACTGTTAGGCGGGTATGAAGTTCGCCGGGCCAGCTAGTAAGCTATGTTATATTATATCAATTCAATTCATTTATTGCCATAAATCACAGTCTTTATAGATGTTATTATTAGATATTGCACGTGTAATTTTACCTTAAAAGCAAGGATTTAATTAATTTACAACTTATACATTAGACAACAAAAAATCATAAGGTAAAAAAAAATTAATTACAATTACATAGAATTCTTTGTCAAAATTAAGTGTTAATAATAAAATTTATTGGGTGCTTTCGTAATTATCAAATTCGAGGAGACTATAAAGACACATTTCCATTAGGTAAGCTTTTTGTAAAACTTCATTAAAATCCAATCTGTAATTTTTACTTGAAAGAGTAACAAACCATCCATCCATCCATCCATCCATCCATCCATCCATCCATACAAACTTTCGCGTTTATAATATTAGTAGGATAGTATAGAAGGACTAGCATTTGCCCGCGACTCCGTCCGCGTGGATTCTTTTGCAACCCCGTACACTCCCTTAAGGGTTAAATTTAGAAAAACGGCGAAACACGTGTTCAATCAATTGTGTTGAAGAGTGTTTATTTTAAGTTTCAAGAAAACTAGACAACATTCTTTATATACCCCCATACAAATTTTGGCAACCCTTTTCGCCCCCTTAGGGGTTGAATTTCAAAAAACCCGGTCTTATTCCTTGCCTACATTATAAATAAATAATAAATAAATATTCATGGACATATTACACAGATCTTGTTAGCCCTATACTAAGTACAACTAAGTTACTTGTGTTGTAGGTGCTAACTCGACGATACATTTAACCCTTCTCGCGTTTAGTGTACATACGTCTGTACACTAATCAGCCCGGCGCGCGCAATCCCCCAAGCGCTTAGTGTACAGACGTATGTACACTATGCAACGCTCAGATTGGACTCTTTTTATCTATGCTCTGTGCATTCTCTATGGACAATATCTGTTGTTTTATTGGCCAATGGTTAGTAAGGATTACTTTCGCCAACCAATCAAATGACGTGACGTGGAAAAAAATTGAATTATCATCGAAACCACATGAGCTTGCTAGGTCAGACGCCATTTTGCGTTTTCGTCGTGAGTTGCTCCGCTCGCTAAAGTTTTATAAGTTATTTAGAGAAGGCAACGCTGCGTATTTGTTCATGTGTTATATATCAAATTACTGGGAAAAGTGTGTAGATTATGTTTCAAATAATAGTTTCGTTGTATTTGATGGAAAAGAAAGTGAAAAAAGCCTCGAACTTTTAGCCCGGATTGTGCCGCTTGTATGGGCGGTCAGTGTCATTTTACCTCTTCCTGGTAATTATTCATTTATAGCTTTATTTTGGTGAATTAGAGTATGAAAATTGTGTAAACAGTAATAGATAATATGCAGATCATATTATAAGTGTTAGTTCAGTGCTAGTGAATGAGTAATTAGTGAAAATAGTGAGACAAAGTTCAAAGTAGTGTCAAAATGGCGTGGATAGTGAAATTCATCTCGTCATTTGAATATCATGTAAGTTTATTGATAATTTTATTAGCATTACAAGTATAATAACCGGATAGGGCATTTTATGCAGATTGTAGTGATATATAACACTTATTGAATAATTACGTAGTACTTTCTCTAATTTGAGAAATGCGGAACTGTGTTCACAAAAAAGATGCAAAAAAATGGCGGTGCGAAATGACCCTGCACTATGCGGTACCTTTGAACTTTCTTTTTTCCGAGCGCGCGGGGCGCTAGAAGGGTACAATAAATACAGAGATAACTTCCAAGACCCGAGACAAACTAGAAAAGTTAGTTTCCTAGTTTGACCCGGCCGGGGATCGAACCCGAGACCTTGTGTTTTACTGTCAGCGTGCCAAACCGCTGCGCCACCAAGGTCGTCAATATATTGACGACCTCGGTCACTATCGAGGTCAGGTCGACCTCGATATATATATATACATATACATCGCGAGATGTGGCCAGCCCACTGCCACTTCAGCTTGCTGATTCTCTGAGCTATGTCGATAACTTTGGTTCTCTGTCGGATGCATTCGTTACGAATTGTATCCTTCAGAGAAACTCCGAGCATAGCTCTCTCCATAGCTCGCTGAGCGACTTTGAACTGGTCCTTTGAACTGATCCGATGTGACCTACGGATCTCTGATTAACGTCGCAATGTGGGAAATCAGAAATCCTATTATACCATTGTATTGCAAAATGGAGTTCACATAATATTATGTTCTCACATAACATCAAGCAGGCCATTTAGTTTAGAAACTATTGAGGATTTATTCCATTTTTTACATGCTGCGTTGAGTTTTGTGTAGACGAGTTCAGAGTTGGTATGTAATACTGAAATATTAAGCGCTCGTCGAACCGAGTGATTGGAATCAATCACTTGAGTTAAGCAACGACAGGCGCGGTCAGGTGCAGAATGGGTGACCGTCCCGTGACTACCGCTAGTGGCATTTTCCCGAGCGCTTCCGTGCTTCGCTAGGCACGCGAAGCCGTTGGTGCCGGCTGTCATGTAATGGTATGTCAGAGGCCTTGTGGGCGGCTTGATAACTTCTGACAGTAAGGCCCGCCACTGTCTTACAATCCTCCACCGACCCGGACTTGTTCCCCGTGGTGGAGTATGACCTAACCTTCCGGCGATGCAGGAAGAGAACCGTGCACTAGCAGTGGGGACATACAGGGGTTGATATCGAAACTGTAATGTATATAAAATGCATGCACCAATGTTAACGCGCAGTGTTACCGCCACAAATTAGTAGACGAGCTTGCACGTTTCGAAACATTTGCACATCTGTTGGGCCTCGGATTGCCAAACGCAAGGTCACACGTTCTGGTCCCGGCCAAGAACTGCGTTTCATTTCGGCCAATACGTAATTTGAGTTGGTAAAGTCTGCTATGGAGATAGGTACCTAAAATATTTGCATGCGGGCGGCTTATTACGTAGGTGGGTATATTATATTGTTTCCTCTTCGAGTACAATATTAATTTTATAAGTTACTAGCTTTTGCCCGCGACTCCATCCGCGTGACCTTTAGTAGCTACAAAATTTTGCAACCCCGTTCACTCCCTTAAGGGTTAAATTTAAAAAAACGGCGTTTTGCGTTTCTTTAAGTAAGACAGGTTGATACTTGACCTGCTTCATACACGGACCTAACCCATTTCCAATGGCCTTCAAAAGACTTACCGCTGCCCCACACCCCGCAGCAATTAGACTGTCTTACTTTTTCTTTTAACTAAGATAGGTTGATACTTGACCCCAGTCACGCCTGATGGTAAGCGAAGCCGGGGTCTATAATTTTATGCTTACCTGTTAAATGCCAACACGTGTTCCATCAATTGTGCTGAAGTGTATTTATTTTATGTTTCAAGAAAATTAGACATTCTTTATACCTCTCATACACATTTTGGCAACCCCTTTCGCCCCCTCAGGGGCTGAATTTCAAAAAAGCCGGTCTTATTCCTTGCCTACGTTATATATAGACCCTCTGTGCAAAATTTCGGCTTCCTAGGTCCAACGGCTTGGGCTGGGCGTTCATGAGTGAGTCAGTCACGACTTCGAAATAGATGGTGGGAACTATTATACCATTGCCTGGTAAAGGTTTAACATCGTTGTTGGTTTTTCTTACCGCAACGTAACTGCTCTAACAGGGTGTATTATTAACAGTGACAGGACTGAATTCACTTATCAGCATCTTATTATCAGCAATTTTTATCGTAAAGTCGTGTTACGTAAAAAATAGGTACTTATAATAAAACATAACATAACCTTACGCCCCTGTATCCCAGAGGGGTAGGCAGAGACTAGGGACTGCCACTTGCCACGATCCTGACACATCACCTTCGCTTCATCAACGTTCATAAGTCGTTGCATGCACGCATGGTTCCGGGCACTTTTATATGAAACTAGCTGACCCACGAACTTCGTACCGCCTAACAGTCGATTCTTTGATTTTTTTATTTTTCTCTCCGTAAGAACCATCCTCGTACTTCAAGGAATATTCTAAAAATTAATCAGCGTAATCGGTTCAGCTGCTCTCGAGATTTGCGCTTACCAATAACACATTCAGCGATTCATTTTTATGTTATAGGCTAGATGCTGCCCTTCGTGCGCGCAGGATTAGTTTTTCGAGTAGCTTGTATTAGCGTGGCGTACAAAAGAACTAAGATTTCGGCATTAAAATTTTTGAGTCGCATTTAACATAATAACATAACATTTTACATACTGAGAGAAAAAAAAAAATAAAGAATCCACTGTTGGGCGGCACGTAGTTCGCTGGGTCTGCTAGTACTTTAATAATAATAAATTGGTTTTCTAACTTAAGTAGATTGGCGAAGGTATAATAGCAATACACTCGCCAACGAAAAATTAAAACATCGTGAGGAACCCTTAGTGTCTGAAGTTTTCAAATACCTCAGCGCTTGAAATTGCCAATCGGCGGTGGGCAGAACCCTTAGTGTCTGAAGTTTTAAAATACCTCAGCGCTTGAAATTGCCAATCGGCGGTGGGCAGAACCCTTAGTGTCTGAAGTTTTCAAATACCTCAGCGCTTGAAATTGCCAATCGGCGGTGGGTAGAACCCTTAGTGTCTGAAGTTTTCAAATACCTCAGCGCTTGAAATTGCCAATCGGCGGTGGGCAGAACCCTTAGTGTCTGAAGTTTTCAAATACCTCAGCGCTTGAAATTGCCAATCGGCGGTGGGCAGAACCCTTAGTGTCTGAAGTTTTCAAATACCTCAGCGCTTGAAATTGCCAATCGGCGGTGGGCAGAACCCTTAGTGTCTGAAGTTTTCAAATACCTCAGCGCTTGAAATTGCCAATCGGCGGTGGGCAGAACCCTTAGTGTCTGAAGTTTTCAAATACCTCAGCGCTTGAAATTGCCAATCGGCGGTGGGCAGAACGCTTAGTGTCTGAAGTTTTCAAAAACCTCAGCGCTTAGTAATTAAGCCCATACTCTCTCTTCGAGAGAAAACTGGTGCTCTGCAGTGGAACGTTTGTGGGCTATATTAAAAAAAAGTTTTGAATTTTTTGAACAAGTAGGTACAGTCTGTTATCTTTTAGAATAGGTTTACCTGGGGCTCTAGAGCAGGCTTCGAAAGCACACGAGTGCAATACTACTTCCTGCTCTGAATAAGCGTCATATGAGTTCCGTTTTCGAAATTAAGTGTCATATTAGTTCCGATATTTCTATTACACGAACATATCCGATAGTAGCCGAGGTATATTCTTAATTAAACAGACTCCGCTCAGATCATCATACAATTCCATGTGTGCCACTATCCGGCCTCGTGCCTCAAATGAATGCAAATCGTAACTCGATAATGACACCGTGCAGCCGCTGACGTCGCTGAGACATTTAGATAAAACCATTGGTATCTTATCTCTAATTACGAGTACGTCTCAGTGCAAAAACGGCTCATGCACGGGTTACACGGGCCTCCAAACGTCCCACTGCTGGGAACAGGCCTATAAGTCCCACTGCCGGGAACAGGCCTATGTACGTCCCACTGCTGGGGACAGGCCTTTTCTCGGAGAGTCAGCGGTGAGTCACTAGGCATTTAGATAAAACTCTTGGTATCTTATCTCGAACTACGTCTCAGTGCTAAAACGGCTCACGCACGGGTTACACGGGCCTCCAAACATCCCACTGCTGGGAACAGGCCTATAAGTCCCTCTGCCGGGAACAGGCCTTGAATTCCCTTTGCTGGGAACAGGCCTATAAGTCCCACTGCTGGGAACAGGCCTATGTACGTCCCACTGCTGGGGACAGGCCTTTTCTCGGAGAGTCGGGTGAGTCTAAGAGAATGCCTAGTGATGCATTTAGATAACATTGTTAATATCTTATCTTAAAGTGACGTCACATATTTTGCAATTTTAGAATTTTTTTAATTCAAACAGCAGTTCTGAAATTAGGTATCTAATCTTATATCAAGAGTTGCAAATGTTCGCAAATACAAACTCAAAGGTCGTTGAACAAAATGTTGTTTTCTCTACTCTGATACTATAATACAAAGATTATAAAACTGCAAACATAACTCTTATGACAAACATTACGCATAGGCAAAAAAACAATGTTTTATTACGATACAGGTCCTGTATGGACACCTGTATCAGACATAATATAACTTTCTAATCACAACGATACACCTATACAACCTCCAGCTGGACCAAGAAGGTTGAACCTATACTTAAAAAAAAAGGTTTCAATGAACGAGACGCAACACGCATGTTGGGGCCAAGGATTGCGCTCCTTGGCCCCAACATTTTACATTTAAAAAAACTTTTCAAAGTTTAAACAAAGTTTGGTTCTGTTTAATATTATTTTATGTATTATATATAGTTTAAAAACCTATTTAGAGGCTAAAAATTTCACCCATGCCGGATTCGAACCCGCAACCTCTGGCTATCCGTGCCAGCGCTCTACCAATTGAGCCAATGGGCGACTCACGGCATCAGTGAAATTTCGAACCTCTTTACACTATTCTCTGTATTACGTACAGGCAGCGACATCTGACTTAAGCAAATTGCATTACTTACAGCCCCGACTACCTACTTTGCAGTTAGGTTTAACATCGGAACGATATCACTGTACCCACATGATTATACTGTTTTTATTTTTAATGCACTAACCCGTGCTAAGGAACAAATTAAAAAAAAACCTATTTAGAGGCTAAAAATTTCACCCATGCCGGAATTCGAACCCGCAACCTCTAAATTTATAATTTTTTTTTTAAATTTTAAAATAAATTTTTAGCCTCTAAATAGGTTTTTAAATTTGTTCCTTAGCACGGGTTAGTGCATTAAAAATAAAAATAGTGTAATTATTATATATAGTATGAGAGAAGATAAAGTAGTGTATGACACTGTACCATAACTTACCCCCAGTCTCTCGTACACTAACAATCTGTTAATCTACTGTTAACATCTGTCAAGGTTTTTTTTTTGTATGCCCTTTGGCCAACTGACAGCTGTTAACAGTAGATTAACGGCTTGTTAGTGTACCAGAAACCGGGGCTTGGTCTTAAAACACTCGTGTTATGAGAACCTTTATTATGCAACAGTATCATAAACTACTATTAAATCACAACTGAGGTGTTTCGAGTATTTCGAAGGAAACCCTCAAAACAGATTCATAGATAAACAGGAATGAGATAACTGCCGATAGGAATGTGACCAAAATAATATTTTAAACTCATTGGTACTGAAGGCAGAGTTCTATTTCCACATCGTTACATTAAGGTCAACTGCGTAGGCGCATGATAGCATTGGCCTCAACGCTGAGGACAGGACAAGACCTTATGTTTCATGATGATTTAAGGCCACGGCAAAACTTTGTGCGCTAATTGAACAGTTAAATCATCGATACAAACCAACCTTTGTAAGTAAATAAGGAGATAAACATGAAAATGTTTTTACGTTTTAATAATAGATAGATAAAGAACACTTTATGGCACAATCAGAAAAATATTACAACCATGATAATGTGCATACATACTTATATCTATATAAATAAAATTCAATGTCCCGACTGACTGACTCACTCATCAACGCCCACCCAGCCCAAGCCGTTGGATAGATAGAGAACACTTTATTGCACAACCAGAAAAATATCTAAATATTTAAATAAATAGCGGTCTTATTGCTAAGAGCGATCTCTTCCAGACAACCTTTGGATGGAGTGGATTGCATGAGGAATATAGTCAGTACGTGGTGCATGTACATAAATAATTAAATCGAAAATATATTGATAACAAACAGCAAAATAGTGCAAGAATATAATTACTTATAATGTTCGATACGATATGTACAAATATATAAATAATAATATACATAAATACCTAAAAATAAATACTTATACAATTTATTAAATACATGCAACAGTTTTCCAGTTTATCCAGTGAGATAGTGGGATTTCACCAATGCCTTAAAACAGGCCAAGGACTTTGCTTTTGGCCCTAGGAAGTTGAAATTTTGCACAGAGGTTCTATATATAATGAAGGCAAGTTTTTTTTAAATTCAACCTCTGAGGGGGCGAAAAGGGTTGCCAGAATTTGTATGGGAGGTATAAAGAATGTTGTCTAATTTTCTTGAAACTTAAAATAAATACTCGTTCAACACAATTGACTGAACACGTGCAGTTTGTAGTTTTTCTAAATTTACCCCTTAAGCGAGTGAACGGGGTTGCAAAAACTAAAGTCCACGCGGACGGAGTCGCGGGCAAAAGCTAGTATAGGAATAAACGGATAAGCTCATTGGCTTGGTTTATCAGTCATTTATGTATGAGCAACTCTGTCATAGCGTTAGTCGTTTTGAACCGATTTCAAAAAGAGGAGGTTCTCAATTCGACGCGTACATATTACGTTTTTAAAAACCTATTTAGAGGCTAAAAATTTCACCCATGCCGGGTTTCGAACCCGCAACCTCTGGCTGTCCGTAGCCAGAGGTTGCGGGTTCGAAACCCGGCATGGGTGAAAAAAAAAATTTTTAGCCTCTAAATACCTAGGTTTTTTTAAATTTGTTCCTTAGCACGGGTTAGTGCATTAAAAATAAAAATAGTATATTACGTTTTTTCCTATGTTCTCCCATCTTCTTCTTTCGTGTTGAAAGCGCCGCCCTCCTCTCAGACATCTCGCTTCCAAAACCGCGCCACTGCGAGCGCGTCGCAATCTGCACAGCGACCCGCAAACTGCACTGTGGAGCTTCTCTCTCCCATAACTTCGTCAAATCTTAACCGATTTCGATAATTATTTTTTTGTTCGAATGGTATGATGTCCACAATACGGCCTGAAGGCATCGGTTTACATTTTACATAGAATATTGACATTCAGAAAACAGAATGTAAATACTTTACGTTGAAATAAATTGATTTGATTTGATTGGGCCCATTTTAATTTGATTAAGAAATGAAATTAAAAGGTTTTATTTAAAGTAGCACAGAAACTGCGGCTTAATGAACGTTACAATTGAAACTAGGTGTCCATTTCAAAATCTAGATCATTTTGGAGAAAAAATGGACAAAAAAAACTCCAAACTTAGTCTTTTCAAAGTCTTTAATTAATTAACATAGTTTACATAATTATTATAAAACATAGAACTCATACAATGCACTGGCTTTAATTCCGGACCTCATTGTCGTCTAAATAATCATTTATGTTATAGTAGCCCTTTTGGCACAAAGTGTGCTTAGCAAATTTTTTGAACCGCCTTTCAGGGATTTTATTATAGAAGACTTTCGGAGATAGGGATTTTTTTGCACACAAGATAGCGCGTGATAAACAGATAGACATCTAGATAAACAGATAGATAGTCCTGTAAGATAGCTTTAGCGAAATCCGGCCTTAAAAATATGACCGCTGCCTTGTCAATGACGAATAGGCAAAATCATTATTGTTTCTTCATTTGCGATAGGGACTGATAATTGTATTAATAGTGTGTTTAAATTACTGATAGTATGTATGTATTAGGCGTGTGTTCGTTGTTTTGAACGCAGCCAACTGGGTTGTTGACCGAAAGTTGTTTACATCGAGTGTTTAATTATGCAAAAATAAACGGGCAGGTAGGTAAAAGCGAGATGTATAAACTTGTATAAAATTATCGCAACAAGACACTGGTTGACATAAAAGGGGATTGTTTAAGATACCTCTTTTGCCTTTCAGAGCACTTTGAATTACCATTTTCTATATTGAAATTTGTTGTAAACAGCATCGTTCATTATATCACTCCATATTTAGTAGGTCTCATTCCGTTTTATTCAATTGAAAATGCTCCATCGTCATCCCGCATGGCACCAATATAGTACATTGTTATCCTAGGGTTGAAAGTACGTTATTTAGTCCCGCGCCGTCAGGTTGCAAATTATTACTTTCAACCCGCGGTCCTTAGGCGAATTCACTACTTTCCGTGTATGAGGAATGAAAAAATATGAACCAACCTATCATGCATTTTACAGGTATTTTACAAAAACTGTCTGTTGTTACTGTGCCTTGAAACTCTCAAATCCCATATCAAGCGACCCCACTCACTTTCAATAGTGAGAGAGCCTAACGGTTCCTGAAGAGTATTAAGGGTCCAAAGCCCAGTGTATACTTGGGGTCTTGGGATTTTGCCGGTGTGCGTTGAACTGACTTATTAGTCACTTAAAAACACTCTGCTCGCTTGTGTCCGACTTAAATACAGCTTCCGTCCAACTAGTTTTGCCGGGTGTATTACACTTTTAACCGGCAAAAAGTCGTCTCCACTATCAGGCAGATCTTGAAAAGGAGCTGTACTTTCGTCGCTTCAAAGTGAGCTCAGTTGTTTGGCCTACAACCAGTGCTCAACCACTGATTGTACACCTGTACCTGGTTCGGAGTGGCTAGGCAATCGTTTTCCAACAAAACATTGCACCTAGTAACTCAGCGTTGGCCGTTGCCCTTCCTTGTCCTTTATCCTAAACAACGACACTCCACAATTGGGACAAATTTACCCCAATATTCCGCTTCTGTCTTAAAGAACAAGCTCCCATTTCTGATACCCGAACACGTTCTTATTCCAAAATCGCACTACTGAGTTCGTTAAAGAACTAGCTCCCAGTTCGGACATCCTAATTTGAGCTCCCACGTGACCTATCCTTGCCAGATATCCTTAAACAGTGAGTCCTACGTCACCGATACTTCCCTACTCCCGACCTGCGGCTACCAACGCTCGGCAGCGCCGTAACCCAAGCGTGAACTCGCCAGGTACTAGGCCGCGCGCGCCCGGTGGCACGTCGAGCCGCGAGCGGATCGGCAGTGAGCTCCCACTTCTTGTAACCACTCGGTAAGTTGTAGCCTAAATGCGAGTACGCGATACGAGCTTTTTTACTTCGATATTTATATTATTTATTAGCAAATTTATTAGACACAAAACCACGATATCCCGCTTCTGATTTCTTTAAAGAACAAGGTCCCACTTCTGATATCCAAATACAAACTTTTTATTCCGATATCTCGATTATTATTTCGTTAAAGAACAAACTCCCACTTCTGATACGAACTTTTTTTCTCCCATATATCGCTTCTGATTTCTTTAAGAACTAGCTCCCAGTTCTGGAACCCAGCTTTGCTTCGATATCTCAATACAGATTTTCTTACAGAACAAGTTCCCACTTCTGATATCCAAACACGAAGTTTTTACTCGGATATCACTTTACCTTTGCATCTACGTAATTTAATGATTTATAAATCGTCCAGTGGCAACTTCAGTGGTCCCATATAGTGCGACTATATGGGACCACTCGAACGCTGTAGTGAACGTGTAGTGTTTAGATGGAGTTGCTCAGCACCTTTACTATCCTGACAGCTTAGTCGGCCAAGTCAGTAGGAAAGAAAGTTAAACACTTGCGAAGCCAACCAAGCCGCGGTTTTTCTCACGATGTTAAAGTGTGAAGGATCACGATGGCTTGTGGTATTTCTACTACAAATTCGCAGATCATAAGTCCGATATCTCATTTCTGATTTTCTAAGGAACGGTTACTGCCTCCCAAACTAGTATTCCCTCCACTATGAGTAGCCATGCTACTTTTAAATTACATATTTTTTTAATTAGCATTCCTTAAAAGATCCCCCACTGAACTTATTGCCGAAAAAGTCCCTGAAACAACACTTTAAGTTAATTGTAAGAAAAGAGTAACTCACCTTATGGATAAACCAATACAGGTTTCAATGGAGGCTGTTGTTGCTTAACTCAAGTGATTGATTGCCAATCACTCGGTTCGACTAGGCCACGA
Organism: Yponomeuta sedellus; assembly: GCA_934045075.1. Classification (NCBI taxonomy): domain Eukaryota; kingdom Metazoa; phylum Arthropoda; class Insecta; order Lepidoptera; family Yponomeutidae; genus Yponomeuta; species Yponomeuta sedellus. The sequence continues at coordinate 3,329,014 of OW203750.1, read as the reverse complement.
GCGCTTCAGTATTTCGTATCGTTATCTTGTTTAAATTAACTAAAATGACCGTCTTACCCCCAGGTGCCGATTCACCCGCCGCTCGGCCCCCAAGGCAGCGATGTCGCGCGCCACACCCGGCCCCTCGGCCGGCGAGCAGCCGCCCGCGCTGCGAGCCATCTGCGAGTACCTGCAGCTCGAGCACAAGCTGCAGCCGCGGCTCTGCTTGGCTGACACTGACGAGGTGTGTAAACGCTCCTTGGACGTCTTTCGGTTCGGTTATAGGGCTGCAGCTGCGTGTGTAAACGCTCCTTTGACGTCTTTCGGTTTGGCTATAGGGATGCACCCGTGGCTCTGCTTGGCTGTACTCACGAGGTGGGTCAACGCTCCCTCTTTGACGTCTTTTGGTTCGGTTATAGCGATGCACTCCTGACTCTGCTTGGCTGATACTAACGAGGTGTGTAAACGCTCCTTTGACGTCTTTCGGTTCGGTTATAGGGCTCAGCTGCGGCTCTGCTTGGCTGATACTCACGAGGTGGGTCAACGCTCCTTCTTTGACGTCTTTCGGTTCGGTTATAGGGCTCAGCTGCGGCTCTGCTTTGCTGACGACCTCCGTGGCGTAGCGGTAGCGCGTCTGCCTACCATGCAAGAGGTCCCGGGTTCGAATCCCGGCTGGGAACAAAAAAAAAAGCCCAGGTCTTGGATGTTTACATGTTGATGTCGTTGTTTCTGGTTCCCACGACACAGGGTATCCTAGTGTGGGACATAGAGTAACTTATATATCTGAGATAGAGTTGTCAGTCGATTTTGAGACACCTAGCGCCATCTATCGCTTAATGACAATGACAACCAACCAGCGGCCTTGCGGACCCTTAGACTATATTTTTTTTTGCTTTAGCCAATTTACAATTGAAAAACAAAGTTTAGCCGAGAGACAGATATTCAGAAATAAACAGAAATGTAAGAAACAAAGAAAATGTGCTTTAACTCTCGACTAAACTTTACTTCAATGTGCTGAAATTGGCTGTGCGACTAAGTCCAAACACGAAATTCGAACTTATTAAAAATTTACATAATAAAGGAAATCATGAATTGAAATAAAACAATACTATTTATGATTTTTTTACTTTATTGTGTTTTTTTTTCACAAAATGACTATACGCCAAAACTTTAACAACATCATTATTATCTACGTCAACCCTAGTGCCTGAAATTATATTGTTTACCTACATCTTTGCACCAGTTACATATAAAAAATGTGCAGGACAGTTCCAAAATATATTCAATAGTTTTTCCTTTATGCTCTTCACGTTTTTTTAAATAGTCACTGGCCTGCTCGGCGTCATAAAAACATTCTTTACATTTTTTAAAATTCCGATAAATATTTCTTTTGGCTTTTTTCAATAAATAACCAGTTACGTACTGCAATTGGGCTAATATTCTTGCATTGTTTTTTTTTTCTTCAAAGTCAACATATGCTTCATTATAATTTAATTCGACTTCTTTAGTCGATGAGGAAACACTCTCGTCATTATGGAAGAGACTAGCCATAGAATTAACTACACTCTGGCAGTTATCTTCCTCACAGTTCGATCCAGGCGAGTGCTGGCCACTTAAATTGCTTATGAGTAGCGAAGCAAAGGATGATTTGAAGCCTGCTGGAGTTGGATTTGTGTTTCTGCACCCATGGCTTCGAATCATCCCAAAGAAATTTTCTAGAGGATCTTGGTTGAAGTGCCTCATCCACACTGATTTTATTTTATATGTGACTTTTAATTTATTTAGGAGTATCTCCACATTATTTATAGTACGTAACCAGTTTTTTATTGTAGGAACTGTCACCTGCCTGTCCTGAACATTGTTGTTTTTGTTTATATAAGTCATGCTGCTCAATACAGTTTTCACATTTTTCCAAACTGCATTGTGTTCTGATTTTGCCGTTACGGCACATAATAATTTCTTGCCGCGCCTCTTTTCGGAATTTTCGAAGCTGCCATTTAAGGAATCAAATAGATGATCAAAAAAAAGAATAACATCTGCAGTTTGTGTGCATTCTTCCGGCAGAATCTTCTTTTCTGAAAGATAATAAGAAATTCGTATTAAATTTAGTATTTAAAGTTTCCGTTTCTTCTTTTCCGTCAATGGTTGTCTGGAAGAAATTACTTTTAGTAATAAGGCCGCCACTTGTACTGTACTGTTATTTTATAAGTCTCTTATGTAATCCTTGGTATATATGCAATAAAGAATATTCTATCTATAAATAACCGGAATTGATATTTCAGATTTCTCCTTTTGTAATTAAGATCAATCAATAAAAAATAACCAAGTAAACTTACCAGGCAAAAGAAGAGTAGGAACAGCTCCAAAGCATAGTCTTTTCGACCAAGTCAAATATTTGGTCTCAAAATGGGCGTGGCAGACACGACGATTTTTATAAACATATTGGGGATCCAGGGTCAACAAGTTATTCCCAATTGCTTCAACCCATGCTTGATATCTTTCAGCGTCCTTATCAGGATTCGGAAAGAAATGCAGGATTGCATTGTCTCCACCTAAACAAAAATCATAATACATATTGATGCTTGAAAGGCAATCCTTACTAAGTGACACTACGGCTGAAATTAAGTTAGATAGTAACAATTTCATTTACTCACGATTGAGTCCGCATCTCTCTACACAACAACGTCTCTCTGATGAAGACATGTTCCAGATCAACAGTGTCCAAATCGTGAGGCCAATCAGGGTCAGAGTGTGTGTTAGCATAGGTCCAGCGTAATAGAATAATCATCGGAGTCCGGGGGAAAAGCAAAGTCGTCGAAAAATCCACTAAAACAAACGAGAGCACATTCACGAAACCAACACGAAACCACGAAAAGAAACGGAATGACCATTCATTTTGTTTTGTTCATTCTGTTCCGATACGCGCAATCGAAACCCAGAGGCGACATATTCATAAATTGTTTTTATTATGTATATATAAATAATGGGTTAAAGTTGGTACATCATAAAAAAATATGTTTTTATACGTACTAACTACGATTTGCATCTACCTAGTTGATTTAAAATACGAAAATAAATATATTTAAGGTCTACTATCGTACAATTTGCTTTTGCGTAGAAGGAAACGTAATGTGGTTAGTAGAGGGCTGCTAGCATATAAAAAAAACAGAAGTGTTACCATAATTTCACTAAAAACAGCGCCATCTTCAGTTAAGTGGACGTAAATTATTTACTCATACAAACACAAACTTGTACCAAGTGAAAAGACACTGGTGTGGGGCCAGAAGCAATGTATGTACTTGTATGTAAATGTTATGTTATGATACTCACAAGGTGGGTCAACGCTCCTTCTTTGACGTGTTTCGGATCGGTTATACGGATGCACCCGTGGCTTTGCTTGGCTGACACTGACGAGGTGTGTAAACGCTCCTTTGACGCCTTCGGTTCGGTTATAGGGCCGCAGCTGTGGCTTTGCTTGGCTGATACTCACGAGGTGGTCAACCCTACTTTTGACGTCTTTTGGTTCGGTTATAGAGCTGCAGCTGCGGCTCTGCTTGGCTGACACTGACGAGGTGGGTCAACGCTACTTCTTTGACGTTTTTTGGTTCGGTTATAGGGCTGCAGCTGCGGCTCTGCTTGCCTGACACAGACGAGGTATGTAAACGCTCCTTTGACGTCTTTCAGTTCGGTTATAGGGGTCACTTGTTAAACGCCACGGGCGAGGGCGTGTCGTGTGAAATTTATTTTTTTTGCTCCGATATCACGATTCTGATTTCCCTACAGAACATGCTCCCACTTCTATTACCCAAATACGGACTTTTCACTCGGATATCAGTTTGGCTTTTGCGTTTGCATAATTTGATGATTTATAAAGCGTTCAGTGGCAACTTCAATCGTACTAGATGGGTGAAGGGACCAGTCGGTCGCTACAGTGTCTGGTACATGAGATTTTGTAGGCTTGCCCACACCTATACTATCTTGACAGCTTGTCGGCCTAGCCCAAAGGAAAGACCAGTCGATACGCGCGGAGCCAACCAATCTGCGGGTTTCCTCGCGATGTTTTCCCACAGCTACCGTGTGGTATTGCTACAGTCTATTAGCTTTTAGAATATACCTCGGCTACTATCGGATATATTCGTGTAATAGAAATAACGGAACTAATACGACACTTAATTTTGAATAACTTTTCAAAATAGTGAAGAAAAGTTTTATACAGAGCAGGAAGTAGTATTACACTCGTGTGCTGTCGGCGAAAACCGGAGCCTACTCTAGGGCCCGAGGTATAATCTAAAAGCTAACAGGCTGTACTACAAATTTGCAGATGAACCTAACTTTCAATATAAACAAGGACATGCAAAGATAAAAATTATGCGTTTATTCTTACCGTTACTTTGAAGTTAGTTCCATAGTCAAACATCGGAAATTACGACTATAACTTGTATAATTTGCACAAAACACGACGCATCCCCAAGTGTGTGTATTCGAAAAACGTACTCGCACAAGTGATGCGCATGTGTGCGTGGCTGTTGCGAATGAGGTGATAATTTCCGACAATGTCACTGCAAGGTGGATGTGATTACAATAATATGAAAATATACAAAGACCGACATCAAAATACTTTGAAAACTACACGAGTGAATTCAATTTATTAACATTTATTTGCGTTTTAACGTGGTAGCGCAACCCTTGTATGTTCCCACTGCTAGGGCACGGGTCTCTTCCTGCATTTATTTATTTATTTATTTATTTATTTATTTATTTATTTATTTATTTATTTATTTATTTATTTATTTATTTATTTATTTATTTATTTATTTATTTATTTATTTATTTATTTATTTATTTATTTATTTATTTATTTATTTATTTATTTATTTATTTATTTATTTATTTATTCATTCATTCATTCATTCATTCATTCATTCATTCATTCATTCATTCATTCATTCATTCATTTATTCATTTATTTATTTGTTTATTTGTTTACTTATTTACTTATTTACTTACTTATTTATTTATTTACTTACTTTCTTACTTATTTATTTACTTACTTACTTTCTTACTTACTTACTTACTTACTTACTTACTTACTTACTTACTTACTTACTTATTTGTTTATTTAAACCAAATTATGCACTTTTATCACCATTTATTCCTTGTTTAGCATTAACGTGACTCCACTGACCACCGAAATTGTACTAAAACAAGCCCTCTTCATCAACAGAACGGGGAAGTGTCATACGGCGCCCGCGACGGCGCCGCACACGTCCTCCGCTGCCTCAAGGTGTGGTACGACCTGCCTGCCGACGTCCTCCTGCACGCTGTCAACCTCTTTGACAGGTCAGTTGACAGGTTTTACAGACGGACTGCTGCGTGGTGTCGGCCTAGAGAATAGCTAACCGAACCTAACCTCTCTGGCTCCCCCACCAGTCGAGCCCCGCCAGTGGAGGGGCGACCTCTTACCGGGTCGCGGTGATTTAGCCTCTGGCCTACCCCGCGACCCGGTAGAGGAGAGGAGGATCACCGCGGGGGTTTAGTGGGCAGTCCCAGCCCGAGGGCTGGACCCACTAAACCCCCGGAGTCCCACACGAAGCCGCTCTGTTGTCCCCTGACAACAGATAACCTAATTCTTCCCGCGGGTGTCGTAAAAGGCGACTAAGGGACACGAACCGGCGGGTAGGCAGCAGCGCCCCCTGCAGTACAATTCCACCGAACTGCGATCCCCAACCCGCATGCCTTGATCAAGCTCGGTTTGATGCCAGACTGATGAAGCATCAAAATATTCGAATATCCGTCAGACTGGCCCATCAGTTGGTTTAGGCATGTAGAGACGATGAAGGAAGAAAGATTGACGAAACAAATTATATTGCGAACGTGAGTGGAAGGGCCACTCACATTCGCAGTGTCGCAGTGATCTCTTCCAAGAAATATTGCCATTATTTGTACACAAATATTGCCATTATTTTTCAACAAATATTGACATAATTGAAATTATTTTATAACAAATAATGCCATTATTTCCAGGTTCCTGACCAAGATGAAAGTGCGGCCCTGCCACGTCCCGTGCATCACCGTTTCTTGTATGAACATCGCTATCGAGCACCACGCTCAGATTAGCAAAGAGAAACGGCGAGTGGGCGTCGAGGAGTTGGGTGAGTTGCCATTATCAATAAAATAATAAAAATAAAAATTCGTTTATTATAAGAAAAGGATTTTGACAAGAAGGATTTTGAAGCAAGAAAGTAGAATTAATGCAGTTGAAATGAGGTCCTTGAGAAGTATGTGTAGTGTTACTTTGAATGACAGGATACGCAATAGTCTGATTAGAGAACTTTGTGGACTGAAAGAGGATGTAGTGACTAGAATTGAGAAAGGAAGGTTGCGTTGGTTTGGAAATGTGGTGGAGAGGATGAAGGAAGAAAGATTGACGAAACAAATATATTGCGAATGTGAGTGAATATTAGCGAATATTAGCAACTGGTACTCGGTAAAAAGTACCCGGAACCGGCGCGCGTGCATGCAACGACTTATGAACGTTGACGAAGCGAAGGTGATCTGTCAGGATCGTAGCAAGTGGCAGTTCCTGGTCTCTGCCTACCCCTCTCTACAGGCGTGAGGTTATGTATGCATGTAAAATTCTCATCTCTCCCCGCGGTTTCAGTGTCGATCTCCCAATCGGCGTGCACGGCGCGCGACGTAGAGCGTATGTCGCGCGTTATAGCCGACAAGTTGTCGCTAGCTTCGGGCGCCGGTACAGTCACCTCCCTGGACTGGATGCGGGCTTTCAACTCCTTGCTGCAAGCGGCGGGCTCACAGCTGCGCCTTCCTGCCGCGCTCTATACTTGCGATGTGAGTACTCCCCGACATCAACCCGTGTATGCCCCCACTGCTGGGGCACGGGTCTCTTCCCTGTAATCTCAGAATATTTGCCTCCATAGCGTACGTTATCAACCCGTGTATGCCCCCACTGCTGGGGCACGGGTCTCTTCCTGCATTGCAAGAAGGTTAGGCCATACTCCGCCACGGGGGCTAAGTCCGGGGTGGTGGAGGATTGTAAGACAGTGGCAGGCCTTACTGTCAGAAGTTATCAAGCCGCCCATAAGGACTCTGACATGGCTTAACGACTGCCATTATTGCCATAGTGTACGCTTCACTCAATTTCCGGGGAACAAAATGACCGCACACCGTAGGCGTTGAGTCCGCTACAAGTACTCGGAGGAGATTTTTTACGATTCAGGGATTTTTGTCCGTTGGGGACAAAATACTTTTGTCTGCGCAGGCTTTAAGTCGTTACGAGTATGTTTAAATGAATTATTGATTTCTGATTTTTGTTCCCAGGAGGGCGAACTAGTGAACCAGCTGGAGATAGCGGCCTGCGAGCATGCGTGCGCGAATTCGCGCGCTTGTGAGCTCGCCCTAGCTCTGCTCTACGACAAGCTCGGTGAGTTGACCTGAAATTGAACATGCTTTTCAAGTCTGGAGTCCCTACTTTAAGTAGGACATAGACCTACTTGAACAAGTACAGCGAAGTTTCACCAAGTTACCATACCAGCTTAATAACAAATCTTATGAAGAAAGGCTCACAATGCTAAATTTGACAACCCTGGAAGAGAGAAGGCAACGTGGAGATCTGATTGAGACATAAGATTATGCATGCACATTATGACCTCAATAACTTTGACAAAGTGATGTTTGAGCGGAACACTAATACCCATCTGAGAGGACACTGCTTGAAACTACTAACGACCTCATCAAATAATAACCCACACAAGAACTTTCTCTCCAATAGAGTAGTTAAAGAATGGAACAAACTCCCTGAAGAAATAGTGACAGCCACAAGCATTAATATGTTTAAAAACAAACTGGATAAATATCTAAAGGAAACAAAACAGACAAGGAGTTAAACACAAATGCCTGGATACAGGCTTCACCAGTTCTATAACTGCCTGCCTGAATTACAAATAATAATAATAATAAAAAATTACTGCTGGGAATCCCCTCTGTACGCCCCCACTGCTGGGGCGCGGGTCTCTTCGTGTATCGTGGGAAGGTTAGGCCATACTCCACCACGGTAGCAAAGTCCGAGAAGTGGAGGATTGTAAGACAGTGATGGGCCTTACTGTCAGAAGTTTTGGAATCGCCCATAAGGGCTCTGACGTGGCGTGACGACTGCCATTACAAGACAGCCGGCACAAACGGCTTAACGTGCCTTGCGAAGCACGAAAGACATAATTGTCATCTAAATAATCCTTAATATTACAGTGGCACAAAGTGTACTTTACACATTTTTTGAACCGCGTTTAAGCCAAACTTAATATTTCTTCAGGGATTTTATTATAATCTCTTTAAGTAATAATAGTGAAGAAATATCCATGTACTTTCCATTTTAATGAACAATAAAGTGGTCTCTATCTATTTATTCTCCCAACAGAACGTCAGCTGGTGGAATGGTCCCGGACTGCTGAGAACGGCTCCGGACCCCCTCTGCCGGAGCATGCGTACAGACTGTTCGAGCTGGCTGCTGACTTGCAGGCTATCTGCCACGTAAGCATTATGTCTACAGCCCCTAAATACCAATGTAGGTGTGTGTTATCAACCCTTTGTACGTCCCCACTGCTGGTGCACGGGTCTCTTCCTGAATCGCAGGAAGGTTAGGCCATACTCCACCAGGGGAGCTAAGTCAGGGTTGGTGGAGGATTGTAAGACAGTGGCGGGCCTTACTGTCGGAAGATATCAAGCCGCTCTAAGGACTCTGACGTGGCTTAACGGCTGCCATTACATGACAGCCGGCACCAACGGCTGTCATGTAATGGCAGACACTACGCAAGGATTGAAGACACTACGCATGGTACGAAATAATGTATAATTAAATGTGTGTGAGGGTGTGTGTGTGTGTGTGAAATATGTGTAAAAAGGTTCGAAATTTCACTACTTGCCCATTAGCTCAATTGGGAGAGCGCTGGCACGGTTAGCCAGAGGTCGCGGGTTCGAGTCCCGGCATGGGTGGAATTTTTAGCCTCTAAGTAGGTTTTCAAAGGTGATATGTCAGGATCGTGGCATGTGGCAGTCCCTGGCCTCTGTCTACCCCTCTGGGATACAGCGTGATGTTATGTTTTAAAATGCGTATAGTCTGTTAGCTTTTAGAATACACCTCGGGCTCTAGAGTAGGCTTCGGTTTTCGCCAATTTTCGCCGGTTTTCGTACTGATGATCGAGTTCTGATTTCGAAATTAAGTGTCATGTTACTTCCGATATTTCTATTACACGAATATATCCGATTCTATCCGATAGTCGTGTCAGGCTATACTAGTCCACTGCTGGACGTAGCCCTCCCCTAAAGAGCGCCACGTGGTGCTATCATAGGGTGTAATGCCCATAATCCCCACGCTGGGCATGCGGGTTGGGGATCGCAGTTCGGTGGAATTGTACTGCAGGGGGCGCTGCTTCCCGCCCCCCGGTTTGTGTCCCTTAGTCGCCTTTTACGACACCCGCGGGAAGAGTTGGGTTGATACTGTGACGGTGCAAACCTCTTCATACCGTTTTTATTTCTTTTTCTATCATTTTCAAATATTTAATGTACGTCACACATTTTTAAAAACCTATTTAGAGGCTAAAAATTTCACCCATGCCGGGATTCGAACCCGCAACCTCTGGCTATCCGTGCCAGCGCTCTACCAATTGAGCCAATGGGCGACTCACACATTCACACATTCTTCGATTTCCCTCATTTTTCATCACTACTACTTTACCCTCTGACCAGATCTGACTAATTTACCTGTTTCTCCGTTTTTTTTTTATCCAGTTTTCTGTTTTAAAATTACTACAAATATCTACAAATTAAACAACACCTGAAGTCGTTCCAGAGTTTATTATTATTCATAAAGATACCCAACGTTCCAATACTGTTCTCTAGGCCGACACCACACAGCAGATGGTAGCCGAGGTATATTCTAAAAGCTAACAGACTGTATTGTGACTGTGAAGAGTCTTTCCGATGTATGTCCTCCCTATTCATTATATTTAGATATCATATGTATGGTAATTTATATGGTATTCCTTGTCTCTTACAGTGTGTACATATCATATGTATTTTATAGTGATGATATATATATCGACGCCTTACTGCTAAAACCGAGTATCTGCATAAAATGTTATGCACACAATAACAAGTTTTAGTATAGTTAACGACATCCGAACCTTAAACTCGAGTTTTCTCGAAACAACATTTCATGCAGATAGTCGGTTTTAGCAGTAAGGCAACAAGTTTTAGTATAGTTAACGACATCCGAACCTTAAACTCGAGTTTTCTCGAAACAACATTTCATGCAGATAGTCGGTTTTAGCAGTAAGGCAACAAGTTTTAGTATAGTTAACGACATCCGAACCTTAAACTCGAGTTTTCTCGAAACAACATTTCATGCAGATAGTCGGTTTTAGCAGTAAGGCAACAAGTTTTAGTATAGTTAACGACATCCGAACCTTAAACTCGAGTTTTCTCGAAACAACATTTCATGCAGATAGTCGGTTTTAGCAGTAAGGCAACAAGTTTTAGTATAGTTAACGACATCCGAACCTTAAACTCGAGTTTTCTCGAAACAACATTTCATGCAGATAGTCGGTTTTAGCAGTATGGCGTCGATATATATATATATGGGAGGGCTATGTCCAGCAGTGGACTAATGAAGCCTGAAGAAGAATTGTAAGGTTTTCTTTTTCCTTTTTTTTTTTGCACGCCTGCCAAGTTTTCGTTATACCTCCTGCGGTTGACTGGTAGAAAATGCTCATGGCATAAGGTTCGCCGCATTGTACAATTTTATGGTGCAATAAAGTATTAATAATAATTATAATTTGTTGTTTCAGATGCAAGACTCCTCTCTGGTGTCGACCCGGCAGTTGGCCCGCGCCGCTTTGTCGCGCTACGAGGCGCGTAAGGCTGCGCCGACGCGGCAGAGACTGGTCTGGCGGCTCAGCGAGCGCACGCTCAAGGTTCGTGCCGTGGGGAGACCCGCACGCTCTATCTAGAGGTGTAAAGTTATCAAAAAGCGACTGAAGTGGTCAAAAACTTCCTAAAAACTGCTTAGATGGCTCAGCGAGCGCACGCTCAAGGTTCGTGCCGTGGGGAGACCCTCACGCTCCATCTATAGGTCCAAATTTATCTAAAAGCGACTGAAATGGTCAAAAAATTCCTAATACTGCTTAAACGGCTCGGCGAGCGCACGCTCAAGGTCCGTGCCGTGGGGAGACCCGCACGCTCTATCTAGAGGTGTAAATTCGTCAAACATTGGTCAAAAAGTTTCTAAAAACTGCTCAGTCTGCTCAGCGAGCGCATGTCAGGGTTCTTGCCGTGGGGAGACCCGCACGCTCTATCTATAGGTCTAAATTTATCAAAAAGCGACTGAAATGGTCAAAAAGTTCCTAAAAACTGCTCAAACGGCTCAGCGAGCGCACGTCAAGGTTATTGCCGTGGGGAGACCCGCACGCTCTATCTAGAGGTGTAAAAAATAAAAAATTGGCCTTTCTGCATCTACTTAATGAGATGATTTATACAGCGTCCAGTGGTATCTTCACTCACACTAGATGGGTGAAGGGACCACTCCGACGCTGTAGTGCCTGGGACATGGTTTTATAGATGGTGTAGGCTTGCCCAGCACCTATACCACCCTGACAGCTTAGTCGGCCTAGCCCACAGGAAAGACTAGTCAATACGTGCGGAGCCAACCAAGCCGCGGGTTTCCTCACGATGTTTTCCTTCACCGTTAGCGTGTGGTATTGCGACTACAAATTCGCAAATGTACGTAACTTTGAAATTAAACAAAGTCATTGGTACATGCCCGCACTCGGGATCGAACCTGGGGCTCTCGCTTGCCAGTCTATGGTTCTACCCACTGAGCTACCACCTCAAAAGGCGACTGAAATGGTCAAACAGTGCGAGCGCACGCTCATGGTTTGTGCCTCGAGGAGACCTACCCTTTCTAAATCTATCAAAGATTGGTTCCAAACGTTATTGTCTATGTGTATCAAGGAGTATACCTTGATATGTATGCTAACTTACGTTTCATAGGCTTACGTTTCGATAGGCTTCCAGAAGGCTCTATTCTAGATGGTTCGCAATAGGACCGCGACAATATTTTAAAGAACATCTATCCTATACGATAGATGAAGCGCTCGTGGCCTAGGCAAACCGAGTGATTGGAATCAATCACTTGGTTAAGCAACAACAGGCGCGGTCAGGTACGGGATGGGTGAGCGTCCCGTGACTACCGCTTGTGGCATTTTTCCGAGCGCTTCCGTGCTTCGCAAGGCACGTTAAGCCGTTGGTGCCGGCTGTCATATAATGGCAGTCGTTAAGCCATGTCAGAGGCCTTATGGGCGGCTTGAGAGAGGGCGCCACCGTCGCCACTATAAGTCAAGTTCCGTGGAGAAGTTTTTTGAAAAAATAATTTAATATATTATAAAGTGTATTCAATGTGTAAAAACCATCAAAGTGTATCGAAGATATATCAATTATCCTCCAGTATTGTTTGTGAACTGTATAATCAAGGATTTAACAACAAAAAATACCTCAGATATTTCTGACAGTTTATGTGCTATAACACCAAAGAGTGGTGATTAGAACAACAGTGAACAGTGTAAAAGTTGATTTAAAGTGTAAAATAAACTTACGGAAAGATAAGTGTTAAAAGTGCTTTGTTTACAAAAAATATAATAACGTCGCGGGTCAAAGTACACTAACTGTTATCTTCTCGGGCTATTTCATCTGCGCTGAATATGTACGCGTAATTCGAAGCCAACTTGTAACATCCCCGTGGCTGATCGTGCATGAAGTTGCCCTCCGACGCGCTCATTGAACGTGCACCCGGATCGAGACCCAAGTGGTGGTACAATTTTTGTTTCTCAAGAAATTGTCATTTTAAAACAAGACAATGAATTTCTTTGAGAATATTACACTCAGACGCAGGCGGACACATTCGGAAAACACAAATGAAAGTGTTTCTTTAGGTCAACCACTAGATGGCACCAGAAGTAGTCTACCTGAAATATCAGACGACGAAAATAATGACGTATTACTAAGACTAAGAGAAGAGCTAGAAAAAGTATCGACAGACTTAAAAAGCGCGCACGTCGAAATTGAATCTCTGACATTAGAAAACACGACTTTAAAACGGCTTAACGAAGAACTCTTAAAGAAAAATGACGTTTACAAGCAAATTACAAGTAGCCCTCTTATAAAGACAAAAGCAAAAACGCTAACACCAAAAAAAACAGCATCTATAAAATATGTAAGGAATAAAGAAACTCAGACAGAGATAAGCCGAACACCTGTAAAAGCGGATAAAAAAACAAAACCTAAACAAACAAAACACAAAAAATCACCAAAAAACTCAAAATCATGCTTAATAACGCAAAAAGAAATTACTGACCAGAATCCAACGGTACAAATGAATGAACAAAAAAACACAGAGCAAATAACGAAAAATAAACTGTGCGTAATATGCGATGACCGCAATAAAAACAGCAAAATGTTAAATTGTATCCAAGCCAACTTCGACTCTGAATATAATGCAATTCGGTATAATATGCACGGAGGAGATCTGAGACATATGTTACATGGAATCGAACAAAAAATAGAGGGTTTCGGTATGAATGACTATTGTATTATACTAATAAGTGAGGGAGATTTTGAGGCCAGCGCTGATCCTGCAAACTTAGTTGTGCAACTCAGAAAAAAACTGGAAAATATTAAACAAACCAATATAATATTGTGTTTCCCTGCCTTTAGACTTCGCAATGACACAAGACTGTACAATGGACGAGTTGAACTCTTCAACAATCTTCTGTATATAGATGTAAATACTTACGAATACGCCTACACATTCGATTCAAACTATGACCTATCATATGACATGTTTTCACACAGAGGACTGGTGAACAAGAGAGGAATGCAAACATTTTTTACAGGTTTAGCACAATATATTAAATACTTACAAAAGGAAAAAGTGGAGCAAATAAGTCAGCAAAAAAAGGCTGGAGCCGCGCAAGAAACATCTAAAGGAAACTCGGTGTTTTTTCGAGGCTAAACATCTATATATACTTCACCAAAATATCGCGGGATTGCTAAGCAAATCTGACTCACTCACGATTAATCTGGTTGAACTAGCAGAACAGGAAAAAAATATCGATGTTTTATGCATTACAGAACACTTTATAATGGCTGGATATGAAAATTTTCTGAAACTTCCAAACTACTCATTGGCATCTAGTTTTTGCAGAGCATCAAGTAAAAGAGGCGGAGCCTGCATAATAGTGAATAACCTACATAAATGGAGAGAGATTCCTGATATAAGAAAGTTTGCAGTACCTAATGTATTTGAATGCTGTGCTATTGAATTAATTGATTATAAGATAATAATAATTTGCATTTACAGATTGAATAATTTAAATATATTTTTTGATCGATTAGAAAAAGTATTAACAATGACATCTAAGATTAACTGTAATGGCATTTTGGTTGCTGGAGATTTTAATATAGATGTGCTTAAAAATAATAATGCCACTCGAGATCTTGAATATTTGCTATTGAATTATGACCTAAAAATGGCTCTACGGCAGCCAACACGATTAATTAGTAAATCATGTATTGATAACTTTATGCATAATTATAAAAGGCCTTGTAAGACGGAAGTGTTGGAACTTGGTTTATCGGACCACACAGCCCAATTAATTAAAATACCTGTGAAAAAAATTACTAAAATAAAATTTTGGCGCAAATTCACTAGAGATTACAGCAAAAACAACATAGATAAATTTGAAAAATACATAAAAAACATTTCATTTTCTGAAGTGTATAACTCTAATGAACCCGATTATGCATACGGTAACTTTATGGATATTTTTAAACTGCTTTATGACCAATGTTTTCCACAAAAATTGACTATGATGAAAGTTATTACTAAGCCAAAATGGATATCAAAGGGTATAAGACTATGCACAAAAAGAAAGAGAGACCTATTATGGAAGTATAGAATGAAACCTGACGAAACCAATAAATCAAAATATTATACATACGCTAAATTATTAAAGAAAATTATAAGACTGACACAACGCGCTCAAAACGACCATAAAATAAATATGTCACAGAACAAAGCGAAAACTGCATGGCAAGTGATTAATAAATCGAGACCGAATATACCAAGAGAATCCATAGCTAAAATTAAAATTAATGGCTATGAAATCACTAACCCGAAAGAAATTGCTTGTGCGTTTAATAATTATTTTGTGGACAAAATAAAACCCGTACCAGAAGCTGGTAAAAAAATAACATCAGGTATTGATAAACCACAAAAATCTATGTTCATGCCTCCTAGCACACCCGGGCATATTTTTAAAATTATAAATAATTTGAAAAATACGAATAGTGTAGGTTTCGATGGTATTATTACTAAAATTATTAAAGTTGTAAACAAATACATATGCCATCCTCTAAGTCACATAATCAATTTAAGTATATTAAATGGAACTTTCCCAAAAGACCTCAAAGTTACTGTTGTAAAACCTTTATTTAAAAAAGAAAATAGAGAACTGATGGAATTCTATCGACCTATTGCACTAATATCTATTTTCTCTAAAGTAATAGAGAAATACCTGTACAATGAAATTAATAAATACTTTGAAATAAATAATATGTTATGTAATGAGCAGAAAGGCTTTAGACAAAACAAAACAATTAATTTGGCTGTTTACGAATTTATAAAAAATGTGATCTGTGCGGTAGACAAAAGAACCCCTGTGTGTGCCATATACTGCGATATGACACAGGCGTTTGATTACGTAGACCACAAAATTCTAGCCAGTAAACTCGAAGCTTACGGAATAAGGGGCAACATTTTAGATCTATTGATTTCTTACCTTTCTGATCGGAAACAATTAACAGAAGTATCAAAGATCGATCTCAAAACAAAAAAAGAAGTAATGTACAGATCCGAATTCCGTAATTTAAGATACGGAGTGCCACAAGGCAGCGTATTAGGCCCTCTGTTGTTTATTATATATATAAATGATCTACCAAAAGCAACCTCTCAACCAATGACATTATTTGCTGATGATAGTACAGTGACAATAAAAAAAAACATGGACATAAATCATTATAAATCTGACGTAAACAATTCTTTGACATCAATAATATCGTGGCTTGAAAATAACAATTTAAAAATTAATTTAAGTAAAACAAATATAATGCATTTTAATCAAAGACCAAAAAATCCTTCTGACATTAAATTAAGTTATCAAAATGTAATAATAAATGAAGTGGAAACTGCCCGTTTCCTAGGCCTAACAATTGATAGACAATTGAACTGGAAACACCACATCGATGAATTAAGTAAAAAAGTTAGTAGTTCTGCTTATATTCTTTTCAAACTAAGTTCATCAGTTAGTACAGATACATTACTTGCAGCATATCATGGCCTCGCTGAATCAGTATTTAGATATGGCATTATCTTTTGGGGAAACTCAACAAACAAAGAAATAGCTTTTAAAATGCAAAAACGCTGTATACGTTCAATGTTTCACATTAAACCCATCGACACCTGCAGACATCTATTTGTGACACACCGTATTCTAACACTTCCGGCTTTATACATATTTGAAGTAGCTGTGTTCGTAAAAAGTAACCCTGAACTGTTTCCACGTCTGTCTGCAACGGTAATTAGAAACAGACGTGATGAAAGTAAATTACGTTTACAGCCGGCGAAGACAGCTTTATTGGGCAAAAGCATCATATGCATGGCTCCTATAATATATAATAAAATACCATTAAGTTATAAACAATTAGATACTAATTTATTTAAGATAAGGTTAAAAAAAATGTTAATTGACAAATGTTATTATAATCTCAATGAATTTCTAAATGACAAATTTTAATCTGACATTGTATTTCGACATACTTTTTATGACTTGATGTTGATGGCGAGCCTCTCCTATTTGCACGCTACTCTCGGCAAAACATGTTGGACCAAAATATATATGACGACAATGTTATAATTTAAGACCTTGATAATGCATGTTACTGTAATATTATTGACACATGTTTAAGCAAATAAATATATCTTTATCTTTATCTTTATAACTTCTGACAGTGAGGCCCGGCCACTGTCTCACAATCCTCCCCCAACCCGGACTTGGCCCCCGTGGTGGAGTATGGCCTAACCTTCCTGCGATGCAGGAAGAGACCCGTGCCCCAGCAGTGGGGACATATAAGGGTTGATAACGATAAACGAAAAATCCTATACGAATCTACCAAAATTCGTGGGGCACTGCAGTGACTCCGCCAAGTCGAGCGCGAAGCAATCACTGCCGTAACATCTTTACCAAGGCTCTATTCCAGATGGTTCGCGATAGGACCGCGACAATATATTGCACTAATCCCCGGTACCTTCGTCCGCAGGTGCTCCGTCCCACGGACCGCCTTACTTCCCTACTGCCGACCATCGAGGAGCAACATCACAGCATGGCGGTGGATGCCACGCCACAGCGCAAAAGGTTATACTAATTATACTATTTTTATTTTTAATGCACTAACCCGTGCTAAGGACAAATTTAAAAACCTATTTAGAGGCTTAAAATTTTCACCCATGCCGGGATTCGAACCCGCAACCTCTGGCTATCCGTGCCAGCGCTGTTCCAATTGAGCTAATGGGCGGCTCACCGGCATCAGTGAAATTTCGAACCTCTTTACACTATTCTCTGTATTACGTACAGGCAGCGACATCTGGCTTAAGTAAATTGCATCACTTACAGCCCCGACTACCTACTTGGATGAAAAACTGCAAAGTAGGTAGTCAGGGCTGTAAGTGATGCAATTTACTTAAGCCAGATGTCGCTGCCTATGTTGCCATTTTTGTGTTGTGTTGCCACTGCCGGGGCACGGATCTCTTCCTGCATCGCAGAAAGGTTAGGCCATACTCCACCACGGGGGCCAAGTCCGGGCTGGTGGAGGATTGTAAGACAGTGGCGGGCCTTACAGAGGCCCGCCATTTCAGAAGTTATCAAGCCGCCCATGAGGCCTCTGACATGGCTTAACGACTGCCATTACATGACAGCCGGCACCAACGGCTTAACGTGCCTTGCGAAGCACGGAAGCGCTCGGAAAATGCCACTAGCAGTAGCCACATATGGGTTCATATGGTCTTGTTTTCAACTTAAAAATGTTACGCAATCCCTTAAATCAATATTAATGCACTAGGAGTACAAAATATAGAACATGCCACTATTTAACTATAAGCTGAACCTAAAACTAATATAAAAACTTCACCAACAGATCTGGCAGTGAAAGCAGCGAGAACGAGGAGACCTGCGACTGGCCATGCAGCCCAGTCCTGCCCGTCTATTGCAACGAGTAAGCAAGGCACATCTAACATGGATCACCCTTGACGGATTCCCCTGTCATGGCATCACAGATTGTGTCTAATGCCACAGACAATAAACTCCGCTAATGCAGCAAAAAGTTTAACGGACACCGACCATCTTTGACGAATTCCCGTGTCATGGCAAAATAGTTTATATCTATTGCAACCAGTATGCAAGAGATATTGCACACATTAAACGCAGTACAACGGACACTAACCATCCTTGAGGGATTCCTCTATCGAGCCAACACAGTTCAGAGACAAACCATCTTTGTGGGATTCGGCTATTGAGGCAGTTTGTGTCTATTGTGACAAGTATGACACAGACAAACAGCAAACAGTTCAACGGACACCAATCGTCCTTGAGGGATTCCTCTTTTGAGCCAACACTATTTGTATCTAAAGCGACAAGTAGGCAACAGACAACGAACCTCATAAATACAGCAAACGGTTCAACAGACACTGACCATCTTTAATGGAGGAGTCCCCGTCATGGTTACACGGGTTGTGTCTCATGCGGCAAGTATGCCACGGACAATGGAACCCGTGAACACAGCAAGTGTTTCAATGAACACCAAACATCTTTGAGGGATCACCTTGATATGGTAACACAGTTTGCAACAAGTATGCCATGCCACAGCTATGCACCCCGTAAGTACAGCAAGCTGCAACGGACAACGGCTAACCTTGGATTTACCTATCTAAGCAATGACATTAGTTAAGTCTGACCACTCTCTAAAAGATAAGCCTGTCCTGTCGATACCATTTGTGTCTTGAATAGTGATTGGTAATCAATGAATATAAATTGACAATAACACCACTGCAGATCAGTTATAACAATCAAATGGAATTTAATATCAGTTCCCGGCAACCACAACAGTAAATTTATGTAGTCATGTTGCTGTAAATATTTCTTATATTCAGATAATTCCAGTTGCTAGGTAATCTCCTATGTCTGAACTAGATGGTTACCGTTTGAGACAAGGAACTTAACATATTTGCTATAGTTAGCATGTATGTAATTCCAATAGCTGTTAAAACATAGGCATATTTGGATTGGAAGAGTTTCTTTATGGTCTGTGATCGGTGGATTTTGATAGGGTAGTCTGTGAAAACAATATGGCGGGTAGGCGTAGAGGTGGGTGATTTTTTTTAACAATTTACAATTAGAAAGTAATAAAAGAAAACAAACAAAAAAAAGTTAGGTTAATTTTTTTGTATAATAAAAAAAGTAATATCTGACTTGGAAAACTAATAAATTAATTTAAAACGACAGACATTAGTGCAATTTTATACTATTCAAATTAAATAAAATCTTTAAATTTTGGGAATTTTTAACGAAAATTCAAAGTTTCAAATAATTTAAAAACAAAGAACGGAAAATGGAGTATTATTATTTGTCTTGTAAGTAAAAAAAACTTTTTTTTAGTTTATTTTCCGCGCTCGAGCAAATGTTTCTTTCTTTTCGGCCAGTATTTAAATATCTTGGGAGAGCTTTATTATTTGTAATTTTTACTTTTTAAGAACGTATGTAGATGTTTTAAAAAAATCGTCGGCTGTTTAAAGATGGATTTTTGCACTAGCGCGGAAGTCCATAGCTATCTTACTGTGATGAGTTTTTTTTTTTAAAGAAAACACAAAATAATATGTCTTCACATTTTTTACTCTTAACTGGGTCAGTTCTTTTGAATTGGGCCCGAGGAAAGTGTGAAGCTTTATTATTTTAATTTTATTAAAAGGAAGAATGGTAAAAAGTTATTCCATATTTTTTATAGTCAATAAGATTTTCTCCTGTATATAAAAAAAAAACAAAAAAAAAAAATATCGAGTCACATTTTTAAGAGGAACGAACGAATGCGTGTGAAGAAAAAAAAATAATTCCACCGATTTTTTTTTAATAAGGAGGGTTTTGTATGAAAGTACATTTTTCTTGTCCCTAGGTTTTTAGCTATGTTTAAGTGAAATCTTGACATGTGAATTAAAATGCCTGAGTCTGCTGAAGTTTAAAAAGCTCTACAGGTGGTGTGACAGAGTAGACTCCTCAGTATGTTATTTCATTTGTCAAGGATTTTTTGTATTAAAATAAGTTATTAATATATTTCTTTATAGTAAAACTGGAGCCACGACTAACTCTACCTTGGGTTTTAAAAAGAATATATAAAAAAGAAAGTAAAAAAATTTGGCACTATAATGTGAAAATTTCACGATACCAATTCTTTTTAGGATAAAAAAATTAATTACGTTTCCTTATTAATGCGAAAATACCCCTAGATATAATTATTCAAAGAAACTACAAAAAAAAAATACAAATATATAATAAAAAACAAAAAAATGATCTCAGGTAATATTCTTTTTCATATATTTCCTCTTAAAATTCCGCGACTTCTTGAAGTCGCGGAAATTTTAAGAGATTTTTTCGACTTTTCTCAATCACCCTACAAATGTACCTTCAAGTGATGTGTGTGCTTTTGAAAACCGAATGCATTTTCTACTTTTTTTCTGTAACTTGCATTACACTAGTAATGTAGGTTACATTACCTTTTTACATTACCTATTTTGCGCTCTTAGAAAGCACATGCAATGCTTGTAAAGCCAATAGGTTTGAGGGGCATCGCTAGCGTTGCCAGTGAATAAAAAAACATATCTTTTACTACGGGTCCTAATAATCACTATTTACATGATTGATAGTATACCGAGTAATTTTTTTCGAAATAATCTGTGAAATATATGTTTTTTTTATTGGAGCTAGTGATCTCGCGGAGCCCCCAAAGAAAATAAGTAGCAATTCTTATGAGGTTTTTTTAATAAAACAAAATTAGCCTTAAGCGTCATGTGTGTAGTGAATGAGTGTTCTTAATATTGTGAAAAAAAAACACGTTGTTTTTTTCTCTTACTGAGAGGTGAGCCGAGAAAAAAAAAACTTTAATGTTATATAAAAAAAAAGTTCAAAACATTTGACATTGTGAAATTTAAAAATTTTCTTTAGCCGTCAGATTTTTTTAATAATATTGTATAATTTTAATGATGTTGCTTGTATTGTAAAGATTGGATAATAATATTATCGCGCAAACATACAATGTTTGCTTATAAGTACCGTGCAATTTAACTTTTGCATTTACAATTTTTATCCGTCGCTGTTTTTCTTCGCTTCAATGGAATGGCCTGAATGTTGAAGCCATTTAGGCGCTTCGGAGCGCTAACTAGCGCTACTGAACCAGATTTGTCATGATCAATTTTAGTTAAAAACATATTGTGAAACAAGTTATGATTTTTTTTTCATTGGTGATTAATTATTGACACTATTTAAGCGACTCGAGACATATAATACCATTATAAAAGATATTTATAAATATTTTTTTTTTATATTACTATACCTTTGTACTGTTAGCTTTTAGAATATACCTCCGCTACTATCGGATATTATTATATTCGTGTAATAGAAATATTGGAACTAATATGCCACTTAACTTTACATAACTTTTCAAAATAGTGAAGAAAAGTTTTATACAGAGCAGGAAGTAGTATTACACTCGTGTGCTTTCGGCGAAAACCGAAGCCTACTCAAGAACCCGAGGTATATTCTAAAAGCTGACAGACTAGCTAGCTGAAAAGTTATTTTAAATTATGCCGATGTTCTTTGTGAATCCACGTCTCGCGCCGTATCGCGCGCTTTGATGTAAATATGAAGTAAATTTAACTTTCTCAATTTCATTTATTCATTTGTAAATTTAAACCTCTTGAATGACACCTACAGCCTTATTTCTAAGAACACAATTGCTTAAAACCCACCAAAAACGTTCACTAAACCGTGGTGGAGATTTTACATGGAAGTAACGCAACCACATATTAAATAAAACGCGTCTAGGGAGTGTTTTAGTGGACTATTGTTTTTATTTTAAGGCCGCTGGTCTATAATGCTACAAGGGTGGATGCGCGGTGTCTATACAAAACCACCCATTGTTCTTAGTTTTATTTGATTTAATTTTAAGTACGTAATATTGTCATCCATATTCTAATGGTCATCTGAATCCTGTAATAAGTTGAATGTGAAATAAACGTAAGGGCCATTCCAAGCGAAGCTGTATTTCGTAATTCGTATTAAATTTGAATGTAAGGAAAAGTGTAGATGTGCAAACAAAAAAACAAAACAATAACTATAAAAATCTGAAATCTCGAATTTTAAAACGCAGAGAATAAACGTAAGTTGGGACTCTCCTTTTTTGTTTTATTTCGACCGATTCCTTGTACAGAAAATCCTACTAATATTATGAACGTTAAAGTTTAAGAGTTACAGGAAACTTTATAACAGATAAAGATTGAGATGAAAATGTCGGTAATGCGTTTCCGTGGCATAATAATTGCCTTTTTTCATGCCAAACTAAAAGATTTGTGCCCTCTAAAAGTATTGTATAGTCTTGCTAAGTAAAGCTATTCTAGACACCTCCCCTCAAAATAATATCCGAAATTAAGCCTCGGTTCTCATCATTTTCAAATGTATAATTATTTAGTACCCCTACTCACCGAGTCGGTGAAACCGACAGATGGCGTTAGTATCGACAATAGTATTCCAACGAAACTTTTCTAGGACTACAAAAGGTTCCCGCCAAAAAAAAACAAATAGGCAAAAAATATTAGATTAAAAAGCGAAGCGATGCTATTTCCGAAAACACGATTCCTCTAAAACATTCCTCAGAGGCAGTATAAACCATCGCTTGCTCCCTCAGACCATCTATGATCTGAGCTTGCTCCATTTTGGCGACCTGTCTGTCGCTGTTATTATCTCGAGCAGATATTTTCCAAACTAATGTGCCCGTCAGTAACGTGAACAAAAAGCACAATCGTCGACATTACTTTGCGGTGGATACGTAAGAGCAAAATTGTTTCTAATTCTATTCTAGCTAAAAGTCAAAGTTATTTACAAATTACATTACAAATTAAAGAAAAAACACTACTGGTCTGTAAGCTCAGAAAAAATATTGTTCTGAGTCTGTAAGGCATAAAACAAATAATTACAGTTCTCCGCCCACAGAACAATAGAGCCTAATCAATCACATTAATATAATATAACGATAGTAATTAATTAATTTTTGATTCAACATTAAAGCTACTGTGTAGTAGGTAAATAATAAGTAGCTATGTAGATATAACAAACTGGTTATTCAAGTATAGAATTAATAAGTTATTATATTATTATTTCATGATATGGCAACCAGCCGATGTCGACAAATTCTGCCACAGTCAAGTCTTGACACGAAATGAGCAATTTTTTTTTTTATGTTTACCTACTAATTTTGATTTCTTTGTGAAGACTTTGAACTAAGTGTGAACTAAATGAATGTTCTATCTACAGCAACTCCGATCGGGTTTTTACGCACAATCCTTTCCCGCGCGTCTGTACTGTCAACAGCGGAAATGTACGTACAAAGTTGCGTTCAAAAATTTTACTATTATTATCGTCGTCGTTGATATTGCAAAATGTCTTAATTATGACTTTCGTTTCTTCCACGTGGTTTCTTCATCTTAATTAAAGGAAAACTTGATTCTGAATGAAGTGTAAGATTATAAATTGTTCTGTGGATTATAAGATATTATAACCTCAACTTGATTAGCTAAGGATTGTGAGATGTGAGTTATTGCTATCTTACAATTTTTATTCAAATTTGATGATAATATGTAAAATTTTTGACATGATGTGACATTTTGTATCTATTTATATAATTAAATTTTTTAAGTTTCTTTTCATGTTAAGCCCTACCTGCATGACACGTTTGGTGTGAAGGTGCTATTTGAAAATCAGCGCTGTTTCGAATAGATATAGCAAACGCTAAAATAATATCCTTGACACAGTAACACTTTATTTTATAATTATTGTTATGTAAGCATATTTGTAAGTGATGCAATTGTCGCTGCCTGTACGTAATACAGAGAATATTGTAAAGAGGTTCGAAATTTCACTGATGCCGTGAGTCGCCCATTGGCTTAATGAGAGAGTTTCAGACCCACCTTTTCACAAAATCCCAAAGATGGCGCTGTCTATAGACTTATTCTTGGCTACATGGGGCTATGTTGCTTGCCTAAAATCATCTTACTACATTAAAAAAACTAATGTGTCATGTCGTGGTCGTCGTGTCATTAGTTCATTCGGTTCATTCATTCTATACCTACTCTATTTCTCTGGAATATTTCGTATTTGTTCTCTGCGTGTTGGCTTTTTAAAAGTAGCTCTCGTATGTAACCTGGCATCGACTTCTTGAACACTGATATCTACTTACTACATTGAAGGCTTGGCTAAGACTGGACTCCGATGTCGGAGTCAATGCAAAGGTGTCCTTAAAATATAATGAACATATTCATGGATACTTTACTTTTATTACCAGCCCTTCTAACTTAATAGCTTTCATACAACACACAAACACCACCCGTTTCTCGATGAGTTGGTAAAAAAAAAACTTCGTAACGCGTACAGTCCAGTTCAGTCCGTATCAGAGTCCAGTTGAACGGAAATCGCCGTATTTTGTGTTTGATATTTTCTTTCTATTTCAACGGACAATAACAACAAGCAACCAACCACTTACGAACACATCAGTTTGTCACAGATTAAAGTTTGATGCCCCCCAATGATGGCACAACCTTGCGCTCATTAGGGGAGGGCTATGTCCAGCAGGCAGTGGACTAACTAATAAAGCCTGAAGAAGAAGAAGATGTAAATCCCCACACAGTTTTTTGAAGTCGATGGACAGCGCCATCTTTGGGATTTTGTGGGAAGGTGGCTTTGAAACTCTCTCATTGGTAGAGCGCTGGTACGGATAGCCAGAGGTTGCGGGTTCGAATCCCGGCATGGGTGAAATTTTTAGCCTCTAAATAGTCTCTAAATAGGTTTTTAAAATTGTCCTTAGCACGGATTAGTGTATTAAAAATAAAAATAGTACCTATATTTGTTTGTGGCAAAATAAATCATTCATTCATTCGTTCATTTTGTTTAATCGATATAATAATTATGATGTGATGGGTCCTCTACTCTGAGGATGGGTCATTGAGGGTCTTAAGGCCGCAGTACACAATGGCCCATGTTAGCCCACTGCTCGTTATTTTTTTTTTTTTTTATTATATTTCTGGCACTGCACTGTCTGTGCTTTCAGCCAATGTCAAGTATTATAGGTTATTGCCATTGTGTACACGGGGCAATGGTGTGTAGTGGCGGACCACTGCCTATCGTAGCGCGCAATCGGACAGTTGTCGGTTTTTTGGGCACACTTCAAAGGAATGGTGGCGTAGCGTGGCGCATCCCTGTATACACAGTGGCCCATCGTTTAGTTCGTCACCGACCGACCGCTGACCGGGATAGACATAGAGTACTTTTTGTGTTGCGATGATTTTTTGTAGAACTAAGCTTGAATTATAAATCGCCCAAAATGTCCGTATGGTGGAACAATGAAGATAAATCAATAGACCTTCAAGTTTATTGATTTATGTCAATCTGAGCCCGTAATTTTGCGCCATTTTTTTTAATAACTTATGTGGGTATATCATTCCTATGTAAAACCTAACTGTAAAGTAGGTACTCGGGGCTGAAAGTGATGCAAATAACTTCAGCCAGATGTCGCTGCCTGTACGTTATACAGAGAATATTGTAAAGAAGTTCGAAATTTCACTAATGCCGGTGAGTCACCCACTTGCTCAGTTGGCAAGAGCGCTGGCACGGACAGCCAGAGGTCGCGGGTTCGAATCCCGGCATGGGTGGAATTTTTAGCCTCTAAATAGGTTCTTATAGTGGATCATTTAAGAAGTCTATAGGTAGTAAATGAACCACACGTTGCATAATAAAACTTTATTTGGTTTAGGCGAGCGAGATAGAATGGTTCAAAAACTCTTTGTGTTGTTTTTTGCAGTTCACTGTACGCTTACGTCATCGCCGCCGCCTCTAGCTGCATCGTATCGTTTCATTCGTTCTTTTTCTGTCTTTTTTTTATCAACAACCTGTCTGTGTATAGTTCTGTGGTCTTTTCTCAGAAAACTTTCAACCACGGATGTTTTTTGACATCCGTGCTTTCAACTTAGAAAGAGGTTAAGAAAAAACCATACATTTTTGTTGGGGGTTTAAAATCATAATCGAGTCGCTACGCTAATTATTATCTTCTTTCGACAAAAATATAGCACTACATTTGAGTCGAAACGTTAACCGTGCATCTCAGAACAATAACTAAAGCTTTACTTTTGTGTTATTGTTCTGAGCCGTGCATATTGCAAGCCGTTAAACTTGACTTACAGAATAAAGTACCTTTTTATTTTAGATAACTTTCCACGGAGGGTTTGCAACTAAAAATTATGATAATTTTGGGATTCAAAAATATGCGCCGTGCGGTCGGCATTCCACTCATTCCTAGAGTGAGTATGGCAGAATCGCTCTACGGCTCACTCACTCACTCATTCATTCAGTTTGCTTATCGTTGCGTTTCGCGTTGCTCGTGCGCAGGTAGTAGTAATTTCATATTTTCCCCAGGGAAATTTTATGAAATACCGGGAAATCGCGCCGCCAAAACCTCTAAGCGGTCGCCGAAAAGTGTTCTGTGCATACTGTATGGTGATACGAATGATTAGTGTTTTATTGTGTTGTGGTGATATCCGACGTGGCTTGAATCTTGATATGTGAAGGGAACACAAACGGCAAGGATTTTGCAAGCTTCGCAGCCGCTAGTTTATTTATTCATACGTTGCGAATCTGGGAGGTGAGTGACATACATACACATAATATAAGAGCGAAAACATCGCGTGCTTGACGTCACCGCTAAAATTGGTTCCCAAGGTGGACTGATAAACACAATGTTCTAATATCACAAAGAACAACACTGCACATTGGCGTACATTGCGAATAAAATCACCGCGATTTTTTTCTGAAGTACAAATTTTGCGAAACCATTTTCGCACGATTTTTTTCTGAAGTACAAATTTTGCGAAACTATTTTCGCACGATTTTTTTCTGAAGTACAAATTTTGCGAAACTATTTTCGCACGATTTTTTTCTGAAGGTTAGGTAAATCGCGTACTGATTTGGTTGGGGAACTATTTGTCGGCATTGTAGGTAGCGCGATTTTTTTTTTCCAAAAGCATCCTTCTATAACCCTACAAAAAAAATTATCCACCAAACCAAACCGAATGATTGTACAAAAGAACACATTGTTAGATGAAACCACAATACCTACATAAACAAAAACAAACCAAATGTAGGTAAATAGACTCCATATTCATTCTGAGGAGACCCTGATAGCATACATACCTGTTTATGCAGAGGAATGTATTAAGCTCTATCCAGAGAATAAGTCCAAAACCATATTGCACTGAGACATTTTCAGGGCTATCCTTAAAAGAAATCAATAATAATAACTCCCACACAATTACTTGTCTAGGACAGACAAGTTAAGATAATAAAAACTGTTTTTATACGGATTTTACTCGTTTATTTTACATTCTTTCAATTTTCCGACTGTTTATATGTTTGTTACACTATTTTTATTTTTAATGCACTAACCCGTGCTAAGGAACAAATTTAAAAACCTATTTAGAGGCTAAAAATTTCAATTTGTTTTTAAAATTTTTTAAATTTGTTCCTTAGCACGGGTTAGTGCATTAAAAATAAAAATAGTGTAATCATGTGGGTACAGTGATATCGTTCCGATGTTGAACCTAACTGCAAAGTAGGTAGTCGGGGCTGTAAGTAAAGCAATTTGCTTAAGTCAGATGTCGCTGCCTGTACGTAATACAGAGAATATTGTAAAGAGGTTCGAAATTTCACTGATGCCGTGAGCCCATTGGCTCAATTGGTAGAGCGCTGGTACGGATAGCCAGAGGTTGCGGGTTCGAATCCCGGCATGGGTGAAATTTTTAGCCTCTAAATAGGTTTTTAAATATATGTTTGTTACTGCTTCACATCTAAATGGCTGGAGTGATTTTAATAAAATTTGCCTACTCCACACAGAGCTGACACTCAGAATTACCACATAGGCTACCTTTTACTGTGTGAAAATATCTTATTCCCATGTGAAAATTGATAAACCGTGGGTAAAACCGCGGGACACCCTTTCATTCGTCTCATTCACAATATTTTAAGCATTCTTTGTGAAGAAATTATACAGAAAATTTATTTGCCTTGAACGTTATATGAAGTTGTTTATGGAAGATGCCAGATGTGACAGCAGCGTTAATATACCTATGACGTCTGACTGTCTGCGGGTCTGACCTGTAATAGTAGTTTATGATACTGTTGCATAATAAGAGTTGAGGGTTCGCCTATGGCTA
Source organism: Yponomeuta sedellus (assembly GCA_934045075.1). Lineage (NCBI taxonomy): Eukaryota > Metazoa > Arthropoda > Insecta > Lepidoptera > Yponomeutidae > Yponomeuta > Yponomeuta sedellus. The sequence continues at coordinate 3,300,339 of OW203750.1, read as the reverse complement.
GTTTTTTAAAACACACTCGTGTTAAAAGACCAAATTATGTACAGTGTCATACACTACTTTATCTACTCTCTTACACAAAATAACATTAAACGGAACCAAACTACTGTATCTGCTCTGTTACATAAAATAAGCCTTGGGTAACTCAAGAGCCAGATATGAGTGGACACCTCAGATCATGATCTGAGATGGACACACAACTCCCTCGCCGTCAAGTGTGTCCCATTCATATTCCAGAGATGTCAACTATATCTGGCTCCCTCACACATACTCTAAACTCAGTACGGTAGTCATCTCCTGCTACTTTATCCAGCTCACACACAATGCGCGAGAGCGAGATCAACATCGTCTGAAATCGGTTACATTCGGCGGCATTTCTCGTCGTAACCAACGAGCGATGAGAGAACGTTCACGAAAAAAAAACGTGTGATCTGGATAAAGTAGGGAATATGTAGACTAGACTGACTCACCACTTGTGTCTCTTGTTTCCACACGCACTTAGTTGATTGGACGTCGTATGAGCTAGGACACAACTGGTGAGCGAGATATGATAGAGATATAGTGTGTCTCGGTGAGCAAAGATATGAGATATAACAACTCCCTCTAAGGACACACTTTGCCAAAGTCTACATAAAATAACCTTAAACGGAACCAAACTTTGTTTAAATATTGAAAAGTTTTTTTAAATGGTGCATGATGGTTGTGACTGCCTGTAAGTGAGGTAACACTTAGTCTATTTCTGGTTATGGTCTATTGTAAATGTATTGGTGTATATCTTGTTGGAAGTCCTAAAAAAATAAAAATAAAATAAGTTGGTTGGCGCCAAGGCTTAAAAACCTATTTAGAGGCTAAACCTATTTGGCGCCAAGGCGCTAACATCGATTGCGCATACGTGTTGCGTCGCCGCGGACTCGTTCATGGAAATCTTTTTTAAAAGTAGAGGTTCAACCACGGTTCAACCTTGTTGGTCCAGCTGGTGGTTGTATAGGTATATCGTAATGATTAAAGTTATATTATGATACAGGTGCCCATACAAGACCTGTAATAAAATCGTAATAAAACAAATTTTTTTGGTCCATGCGTAATGTTTGTCATAAGAGTTTTGTTTTCAGTTTTATAATCTTTGTATTATAGTATCAGAGTAGATAAACCGTATCTCGTGGACCGTAGGTAGGTAACTTGTTGACTTTCTCACAGAATATGCTTTTTCGCACTGGTAGATTAACAAGCAAATAATAGAAAAACCCAAGGGATTTGTTTGTTATTTAGAGTGTTCTTGTACCAAATAATAACGAAAATAAGGAATTTTCATGTTTATTCAATGAGTTCACAGGTTGTAGTAATCAACCCTCGATAGCTACTCATAAATTATAATTTTCATTGACATCTACACTATACTAAACTTTAATGTTTTTTTGCTGTTGGTGTGATAATTATGTCGCCGCTAACTGGTAAAATAAAATTACCTATATAACTGTCTAGCACGTTCGTAACGAATGCATCCGACAGAGAACCAAAGTTATCGACATAGCGCAGAGAATCAGCAAGCTGAAGTGGCAGTGGGCTGGCCATATCTCCAATCGACAACCGTTGGAGTAAACGTGTTCTTGAGTGGAGACCGCGACTCGGCAAACGTAGTATAGGACGCCCTCCGACCAGGTGGGATGACGATCTGCGAAAAACTGCCGGCAGATGTTGGATGCGGCAAGCTGAAGACATGGCGCTATGGCGCTCTTTAGAGGAGGGCTATGTCCAGCAGTGGACTACATTTAGATTCATTAGGTTAGTTACCTACTGAACGTCCCGACCCCGAACCGAAGACCTCTCAAATATAAGGCAAGTGCTCTTTACCAGTAGACCAATGATACGTTGTAATTTTATAAGCCTCAACTTTCTTCTTCAGGCTATATTGGTCATTTGCTGAACATAGCCCTCCCCTAATGAGCGCCATAGCGGCACAATCGGTGTTTGGCGCCTTGGCGCCAACATTTTACATATAAAAAACTTTCAATATTTAAACAAAGTTTGGTTCTGTTTAATATTATTTTATGTATTATAGACTTATGAACGTTATTGAAGCGAAGGTGATCTGTCAGCAGGGTCGCGGCAAGTGGTAGTCCCTGATCTCTGCCTATCCTCTGGGATACAGGCGTGAGGTTATGTATGTATGTTATAGTACAGAGTAGATAAACTACTATATAGTAACATGAGGAATTTTACTCTGCATCGTTTTTATTAATTAATGTCATCAGTCGGAGTGTTTTTCCGTGTTGACGTCGGCCTTATCTGGTTACCATAATACAGGGTATGCTAGTTGGAGTCCGGGGTAGGATTTCTAGAAGATAATTTTATGAAGGGTGACTGTTGGGTCTAAAAAGGAGGATTTTATTTAAAAATCTGGTCAAGTTCGAGTAGAACTCGCGCACGAAGGGTTCCGTACTGTAGTCTGTACAGTATCAGAAAAGTCCCTTCGAGAATCTACGTTCGCGCAGACTAGGAAGAAGTGTAACGAAAGTATTAGTACATTCAACATGATCTTTAACCGATACGGTTAAGGTTCAGAATTGATTGCCGCAGTAGCGCTACCTATTTCGCTCACGCTAATATTGCCTAACTATTATTAGATATTAAGATTTGAGCATCAAATAAATAATTTACTTACTTACTTAACTAATAGTCACCTGCATCGATGACGTTGAATCAACCAATAGCAACAAAGGCGCGCGGCCTGCCATAAAATGAAAGTATCTGATTGGTCGATCAACTTGCCGCACATCCAAAATTTGGCCATCTGCGCAGGTACATCCGCGAGACTTATTTCTTGTGTAGCACTGTACTACATTAAACGCAACTGATTGAGAAACGGCAAAGTAAGTAAGTAGCTTTTATACCTCGGCTACTATCAGATAGAATAGGATATATTCGTGTAATAGAAATATCAGAACTAATACGGACTAATAATTACATAGCTTTTCAAAATAGTGAAGAAAAGTTTTAATCAGAGCAGGAAGTAGCATCACACTCGTATGCTTTCGGCGAAAACCGAAGCCTACTCCAGAGCCCGAGGTATATTCTAAAAGCTAACAGACAGTACGTTTATTGAAAAAGCAGTTACAGCAGCAGGCGTTACGTAATTAATTAATTTTCAAAACAGGGGGGTAGTTGCATAATACATGGTTCAACGGCAGTCCACAAACTAGGCGAGGCCTGTCTCTTGGGGACTTTATTAGTGTGCACAGAACACGTTTCATACGGAAAGCTTTTTACGCAATACTCATGTTTCGCTCTATGTCATGTAAAAAATAATGTTTGCTGCATGGGAGCCCCCATTAACTTATTTTTAAAATCTGAGGTGTAGTATAGTAGCAATACCACTCGCGAACGGTGACGGAAAACATTGTAAGGAAACCTGAGTGTTTGATGTGTTCAAATGAGGTGTTTTGACGGCCTCGGTGGCGCAGCTGTTTGGCATGCTGACTGTTAAACCGAAGGTCTCGGGTTCGATCCCCGGCCGGGTCTAACTAGGAAACGTACTTTTCTTGTTTGTCTCGGGTCTTGGATGTTATCTATGTATTTATTGTATTAAATCTATCGCCGAGTTAGCACCTGTAACACAAGTCATTTAGTTGTACTTAGTATAAGGCTAACGAGATCTGTGTAATATGTCCATGAACATTTATTTATTAAAAAATACCTCGGCCCAGACTTTCTGAGAGAAAGCGGAGAGAAAAGCCCTGAAGTGGGACATTTACAAGCTACATAAGAAATAATCAAATATTATATCAAGTGTCTCCCTGGTATCGTTATTGATATAGTTCAAAAACAATTGTTGCCGACCGGCCAATCAACCTTTTTAAGTATTTTACTTTTTGATAGCGTATTATGTCTACTTTTTGAAAATGGGACAATTTCATTGTAAAACACGAAAAAGACAGGTTAAAGACTCCTTCAAGTTATTCGCGTTTTTATCAATATTTACGTACATTCGTTTCAACAATAAAGAAATTTCACGCGTTGTGTGAGAACCCCCCTTTGAATAATCATAATAATATTTATAGACATTATTACACAGATCTCGTTAGCCCCATACTGAGTACAACTAAATGACTTGTGTTAGAAGTGCTAACTCGATGATAGATTTAATACAATAAATAGATAGATAACATCCAAGAAGCGCTCGTGGCCTAGTCGAACCGAGTGATTGGAAACAATCTCTCGGGGTTTCTCGGGCTCGGGTAACAACAGGCGCGGTCAGGTGCGGGATGGGTAACCGTCCCGTTACTACCGCTAGTGGCATTTTTCCGAGCGCTTCCGTGCTTCGCAAGGCACGTTAAGCCGTGGGTGCCGGCTGTCATGTAATGGCAGTCGTCAAGCCATGTCAAAGGCCTTATAGGCGGCTTGATAACTTCTGACAGTAAGACCCGCCACTGTCTTACAAACCTCCACCAACCCGGACTGGGCCTCCGTGGTGGAGTATGGCCTAACCTTCCTGCAACGCAGGAAGAGACCCGTGCCCCAGCTGTGGGGACATGCAGAGGTTGAAATCGAACATCCAAGACCCGAGACAAACTAGAAAAGTTCGTTTCCTAGTTTGACCCGGCCGGGGATCGAACCCGAGACCTTCGGTTTTACAGTCAGCGTGACTAACCGCTACGCCACCTAGGCCGTCTGTATAATAAAAGAATATTGGTTTTATTCTGTTTTTCGTATTTCTTGTTATAGCGGCAACAGAAATACATAATCTGTAATTTATATTTCAACTGTCTAGCTGTAACGGTTCATGAGATACAGCCTTGTGACAGAAAGACGGACAGTGGAGTCTTAGTGATAGGATCCCGTTTACCCTTTTGATACGGAACCCTTAAAATGGGATGATAACCTTAGCGCCACCTCCTGTTTGCCACCCCCGTGACAAACGATACTGAGCAAAAAAGTTAGTAGCGTATTTTCATCTCCATGGTATTAAATAAATCTAAACCACATCTCCAACAGGACCTGTATTTATTTCTGTTAATTCACAAAGACACCAACATGGATTCCGTCCCGTAGAAACAATCACCACCATTTGTACCAACATTGACAAACTTCAATAATGCCCGGAACGCCAACATGGCCGGCATAAAGGAAACGGTACTTAGCCTCTGATTACAATTGAGAACTTATTACTCTAGATTACCAAATGAGTAATTTATTACAAGTGCTAACAGAGCTAAAATCATTTAACAATAAATTGAGTTTATGTCATCTGTTATTTTTTCCTTACAGTCAAAAAAATCGGAGTTTACAAATAATAAAATACGGCATCACCGAAACAAAATGGACGGCTTCGTTCAGAACTTATAATGATTTCTAACAATGGCAAACGTAAATAACATAAATCACACCAAAAAACGCTACAATGTACCCAAACATAGGCCACCACGATTAAGGCCCGACCTTGTGTGGTGGCTACTGCTAATGATGATTGGCCTTTTTGCATCTAAGTAATGAGGTGATTTATACAGCGTCCAGTGGTATCCTCACTCACACTAGATGGGTGAAGGGACCACTCCGACGCTGTTGTGCCTGGGACATGGTTTTATAGTCAATACGAATGCTAATGTCGTAGTTATAGCTAAACGTGTGTGTTAAAAAATTTATTTTTATTTCATTTCATAATTACTGTAACACTTATACATAACTGTACCTGGGCCATTGTTAGATGATGTCCCAGGCACTGCAGCGTCCGAGTGATCCCTTCACCCATCTAGTGCGAGTGAAGATGCCACTGGACGCTGTATAAAATCATCTCATTACGTAAATGCAGATACCAATGTTTATCCCTTTAAAAAGGGATTTAAAAAAAATCCCTGAAGATATATTAAGCTTGCCTGAATCGCGGTTCAAAAAATATGTTAAGCACACTTTGTGCCGAAAGGGCTACGATTACGTAAAGGATTATTTAGATGACAATGAGGTCTGGAATTAAAGCCAGTACAATGTTCTATAATAATTATGTAAACTATGTTAATTAACGACTTTGAAAAGACTAAGTTTGGAGTTGGACTGCTGTGTGGTGTCGGCCTAGAGAACAGCACCAACCCAAATTCTTCCCGCGGGTGTCGTAGAAGGCGACTAAGGGACACAAACCGGGGGGTGGGCAGCAGCGCCCCCTGCATTACACTGCCACCAAACTGCGATCCCCAACCCGCATGCCCAGCGTGGGGATTATGGGCTTTACCCCATATGATAGCACAACGTGGCGCTCTTTAGGGGAGGGCTAAGTCCAGCCGAGGACTAGTATAGCCTGAAGACAACGACGAAGGCCTTAATGATTCAGAGGACGACGAGACGAGAGAGCCTACTCGAGCGAATCAACTTTTTGCGTGTAACCACACTATGCCTACCTTTCTTTGCGGGGCCTTTAGCTCAAAGTAAATTGAATGGGGAGAGAGGTCTTCATAGAGTGGTCAGCTCAGGTGTGGCTGAAGAGGTTATTAACACAGTCCAAAATAGAGTGCTCCGCTTCATTGAACACTGATTATAGCGGTGGCATAGGTACGCCAGGGGTCCTAGGTTCAAGTCAGGCATGTCCAGGAATCTGTACTAGCATTTCTCGAGCCGATTGAGGACATGCCAAAATGATATTCTGTCGTGTCTGTGTGAGTATGTGGGCAGTTTACAGAAATGGTTTGTTCAGTTAGGAGTTTTTGTTTGTATCATCAACCGACATCATCAGGCCATACTAGTCCACTGCTGACCATAGCCCTCCCCTAATGAGCGCCATAGCGCCCTGTCTTCAGCTTGCCGCATCGGAGCGCGTCCTACACTAAGTTTGCCGATTTTTTCGTATGCTAAAATTATAGTTATAAATATATATTTGTTGTGTTCTTGACGAGACTTTTAGTGGATATTGTTTGTTATCTTATAAGTGATATCTTTTGCATTATATTTGCTATTTCATTAGACTATTGGCCAGTTTCTGAACTGAGAATCCGCTATTGACACGTATCAAATTTGACGCGATAAATGAATATTTCCTATAGTATTTAACGTAAGAAACCGTGGAAACAATGGCAAACGTAAATAACATAAATCACACCAAAAAACGCTACAATGTACCCAAACATAGGCCACCACGATTAAGGCCCGACCTTGTGTGGTGGCTACTGCTAATGATGATTGGCCTTTTTGCATCTAAGTAATGAGGTGATTTATACAGCGTCCAGTGGTATCCTCACTCACACTAGATGGGTGAAGGGACCACTCCGACGCTGTTGTGCCTGGGACATGGTTTTATAGTCAATACGAATGCTAATGTCGTAGTTATAGCTAAACGTGTGTGTTAAAAAATTTATTTTTATTTCATTTCATAATTACTGTAACACTTATACATAACTGTACCTGGGCCATTGTTAGATGATGTCCCAGGCACTGCAGCGTCCGAGTGATCCCTTCACCCATCTAGTGCGAGTGAAGATGCCACTGGACGCTGTATAAAATCATCTCATTACGTAAATGCAGATACCAATGTTTATCCCTTTAAAAAGGGATTTAAAAAAAATCCCTGAAGATATATTAAGCTTGCCTGAATCGCGGTTCAAAAAATATGTTAAGCACACTTTGTGCCGAAAGGGCTACGATTACGTAAAGGATTATTTAGATGACAATGAGGTCTGGAATTAAAGCCAGTACAATGTTCTATAATAATTATGTAAACTATGTTAATTAACGACTTTGAAAAGACTAAGTTTGGAGTTGGACTGCTGTGTGGTGTCGGCCTAGAGAACAGCACCAACCCAAATTCTTCCCGCGGGTGTCGTAGAAGGCGACTAAGGGACACAAACCGGGGGGTGGGCAGCAGCGCCCCCTGCATTACACTGCCACCAAACTGCGATCCCCAACCCGCATGCCCAGCGTGGGGATTATGGGCTTTACCCCATATGATAGCACAACGTGGCGCTCTTTAGGGGAGGGCTAAGTCCAGCCGAGGACTAGTATAGCCTGAAGACAACGACGAAGGCCTTAATGATTCAGAGGACGACGAGACGAGAGAGCCTACTCGAGCGAATCAACTTTTTGCGTGTAACCACACTATGCCTACCTTTCTTTGCGGGGCCTTTAGCTCAAAGTAAATTGAATGGGGAGAGAGGTCTTCATAGAGTGGTCAGCTCAGGTGTGGCTGAAGAGGTTATTAACACAGTCCAAAATAGAGTGCTCCGCTTCATTGAACACTGATTATAGCGGTGGCATAGGTACGCCAGGGGTCCTAGGTTCAAGTCAGGCATGTCCAGGAATCTGTACTAGCATTTCTCGAGCCGATTGAGGACATGCCAAAATGATATTCTGTCGTGTCTGTGTGAGTATGTGGGCAGTTTACAGAAATGGTTTGTTCAGTTAGGAGTTTTTGTTTGTATCATCAACCGACATCATCAGGCCATACTAGTCCACTGCTGACCATAGCCCTCCCCTAATGAGCGCCATAGCGCCCTGTCTTCAGCTTGCCGCATCGGAGCGCGTCCTACACTAAGTTTGCCGATTTTTTCGTATGCTAAAATTATAGTTATAAATATATATTTGTTGTGTTCTTGACGAGACTTTTAGTGGATATTGTTTGTTATCTTATAAGTGATATCTTTTGCATTATATTTGCTATTTCATTAGACTATTGGCCAGTTTCTGAACTGAGAATCCGCTATTGACACGTATCAAATTTGACGCGATAAATGAATATTTCCTATAGTATTTAACGTAAGAAACCGAAATATATTGATTTTGTTAAGTATGCAGGATGGCTGCAACATTTGCAAAGTAAAAAAAAATTTTCCTCGTTTAATTCGTAACGGCGAAAACGCTATCCGCCATCTTGAAACCATCATTTATAGGCTGGGTAGTAGAGATTCGTTAAGAGATTTCTTTAAAGAAACTAACATCCTGACAGTTGCCAGTCAGTATATATATGAAAACATTATGTACGTTAGGAAAAATATCAGTAACTTTAAAACTTTAGGTAGCCAACACAATGTAAATACTAGAAATAAACATAAACTTTTGTTCCCACTATTTAGGCTGGCAAAGGTTAATACATCCTTCATGGGGCATTGTATACGCTTCTATAATAAAATCCCTGAAGATATATTAAGCTTGCCTGAATCGCGGTTCAAAAAATATGTTAAGCACACTTTGTGCCAAAAGGGCTACTATAACATAAAGGATTATTTAGATGACAATGAGGTCTGGAATGAAAGCCAGTACAATGTATGAGTTCTATGTTTATAATGTAAACTATGTTAATTAAGGACTTTTGAAAAGACTAAGTTAGGAGTTTTTTTGTCCATTTTTTCTCCTAAATGATCTAGATTTTGAAATGGACACCTAGTTTGAATTGTAACGTTCATTAAGCCGCAGTTTCTGTGCTACTTTGAATAAAACCTTTTCATTTCATTTCATTTCATCTAAAGTATCTAAACAAACATCTTTCAGTCAGAGCCAGTCGACATTGATTATTATAGGACTTACATCAAAGTGATCTTCACATAAATACACCCGAGTTTCAATTGATAAAGAGTCGGGGTCTCTTTTAGCAAGTTTGAGCCGTTTTTCGAAGGTTAATTTCACTGGGTACACGAATCCACAACTTCCCGGGGGTCTTTATTGACGTGTTTTTTCATTCTCCAAGAATGCATTAATGATAATTGGTATATTTTGGATGTCAATTCGATGAAATAATGGTTGCGTTGTTGTTATTTCACTATGCTCAGAGATCACTTACAGAAAATTGAATGTCAAACTTTGTTTACAATTTTTTGGACTTCAAACCATAGACAAAAAAGGGTGACCGCGTTTTTGGCTGTATAGGAAAATAAAGTTTTAAAATACGAGTATATTTTTATGTTGCCTTTACGTCCTCCAAAAAAATACTAAAATAATTTTTGGTCTAATGGAAGAGTTATTTACCGTTAAAGACTTACTTGAAAAGAGAGTCAAATAGCGGATTCCTGCAATGCTGTCTCTTCGAGTTTCCTAGAAAAGAGCGTGACAGAACGTTACTTGAATATTTACTTGGTGAAATTCTCAATTCAGAAGCCGGTCCAATGAATTAAATGGCCGGTTTCTGAATTCCACTAGGTAAATACTTAAGTAGCGTTCTGTCTCGCTCTTTGCTTAGAAACTCTAAGAGACAACACTACAATTATGTAATTAGATAGTTAGCGAATAATTTCTTGACGACCGTCTCAACTGAGCAACTTACCCGTATAATCGAGTTATTAAGAAAAAAATCTAATAGTTTGTAATACAGAAGATTTGTAATACAGAATGTTAGTACTTACAGTGCACCGTTCCGTTCAGCGCAACAATAACCTAAAATTACTTAATATTATTATTATGTACTTTTTTTTCCAATTTATTTAATCGATATTTACTTTAAACATCTATTAGTAATTACTAAAGGTTGTGTGGAATAGATTACTTTTAGTGATAAGGCCGCCGTTTGTACTCTTAGGTTAAGAAATATCTGTGTAATTTCCATTTTTATGTACAATAAAGTGTTCTCTATCTATCTAAATACGATCTAAATATTAACAAAACCAACCAAACCTAAATACCCAGGTATATTTATTTTATTAAGGACATCAACAGCGAAAACAAAATATTTAATTGCAATAATAAAAATACTGTTCACAGGGCCAATACCAGACATCCTCGAATAGGCAGTTCATGATTACTAAAAATATACCAAGACAACGTTTTGTAATAAAGGTACAAATGCAGGCTTTTTTAATTTAAACGGTATATTTAAAAAAACTTATTTAGAAGCTAAAAATTTCACCCATGCCGGGATTTGAACCTGCGACCTCTGGCTATCCGTGCCAGCGCTCTTTCCAACTGAGCTAATGGGCGACTCACCGGCATCAGTGAAATTTCGAACCTCTTTACACTATTCTCTGTATTACGTACAGGCAGCGACATCTGGCTGAAGTAAAATTCATCACTGACAGCCCCGAGTACCTACTTTGCAGTTAGGTTTTATGCCAGAGGTCGCGGGTTCGAATCCCGGCATGGGTGGAATTTTTAGCCTCTAAATAGGTTTTTAAAAAATAATATGTTTATCAAAGTTATATTGTCTTACTGTTGACATTAGAACACAGTTTTATTTAGGTTAGGTTATATATCCTTACCTAAATAAAACTGTGTTATAAATTTTAGCCAACGCCGAAGTATAACATCACTTTCATCGTTGCCAGCTTAGAACTGTTCAAAATCCACCTTCGCTCTGGTATAGCGCCTCTAACATGTTTAAAATGCAATGTCCAAACTATTCTATATGCAAGCCATGATCGACAAGATTGATTAGGGATTTCCTATTGTGTTAGGTACCTACTCTCAAGTACATTTTTAGAATAAGGAAGAAATCGATATCAACCCTTGTGTATGTCCTCACTGCTGGCGCACGGGTCTCTTCACGCAAGGCAGGAAGGTTAGGCCATACTCCACTACGGGGACCAACTCCGGGTTGGTGTCTTACTGTCAGAAGTTATTAAGCCGCCCATAAGACCTCTGACATGGCTTATTGACTGCCATTACGTGACAGCTGGCACCAACGGCTTAACGTGCCTTGCGAAGCACGGAAGCGCTAGGAAAAAATGCCACTAGCGGTAGTCACGGTCACCCATACTGCACCTGACCGCGTCTGTTCTTGCTTAACTCAAGTGATTGATTCCAATCACTCAGTTCGCATAGGCCACGAGCGCTTCTGTACGTCTGTTACCACGACATTGACATAGATACTACGTAAAAAGCAAGTAATAACAGGCACAGTCTGTTAGCTTTTAGAATATACCTCGGGCTCTAGAGTGGGCTTCGGTTTTCGTCGAAAGCACACGAGTGTAATACTACTTCCTGCTCTGTATAAAACGTTTCTTATTAAGTTTATTTAATAAAGTGTCGCATTAGTTCCGATATTTCTAATACACGAATATATCCGATTCTATCCAATAGTAGTTATCCAAGAGTAATCCGTGGGTGCCGGCTGACATGTAATGGTAGTCGTTAAGCCATGTCAGAGGCCTTATGGGCGGCTTGATAACTTCTGACAGTAAGGCCCGCCACTGTCTTACAAACCTCCACCAACCCGGACTTGGCCCCCGTGGTGGAGTATTTCCTAACCTTCCTGCAATGCAGGAAGAGACCCGTGCCCCAGCCGTGGGGACATACAGGGTTGCAATCGCATATTCAATAGTAGCCGAGGTATGTTCTAAAAGCTAACAGACTACTGTCGTATATCATGGCAGTTTGAGTCGCCGCCATCTCTGTACACTTGTGCGTGGGGAAACACACTCAATAATAATAATAATAATCTGAGCTAAGTAATGATTGAGTAAAACCCCGTGGCAGATTTTTATGTCCGATTAACATGCGGTGTAGAGGCTGGTGACCTGAAAGTGCTAGAGACTGGTATGGGGCTGAAGGTCGTCCAGACAGTGGAACGGGTTCTACCGTTGTTGGCCTTGGCTCTCGTTTGATGGGGATTATGACACTAAGTTAGATTGGAGTGGTATTGTGTTTGTGCCAAAAAGGTCTTGTAGAAACACAAAAATCTATGTAAATAAAATTCAAAGTCCTGACTGACTGACTGACTGACTGACTTACAGTCTATTTATTCTTACTTGTCCAATTTAGTAAACAAGATTCTACCCTTAAACTGTGACTTTTTAGTCCAAAACTGCCATATTACCATAAATGAAGTAACCTAAGGTTAGAATCTTGTTTACTAAATTGGACAAGTAAGAGTAAATAGACTGTACTCATCAACGCCCAGCCCAAGCCGTTGGACCTAGGAAGCTGAAAGGATGATGGGCACAAATGTATGGAACCTGGTCCTGGCACCAATCGGAATGAGTAATACGTCGTTGGAAAGGTATTTTTTTGTAGAATAAGAATAATCGAAGCGCTAGTCCCGATTTTCTGTCCAATTTGAGTAATCATACGTTAAAAGTTTTTTTTTATTTAATTTTTTTTCTGTTGTTTTAATTCTTTTTGATATTTTTTCGACATTGTATATCGATTTTAATTACAAATGATCGGCATTGATTATTATATTATTATTGTTTGTTTATTATCGAAGTAAATAAAACAAGTTCAGAGTAAGTTTTATCGTTTAATGTGTTTCATCCATGATAATGTTATTTAAAAATAGTGCTGGTTCAGTAAAGCCTTCATGTCTAGCATATCCTAAATACCACACAATAGATATAATATGCGCACAGGAACCTATCGTGCGGCGTCCTGTCAAACATGTGCAATAATGTTGTAATATGTTTCTACTATTTCTGTCTAATAATATATAGCAAAAATATTGTTTTGATCGTACATGTCGGGACTGTATGCGTGCACGCAACAGCCACGCATCTTCGTGGATCCCATATTCATGGATATCCTCCAAAGCAGCTTCTCTATAAGTTTCTATAAGATATAAGCCGTTGTTGAGGTGCTCGCTGCAATATGATTTTGCCAGTTTTAACTGATATGTCCCCAATGACAGCAAAATCACGTCCTGTTCCCTCAATCGTGGAAAGTCTTGAATGTCATTTGCTTCCAATATCTGGAAATTGGCTCTTCTGTTGTTTAATCTTTTTGCTTCTACATAATCATATAACACGTTTGGGGTTTGCCTTCTTTCAACAATTTTTTGTAAAAAAGCTTCTGCGTGTTGGCTATCGACAATAGGCCTGTGGAAGTGATTTGTAATTGCTGCTGCAATCATAAAATCCCCGAACATATTAGGCATTGTGTTATTAAAATATTTTTGGCGCAACAGCTTGAAATCTCTTTTGAAACGCCCGTTAACCACTTCCACTACCCATCGGCACATTGTCACCAGCCGGGAATCATTTGCTTGAGAAGTCGTGAGCTGCGACTCTTCCCGGTTCTTCGTCGGGGGGACGTGAAATTCGTAGCCACATGCTTCTATATGCTGCAGACTATCCCTGAACCCGCGGTCCAAAATAAATACGTCATTCGGCTGAAGCAATATATGAAGGGGATTTTCCTCGTCAGTCATTAAGTCGCTCATTATCTGCGCATCAGTTTTTGTTGCAGCGTATGGTCCTTTAACATCTATAATGTATCCGTCAGTGGTTACGATTAAAAATGGTTTCAACAAGTTTTGGAACTTGTGTAAACTGTAGGATTGCCTCTGAAACAAAAAGTTTGAACTCTTGTATATATAAATATACGTACCATCGCAAATAATAATGGCTTTATTGTTGTCTTCATTTCCATACAGTGCTTTTGGAATCCTCAAGTTTCTCTCCAATATATCTTCTCTATTCATGTGATCCACTCCCAAGTGTCGCACAACGTAGTCAGTGCTAAGACACTCTCGTGCGATGGCCAACTGGCGTTCGAGTTTTCTCCGAGACATGTTAAACAACGTCGCAAGTCTCGCGTTGGGTTCTCCTGTGCGTAGTTTCGTTAGTAAAATGCCCAAAGTGGTTCTGGGATCTGCACTTCTATTTCTTAATAATGGATTTTGCTCTAAGATGGCATTAAATTCATCATTAGTACGTCCAGTCCAAAAGTGCATTTCTTCTTCATTCATGCCTCGGTCGCTAAAACGTAATCTGGGTGAGTTTAAGGCATTTCGCATTAGGTCACAAACATCCCTGAAGTGGGCAGCCGTAAAGTCATGGGAAATGTTGCAATGTTGGGGCAAATCATCCCAATCATTCCCATTAAGGTGATCGTGACATACTCTGGCACTGTCGGGGATATACAATTTATGTTGAGAAAATACGTGGATTTTAACAACATTTGGAATTCGATGGCGGGTTTCATTAGCGCAGCCATGAAAGATACAATGCGTCGCGGTATTAGGTGCTCTCATATATTCAGGAATATGAAGCATTTCTTCTAATTGCGGTTGTAGTTGTTCTTGCGGTTGTAGTTATTCTTGCGGTTCTGCTTGTTCTTGCGGCTCCGGCTCGGGTTGAGGGTTTGCATGACCTCTAGTCGCATTTTCGGCTCTTTGCCAGCATCGGTAACATACTCTTCGGGTGTTGTCAAACACGACCTGAAAATGATATATGAAAATGTAAGGAAAAGAAAAACAACTTTGGTTTCCGAAAAATACCTAACAAAATAACGCATTGGGGGTCATTTGTGGGAGGGATTTGTTTTTCTGTCAGAAGGTGTGCGAATCGTCAAATATATGCCACAGATTCACAGATTTCTCAGAGATCTGGTTGCGGTTTTCTGTAGTTGTGTGTACGAAAACAAGGCATACACACAACCACACAAAACCGCAACCACAGTAATTGGTTGTGGTTTTGTGTAGGCCTTGTTTTGGTGGTAAATACATCGTGGAAGACGTAAAAGTGAAAAAGGAATCACTTGAATGTTCTTTAAGCGACCAGAATCACTTATCAATCGGTTTTCACTTTTACGTCTTCGTTACCTCATTTACTACTAGAATAGATCTGGGATGCAGTTGCACATGATTTCAATTGGTTTCCTTTTATATCGAAGGTTCAGTGAGGATCGAGTGGAAAAAAAAAGTGCAATAGGTACAAACCTCCAGAGCAGCGTTTTCTCGTATAAATGTTACTAGCTCCACGTGTGTTCTTGTCAAGGCTTCCGACAGAACGCGTACTTGATATCTGCCTCGGTATAGCCCTCTTCGGCACATTACACAGTTACGGTAACGTTCCATTGCAACGAAACAATCCAATCGTTAAGCACCCAAGTCCAATATAAAGCCACGGTCAACAAATAAAACGGGTAACAGAGTCCAAAATGATGCCAAGGTCAAAGTCGATGTGAACAATGAGGAGCGTAATAACGTAGCACTTAACACAATATCAGCAAACGACTGACTACCTGCGCAAGCGGCCAAGCGTTCCTCACCCTAACATACCTGCCCCCGCGCCGTGTCCCGGAGCGCGAGAGGGGTCAAAACCGAATTCCAGCGTTACCCGTGACCGTGAGTGGGAGAGAGAGCGCAATGTCGCTGTCTCGCTCTAATGATTTATGACAGAGTATGCATAGATGTGATTTTCGTAAAAATCATGAGCATCGGTTGAGTTAAACCAGAGATATGAATTTTTCTAATTTCTATTTAGAGCAAAAAATGGTACTTTCCGACGAGCATATTTCAAAATGGACAATTCATACGGATTCGTCTTCATAGAATTTATTTTTTCACTTGAAAAGAGCTATCCAACGACATATGACTCATCTTGATTGGACATAAGGACCAAAACGCCCATCATCCTTTAGCACACCAGGTCTATATATAAATATATATGTAGGCAAGGAATAAGACCGGATTTTATTAAATTCAACCCCTAAGGGGGCGAAAAGGGTTGCCAAAATTTGTATGGGAGGTATAAAGAATGTTGTCTAAGTTTCTTGAAAGTTAAAATAAGTTGAACACGTGTTTTGCCCTTTTTTCTATATTTTACCGTTAAAAGGGAGTGAACGGGGTTGCAAAAAAAGTCCACGCGGACGGAGTCCCGGGAAAAAGGTAGTTTAAAAATAAAACCCTTTATTTATTGGGCTCTACAGCTCAACAAATGTGAAAAATAAAGTTATTCTAATGAAACAAACTTATAAATTTCGTTTTTCTGCTAATTAACTATTCGATATCCTCTGTGGCGTAGCGGTAGCGCATCTGCCTACCATGCAAGAGGTCCCGGGTTCGAATCCCGGCTGGGGACAAAAAAAACCCCAGGTCTTGGATGTTTACATGTTTGTGATGACGTTGTTTCTGGTTCCCACGACACAGGGTATCCTAGTGGGGGGCCAGAAGCAATGTATGTGCCTGTATGTAAATGTGTAAAAATGTAAATATATGTTTGTTATGTTATCAACCCTTGTATGTCCCCACTGGTGCGGCAAGGGTCTCTTACTGATCGCAGGGAGTTTAGGCCGGGTCGGTGGAGGTTTGCAAGACAGTTGCAGGTCTTACTATAGTCGGGGTCACCACTATAGGGAAGAGCGGGTGATCGTGCTCTACCACTATAAATGGAAATTTCCCGCCAGGCAGATCGTATGCCTGGGGACGGCCTGTCCAACTGTTGTTAATCGGACGTTATATTTATGCTATGTCATTGAAACACTTTGATTGCGCGATGCAGGAATGTTGGAGTTTGTAGTGCGCGCGCAGACATGTGCTCGCCGCACTATCAGAAGTTATCAAACCGCCCATCAGGTATCTGGCATGGCTTAACGACTGCCTTTATATGACAGCCGGCACCAACGGCTTAACGTGTCTTGCGAAGCAGGGATAAATAAGTAACTGAAGAATAAATAAGTAACTGAAATATTAATACTTTAAATATTTTTACAGCAAACCGAACTTGTATGACGCGTTTTTGTATTATGTGACTACGAGTAGTATATTACTTTTCGTTAGTTTATACGATTTTAGGTTATTTTATTACTTCATTTTGGAGCCGATTGAGAGCCTCCAAAAATGAGATTCTGTCGTGTCTGTGTGAGGATGTGGGCAGTTCACTGTACCAACATTAGCATTCCGTTCAGCGCGATAGTAATCGAAAATGACCGAAGATATGTAATTATTCATTATTGCTATATCTCTTTTATTTTGTTTTGTTTGTGTGTGTTCGCGCGAGAATCGATCGCGCGACGTAATCATGAATCTGTGGTCATTCATTCATTAGTCTGTCGTTCCGGTGCCGTCGCTCGTGCCGCTCGCTCGCTACTAATTTATCCATCCATCTGCATACACATTCGCACTGTGACATACGCGCGTGATAAGTGCTCGAATTCTCGTGAAGTGATAGACATTTGGTGACCAAGAAACTTTATCAGCTCAAAAAACAATATATTGACAATATTAGACTATAAGTGAACAGTGCAGGAGTATTCTCCGTACGCTGGACGTATCAGCTCATCCATCACCGCTCATCATCTGCCCAACAGCTGAAGCGATCCATCATCCACCATCACCAAGTAAGTCCATTCACTTCACCTCCCATTCCGTTCTCTCAACCAGCCCATCGTGAGGTAGACCTAGCCGACACTGGCTAACTACCAGTGTGTATTGTTATTAATAATATATTGTAATCTGGAACTGTGTATTCTTAAATAAAAACATATTATTATTTATTAATTTTGTTTTTCGTTGTAAGCATTGGCCTCTGCATCTACGTAATGAGATAATATTTTTACAGCGTCCAGTGACATCTTCACTCATATTAGATGGGTGAAGATACCACTCGGACGCTACAGTCCATTAGAAGTCGTGTAAATATACTATGACAAGTATTAGTAGTTGTAAAGACACGTCATTATTTTTATTTATTGCATTAACAAGTGAAAATTACTTTGCTTAAAATTACTTCCGTCAAAAATCCCACAAGCACCATGTGGTTAGTTAATGCACCGCCCTCCCTCCCACTTTTTCAAACCTTAAATTTGCCAAAACAAGACATTCGCAAGTTCATGAACTTTGCCCCAGTGTCTGGTAGTCAAAAAGCCGTTAGTCGAGTGTTATTTAAAATAGTGTTCCAGGTTACTTCATTTAAGGAAATATGGCAGTTTTGAACTAAAGTCATAGTTTAACGGTAGAAGCTTGTTTACTAAATTGGACAAGTAAGGACATGTAAGGTTAAAATATAGTCTGTGCGATCATTGATCTTTATTTCAAGATGGCGCCTCCAATGAGATGAGAGGTATATTATAGTAGATTGTTCGCCAAATACAGTTTTCGAGTCGAGGTTGTGAAATTGAAGCTTTCGCTCAATCGCTCAGGCTTCAACTAAGAGTCCTTAGTCTAAGGAGCGAGAGATTCAACACTACCGAGACCGAAAACATTTAGCGTCCGTGACGAACTCTCTGCTTTTCACTACATCTGTGAGGAAGTGCAACATACTAACAGCGCCAATGCAATTGTTGCAAATGTTATGAAAAATTGCCCTTCCAACTTATAGTTTTTGACATTTTTATTTCGAAAAAGAGAGTAAAAAGTTTCGATGCAACGGGTTTGGGACACAAAGCAGTTCCGTACTCTGGTTTAAAACTGCTTGCTTGTTTAGCGCGTAAGAGATATAGGTCAAGTCCTCAAGAGTGAATGAGAGGTTCGATATCTCAATAAAACGTGATAGCGTAGGCATATAAATTCAAAATTGGATGTATATCCATACCATACATGTTTGATTGGATAGCAATAGCTCGTTTTGGGCCCTAGCTTTAGGGATCAAAATACGTCATGTGGCGAGCACATGTCAACTCTTCGCGCGCACTACAAACTACAATATTCCTGCATCGCGCAATCAAAGTATTTCAATGACATGCATAAATATAACGTCCGACTAACAATAGTTGGACCGGCCGTCCCCAGGCATACGATCTGCCTGGCGGGAAATTTCCCTTTATAGTGGAAGAGCACGATCACCCGCTCTTCCCTATAGTGGTGACCCCGACGTGATATTGTCAACCTTCCTTCGCTCTGGCAGCACCCCACATACAATCAGTCTCAAAGCAAGGCCAGCATTCTTCCTTCTCACTTCATCAGTTCCACTACAGTCAACGCACCGACTACTGGGACTGATGGTGATCTTCCTACAACCCCTCGGCAAGACAGCCACACAGCAACAGCACACTTACACGTTGCCAGTGGTACAGCAGCCTTCACCGGTTTCTACCACATGCGCGGGCTCCATGGTACTGTCGCCGGTGAAGTGACTGTTAGCCGCCGAACACCCTCAACCGCTAGTCGACTCACTGACTCAGCGTCTCCTGGCACTTGCAGGCTTTAGAGCACAGACTTCGATTCCTATCAGACCTAGCTATGCGTAGCTACGGTCTTGAAGGGGAGTGATGTGGCGAGCACATGTCAACTCTGCGCGCGCCAATATTCCAATATTCCTGCGTCGCGCAATCAAAGTATTTCAATGACATAGCATAAATATAACGTCCGACTAACAATAGTTGGACCGGCCGTCCCCAGGCATACGATCTACCTGGCGGGAAATTTCCCTTTATAGTGGAAGAGCACGATCACCCGCTCTTCCTTACGTCATTTGGAGCAGATGGAGTGAAAATATTTTTACCTGCATGTCCTCTATTATAGAAGCGCCTCGGTAAGGCCACGCGCGGGACGAACGCAGGTATAATTTCGCACTTTGTTGTTTTTTTTCGGAAGTTTCTTATCATAAAGAAACATCGAAAGCTGTGTGGAAACTTTTGCCCTTGGTGCGCTATTCCTGAGCCACCCCAGTTAAGAAGTTAGATAGGTAGCGACGGTAGCGGAGCGGACTTCCTAATCGGGAGGCTCGTGGGTTCGAATCCCGGCATGTACCGATGACTTCGTTTTATAAGTGATGTACATTTGTGAAATTATAGTGGCAATACCACTCGCTGTGAAGGAAAACACTGTAAGGAAACCCTAGAGTCTGAAGTATTTACATACCTCAGCGATTGCTATGTACAATGGCCCAACTATGAGGCTTAGTGCGGAAATTTCAGGTATAACAGTGGAGGCTTGCATGACTAGTGGCTGGTCTTTCAGAAGTTATCAAGCCGCCCTAAGGCCTCTGACATGGCTTAAAGACTGTCATTACATGACCGTCGTGTTTATTTCATTCTATTGAAAAACTATGTAAGTATTAGACTCTAAGGCCTGCATCCTGACAACTTAAGGCTGGGCGCATGCTGAGACGCTGGCGACGCAGCACAGCGTAGATTTTGTAAAGCATGAAACGTCATTGAGCTACGTACGCTGTGGCGCAGACACGTGCGACGCAGACATGTGTCTGCCCCACAGGTCTGCCCTGCTGTGTCACGTTGTAGTGCCGGCACAGATTTCTGCGCGACGCGTGCACGTCGAGGCGTGTTTACTAACAATAGATGCTTTAAAGAATTCTATTAGATGCTTTAAAATTAAATTCAAACAGTATCTACTAACTATACAAAAGGAGAAATAGTAATTAGTAACGATTCCATGTATACATATCTAATTTTGCAGACCACCTCATCGTATAGGCAGCCGTGTAAGGCCTGAGACACACGCAAAGGACGTGGGGCGAAGGCGTGGAAAAAACGTCTTTCCAAGTCGGCTAATTAATATATTATCTATATATTAAACGGGTCAAATCGCGATTATTTATTAGTTAAAACGTAATTGCCTTATTTCCCGACGTTTCGGCAGCGTTACAGTTGCCGTGGTCTCGGGTAGACTGAAGTGGCGAGTACACTACCCGAGACCACGGCAACTGTACAACTGTAACGCTACCGAAACGTCGGGAAATAAGGTAATTACGTTTTACCTAATAAATAATCGCTATTTGACCCGTTTAATATATAACTATGTATGAGTATCGCGAATCATTAATAAATACTAATTAATAGAGGTGTGACGATAATATCAAATAAACAAAGATTTAACGATGTTAGGGGCAAGTTAATTTTAAAAGGATTTAAAACACTGATTTAGTTTTATAACAAAAACTATGTAGCTTCTATCTGAATCGCTGGTAGGCCCGGCTGCCTGAGTGAACTGATCCTAAACGATCACGAAGGTGAAGCAACATAGGGCGCGTTCAGTGCATAGATGGGTGACTGTATATGACTATCGCTGGTGGCATTTTTCCGAGCGGTTCCGTGCTTTGCAAGGCACGCTAAGCCGTTGGTGCCGGCTGCCGTGGATAGATGCCAGTCGTTAAGCCAAGTCAGAGGCCTTGGGCGGCTTGAAAACTTCTGACAGTAAGACCAGCCACTAATCTTGCAAGCCTCGACCAATCCGGACTTAACCCTGTGGTGGAGTATGGCCTATACTTTCCTCAGGAAAGAGACCCGTGCTCATCGATGGAGACATAATGGGTTGATGATGATGATATTACATTAAAAGGATTTAAACCACTGATTTCGTTATCGTAATCAACCCTTGTACTGCTGGGGCACGGTTCTCTTCCTGCATCGCCATACTCCACCACGGGGGCCAAGTCCGGGTTGGTGGAGGATTGTAAGACAGTGGCGGGCCTTACAGTGAGAAGTTATCAAGCCGCCCATAAGGCCTCTGACATGGCTTAACGACTGCCATTACATGACAGCCGGCACCAACGGCTTGACGTGCCTTGCGAAGCACGGAAGCGCTTGGAAAAATGCCAAATGTAGTCACGGGACGGTCACCCATCCTGCACCTTGCCGCGCCTGTTGTTGCTTAACTCAAGTGATTGATTCTAATCACTCATTTCGCTTAGGCCACGAGCGCTTCACTGATCCACGAACACTGATTTAGTTTCATAAAAAACTATCTATCAGTCTGTCTATGTAGTTATCAATTAGTAGCTACCTATATATCTAGTTTTCATACAAAATTACTGAAGGGACGTGACCCCACACAGACGCGACCTCTATACAACAGAGTGCTTAGTGCGAGTTTGACAGATCCAATCGAATAACTTTACTACCGCGTTAATCGAGCATTGAGTAGTGAGTACGAGTAAGTTAACCGTTCGAACTGGCAAAACGCTGTCACAGTACAACTCGCACTCGCGTTTATTCGTGTTTTGGCTGGTAAACGTGTTCGCTTCTCAACGTAAACCATTACAACTCGCACTCAGCAATTTTAATTTCCATACTTGTCGCTAGGTGGCGCTTCCTCGATGCCATAGAAATATGAGTTTACGTTAACGCGATCGAGTAGTTAAAAAACTCGCACTAAGCCCTCTGGTCACGTCTTTTCCTCATCCGCGTCCCACGTCCTTTGTGCGTGCCCCAGGCCTAACATACACGCTATTTTTAGATTTTGGCGAGCTCTCAAGTGTGTATGTTGTTAATCGAAAAAGACATATAAACAGGCAGTTGGTAGACAAATACCTATTTGTTCCACAGGAAAACTTAGTCTTATGTTAAACTATTTTTATTTTTAATGCACTAACCCGTGCTAAGTACCCGTACCCGTGAACGTAATACAGAGAATAGTGTAAAGAGGTTCGAAATTTCACTGATGCCGGTGAGTCGCCCATTGGCTCAGTTGGATAGAGCGCTGGCACGGATAGCCAGAGGTCGCGGGTTCGAATCCCGGCATGGGCGGCATGGCAAGGAAAAAACACGTTTCCTTAAAACACTGCTCAAATGTGGTTTATGCGATAAAGAAGCACTAAGGAAAAAAGCAAATGAGTCACCGCGGGACACATCTTTTAGCGATAAGGCCGCCGTTTTTACACTTAGGTTAACAAATATCTGTGTAATTTCCATTTTTATGTACATTAAAGTGTTCTCTATTTATCTATCTATCCGACGCAAAGGTCCTACATACATGCAATAACAAACACACACACACACACACACACACACACACACACACACACACCCTCATACATACATTATACACTGGTTCTGTACTAGTCAGGTAACAAAATAACCTTCAACTATAAATAAATTCACTGCAGGTTTCGCATTCAAATCGTTCGTAATGTTCTCATGAAGCTAGATTTTATGGCACAGTTAGCAGATAGTAAAACTGTTTATTTATTTAACAGTTTGTAGACTAGTGCCGCGTTTCTACTTAACTACGATTTATACTTTAGTAGCCTTAACCCATCATTGGGGGTAATACCCATAATCCCCACGCTGGGCATGCGGGTTGGGGATCGCAGTTTGGTGGAATTGTACTGCAGGGGGCGCTGCTGCCCACCCCCCGGTTTGTGGAAGAATTTGGGTTAGTGCTATTCCCTAGGCCGACACCACACAGCATAGTGAGTACTAATACTTGTCATAATATATTTACACGACTTATAATGAACTGCAGCGTCCGAGTGGTAATTTCACCCGTCTAGTGTGAATGGGCAGCACCCACCCATTTGGGTATTATGGGTATTACCCCCCAATGATGGCACAACCTTGCGCTATGGTACTCATTAGGGGAGGGCCATATCCAGCAGTGGACTAATATAGCCTGAAGAAGAAGAAGCCTTAACCCGCGGCTTTGCCCGCGTTAATTTGTCCCACGGGGACGCATTGCCGGGTTATCAAGAATCATCTTAATCAGCTGGTGTCAGTCCACTGCTGGCCAAAGGCCTGTCCCAAGACCAGGGTTCGAAAGGATAATTATCCGTGATAATTATCATGATAATTATCACGGATAAAAATAGCTCGATAATCATCAATTGATATTAACAAAAATTTAGTTTATGCAAAGCAACCAAAATCAAGCAGCAAGATCTTAGTTGGCTATTAGGATTAGGTCACCAAATAAGTTCTACTGCAGCTACAGCAGCAACACAGCCAATGGAAATAGAATCATCATCGGATGAAGATATTCCTTTGGCATCTTTGGTCAATACAATTTTATATATATTTAGAATGGCGAATCTGATGGAGACTTTTCACTTTTATTAATGTTAATTTGTGTTGGATTTTAAATCGTCGTCAGGCTATACTATTCCACTGCTGGACATAGCCCTCCCCTAAAGAGCGCCACGTTGTGCTATCATAGGGGGTAATGCCCATAATCCCCACGCTGGGCATGCGGGTTGGGGATCGCAGTTCGGTGGAATTGTACTGCAGGGGGCGCTGCTGCCCACCCCCCGGTATTTGTCCCTTAGTCGCCTTTTACGACACCCGCGGGAAGAATTGGGTTGGTGCTATTCTGTAGGCCGACACCACGCAGCAAGGATTTTAAATAAAAATCATATAATTTATTTGTTTTTGTTAGAATTGGCCAAATTACGACTGTCACACATCAATACTGTCAAATATATGGCTGTTATATTTTTCAAATGCAACCCAAAAAATATGTATGTGATAATTTTTCTACGCCACGCTAATATGAGCTACTAGGAATACTAATCCTGCGTAGACGGAGTCGCGGGCACCAGCTAGTGTTGAATAATAGATGAACTCGGGACACCCTCTTTTCATTCATTTCGGTCATAATAACACGTTGAAATGAAAGGTTTTATTCAAAGTAGCGCAGAAACAGCGGCTTAATGAACGTTACAATTCAAACTAGGTGTCCATTTCAAAATCTAGATCATTTTGGAGAAAAAATGGACGAAAAAACTCCAAACTTTGTCTTTTCTAAGTCCTTAATTTAACATAGTTTACATAATTATTATAAAACATAGAACTAACACATTGTACTGGCTTTCATAGTCATCTAAATAATCCTTTATGTTACAGTAGCCCTTTTGGCACAAAGTGTGCTTGACATATTTTTTGAACCGCGATTCAGGCAAGCTTAATATATCTTCAGGATTTTTTTTATAGATGCGTATAAAATGCCATATGAAGGATGTTTTAGCCTTTGCCAGCCTAATTAGTGGGAACAAAAGTTTATGTTTATTTCTAGTATTTACATTGTGTTGGCTCCCTAAAGTTTTAAAGCTGATATTTTTCCTAACGTAAAAAATGTTTTTGAAGATATACTGACTGGAAACTGTCAGGATATTAGTATCTTTAAAGAATTCTCTAAACGGATCTTTACTGCCCAACCTATGAATCTCATCGCTCTCTTCTGCAAGACGAAGATGGTCTCAATGTCTGCTGCCCGTCCCCGCAGTAGTATGCCATAGGCATAAGATTATTTTACCTCTTAGAATGTTGTCGCCGGCTGCCAAACTGGTAGGGATAAAACTGAGAGAACCTGCCGCCGACTGCAATCGCTGGTCATTACGTGCCAACGGATGTGTCATGCAAAAAGCTGGTTTTAAACTGGGTTGCGTTGAATTTGTTAAGTACGACGCCATTTTGTTTGAGGCCTATTGGCGGGGGTGCGGGAGGGGTCTCGAATGCTTTTTAATAGTCTAGCTTTTAAAATATACCTCGGGCTCTAGAGCAGGCTTCGGATTTCGCCGAAAGCACACGAGTGTAATACTTCTTCCTGCTCTGTATAAAACTTTTCTTCACTATGTATTTTGAAAAGTTATGTAAAATTAAGTGTCATATTAGTTCCGCTATTTATATTCTCGAATATATCCAATAGTAGCCGAGGTATATTCTAAAAGCTAACAGACTATACTGGGCTATTTCACAGGCTTCTGAAAAACAACTCAGGTTTTTTGTTGGTGTTTAATATTCACGTAGTGTAGGACGCCCTCCGACCAGGGGGCCGATTCTCGCCCATGCGAATTTAAAGCGTACACGCAAAATTAGACATTTGTCGCATAAAAATAAGATAAGATAACTCTACAGAGTCATTCATTAGACTATACTTTTTTTTTTAATGCACTAACTAAATAGGTTTTTAGAGTCATTAGACATTTATTTTCTCATTCGAATTCAATATAGCATAGCGTTCCGAATACAGATTTTGGCTGTCGCTCGACTTTTGAAGTAGAATTCCAAGTCATAAGCCTTAGAGTCGTATACGACTTATTTGCTAATGAAGTGAGAATTGGCACCCAGGTAAAACGATCTGCGAAAAACTGCTGATGCTGGATGCGGCAAGCTGAAGGCAGTGCGCTATGGCGCTCATTAGGGGAGGGCTATGTCCAGCATTGGACTAATATAGCCGAAGAAGAAGAAGTGCACAGCATATTTTTTTAATCTTGCGTGGAGTTTTTCTAAAAAAACAAAAGCAAATGGAACTTCACTTTTAGAATAAGCTGCTAAAACGCTCTTGAGCAATATGGCGTCGCACAGGAATTAGTGACGTCACTGGTCGGTAAGCAAATAAACGTCAGGTCAATTCTCGGATCGCTATATTTACTAAGCTGTGATGTCATTATCGATTCAATAAAATTGTTGCAGATATAAAATTAACAAACTTTATCCTGTTTTTTTTCTGCAGAAATTATCGATTTTTTAGTTAAAATTCCTTAAATCGGTTTTTTAAAGTCATAATTGATACAAATGTATACAAGTAATACTTTTTTGGTCTCTTTGTTCACTGTAGCCTATTACACTAGCTGTGGCAATAAATAAATATCTTAAGGTTTGGCTTGAAAAAAGGTTACGGTAACAATAAATATATTATCCCACGGCAACGCATTACCGGGATGAAGTATCTTATGTCTCAATTCAGATCTTTGTCTATCTGTATGCCAAGTGTCATGTAACTCCGTTCAGCCGTTATTGCTTGATTGAGTAACAAATATCCTAACGTCATCACTTATCACAAACTTTTAAATTTATATTATTAAGTAGGTTATATAATATTTTAAAATCTATTTACAGGCTAAAAGTTCCACCCATGCCGGGATTCGCGACCTCTGGCTATCCGTACCAGCGCTCTTTCCAACTGAGCTAATGGGCGACTCACCGGCATCAGTGAAATTTCGAACCTCTTTACAATATTCTTTTTATAGAGAATATTGTAAATATAATATTCTCTGTATATAAAATAAAAATAGTATAATCATGTGGGTACAGTGTGTATCATTCCGATGTAAAAACCTAACTGCAAAATAGGTAGTCGGGGCTGTAAGTGATGCAATTTACTTAAGCCAGATGTCGCTGCCTGTACGTAATACAGAGAATAGTGTAAAGAGGTTCGAAATTTCACTGATGCCGGTGAGTCGCCCATTAGCTCAATTGGAAGAGCGCTGGCACGGATAGCCAGAGGTTGCGGGTTCGAATCCCGGCATGGGTGAAATTTTTGGCCTCTAAATAGGTTTTTAAATATTCTCTATATTACGTACATTCAGCGACATCTGGCTGAAGTAATTTGCATCACTTGCAGCCCCGGGTACCTACAGTTAGGTTTTACATCGGAATTATGATCGGAGGATATATAATAACCATGCAGAGTATTTATAATATGAATATATATAGTGATGATTGTAATTTTATTGCTCATAGTTCATTAATCACCGCGACTGTGGTACAAACCAAAGGCAAAAGATAATAACGATTATTTATAATGCCCGACAAATAAGTTGAATAACTTACGCTTAGACTTCGCATGGACGTATTTCGGTAATTGGACTGGTGAGGTGCCCTCTTGTAACGGTGCAAACCTCTTCACACCATTTTTATTTCTTTTTCCATCTATCATTTTCAAATATTTAAATTATGTACGTCACACATGCTTCGATTTCCCTCATTTTTCACGACTACTACTTTACGCTTTGACCAGATCTGACTTTTTACCTGCTTCTCCGTTTATCCGTTTTTATCCAGTTTTTTTCTGTTAATATTATTATTATTATTATTTGTAATTCAGGCAGGCAGTTATAGAACTGGTGAAGCCTGTATCCAGATGTACATTTGTGTTTAACTCCTTGTCTGGTTTGTATCCTTTAGATATTCATCCAGTTTGTTTTTAAGCATATTAATGCTTGTGGCTGAAACTATTTCTTCAGGGAGTTTGTTCCATTCTTTAACTACTCTATTGGAGAGAAAGTTCTTGTGTGGGTTATTATTTGATGAGGTCGTTAGTAGTTTCAAGCAGTGTCCTCTCAGATGGGTATTAGTGTTCCGCTCAAACATCACTTTGTCAAAGTTACTACAATTCTACAAATGAAACCACACCTAAAGTCGTTCCAGAGTTTATTTATTATTATAAAAGTTACCCAACGTTCCACTCTTAACAGTAGATTAGACTGTTTAGTAACTATTATCTAATCTGTGCTGTTAGGTAAGAGAAAATGAGGATGAGTATTATAGGTACTATATTCATTTTTAATGCACTAACCCGTGCTAAGGACAATTACTATATTACAATACAATACTTCAGCCAGATGTCGCTGCCTGTACGTAATACAGAGAATAGTGTAAAGAGGTTCGAAATTTCACTGATGCCGGTGAGTCGCCCATTAGCTCAGTTGGAACGAGCGCTGGCACGGATAGCCAGAGGTCGCGGGTTCGAATCCCGGCATGGGTGGAATTTTTAACCTTTAAATGGGTTTTTAGGATTAGGATTCTTCGCACTTTAGTCGAATTATATTTTTTTTTATGGATGGGCATTAGAGTAGGGCTTAATTACCACGCGTGCCCACCGCGGATTGGCAATTTCAATCGCTGAGGTATTTGAACACCTCAGACACGCAGAATTCCCCACGAAGTTTCCGTTCACGGTTAGCTCATTAACAAATAATAAAAAAACCGGCCAAGTGCGAGTCAGACTCGCGCACCGAGGGTTCCGTACAAACCTGTATTATAGACCTGAGTATTTGGTATGAATTTCAATTTAATACCTCTACGCGTTTATGAGGAAATAGGTAGTAAGTTTAAAATTATTAAAAAAAAATATGTGATGTAACTAAAAATTTATGGTTTTCGTAATTTTTCCTTTATCTATGCTATAAGACGTTGCTTCGTACCAAATTTCAAGATTCTGAGTTCACGGGAAGCACCCTGTAGGTTTTGATTCCCTTGCAAGTGTCGAAAATTTGCGGCATAAACGGCTGTATCTTTTGATTGCGTTGGCTTAGAAGTTTGATTTTTTCACAGCTTTAAGGGACAGTAGACCTGAGTAATTGATATAAATTTCAGCTTCATACCTCCACGCGTTCCTGAGAAAAAGGGTCTTGACAGACGGACGGACGGACGGACAGACGGACAACAAAGTGATCCTATAAGGGTTCCGTTTTTTCCTTTTGAGGTACGGAACCCTAAAAAAAGTAAAAAAAAATCGTTCAGCAGTTGGTGCCGGCTGCCATTGATAGATGACAGTCGTTAAGCCAAGTCAGAGGCCTTAGGGCGGCTTGAAAACTTCTGACAGTAAGACCAGCCACTAGTCTTGCAAGCTCCACCAATCCGGACTTGGCCCCCGTGGTGGAGTATGGCCTATACCTTCCTCAGGGAAGAGAGAGACCCGTTCTCCTCGATGGAGACATAATGGGTTGATGATGAAGATAATGAAAAAAAAATTCAAACTCGTTTAGGCTATGCACTTTTTTATTCAAGTTATCTGGCGGGTGCTGTAGAAACCTGATTATTTACGTACAAAGCAAGCGATAGCGATTATTTATGTACTCTGTCTGACTCGGTTGCTATCAACGCATTTTGGAAGCTTCCTCGAATAAATCGTCATAACAATGCTATACGTACAACATAACAATATGGATTCATGTATAAGCCACCCTAGTGGCATTTTTCCGAGCGCTTTCGTGCTTCGCAAGGCACGTCAAGCCGTTGGTGCCGGCTGTCATGTTATGGCAGTCGTTATGAAGATTCTACCCTTAAACTGTGACTTTTTAGTCCCAAAACTGTCATATTTCCATAAATGAAGTAACTTGGACCACTCTTTTAGATAACACGCTGCCAATTTTATAAACATAGTTCATGAACTTGCGAGAAAATGTCTAGTTTAGGCATCCAATCTCAATTTAAAGGTTAGAATCTTGTTTACTAAATTGGACAAGTAAGAGTAAATAGACTGTACAATCCTCCACCGAAGTATGACCTGAAATTCCTGCGATGCAGGAAGAGACCCGTGCACTTGTGGGGCACATGCAATAGAGTTGATATCAAATATTTATTAAATCATTATGTACGTAAGGAAAACTATAAGTAACTTTAAAACTGTACGAGTCAACATTGTCCATACATCCATCCAATAAAATCCCTGAAGATATAAGCTTGACCGAAACGCGGTTAAAAAAATGCGTAAATTACATTTTGTGCCAATATGGTTTTTATAAAGTAAGTAGTTATTATTTAGGGAAGTATTAGCAAAGGGAAATATAAACAGTACTCGGAACCGGCGTGCGTGCGTGCAACGACTTATGAACGTTGATGAAGCGAAGGTGATGTGTCAGGATCGTGGCAAGTGGCAGTCCCTGGTTTCTGCCTACCCCTCTGGAATACAGCCGTGAGGTTATGTTATGTAAGCAAATAGTGTAGTTGCTGAACGCAACATTTTGACTAAGATAAAAACGCTTTTAGCCATATAAAATATTACATAATATAGGTTCCACACAAGGCGATTCCTATCGAATTGATGATGTTATCAACCCTTGTATGTCCCCACTGCTGGGGCACGGGTCTCTTCTGCATCGCAGGAAGGTTAGGCCATACTCCACCACGGGGACCATGTCCGTCCGGCCAAGACTTCGAAACAGTTCGACGTTTTATAAGGCGACATTCTAACCTTGGTTAGCAATTGCATACTGTGCCGATGTTTTCTAAAACCATATTTCCTTTGAGCATAAAATTCCAATTACAGGACGAAAAGTAATATTTTAAAAAACTGTGAGTATAGCGCATAATGGTCGACGCCTGCCGACACAATTGTTCTTTTAACTTGTTCACGCACTTAGTTACACTTTACTGAACAAAAAAACATCAACATTGAACACGATAGAAAACATTTTTCAACGCTGCGGTACTTCCTTTGAGGTTGGATTCACAGTTATCCACAAATATAGTGGTCTTGCAAGCCTCCAGCAATCCGGTCTTGGCCCTCGTGGTGGAGTACGGCCTTCGGGAAGAGACCGTCCTCCTCGGTGGAGACATGCAAAGAGTATCTAACCACTACGGAGACATGGATGGGTTGACGTTGATGATATACACTATACCTACAATTTTAAGAAACATAATCCGTATTTTCCTGTGTTCGACCATAGACCAAAAGGTTTTTTTTTGTCTATGGTTCATCTATGGAAATGGTACAGTCTATTTATTCTTACATGTCCAATTTAGTAAACAAGATACTACCTTAAAATTGAGATTAGATGCACAAACTAGACATTTTCTCGCAAATTCATGAACTATCATGAACTATGTTTATAAAATTGGCAGCGTGTTATCTAAAAGAGTGTTCCAGGTTACTTCATTTATGGAAGTATGGCAGTTTTGGACTAAAAAGTCACAGTTCAAGGGTAGAATCTTGTTTACTAAATTGGACAAGTAAGAATAAATAGACTGCAGATGTCCCTATTTGAAATAAAATAGGTACCTACATACTTAAAGACATGCGCACATTTATAATCAAAGTTGTCATTTTTATTAATTAGCAAATACTCATTGAATAATTCGCAGATGATAACAAAATGATTACACGAGTCATTTACTTCAGAAAATTACAATACGTTCTCCCTATTCCCTCCAAAAAAAAGCACGAGAAGCAAAGATGGCGCCTCCCTTTCTTCTTTTATAAGTAATGACGTTATTCTAGATGGCCAAGTAAATTGCAGTACTTTTTTAATAATAACTTGCACACAATGTCATTCCAGGGGTATAACCCGCGCAAATTAAATAGGCATCTCTCGCGAAGAAGATCGAATCGCGAGAGGCGTCGAGTTAAGTAGCACGGATTATACCATTGCAATGCGTTTGGTTAGTCTACTAACCATTACAATGATAGTGTGAATGAAACGGCCATTACCGGACTAATATGACTCTTAGAATATTTTCGGGGCTTAATCGCGTAGTAATTTATTGCTATTTTACCTCGACGTTAAATTACTACGCGATTAAGCCCCGAAAATATTCTATGTGTACAAGTCGCGAAAGTTCAAGATATGTTAATATAATTCTTTTGAACAACTATGCATTTTAAAGACCCCCCAGGTCCCAAGCTAGGACACCGTGTACTATGGCCAGGCAAGGACACCATAAAACTTGGAAATGAAAAGAAGTCCCTCCAAATATTGCTTCCAATTTCAAAATCACGCTGCAGATTGTGAGTTGGGACATACAGTCTGTTAGCTTGTAGAATATACCTCGGGCTCTAGATTAGGCTTCGGTTTTCGCCGAAAGCACGCGAGTGTAATAGGTAACTACTTCCTGCTCTGTATAAAACTTTTATTAACTATTTTAAAAAGTTATGTAATTTAAAAACCTATTTAGAGGCTAAAAATTTCACCCATGCCGGGATTCGAACCCGCAACCTCTGGCTATCCGTACCAGATAGATATTTTTAGCCTCTAAATAGGTTTTTAAATTTGTTCCTTAGCACGGGTTAGTGCATTAAAAATAAAAATAGTGTAAGTTATGTAATGTTATGTGTCATATTAGTTCCGATATTTCTATTACACGAATATATCCGATTCTATCCGATAGTAGCCTAGGTATTCTAAAAGCTAACAGTACGTATTTAGCTGAAATAATCTGATGTCAAGTCATTCGCAGATCATGACTTTTAGCAGTTTCCGCAGCTCAGTGCAGCTTTATTACCGTTTTAGCGATAACAATGTTTGTTTTATGCTCATGTTTTTGTTTAATTAATACGTTTAATTAACTGCGTTCTCGGAAGAATCGCAAATGAACGAGATAAGACTTTATAGTTCTATTGACGAGCCGTCCGCTGCCATCTGTATGGCTTTCAAAGCACAGATTACAATTTCTCAGTGCCATCGATATCAACCCTTGTATGTCCTCACTAGTGGGGCACGGGTCTCGTCCTGCGTCGCAGGAAGGTTAGGCTACTCCACCACGGGGGCCAAGTCCGGGTTGGTGGAGTATTGTAAGACAGTGGCGGGCCTTACTGTCAGAAGTTATCAAGCCGCCCATAAGCCCTTTAAAATGGCTTAACGACGGCCAAATACATGACCGCCGGCCGCGATAGCTTAACGTGGTTAAGCTGTTAAACGTATTAATACTACGTAAAAGCAGGTTGTTGTAATGTTGTGTACCATATAACATATGTGTATACACTGATTATTGTACACAAAGATAACCACTCCACTCCTTCCAAAGGTTGTGTGAAAGAGATCGATAGCGATATATCTGAATAGATCTGTCTGTCTGTCTGTCTGTCTGTCTGTCTGTCTGTCTGTCTGTCTGTCTGTCTGTCTGTCTGTCTGTCTGTCTGTCTGTCTGTCTGTCTGTCTGTCTGTCTGTCTGTCTGTCTGTCTGTCTGTCTGTCTGTCTGTCTGTCTGTCTGTCTGTCTGTCTGTCTGTCTGTCTGTCTGTCTGTCTGTCTGTCTGTCTGTCTGTCTGTCTGTCTGTCTGTCTGTCTGTCTGTCTGTCTGTCTGTCTGTCTGTCTGTCTGTCTGTCTGTCTGTCTGTCTGTCTGTCTGTCTGTCTGTCTGTCTGTCTGTCTGTCTGTCTGTCTGTCTGTCTGTCTGTCTGTCTGTCTGTCTGTCTGTCTGTCTGTCTGTCTGTCTGTCTGTCTGTCTGTCTGTCTGTCTGTCTGTCTGTCTGTCTGTCTGTCTGTCTGTCTGTCTGTCTGTCTGTCTGTCTGTCTGTCTGTCTGTCTGTCTGTCTGTCTGTCTGTCTGTCTGTCTGTCTGTCTGTCTGTCTGTCTGTCTGTCTGTCTGTCTGTCTGTCTGTCTGTCTGTCTGTCTGTCTGTCTGTCTGTCTGTCTGTCTGTCTGTCTGTCTGTCTGTCTGTCTGTCTGTCTGTCTGTCTGTCTGTCTGTCTGTCTGTCTGTCTGTCTGTCTGTCTGTCTGTCTGTCTGTCTGTCTGTCTGTCTGTCTGTCTGTCTGTCTGTCTGTCTGTCTGTCTGTCTGTCTGTCTGTCTGTCTGTCTGTCTGTCTGTCTGTCTGTCTGTCTGTCTGTCTGTCTGTCTGTCTGTCTGTCTGTCTGTCTGTCTGTCTGTCTGTCTGTCTGTCTGTCTGTCTGTCTGTCTGTCTGTCTGTCTGTCTGTCTGTCTGTCTGTCTGTCTGTCTGTCTGTCTGTCTGTCTGTCTGTCTGTCTGTCTGTCTGTCTGTCTGTCTGTCTGTCTGTCTGTCTGTCTGTCTGTCTGTCTGTCTGTCTGTCTGTCTGTCTGTCTGTCTGTCTGTCTGTCTGTCTGTCTGTCTGTCTGTCTGTCTGTCTGTCTGTCTGTCTGTCTGTCTGTCTGTCTGTCTGTCTGTCTGTCTGTCTGTCTGTCTGTCTGTCTGTCTGTCTGTCTGTCTGTCTGTCTGTCTGTCTGTCTGTCTGTCTGTCTGTCTGTCTGTCTGTCTGTCTGTCTGTCTGTCTGTCTGTCTGTCTGTCTGTCTGTCTGTCTGTCTGTCTGTCTGTCTGTCTGTCTGTCTGTCTGTCTGTCTGTCTGTCTGTCTGTCTGTCTGTCTGTCTGTCTGTCTGTCTGTCTGTCTGTCTGTCTGTCTGTCTGTCTGTCTGTCTGTCTGTCTGTCTGTCTGTCTGTCTGTCTGTCTGTCTGTCTGTCTGTCTGTCTGTCTGTCTGTCTGTCTGTCTGTCTGTCTGTCTGTCTGTCTGTCTGTCTGTCTGTCTGTCTGTCTGTCTGTCTGTCTGTCTGTCTGTCTGTCTGTCTGTCTGTCTGTCTGTCTGTCTGTCTGTCTGTCTGTCTGTCTGTCTGTCTGTCTGTCTGTCTGTCTGTCTGTCTGTCTGTCTGTCTGTCTGTCTGTCTGTCTGTCTGTCTGTCTGTCTGTCTGTCTGTCTGTCTGTCTGTCTGTCTGTCTGTCTGTCTGTCTGTCTGTCTGTCTGTCTGTCTGTCTGTCTGTCTGTCTGTCTGTCTGTCTGTCTGTCTGTCTGTCTGTCTGTCTGTCTGTCTGTCTGTCTGTCTGTCTGTCTGTCTGTCTGTCTGTCTGTCTGTCTGTCTGTCTGTCTGTCTGTCTGTCTGTCTGTCTGTCTGTCTGTCTGTCTGTCTGTCTGTCTGTCTGTCTGTCTGTCTGTCTGTCTGTCTGTCTGTCTGTCTGTCTGTCTGTCTGTCTGTCTGTCTGTCTGTCTGTCTGTCTGTCTGTCTGTCTGTCTGTCTGTCTGTCTGTCTGTCTGTCTGTCTGTCTGTCTGTCTGTCTGTCTGTCTGTCTGTCTGTCTGTCTGTCTGTCTGTCTGTCTGTCTGTCTGTCTGTCTGTCTGTCTGTCTGTCTGGCTGGCTGGCTGGCTGGCTGGCTGGCTGGCTGGCTGGCTGGCTGGCTGGCTGGCTGGCTGGCTGGCTGGCTGGCTGGCTGGCTGGCTGGCTGGCTGGCTGGCTGGCTGGCTGGCTGGCTGGCTGGCTGGCTGGCTGGCTGGCTGGCTGGCTGGCTGGCTGGCTGGCTGGCTGGCTGGCTGGCTGGCTGGCTGGCTGGCTGGCTGGCTGGCTGGCTGGCTGGCTGGCTGGCTGGCTGGCTGGCTGGCTGGCTGGCTGGCTGGCTGGCTGGCTGGCTGGCTGGCTGGCTGGCTGGCTGGCTGGCTGGCTGGCTGGCTGGCTGGCTGGCTGGCTGGCTGGCTGGCTGGCTGGCTGGCTGGCTGGCTGGCTGGCTGGCTGGCTGGCTGGCTGGCTGGCTGGCTGGCTGGCTGGCTGGCTGGCTGGCTGGCTGGCTGGCTGGCTGGCTGGCTGGCTGGCTGGCTGGCTGGCTGGCTGGCTGGCTGGCTGGCTGGCTGGCTGGCTGGCTGGCTGGCTGGCTGGCTGGCTGGCTGGCTGGCTGGCTGGCTGGCTGGCTGGCTGGCTGGCTGGCTGGCTGGCTGGCTGGCTGGCTGGCTGGCTGTCTGTCTGTCTGTCTGTCTGTCTGTCTACTTTACACAGAAAATAAGCGTAATAAATAAGTAAACAGGCGAGCTTATTTCTATAGAAATTTCTTCCAGCCAACCAGATCAGTCGTGAAACGATGATTTTGATAATATATGCGCCTTAAAAATATCAGCGCCATCTTGCAAAACTCTATTGTCAAAAAAAAGGATTTAAGTTAAAGAATAGGATTTTGCTCATACTTAAGATTTTAATACTAACGGTGCTGTTTATAAAAAGTGGATCCCACTAAACACTCTTAAGACGCAGTTAAACCCGGCTAATCACAGTAATTCCTGTATTAAACCACCTTCTCCTAACTCCTTCTTAATGTTTTGTGGATCCCACCACTTTTTATATACCTACAACACTAAGACTTGGTTTAACGTAAAAAATGCGCCATTTAGGTTCAGGGCCTAGGTAACAAAATAAATAGCCGATCTGCTGTTTTTTTTTATTTGCTTTTTGCTCGTATAAACACTTTTTTTTCTTTGTTGCAGTGCCATCGACCAGATAGAACGACGAAAAGAGCTATGTTCGCGAACGTAATATTCTTATAATGAAACAGCACACCAAGACACTGGCCATCATGGGCAGCGCGCAGGAGAGCCAGAAAACCGAAAAGAAAAAAATATTCAAGGAGATAAAAAACAAAATCTACGGCGCGTTCCATAAGAAGAAATGCGACGCAAAACACGAGGAGGTTCCAGAAAACTTCGTCAGCAATGTGAACCAGCCTCCAAAACCTGTACCTGTGACTACTTTGCTGGCCGACTTCGAAAGATTGAAGCTGGAGGAAGCGAAAAGGAAAGAGACAATCAACGCCGAAATCGACCAAGACGAATTGCTGAATTTCTCGTACAAAATCGTCAAGAAGGAGCAGAATAATTTGTGCTCCTCGAACGATTCCGGATTTTCTGACCAAATCGGGAAGTCGATTGGCGCTGAACTGGTTGACAAAGAGCTCGTAACTACCAAAGAAGATGACGAAAGCGAAGAAGCGTTAGTCGAGGCTGTCAAAGGGCTAAATGTGAGTCAGGAAAATGCCTCGAAGGCCAAAAAGACTTTGCAGGTGTTCATCGCTCGTGGAAAAGAGTCGCAGAAAGGATTCAAGCCACAGCCCTTTGCGCCGTATCAAACGGTAAGAGTTTTCTTGACTGTTTGCTCTTTTATTTAAAGTAAATATTGAACAGCGCCTTGATTATGTTACTTTCCACGTATACATCTGAGTGCGAAAGCGGAATGTTTACTTAGCTCTGCCGTATGGATATGAGGCGTAATTCTGTATCAATAGTGGATACCACGATACGTTACCGTGATATTGAGACACATAATTGTAGGACGAAGTCCAGTAGATATTTCGCTTTAGCACAGACTGGGCTCGCTGGGCCCAATATAATATTTCCTCAGAGTAGGTTAGGTAAGTATTATTAAACAGGAAAATGTGTAAGCTGTCTCAACTTTGACTTTGGTCGGTTTAAAAAATCCTGACATTTTAGCTTGTAGCGAAAGAAAATTTTGCAGCATTGAATTCCATGTTCAAATTCAATGGAAATATTTTTTAAACCGACCAAAGTCAAAGTTTCACTCCCATGAATGATTCGTCATTGGCAAAAATATTCGTCCAAATTAGGACGGATTTGGAAATATTTTTTAAACCGACCAAAGTCAAAGTTTCACTCCCATGAATGATTCGTCATTGGCAAAAATATTCGTCCAAATTAGGACGGATTTGAGTTGCCATTAACTAAAAAAAACGTTAAATTGCCACACTCAAGTCTCGCCACCATACACAAGTGTTGAGACTAGCACACCATTACGAATAGCCAATCGAGCTCTTTCGGAGATGTTTCGGCTGCACACAATGGAGTGCAAGGCACCATTCTTTGAATCGAAATTTCGCTGATGCCGGTACTTGCCCATTAGCTCAGTTGGGAGAGAGCGGTGGTAGTGGAGCGGAAGAACGCCGAATATAGAACGCCGGCTTCTCAATCGTGAGGTCGTGGGTTCGAACCCCGGCATGTACCAATGACTTTGTTTTCTAAGTTATGTACATTTGTGAAATTATAGTAGCAATACTACTCGCTGACGGTGAAGGAAAACATCGTAAGGAAACCCTAGTGTCTGAGGTGTTAGCGTACCTCAGCGCTTGCTACGTACAATGACCCAACTATGAGGCTAAGTGCGGTAATCTCAGGTCTAACTAAGTAACTAGCTTAGTTGGGGGAGCGCTGGCACGATTAGACAGAGGTCGCGGCTTCGAATCGCGGCTTGAGTGGAATTTTTAGCCTCTAAATAGGTTTTTAGGATTTCCTTTTTTTCCATGTGTATTCTATGCCATGCATAATAGTAGGTAGGTGTAGGCGTAGATGCAAATCAACCTTTACACACTCTAATCAGATACGTTGAGGGCGACTTAGCAACAAAAATGTAAAGTCTTTTCTGCTGCCTACTGTTCTTGTTGCGAACAGGATAATTTTGTTTATAAAACCTGCTTGGTATTAATAAAACCTGCTTGCCTAGGTCAGCACGGAATAACTTCAGATAGAATTATCGCTTGCAACAACTTGTTTACGCTTATGAATGAGAATGAATCAAAAATTCTTTATTGCACTAAAAACATAATTTGTAATAAAAGGCGAGCTTAATACTAGATAGTATTTTCTTCCAGCTAACCCACGATAATGCGGACAGTGGAAGGGGTAGTGCCAGTAAACAATACGTATAATATAGGAGTGAATTATTACATAAACTAGATTAACGAAATAATACATATACTATTTTTATTTTTAATGCACTAACCCGTGCTAAGATGTAGGAAGAGACCCGTGCCCCAGCAGTGGGGACATACAAGGGTTGATAACGAACTCGTGCTAAGGACAATTTTAAAAACCTATTTAGAGGCTAAAAACACGGAAATACAGACGTAATACAGAGAATAGTTCAAAAAAAATAGTGTAAAGAGGTTCGAAATTTCACTGATGCCGGTGAGTCGCCCATTAGCTCAGTTGGATAGAGCGCTGGCACGGATAGCCAGAGGTCGCGGGTTCGAATCCCGGCATGGGTGGAATTTTTAGCCTCTAAATAGGTTTTTTAAAATACCAATATAGTTTAAATACACAAACGTATATAAAATAGTACGAAAAATGATACTCGAATACATATTTACTGTAATCTATATACATAATATTGTCCTGCTGTTGTTGTGTTCTACTTATGTCCTTTAAATGTGTATATTTTGTTATTTATTTATGTATAATATTCATTTTTTATTTTTATTTATGTAAATTATTTGTATGTATCTGTTGATAATTTTATTTATTCACACTGTTATTGAGGCATGTATTTGGAACCTCTGAAATTAAATACAATGTTTTCTATGTTTTTTTTTTGTTAATCTACTTCCTTCTCTAATGTATTAGTCCAGTTCATCCGAAGGTTGTCTGGAAGAGATCACTTTCAGTGATAAGGCCGCCGTCTGTACTCTTAGGTTAAGAAATATCTGTGTAATTTCCATTTTTATGTACAATAAAGTGTACATAAAAATGTCTGTCTGTCTGTCTGTCTGTCTGTCTGTCTGTCTGTCTGTCTGTCTGTCTGTCTGTCTGTCTGTCTGTCTGTCTGTCTGTCTGTCTGTCTGTCTGTCTGTCTGTCTGTCTGTCTGTCTGTCTGTCTGTCTGTCTGTCTGTCTGTCTGTCTGTCTGTCTGTCTGTCTGTCTGTCTGTCTGTCTGTCTGTCTGTCTGTCTGTCTGTCTGTCTGTCTGTCTGTCTGTCTGTCTGTCTGTCTGTCTGTCTGTCTGTCTGTCTGTCTGTCTGTCTGTCTGTCTGTCTGTCTGTCTGTCTGTCTGTCTGTCTGTCTGTCTGTCTGTCTGTCTGTCTGTCTGTCTGTCTGTCTGTCTGTCTGTCTGTCTGTCTGTCTGTCTGTCTGTCTGTCTGTCTGTCTGTCTGTCTGTCTGTCTGTCTGTCTGTCTGTCTGTCTGTCTGTCTGTCTGTCTGTCTGTCTGTCTGTCTGTCTGTCTGTCTGTCTGTCTGTCTGTCTGTCTGTCTGTCTGTCTGTCTGTCTGTCTGTCTGTCTGTCTGTCTGTCTGTCTGTCTGTCTGTCTGTCTGTCTGTCTGTCTGTCTGTCTGTCTGTCTGTCTGTCTGTCTGTCTGTCTGTCTGTCTGTCTGTCTGTCTGTCTGTCTGTCTGTCTGTCTGTCTGTCTGTCTGTCTGTCTGTCTGTCTGTCTGTCTGTCTGTCTGTCTGTCTGTCTGTCTGTCTGTCTGTCTGTCTGTCTGTCTGTCTGTCTGTCTGTCTGTCTGTCTGTCTGTCTGTCTGTCTGTCTGTCTGTCTGTCTGTCTGTCTGTCTGTCTGTCTGTCTGTCTGTCTGTCTGTCTGTCTGTCTGTCTGTCTGTCTGTCTGTCTGTCAATCTATCTATCTATCTATCTACATAGGTACTAATAATCAATATTACTTACATACAATACTATGTATGTATTGTATGTAAATAATACAATGGAGCCGGCGTGCGTGCATGCAACGACTTATGAACGTTGATGAAGCGAAGGTGATCTGTCAGGATCGTGGCAAGTGGCAGTCCCTGGTCTCTGCCTACCCCTCTGGGATACAGGCGTGAGGTTATGTATGTATGTACAACACTATAATAATATAATACTTCATAGTTACTGGATAACTCTATTGAAGCCCAAAGTAGTGATCGTGAACCTTACTCTTAAACACGTCTACAGATGGAGACTGGCGAATGGTCTGCGGCAAAGCGTTCCACAGACGAACCGCTGTCACAGTGAAGGAATTCGAATAGTCCGCCA
Source organism: Yponomeuta sedellus (assembly GCA_934045075.1). Lineage (NCBI taxonomy): Eukaryota > Metazoa > Arthropoda > Insecta > Lepidoptera > Yponomeutidae > Yponomeuta > Yponomeuta sedellus. Next base: position 3,259,329 of record OW203750.1, on the reverse strand, counting down.
TATTGTGCTAGGTTACCAAAATGTTCCTAACATGCATCAGCGTTCAATGATGATCAAAGCCTTCTCCCAGACAGATAGAGAGTCCTTGAGAGTTCTTCCCGCGGGTGTCGTAAAAGGCGACTAAGGGACATAAACCGGGGGGTGGGCAGCAGCGCCCCCTGTAGTACAATTCCACCGAACTGCGATCCCCAACCCGCATGCCCAGCATGGGGATTATGGGCATTACCCCCTATGATAGCACAACGTGGCGCTCTATAGGGGAGGGCTATGTCCAGCAGTGGACTAGTATAGCCTGACGAGGATGACGAGGAGTTATCAACCCTTGTATGTCCCCACTGCTGGGGCACGGGTCTCTTACTGCATCGCAGGAAGCTTAGGCCATACTCCACCACGGGGGCCAAGTCCGGGTTGGCGGAGGATTGTAAGACATTGGCGGGCCGCCCAAAAGGCCTTTGACATGACTTAACGACTGCCATAACATGACAGCCGGCACTTGCGAAGCACGGAAGGCTCGGAAAAATGCCACCAGCGGTAGTGACGGGACGGTCACACCACACATCCTGTACCTGACCGCGCCTGTTTTTGCTTAACTCAAGTGATTGAATCCAATGACTCGGTTCGCCTAGGCCACGAGCGCTTCATGTTAACTACATTAAGATAATTTTGTTATGTAAATCCAAATGTTATTCTGATTGTCAGTGAACCTCTTATTGGCTTTACATTTAATTCATCTTATTCTTTGTAAAAATGCCTTGTGTATAGGCTGTTGGTTTTCCGATAAACAACAAAAAACAAAACAGTAGCTAGTGGTATTATTGCTACTTAAGAAATGTACATAACTTAAAAAACAAACTTGTTGGTTCATGTCGGAACTTGAACCTACAACTTTCTTCAGCTCCGCAACCACTACTCTAATTATTTACACTACATAATACCTGCCGGCTGTCTTGTATTGGCAGTCGTTAAGCCATGTCAGAGGCCTTATGGGCGGCTTGATAACTTCTGCCGGTAAGGCCCGCCACTGCCTTATAATCCTCCGCCAACCTGGACTTGGCCCCCGTGGTGGAGTATGGTCTAACCTTCCTACGACCTGTGCCTCAGCAGTGGGGACATACTAGGGTTGATATCGATCGTTTGATTTAAGACTCCCTACACACTAACCTCTTATTTGTATTATTGTGTCACATTTCATGGCGAAGCTTCGTGTGAATGTTTAGATTTCGTGACGCTTTTTCCTTTGATCTAATTAAACGATCTTCGCGTGACAACTTCACAAAGTAATTTTCATTGGAATTTGTACGAAGTTTTCCTTATATTTGAATAATGCTTTAGCATTTAAAGTTATTAATGGCAATCATGGAATCTTATACGTATAGGTGGTACATATCTGTACCGACTGTTAGGCGGTACGAAGTTTGCCGGGTCGGCTAGTACCTACCAAATAAAATTGGTACAAAAAATGTCACACTTAATAAAAAAAAACATGCACAGTACGATATAGACCAAATAGGGGATGTATTAGCAAAGGGAAAGATAAAAAGTACCCGGAACTGGCGTGCGTGCATGCAACGACTTATGAACTTTGATGAAGCGAAGGTGATCTGTCAGGATCGTGGCAAGTGGCAGTCCCTGGTCTCTGCCTACCCCTCTGGGATACAGGCGTGAGGTTATGTATGTATGTATGTATGTATGTATGTATGTATGTATGTATGTATGTATGTATGTATGTATGTATGTATGTATGTATGTATGTATGTATGTATGTATGTATGTATGTATGTATGTATGTATGTATGTATGTATGTATGTACGATATCTAATACATTTTCGTCTATAACACATAAAATAATAATAGTTTAAACACAAAAATGAACTCTAACTGAACAAACCACTCCGGAAAATATATGAGCCACTATCAATGGATAGTTTACGACCTGGGAGCTGATTCTCGCCCATGCGAATTGAAAGCGTTGACGCAAAATATTCGAAGGCTTAGACATTTGTCGCATACAAATAAGATAGGATAACTCGACGGAATCATTAGACACATATTTTCACATTCAAATTAGATCTAGCATGGCGTTCAGAATGCAGATTTTGGCTGCCGCTCGAATTTTTACGTAGAATCCAAAGTCATAAACGTTAAGAGTCGTATACGACTTATTTCCCCACTGCTGGGGCATGGGTCTCTTTCCTGCATTGCAGGAAGGTTAGGCCATACTCCACCACGGGGGCCAAGTCCGGGTTGGTGGAGTTTTGTAAGACAGTGGCGGGCCTTACTGTCAGAAGTTATCAAGCCGCCCATAAGGCCTCTGACATGGCTTAACGACTGCCGTTACATGACAGCCGGCACCCACGGCACAACGTGCCTTGCGAAGCACGGAAGCGCTCGGAAAAATGCCACTAGCGGTAGTCACGGGACGCTCACCCATCCTGTACCTGACCGCGCCTGTTGTTGCTTAACCAAGTGATTGATTCCAATCACTCGGTTCGCCTAGGCCACGAGCGCTTCTATACGCTTGTATAATAAAATCCCTGAAGATATATTAAGCTTGCTTTGCACTTTGTGCCAAAAGAGCTACTATAACGTAAAGGATTATTTAGATGACATATAATCGGTTTGGAATTAAAGCCAATACAATGTATGAGTTCTATGTTTTTTAAAATAAATATGTAAACTATGTTAATTAAGTACTTTGAAAAGACTAAGTTTGTAGTTTTTTTGTCCATTTTTTCTCCAAAATGATCTAGATTTTGAAATGGGCACCTAGTTTGAATTGTAACGTTCATTAAGTCGCAGCTTCTGCGCTTCTTTCAATAAAACCTTTTCATTTCATCTCATTACGACTTATTTGCTAATGAAGTGTGAATTGACTCCCTGGTCGGCCTCTTCGGGCAAAACGGCGAGTAAGTTTATGCGGTCATCATCAGCCAGTCGTAGGCCGCAGCAGAACGTAATCCTCACGCACGGTATACCAAGCTTTTCTGAGAGAGGTTGTGTGCACTGAGGTGCGTCGTACATGAGCTGCTTAGTTAGTTAGACCTCAGATTTCCGCACTTAGCCTCATAGTTGGGCCATTGTACATAGCGAGAGGTAGGTACGCTGAGGTAGGTACGTTAACACATCAGACACTAGGGTTTCCTTACGATGTTTTCCTTCACCGTCGGCGAGTGGTATTGCTACTATAATTTCACAAATGTACGTGACTTAGAAAACAAAGTCATTGGTACATGCCGGGGTTTGAACCCACGACCTCCCGATTGAGAGGCCAGCGTTTTACACCGCTCCGCTACCACCGCCCTCAGGAGCTGCTTATGTTATGTGTGAATTAATAATAGCAAAATAATATAGGTCACGGAAGTAGAGAATGTGTAATTTTAGATTTATTTTATTTTCGTTGTAATTTCTATTTAAATATTAAGTTAATTTTAAAAATAATATGTACATTGTTGCCGAAAATAAGATTTAATGGTGAATAAATCAATAAAAAAAAAATAAAGGATTTATCATCGTTCGTTAATGTTTCTGAATGAGATTGATATGTTACATAATTTTGCCATTATTAATGATGCTCGTGATCTCACTTAGGGTCTGGCGGAAGACCAGCGTTACGGGTCTTAGCCGTAACACATGCTGAGTCCAGACTCCTTTTTTAAAGCCATGACACACATCCTCATACCCACTTTAAACTAAACTTCGTTTCATTTATCTACTTTTCTAGTTGTAAGTAAGTTTGTAATAATGTTTTATGTGCATGTTTAATTAACTCACAAAACGTAGTTTTACTGTGAGCACCATGCTTTTACTGTATTTTTGTTGTCGTGTTGTGTGTGTCTTGTCTTTGGAATAAACCTTTTCTATTCTATTCTTCACGGCCTTGTGCCGTCCGCATCCAGCGACTCCTCGCCACCGTAACCTGGTCGTCGGACCATCTGGTGGAAGGGCCTGCCCACGCTGCTTCGTCCGGTCGCCAGGTCAAAACCTTTTTTGCCCCAACGGCCATCAGTTCTGCGAGCTATGTGACCCGCCCACTGGCACTTCGGCTGAGCATTTCTGCTTCGAGCTGTAACAGTAACTCGGGTTCGTCTGCGGACCTTCTCCTGCCTGATTCGATCACGCAGTGAAAGTCCTAACATAGCGAGCTAATGCGGGTTTATGCACGTTATGAATTTATAGCGTTCGTGGCCTAGGCGAATTGAGTGATTGAAATCAAACACTTGAGTTAAGTAACAACAGGCGCGGTCAGGTGCAGGATGGGTGACCGTCTCGTGACTACCGCTAGGGGGATTTTTCCGAGCGCTTATGTGCTTCGCAACGCACGTTAATTTGTTGGTGCAGGCTGCCGTGTAATGGCAGTCGTTAAGCCATGTAAGAGGCCTTAAGGGCGGCTTGATAACTTCTGACAGTAAGGCTCGCCACTGTCTTACAATCATCCACCAACCCGGACTTGGCCCCTGTGGTGGAGTATGGCGTAACCTTCCTGCGGTGCAGGAAGAGACCCGTGCTCCAGCAGTGGGGACATACAAGGGTTGATTACGATGAATTTATGCAGTTGCAAGTCAATAATGTTTATGTAAATTGCGCGTTTTAAAAATAACACTGTGTAGGCGGCATTATTTATGCGATTTCATTCTATTACGTTTTCTGCGCAGCGCAGTAATCTATATTTACGCTCGGTACATCCGTAGACTCAGGGTACATAAAGATTGAATCTCTTAAGATAAGATCTGAAATCATACTTGTTTGCACCAAGATATCGCTTTTTCTTTGAATGAGGTGGCGGTAATCTCCACAACAATGTTGATAATACTAGATAAGATAACTAAAGATACTTTTACATATGACGTAATGCGTGTACAGTCGATTAAGTATCAAATTTTCCATCCGTATAACATAACCTAACATTTACATATAGGCACATACATTACTTCTGACCCCACACTAGGATACCCTCTATCGTGGGAAACCAGAAACAACTTCATCACAACACCTAAGATCTGGGGGCTTTTCCCAGCCGGGGTTCGAGCCCGGGACCTCTCGCATGGTAGACAGAGGCGCTACCGCTGAGCCACAGAGGTTGTCACTCTAATCAGTTCACTTTTAATCGTACACCCTAATCAGTTACGTTAAAGTCGACTGTATGTAGCTCAGTGTCATCGGTATAAGATACGATCATTCCGGCATTCATTTCAAGTTCACGAAGGTCGTTTATATAAATCAAGAACAGGGTTGGACCTAATATGCTTCCCTGAGGAACACCCTGAGGAAATCCAGTGTCACTCTGATGTTCTTCGGCTGGTGTACATTATGTTTAAGCCCATAGTATGACTCACTCTCTGAGAGAAGGCTGTGCCATGCAGCAAGAAGTGTTTAATTAAATGTAAAGATAAGAAATGATATCCTAATGCACTTTTAATTGGTGTATTGACCTGCGTTTGAAACATATTGTTGTAGAATTGTACCTTTCTGCCGACTAAGTCTTACATGGTGATACTTTTGGTATTCAGCACCGTATAGGCGTCTTTACTTTTTTTTTTACAAATAATAATAAATGAACCGGCGTGCGTGCATGCAACGACTTATGCACGTTGATGAAGCGAAGGTGATCTGTCAGGATCGTGGCAAGTGGCAGTCCCTGGTCTCTGCCTACCCCTCTGGGATACAGGCGTGAGGTTATGTATGTATGTAGTAATAAATATTTATTAAATTTTATATTCATGGACATATTACACATATCTCGTTAGCCCTATACAAAGTACAACTAAATGACTTGTGGCACAGGTGCTAACTCGACGATAGATTTAATACATAAGTACATAGAGAACATCTAAGACCCGAGACAAACTAGAAAAGTTCGTTTACTAGTTTGACCCGGCCGGGGCTCGAACCCGAGACCTTCGGTTTTACAGTCAGCGTGCCAAACCGCTGCGCTACCGAGGTCGTCAAATACTTTCCTATAATAACAAAAACATTAATCTACAAATCTATTTACATTTATTCGGCAATAGACATTGACATTAGAATTAACTGAAAACACCCAAACTAAATTTTAAACTGACAATCGTTAAAAAAAATTATCATCATTATCAACCCATTATGTCCCCACCGAGGGGCACGGGTCTCTTCCCCTAAGGAAGGTATCTATCAAAAAATCAAAAGTATCAAGTCGCTATAATGCGGTAAAAGGGAACCAGGGAACGCGTTTCTGCAGAGGTTCTGTGGACCAAACCACTTTTAAAAACCATTAATTCATATTCAGCTTAAAATAATAATACAGCTTATATACGCTATGTAGGCCAAAAGCTGTCTCCCAGAGAGAGAGTTATTATGAGAGTATTAATTAATATAGATCGCTTATATTCTCACACAAGTGTTGGTGTCGGTCACAGAACATAAAAAAGAGTAGAAGTAGTGACATGACCCATTAGTATGAAAACCAGTGTGACCAAACTCACACTTAAAAACAAAACGCACACTATGAATGCCAAACTGCGATTGGTAAATAAAGACAACACCAAAAAGGTCTATATCATAAAAGTTCCAGTTAAATATGAACCTTTTGACTGTGTGAACAAGGATCAAAGTCAATGGACAACAATGAAATTAAGTTTGACAATAACTTTTTCTTTTGTAGTACCGCTACTTTACACTAGATGGAACTACCACCGCGTCTGATCTTTGAAAAGTTTTATGTGATATAAAGTCGAAAATTGACAAACTAGTCTCCGATATGTTGCTACTCAGCCGGATTGGTTTCCTTGTTAATGTCATTATCAGTTTAATTAAAAAATACAATGAAATACTACTCACCGATCACAGATCACCCCCGTTTTATTGAGATATCGAACCTCTCATTCACTCTTGAGGACTTGACCTGTATCTCTTACGCTCTAAACGAGCAAGAAGTTTCAAACCAGAGTATGGAACTGCTTTGTGTCACAAACTCGTTGCATCCGAAACTTTCTGCTCTCTTCTTGGAAATAAAAATGTCAAAAATTTTAATTTGGAAGGCCAATTTTTTCACTGGTTAACGTTTGCAACAAATGCATTGGCGCGCATTTAGTATGTTTAATTTCTTATTGCATTCCTCACAGATGTAGTGAAAAGCAGAGTGTTCGTCACGGGCGCAAAATGTTTTCGGTCTCGGTAGTGTTGAATCCCTCGCTCCTTCGGGAATCTTAGTTGAAGCCTTCGGCTTCAATTCAATAGTCCCTCAGTTCCCTCAGGCTTCAATTTCACAACCTCGACTCGAAAACTGTATTTGCGCCCTTAGCGAATAATCTACTATTTATGCTATAGTAGCCCTTTTGGCACAAAGTGAACAGTGGGATATATAATGGATTTACAGTATTTTTACATAAATAAGTGTGTAGCACAGAGAGCTATGGAGCGTTCCATGTTGGGCCTTAGACTCGTAGATCGGGTTCCAAATATCGTTATTCGACGTAAAACGAAGGTTGACGATATAGGGGACCGGATCTCGAGAGTAAAGTGGAGGTGGGCGGGGCACTTGGCAAGGCGGGAAGACGGCAGGTGGACCAGAGCAGTCACAGAGTGGCGGCCGAGAACGGGAAAGCGGTCGGTGGGCAGACCAGCGGCCCGATGGTCAGACGATGTGGCAGAGTCAGTGGAGGGTCCTTGGATGAGGATGGCGAGAGACCGTGAGGCTTGGCATAATGGGGAAAAGGCCTATACCCAGCAGTGGGCAGCGGTGGGCTGATGATGATGATGAAGTGTATTTTAAAAATAAAAATGGATATGTTCAGTGATGAAAGTGACAATGAAATTTTTTGAGCACGGTGTGTTTTATTCAAACTACGATGTAGAAGAATTCGAGGATCACCGGGTCAGCGCCCGAATAAACTATGAAAGTGAACTTTCTGACTCAGAATTTGTTTACAGATTTTGATTTAATAAAACGTCAGTAAATGACTCTAATCTCTTTTAATTTATTATTAGTAGAATTTGTAGCCCTCGATGTTATTACTTTATTCTTACAAATCTGGTCCAGCAAGATACTGATCTCATCTTTTCCAATAGGTCTGGTATTTATCTGAAAAATAATATCATAAAATGTATGCATAATGTCTTTTAAACAGGCTACATTTTGGTACGAAATCACAAAAGTGCAAACCTTTTGTGATAAAAGCGAACAGTCATTATCAAATAACTTCAGTTGCTGTGCTATAATTGAAATTTGTGATTGAAGATCCATAATGGATCTGATCAATGGATCTACCGTGATTGAAGGCAATATACTCTAAGCGTCCGATGAGTTGTAATTTGGAATTATTTAATCGTCGCAAAACTAAAATCACTGCCGTATTTTTTAACGTTTAGTCGTTATTTAATATGAAAATACTTCTACACAACTAATTTGGACCTTGAATTTAATGTTCATGGTTATTTTAAAACGTAACGCGATGAAATTCAATTCGAAAAATAAAACGTTTAGGGAGGGTCGCACTTACTAAAGTTAGAGGTGCTATCTATCTTTGATCCAGACGAGGGTGGCATGATTTTTAATATTGAAACAGCAGTTAGAGATGATTAAGGTTGACTGTTTATCAAGGATAGCGATCTATTGTCAACTAGAGGTGGTGTATTGAGACCGGCCGCCGGTTGGATTAATTATAGAAACGCATATAGGGGTTACATAAAAATGTTTCTTACTGGACATTATATCCAAAAGTGTGCACAACTCAAAGAGTCATGTAAATGTATCTTACAATTTTTTTATGTTTCGTCCAAAAAAATTTAACTATTAAAGAATTTTCGCTTTCTTTGCATCTTTGGCCAAATTCGCAAGTTAATGTAACGTGTTTTCGAAGTTGTGTCTACAAAAGTAACACCGTTAGGCGTTTTTGGCGAAGACTGCCGTTTTCAGCGGAGATCGTCCGTGAAGTCCTAGGTTATTGACCCTAGGTTCTAGTCAGTAGTTAAAAAAAATATCGAACACAGTTACACGAGACTTTTGATGTTCGACTTTGCAAAACAAACCTATAAACCTGTATTTTATGTGTATAACCTTTATATATTACTAGATCTGCACCGCGGTGTTACCGGCTTATCGATTTTTTCCATGGGAATGAGATATTTTTCCGCATTTTTATTTTATTTAAGTATAGCATTACAAAACAGATAAGTAACATAACATGTAAAAATATCATGGCGAAAGCTACATACCCAAATCTAGTTACATATCCTTTAACGTCTTATGACACCATGTTAGAATAATTTATGGACGAGCGCCAAAGCACATCAAGCCACATACAACCAAATGCGAGCACTCAGCGCAAAGTATTAAAACGTAGCCTATGTGTAAATCCAGGGTATCAGCTAACTCCGCACCAATTTTTATTAAAATCGCTACAGCCGTTTAGACGTGAAGAAGAAACAAACATACACACCCACAAACTTTCGCCTCTATAATTATACTTAATTCTTGCAAGTTGCAACCTTACGCTACTTGCGCTATTTATTTTGTAGGTATTTCTGTATACTGTTATTTAAATAAATGTACTTTATATTTAAAAACCTATTTAGAGGCTAAAAATTTCACCCATGCCGGGATTCGAACCCGCAACCTCTGGCTATCCGTGCCAGCGCTCTAACAATTGAGCCAATGGGCGACTCACGGCATCAGTGAAATTTCGAACCTCTTTACAATATTCTCTGTATTACGTACAGGCAGCGACATCTGACTTAAGCAAATTGCATTACTTACAGCCCCGACTACCTACTTTGCAGTTAGGTTTAACATCGGAACGATATCACTGTACCCACATGATTACACTATTTTTATTTTTAATGCACTAACCCGTGCTAAGGAATAAATTTAAAAACCTATTTAGAGGCTAAAAATTTCACCCATGCCGGGATTCGAACCCGCAACCTCTGGCTATCCGTGCCAGCGCTCTACCAATTGCTTTATATATTTTTTTATGTAGCCTATAAACGTCCCACTGTAGGGCACAGGCCTTCTCTCAGAGAGAGAGAGAGTACGGGCTTAATTACTGCGCGTGCCCACCGCGGGTTGGCAATTTCAAGCGCTGATGTATAGAAACACCTCAGACACTCAGGGCGAGATAAATAGTCGCTTCTAAGAACGAGTCTTAGCGAAAGCACTTGCTTAAGAATCGATTTGTCCATCATAGACAGTACTTTGGCACTCTCTAAGTCGCGAAACCCGGACTAATTCTTAGGGCGAGATAAATAGTCGTTGCTTAGCCCAAGTCCGCACTCAAGCTTCCCTAAGCATTACTTCAGGCTAACTTAGCTAAGTATCAAAGTAGACGTTTGCTTAGCTAACTATGTTCTTAGGCCAATGCTAAGAATTAGTCCGGGTTTCGCGACTAAAAGAGTGCTAAAGTACTGTCTATGATAGACAAATCGATTCTTAAGCAAGTGCTTTCGCTAAGACTCGTTCTTAGAAGCGACTATTTATCTCGCCCTTAGCATTGGCCTAAGAACATGTTTAGCTAAGCAAACGTCTACTTTGATACATAGAGCTAAGTTAGCCTGAAGTAATGCTTAGGGAAGCTTGAGTACGGACTTGGGCTAAGCAACGACTATTTATCTCGCCCTCAGGTTACCATTGACGAAACCTGAGGGCGAGTAATTGGGTTAAACCGCTTGATTCAACCCTTATGCTGCGGCCACACTTAAAGGCGAAGATTCGTGTTCGCGTTGTCACGACAACATTTCGTGTTCGCCCTACGGCGAAGAACTTGACCACATCATAATGGTACGGTATCAGTTTTTATCGAGTTTTCTGTTTTTATAATGAACTAGCTGACCCAGCGAACTTCGTACCGCCTAACAGTCGATTCTTTACTGTTTTTTTTTTTATTTTTGTATTTCTCTCCATAAGAACCATCCTCGCACTTCAAGGAATATTTTAAAAAAAGAATCGGCCAATATGAAGAGAAGAAAAGAAACTAAAATAATACCAGGCGGTATGGGCTTAAGCTCTCAGCCTTTTCCATAAAGGAAAAAAAGTTACGTTACGTTATCAACCCTTTTATGTCCCCACTGCTGGGGCACGGGTCTCTTCCTGCATCGCAGGAAGGTTAGGCCATACTCCACCACGGGGGCCAAGTCCGGGTTGGTGGAGGGTTGTAAGACAGTGGCGGGCCTTACTGTCAGAAGTTATCAAGCCGCCCATAAGGCCTCTGACAGGGCTTAACGACTGCCATTATATGACAGCCGGCACCAACGGCTTAACGTGCCTTGCGAAGCACGGAAGTGCTCGGAAAAAAAGGAAAAAAAGTTACATAAAAATGAATCGGCGAAATCGGTTCAGCTGCTCTCGAGATTGGCGCTTACCAACACATTCAGCGATTCATTTTTATATTATAGAAGATTTCCAGTTTTATTATATTTATAAAGGTTTTACAACACTACAAGTTTATTACTGTAGTTCACCTTCTTTGCCTATACTACCCTTTGCGAGTCTCTTCAACACCAAAGGTTTGCTGGAAGAGAATGCTTCTTGCGAAGCACGCCCTTGTACATTTATACGTGTAACTAGTGCAATATAGAATTAAAATAATAATAATACACTTAAAACTCGCTATAAGGTTCATATTTGGCTTGCGCAAATATGACCACGTGTCCGAATACCGCACTAAGCTCAAGTGGCTCTCCATTCGTTCTCGTAGGAATGCTCACATCCTCTCACTTCTTTATTCAGTACTGTTCAATCCAGCCTCTCCGACTTATCTCAAAGAGCGCTTTGTTTACCTCAGCGATTCCCATAGCCGGGCACTGCGGTCTGACCTGACTCTGATGCTGAAGACGCCAAATCACTCTACGAGGTTCTTGGGCAACTCATTTGCGGTAAAGGCCGCCCAACTGTGGAATAATCTGCCGGTCTCAATAAGGCGCTCTCCTTCCCCAGCTGTCTTCAAAAGCAGAGTTCGTGATCTTTATCAGTATAGTCGTTAAAATTTTGTCCTCTTGTGTGTAGGTTAGTACTTTCCTTGTCTTATGTAGAACTTTATTATAAGATATATATATGTATGTTTATAATAAATTATAAGTTTATATAAGTAACGGTATGTAAGTGTATTATTATTAAGTATAAGTATGTATCAATATTCTGCACTGGCTACCCGTCTTTCTAATTTCCTTCAGCAACTTTCCATCGTAAGGTTGTCTGGAAGAAATTGCTTTTAGCAATAAGGCCGCCAATTGTACTATGTATATTTGCAATTGTTTTGTATTTGTTGTTTTTCCAGTGTACAATAAAGAATATTCTTATTCTTAAAAAACACTGAAACATAGAAAGGCTAGATAAAAAAGAAGATAGAGAACGCTTTATTGTACTTAACATAAGTAAGTTCCACAGATATTTCTTAACCTAAGAGATACCTTAGGATACCTTTTTCCACCGGGTGACCACTAATGGTACGGCCACACTATCGGGATAACGCGAAGATTTGCGTTGTCGCGAATTTTTTGGCCAGACATGGGTCTGGCCAAAAAATTCGTCGTATCGCGAATCATCATCGCGAATACAAACACCCTTCGCGCCGCTGTCGGTAAAATGCCGCACATCAAAGGGCTTCATTGCCCAAAGGCCAATATCTTCTTATGCTGCGGCCACACTTGAAGGCGAAGATTCGTGTTCGCGTTGTCGCGACAGCATTTCGTGTTCGCTATACGGCGAAGAGCTTGACCACATCATAAGAAGATTTTGGCCTTTGGGCCATAAAACCCTTTGATGTGCGGCATTTTACCGACAGCGGCGCGAAGGGTGTTTGTATTCGCGATGATGATTCGCAATAGGACGAATTTTTTGGCCATACATGTCGCGACAACCCAAATCTTCGCGTTATCGCGATAGTGTGGCCGTACCATTATGATGTGGTCAAGTTCTTCGCCGTAGGGCGAACACGAAATGTTGTCGTGACAACGCGATTACGAATCTTCGCCTTCAAGTGTGGCCGCAGCATAAGGGTTGAATCAAGCGGTTTAACCCAATTATTGCGATGACCTATTGTAGGTCAGTGACTTGTTAGTAATATAGGTAGGTACTATGGCACACGACCTAACCAACTGGCAAGCTTATACTTTGTGTCACATTAGAGTTCCCTGAAATGAGGTCTGGAATTAAAGCCAGTACAATGTACGAGTTCTATGTTTTATAATAATTATGTAAACTTGGAACGTTGTAAGTATATCCTTTACAAATAATAAGAATTGGAACGACTTCAGGTGTTGTTTTATTTGTAGATAGATATTTTATAATAAAACCGAAAAACTGGATAAAAACGGATAAGCAGGTAAAATAGATCTGGTCGAAGGGTAAAGGGTAGTAATGATGAAAAATGAGGGAAATCGAATAATGTAAGACGTAATTTAAATATTTGAAAATGATAGATAGAAAAAGAAATAAAAATGGTGTGAAGAGGTTTACACCGTTACACTACCCGGGGGCAACCGGTAATTTTTTTTTTAATATTTATTTAAAGAAATATAATATTTTTTTTGTATAAACTATGTTAAGTAAGGACTTTGAGAAGACTAAGTTTGGAGATTTTTGTCCATTTTTTCTCCAAAAGATCTGGATTTTGAAATTAGTTTGAATTGTAACGTTTATTAAACCTACTTTGAATAAAACCTTTTCATTTCATAGGGGGCGATTGAAAATAAAGTCGACTTTGAGTAAGGACTCGCGCACCGATTACTTACCAGTAACGCCATCACACGGCCGTTTTTTGTTGGTGGAGATGTTTGCATGTTTGTTACTCAATGACGCAATAACGGTTGAAAGGATTGACATGAAATTTAGCGTAACTATAGACAAAGGTACAAATTGAGACAGGATAATTATATCCTGTGTCTCAATTTGTATCTTTAATAATGGTTATGCGTTCCCGTAGGATAATTTTTAAGTTTAGAATAGGCGATGTGTAAGCGAATGTTCTGCTTTCAAATTGTTACTGAAACCTTTTTTCAAGCCAAACTCAAAGACATTAAATATAAATAAAATAAATATTCATGGACATCTTACACAGATCTCGTTAGCCCTATACTAAGTACAATTAGATGACTTGTGTTATAGATGCTAACTCGACGATAGATAAATACATAGGTAACATCCAAGACCCGAGACAAACTAGAAAAGTTCGTTTCCTAGTTTGACCCGGCCAGGGATCCAACCCGAGACCGTTGGTTTTGGAGTCAGCGTGCCAAACCGCTGCGCCACCGAGGCCGCCTATTATTTTATTGCGTGGCCATGGTAACAAGCGGGTTAAACCGGCCAAAATTTGTCCTACAATCACGCCAATTTTTATACCTGTTCGGATTACAGTTTTACGCTTAAAGAAAAAAACGACGAACACACACATACAGGTAAAAAAATATTTGATAGGTAATCCGCTGTAATAACACTGGCTGGAAAATTTCAACTGGCTACCAATTACCGTTTCAAAGAGCCCTTTTAAGGCTGTTTGTCCACCGCCGCAGTCACCGTCACGTCACCGAGAACGAGATTATTTTGGGCCGAGTTTAATATGACGTGACGGCGATCGTTTGTCCACCGCGACCGATGGTTTAGTTTGTTCCAACTGTTCCAAACATTCTTTACTTTCTATAACTTCTATTAATGAATAAATATCGTATTTGAATTTTTTGGCCATTTTTATTACAATGATATAATGATAATTGATGACAGACAAAATAATAACTGAGCTCGTGTACGGTGCGACGGTAGTGTGTGGACAAGTTCATACGTGTTTTGTATTGCCGGCACATCTGTTCGTCAAAAGTCCCTCGTCTGCGCAGGCCTTTAGGGTCAGAAAGACGGACAAACAATCGGATAAACGAACGCCGGACGTACATTCAAACAGCGTCCCGTTTGGGACCCCAAAGCTTTGGTCTCTTTTCATAACTCACAACGCTGTGTGCTGCATGCGGTGCCGGACACATAATCGTATTAAAAACGTCCCTTGTTCCGGGGAGCAGGTACCTACTCTGAGACCGTAATAGGTCTAGAGGCCAAAGCTTAACAATATAGCAATAAATAAAAAAATAAATAAATAATAAATATATAAATAGGTTTTTAAATATAACAATACGTTTCTCACGCGCAAGCCAATGTTTTTGTTCGTTTACGACGCTGAACAATGTTTTGGTACGAAGCATAGTTAATTAGCAATTTATCCCCCGTCAGAAGTGGAAGTAAACAAGCCGTGTTTCAGCTATCGCACGACCGCAATTCGACCACAATGTTTCATAAATGCGTCATTTATGATTGCTATTCCGTCAAAAGTTATGCTAGATTACACGTCATGCGTAGTCGCTTGCAGTTCTAAGTAAAAAGAAAAACCGTTCTAGTGCGGGATTGTTTTGTTTAAAAACGATAAAAAAAGTTAGTCTCGTAATACAAAAATTTCGATTGTCGTTGAATTCTAAACGTTTTCTAAAAGGGATACGTAGAAAAAAATTACGAGATGTAACATAAGAAGCGCTCGTGGCCTATTTGAACCGAATCATTATCATCAACCCATTATGACCCCACCGAGGGGCACGGGTCTCTTCCATAGGCCATACTACACCAATAAGGCCAAGTCCGGATAGGTGGAGGCTTGCAAGACTAGGGACTTATTGTCAGAAGTTTTCAAGCCGCCCTAGGGCCCCTGACTTGGCTTAACGACGGCCATCTATCGACGGCAGCCGGCACCAACTGCTGACCGCTGAATTGAATGATTGGAATCAATCACTTGAATTAAGCAACAACAGGCGCGGTTAGGTGCTAGATGGCTGACCGTCCCGTGACTACCGATAGTAGCATTTTTTCCCAGCTTTTACTTGCTTTGCAAGGAACGTTAAGCTGTTCGTGCGGGCTGTCATGTAATGACCTCCACCAACCCGGTCTTGGCCCCCGTGGTGGGGTATGGCCTAACCTTCCTGCGATACAGGAAGAGACTGGTGCCCCAGCAGTGGGGACATACCAAGGGTTGATATGATGATAATTATGTGCCTCTGATTTTTTTATGTTTCTGTCAACCCCTTAGCCGGGAGTTGGGGGGGGGGGGCGTATTCTGCCAAAATTTGAGCTTTAAAGCCAAATTGCTAAATATTGTTACGGGCTAGGGTTCTGGATTTGGATGTAAAACACCAATGACAACTTCTTAGGATTTATTCACGCAGGGTCTGGTCTGCAGGTCTTCACGACACGAAGTCCACACGTAGATTCCAATCGCAGGTCCAATCGTATCGCTGAGGTCGTAGGTTATCGCTCGTATCGCAGGTATGTTCACTTGAAGTTCACTCTTCGCTATTCCAAATGGAACTGACAGCGCGCCGCGGCGGCCGCTATTTATATCCGCCGGCCAGGGTTCTAGAACATTCCCGTAACTACGTACCTACACTCGGTACACGCGGCAAGGTCGCTCGAACAGTTACTCATTTAAAGAGTTTTGCACCTTACGTTAGTGGACATACGAGTCATTATTGCTTGCAGCGTTTATTGTTTACTAAAACGCAGCATGCGGCGACTATTCTAGATGGTTCGGGATAGGACCGCGACAATATTAATAGCAAACGGATTCCGAATCAAAAAATGACTTTTCTACACTCACAAAATTTAAACGAAGAATCCAACGATCGTGAAACTCGTGAGGAAACCTGTCTGTTTGAGGTGTTCAAATACCTCAGCGCCCTATTACCAATAGGGTTCCCAGGCCTAGCATATAAGTTGGTACCGGCTTGGACCGCGTTCAAGGTCCAAGAAACTGAAGCTACTAAACACCGAGTTTTCGAACTGGAACCACTTTTCCAAGACAGCTCGTTGATAAGCAACCAGTGCGTGTTTTTTAAACTCTTGAGTTTCTTCATCCGATAGGTACTGTTCGTCGAAATACCGGACATTGTTCTGTCCGGTATGACCATTTATTTTTTACCGGACAGGCCCCAAAAATACGCTTAAATACCGGACATCTGGCAATCCTAATTACCAATCTGCGGTGGGCACGCGTGACAATTAAGCACATACTCTCTCTCTGAGAGGAGGCAAAAGCCCTGCAGTGGGCCGTCCATAGGCTTCATAAAAAAATCCAACGACATTCACACTAGGGTGTAGGGAAGAATTGTTTTAAATCGTTTAAAAACCTATTTAGAGGCAAAAAAATTCACCCATGCCGGGATTAGAACCCGCAAGCTTTGGCTATCCTTGCCAGCGCTCTACCAATTGAGCCAATGGGCTACTCACCGGCATCAGTGAAATTTCGAACCTCTTTACACAAATCACTGTATTACGTACAGGCAGCGACATCTGGCTTAAGCAAATTTCATCACTTACAGCCCCGAGTACCTACTTTGCAGTTAGGTTTTACATCGGAATGATATCACTGTACCCACATGATTATACTATTTTTATTTTTAATGCACTAACCCGTGCTAAGGACAATTTTAAAAACCTATTTAGAGGCTAAAAATTTCACCCATGCTGGGATTCGAACCCGCAACCTCTGGCTATCCGTGTTTTAAATCGTTTTTTCCGTTCTCCTGTTTCAGTTCTCTAACCGGCAAATCCTGAGCGGAGGCCAGGTGACAGTCAACACGGTCGAAAATGCCTACTCCGACATCAACCTGGCCCTCTCGAACGTCGACAGAACAGTCAGCATACACGCGCACACTTCACCACTCGAGATGCTTCAGAACTTCGACCTGGCTGAGGAATACGTCTACAAGGACATCCAGAGCCAACAGATCATGAAAGAGCTGGAAAACAGCGAGTTCAACGCGGAACTCTCGGAGATATTCCAGATCATAAACTGTGATCTCGAAGCCAGTCGCGCACTGGAACAGTCTCCGATCTACGAATCTGGGTACGCTGAAGCCGCGAGCGCGAATCCTATTGAACAGTTTCACCTGACCGAAGTACCACACTACGGTGATTACGACACGTCTCTGACGGAAACCCTGCTTCTGAACGCGGAAACCACCAACACCTTCCAGGAGCCGCAACAAAGCCACGATAACTTCCTCACGCCGCCGCGCTCCAACGAAAACGTCTTCAATCCGGATTCGCCTGCCAATTCTGTCGGCAACAACAAGTCTATATATTCAGTGCACTCCCCTCTGTCGGAATACACCCTCTCGCCGTCCGACCATTCGCTGAGTCTGTCCAATGAGCAATATCAGGACATACCAGTTTTTCCGGACCTGCCAGAGTCGGTCGTCGAGAGCGAGCGGAATTCTTCATCCCCCAAAGAGCGTGAGCGTCTTAAGTCGAACACGTCGCTTAATCTGAAGCAGTTCAAGGATCTGCAGAATAAACTGTCCGCGGAGTACGCTAAGCACGACTGCTGCAAAGAAGAGGTGGGGTTGGCGAGGGACGTCTTTAAGGATCTGTTCATGAAACTCGACGAGAAAGTGAGAACAGATCTGTGTTTGAGACTCGCTGCGCTGCCTCTGAAGACTTGTTACGGGTAAGTCTGTAGTTTTATTTACAACTTTCAAATATTGAAAATAATGATTGATGAATCATTATTGTCATTATTATCTTTGTGGCGCAGCGGTAGCGCATCTGCCTAGCATGCGAGAGGTCCCGGGTTCGAACCCCGGCTGGAGACAAAAAAACCCCAGGTCTTGGTTGTTTACATGTTTGTGATGTCGCTGTTCCTGGTTTCCACGACACAAGGTATCCTAGTGTGGGGCCAGAAGCTATGTATTAGGGGTTAAAGTATGAAATTGCCGTTTTATTGCAATAGGTTCTTTGAATTGACATAGAATCTTCATGGTTTGAGGTTTTCGAATAAAACTTTTTACAAATGGTTTCTATGATGTTCTTTTTTTTAAAAAATGTGAAACATTTGAATATCGACTTTCAATTGTTTTTGTTATTCAATTTAGACAAGAAAGATGGATACTGCGAAAATTCAAGTGATTTTTGAATACGAGTTCCGACGCGGAACTAACGCGGCAGAAACAAGATCAATGCTGCGTTTGGAGAGGGGTCTACTAATGCCGTTAAACCACGCCGCTGATTCCTGGGTAGTTTGACTAGGATCGGCTTCCACTATCCCTCCTAATTCATCGTTATTCACTTGTGTGGGCGGTTTTCCTCGTGGCTCGTTCTTTAAGTCGAAATTTCCATCACGAAAGCGTTTAAACCAAAATCGCACGGTGCGTTCATTAGTAGACCCCTCTCCAAACGCAGCATTGATATTGCGGGCTGTTTCTGCCGCGTTAGTTCCGCGTCGGAACTCGTATTCAAAAATCACTCGAATTTTGGCAGTATCCATCTTTCTTGTCTAAATTGAATAACAAAAACAATTGAAAGTCGATATTCAAATGTTTCACATTTTTTAAAAAAAGAACATCATAGAAACCATTTGAAAAAAGTTTCATTAGAAAACCTCAGACCATGAAGATTCTATGTCAATTCAAAGAACCTATTGCAATAAAACGGCAATTTCATACTTTAACCCCATTATGTGCCAGTATGTAATGTTTATGAATCGCTCGTAGTCCCGGCTGCCTGAGTGATCTTAAACGATCAGGAAGGTTAAGCAACACGGCGCGTTCAGTGCATGGATGGGTAAACCGTCTACGACTAACGCTAGTGGCATTTTTCCGAGCGATTCCGTGCTTCGCAAGGCACGTTAAGCAGCTTGTGCCGGTTACCGTCGATAGATGGCAGTCTTTAAGCCAAGTCAGAGACCTTAGGGCGGCTTGAAAACTTCTGACAGTAAGACCAGCCACTATCTTGCGAGCCTCCACCAATCCGAACTTGGCCCCCGTGGTGGAGTACGGCCCATACCTTTCTCAGGGAAGAGACTCGTGCCCCTCGTTGGGGACATAATGGATTGATGATGATGAAAGCGCTCGTGGCCTAGTCGAACCAAGTGATTGGAATCAATCGCTTGAGTTAAGCAACAACAGGCGCGGTCAGGTGCAGGGTGGGTGACTGTCCTGTGACTACCCCTAGAAGGCGGCGGTAGCCTAATGGGTAGAACAATGGACTCGGATGCGAGAGACCCAGCTTCGATTCCCGGTGCGGGCATGTGCATTTGTGAAGTTAAAGTAGCAATCGATATCAACCCTTGTATGCCCCCACTGCTGGGGCACCGGTCTCTTCCTGCATCGCAGGAAGCTTAGGCCATACTACACCACGGGCGCCAAGTCCGGGTTGGTGGAGGATTGTAAGACAGTGGCGAGCCTTACTGTCAGAAGTTATCAAGCCGCCCATAAGGCCTCTGACATGGCTTAACGACTGCCATTACATGACAGCCGGCACCAACGGCTTAACGTGCCTTGCGAAGCACGGAAGCGCTCGGAAAAAATGCCACTAGCGATAGTCACGGGGCGGTCTCATCCTGTACCTGACTGCCTGTTGTTGCTTAACTCAAAAAGTAGCAATGCCGCTCGCTAACTGTGAAGGAACACATCGTGAGGAAACCTGAGTGTCTGAGGTGTTGAAATACCTCAGCGCTTGAAATTGTCAATCCGCGGTGGGCATGCGTGGTAATTAAGCCCACATTCTCTCTCTCTCTCTGAGAAGGCCTGTGCCCTGCCGTGGGACGTTTCTAGGCTACATATTAGTACTTTATGGCAAAGGCAGCGAAATAAGCAATCCGCTATTTGACACGTATCAAATTTGACGCGATAAATGAATATTTCCTATAGTATTTAACGTAAGAAAACGAAATATATTGATTTTGCTAAGTAAGTATGCAGGATGGCTGCAAAATTTGCAAAGTAAAGAACTTTTTCCTCGTTTAATTCGTAAGGGCGAAAACTCTATCCGCCATCTTGATAGCATCTAAAGTATGTAAACAAACATCTTTCAGCCAGAGCCAGTGGTCATTTATAGGACTTACATCAAAGTGATCTTCACATAAATACACCCGAGTTTCAATTGATAAAGAGTCGAGGTCTCTTTTGGCAAGTTTGAGCCAAGGTTTTCGAATGTTAATTTCACTGGGTACACGAATCCACAACTTCCCGGGGGTCTTTATTGACGTGTTTTTTCATTCTCGAACAATGCAATAATGATAATTGGTATATTTTGGATGTAAATTCGATGAAATCATGGTTGCGTTGTTGTTATTTCACTATGCTCAGAGATTACTTACAGAAAATTGATTGTCAAACTTTGTTTAGAATTTTTTTGACTTCAAACCATAGACAAAAATGGCTGACCGCGTTTTTGGCTGTTTAAGAAAATAAAGTTTTAAAATATAAAAATATACTTAAATATTTTTTGGTTTAATGGAAGAGTTATTTACCGATTAAGACTTACTTGAAAACAGAGTCAAATAGCGGATTGCAGGGGTCGAGTATGAGTTGAGTTGAGTCGCAGGCGAGGACTTCAATGATACGAGACAGGCAATTGCCATTTCGGCCGAGGCATATATAGCGCTTTCCTTAAAAAAATGCTAGGAAATAAAAAAGGGCCTTTTACATAATATATTATTATTAATAAAAGGACCTATAGTGTGCTCGTAGCGCACTTTAGCTAAAATCCTCTATAAGACATATAGTACGCTCTAACTTTTCCTTATTAATAGAAGTTCAACGATCCTACTGTAACCAAAGTGCCCTTTTACGATCTATCAATTTGGTAACGTCTCGTTCTAAGATTCGTTCATTCTTTTAAGTCTGTGGATGTGTCAAAACACGCAGATTGTTTAATCTATGTACCTACCAAGATAAAAAAAAGTTGGTTTTCAACTTTTCGTAGTTTCTGAAGAAGACAAATGGAAAATCAGGTTAATAACACAATTTCACGAAAAATTACTTCACTAACAGACAAACCACTTCAAACAAATGCATGCTTTTGTAATCTGTGGTTTTGCAATCACAGATTAAAATATCGCTTATAATAAGTTTGTATTAGATTAGGGCCATATCAACTTTAAGTTATAGCAGGTTTGTAGCACAGTTATAATGGGGATTTCGTTTTATTAATAACGTTTTTGTTTAGACTTATTAAAAACATCTCATAAGGCCATTTTAACAGTGCCTTTAGTGAACTGACTTTTTATTAATAAGACCGTTAATTTATTATTAACCAAATAAAAACGAACTCCGCTCTAGCGCAATTTTTATTGTTTATTTTACTGTTTGTGCCGAAAGGTAAACGCATCTGTGGCTATACAGCCACGAGAGCGCAATGTGTACGATAAATGAAAGAGTTCCAAATTCAAAAAGCACACCGTTTCATACAACATTGCCGGTGCGCTCTTCGTTCCAAATTCAAAGAAGGCGCCGGGAAGTGATTTTGTTTTTTCAGTCTACGTAAATTTAATACTTCGCGTGTTCTTTATTCAAAAGAAATGATAATATTTCCGCGCATGCTTAAGAAAAATGAAGTTAAAGCCTGTATGCTAAGATCCAGTATATTTCCTTCCAGCGTCCTTCACCACATACTCATGGGCCTCTCCTCCGAGTGCGAGCAGGACGGCATGATGTGCGCCATCTTCTCTCTCATCTGCGAGAGAGTCTTGGGAGAGCGGCCGCAGCTGTTCGTTGAGGACTTTGGTAAGTTTTTATAATCATCTAGCTGACCCAGCAAACTTCGTACCCGCCTACCATTTTGTTAATTTTTGTTCATTATTTCTTTTAATTTTTTTCTCTCCGTAAGAACCATCCTCGTACTGCAAGGAAAATTAAAAAAAAAAAGAATTAGCGAAATCGGTTCAGCTGCTCACGAGATTTGCGCTTACCTACACATTCAGCGATTAATTTTTATATTATTAGACTAGCTGACCCAGCGAACTTTGTACCGCCTACCATGGTATTAATTTTTGTTTACCAATTTTTTTTCTCCGTAAGAACCATCCTCGAACTCCAAGGAATATTCTAAAAAAATAATTAGCGAAATCGGTTCTGCTGCTCTCGAGATTTGCGCTTACCAACAAATTCATTGATATTGTAGAATATTCCTTGAATTACGAGGATGGTTCTCTACATTGTAAATCAAAATTCTAATTAAATTAATTTACGAATTTTGAAAACCAATTTACGAATTTCGATTACAATAAATTAATATTTTAGTACAAATTTATAGAAAACATGAGCGTAATATAAGTGAGTACATTTTTTTATGTAGCCTATAAACGTACCACTTCAAGACACATGCCTTCTCTCGGAGAGAGAGAGTACGGGCTTAATTACCACGCGTGCCCACCGCGGATTGCCAATTTAAAGCAGTTCAGGTCCATAATGTCCCTTCCCTAAAATGTCACTTCCTCAAAATGTTCCATCCTCAAAATGTCCCTTCCTTAAAATGTTCCATCCTCAAAATGTCCCTTCTCTAAAATGTTCCATCCTCATAATTTCCCTTCCCTAAAATGTTCCATCCTCAAAATGTCCCTTCCCTAAAATGTCACTTCCTCAAAATGTCCCTTCCCTAAAATGTCCCATCCTCAAAATTTCCCTTCCCTAAAATGTTCCATCCTCAAAATGTCCCCTCCCTAAAATGTTCCATCCTCAAAATGTCCCTTCCCTAGAATGTCACTTCCTCAAAATGTCCCTTCCCTAAAATGTCCCATCCTCAAAATGTCCCTTCCCTAGAATGTTCCATCCTCAAAATGCCCCTTCCCTAAAATGTCCCATCCTCAAAAGGCCCCTTCTCTAAAATGTTCCTTCCTCAAAATGTCCCTTCCCCAAAATGTCCCTTCCTCAAAATGCCCCTTCCCTAAAATGTCCCTTCCTCAAAATGTCCTTTCCCAAAATGTCCCTTTCCTAAAACGTCCCTTCCTCAAAGGGTTGAGGTTTTAAGTTTAAGGCTTATACAAATGTTTGATCTATTGCAGGTCTGAATCTCCTGAAGGCCGCATCTCTTCGCTGCCCGGCCAGGCCTGAGCTGACGCGGTACCTGGTGCAGAGTATCCGACTTGCCCTGGATACTCCAGCTGGTAAGGGGCTGGAAATCAAGGAAGTGGTCTTCAAAGAGGTAAGACCTGGTATAATCTGTTAGCTTTTAGAATATACCTCGGCTATTTTCGTGTAATAGAAATATCGGAACTAATTTGACACTTAATTTCGAAATCGGAACTCGATCGATTTCATCGATCGATTTCAACCCCTGCATGTCCACACTGCTGGGGCACGGGTCTCTTCCTGCGTTGCAGGAAGGTTCTGAACTCGATCATCAGAACGAAAACCGAAGCCTACTCTAGAGCCCGAGGTATATTCTAAAAGCTAACAGCCTATAACTACCTTTTAACTAACTTTTCTCAAGCAAAAGTAACATTTGCGCACTCTGCCAGTTAAAGCGTGCCTGTGCAGTCTGTAAGCTTTTAGAATATACCCCGGCTACTATCGGATATATTCGTGTAATAGAAATAACGGAACTAATATGACACTTAATTTTACATAAATTTTCAAAATTGTGAAGAAAAGTTTTATGGGCGACTCACCGGCATCAGTGGAATTTCGAACCTCTTTACACTATTCTCTGTATTACGTACAGGCAGCGACATCTGGCTTAAGCAAATTGCATCACTTGCAGCCCAAAAAAAAAATTTTTAGCCTCTAAATAGGTTTTTAAATTTGTCCTTAGCACGGGTTAGTGCATTAAAAATAAAAATAGTATAATCATGTGGGTACAGTGATATCGTTCCGATGTAAAACCTAACTGCAAAGTAGGTAGTCGGGGCTGTAAGTGATGCAATTTGCTTAAGCCAGATGTCGCTGCCTGTACGTAATACAGAGAATAGTGTAAAGAGGTTCGAAATTTCACTGATGCCGGTGAGTCGCCCATTGGCTCAATTGGTAGAGCGCTGGCACGGATAGCCAGAGGTTGCGGGTTCGAATCCCGGCATGGGTGAAATTTTTAGCCTCTAAATAGGGTTTTAAATTTGTCCTTAGCACGGGTTAGTGCATTAAAAATAAAAATAGTATAAAAGTTTTATACAGAGCAGGAAGTAGTATTACACTCTGTGCTTTCGGCGAAAACCGAAGCCTACTCCAGAGCCCGAGGTATATTCTAAAAGCTAACAGATTGTACCATTTTATTAAGTTACCACCTACATAATTTGTAATTATCATAATTATGTTGCGGACAGATGCTCACCTATCCCGTGTCCGTGATTTTTATTTATGTAAATTATTTGTATATAATATATAGTATAGTAACAGATACCTGTTGATAATTTTATTTATTTAAATCCAAAGGTTGTCTGGAAGATATCACTTTTAGTGATAAGGCCGCCGTCTGTACTCTTAGGTTAAGAAATATCTGTGTAATTTCCATTTTTATGTACAATAAAGTGCTCTCTATCTATCTAACCAACATTCTTTTTTGCACAAAACACTTACAGCCTTACTAATAAACTGGGTGTAAGTATTGTATAAGTATGCAGTGTTTTGTCTCTTTTCTTCAAACTGAAAATTAGATTCAAATGACGTGAACAAAACACTGCGTAACTATACCAGGCTTGTACGGTGTTTATTAGTAAGAGGGGGAACGGTCGGTGGGCAGACAAGCAACCAGAGTGCTTAGTGCGAGTTTTTTAACTACTCGATCGCGTTAACGTAAACTCATATTTCTATGGCATCGAGGAAGCGCCACCTAGCGACAAGTATGGAAATTAAAATTGCTGAGTGCAAGTTGTAATGGTTTACGTTGAGAAGTGAACACGTTTACCAGCCAAAACACGAATAAACGCGAGTGCGAGTTGTACTGTGACAGCGTTTTGCCAGTTCGAACGGTTAACTTATTCATACTCACTACTCAATGCTCGATTAACGCGGTAGTAAAGTTATTCGATTGGATCTGTCAAACTCGCACTAAGCACTCAGATGGTCAGATGACCTAAGTAAAGTGGCCGGCAAACAGTGGATGAGACTAGCGCGAGACCGTGCTGGCTGGCGTGGAAATGAAGAGGCCTATACCCAGCAGTGGGGCTTACCGGGCTGATGATGATTACTAAGAGCCTTAGTGCTCAGTCATCGTCATCACACTATACTAATCCACTCCTGTACATAGCCCTCCCCAATGAGTGCCATAGCGCCCTGTCTTCAGCCTCCCGCATCCAGCATCTGCCTGCAGTTTTTCGCGGACCGTCATCCCACCTGGTTGTACCCGATACCAAGGAGCAATTTCTTCCAGTAAACCTTTAAATTAGACCCTAATCCTGACTTATCTTCCGTTCGTGAACAATGTATACTTTGTGTTTTCAGCAATAAAATGTCGTCGTCGTGAGGCTATACTAGTCCACTGCTGGACATAGCCCTCCCGGCCTGGCTTATGCCTGGATTATGGGCATTACCCCGGCAGCCCGGGGTAATGCCCATAATCCCCACGCTGGGCATGCGGGTTGGGGATCGCAGTTCGGTGGAATTGTACTGCAGGGGGCACTGCTGCCCACCCCCCGGTTAAAAATGTAGTTTAAAATGTAGATGTAAATGTTTAAAATAAAATGTAGTTTACATTGATTCGCAGACAGACAAGCTAGGCGACACGCTGATTGGCGCGCTGGCGCGGCGCGGCGACTCCTGCGCGGCCGTGCTGGCCGAGATCGTGCGCCCGCGCAGCTCGCAGCCGCCGCTCTTCGCCATCGGCCATTGCAACATCGAGGGTGAGTCCAGGTCTTTTGACAGCGAACAGAATGAAATGAAATGAAAAGGTTTTAGTCAAAGTAGCACAGAAACTGCGGCTTAATGAACGTTACAATTCAAACTAGGTGCCCATTTCAAAATCTAGATCATTTTGGAGAAAAAATGGACAAGAAAACTTCAAACTTAGACTTTTCAAAGTCCTTAATTAACGTAGTTTACATAATTATTATAAAACATAGAACTCATGCATTGTAACGGCTTTAATTCCAGACCTCATTGTCATCTAAATAATCCTTTATGTTATAGTAGCCCTTTTGGCACAAAGTGTGCTTAACATATTTTTTGAACCTGAATATACATTATTTACGTTGAAATATTTTGATTTGATTCGATGCCTCGTGCATTTGACCTTGACCTTCTTCAACGGTATGACCAGTGCAGCTCACCTTGATCTTGTTCTTTTTCTTTTCGTCTCAGCGATTCGAAGAGTTTATATTTTTCCTGCCCAATAGTTGGCCACTTCAATTGCAGCGGCGTTGGCCTCTGTAGGTCCTCCAGAGTGCAGGTGTAAGGGCACAATGGGCATTGGAGCAGGTGCTCCATGGATCGCGATGAGGCTCCACAATCACATTGCTCCTCCGTTGGTGCAATATAACCCCATCTGCTAAGGTTTTGTCTGCAGCGACCTACTTGGACTTGGCCAGCGAACAACTCACGAAAGGGCTGGTCCACCAGTTCAAAGTCGCTCAGCGAGCTATGGAGAGAGTCGGGGTTTTTCTGAAGCATAGGATTTGCAACGAATGCATCCGACAGAGAACCAAAGTTATCGATATAGCTCAGAGAATTAGCGAGCTGAAGTGGCAGTGGGCTGGCCATATCTCGCGAAGAATCGACTACCGCTGGAGTAAACGTGTTCTTGAGTGGAGACCGCGGCTCGGAAAACGTAGTGTAGGACGCCCTCCGACCAGGTGGAATGACGTTTTGCGAAAAACCGCCGGCAGATGCTGGATGCGGCAAGCTGAAGACAGGGCGCTATGGCGCACATTAGGGGAGGGCTATGTCCAACAGTAGACTAACATATAGCCTGAAGAAGAAGACCTACTTGACATTCTCCAATGTTATGACCCGTGCATTTGACCTTCTCCAATGTTATCACTCGTGCATTTGACCTTCTCCAATCGACCTTCTCCAATGTTACGACCCGTGCATTTGACCTTCTCCAATGTTATGACCCGTGCATTTGACCTTCTCCAATGTTATGACCCGTGCATTTGACCTTCTCCAATGGACCTTCTCCAATGTTATGACCCGTCCATTTGACCTTCTACAACGGTATGACAAGTGCATTTGACCCTACCTTCTCTAATGGCTTTCCCGTGCAACTGAACTTCACCTCTAATGCTACGCCCCGTGCAACTGACCTTGACCGTCTCCCACCAGGCATGTCTGCATTACACACGGCGTGCGCGGGCCACGGCGCTGCACGGGCACACCGCACCGTGCACGTACTGTTGACACACGCCGGCGCTGACGTCTGGCAGGGGGTGAGTTGGGAGTTATAGTCTGTTAGCTTTTAGAATATACCTCGGGCTCTAGAGTAGGCTTCGGTTTTCGCCAATTTTCACCTTTTTTCGTACTGATGATCGAGTTCCGATTTCGAAATTAAGTGTCATATTAGTTCCGTTATTTCAATCACACGAATATATCCGATTCTATCCGATAGTGGCCGAGGTATATTCTAAAAGCTAACAGACTATAAATACATTTTATGCCACACCTGGCCATAAAGTGGCTTTTTGGCCAAGTGTAGACATAAAAAGATGTACACAACACGGGAGGTAATAAAGAAAGCTCTCGATCGCATATTTACGTCCCTCGCTTGCAGCTCGGGCCGCAAACTTCTGCGATCTCGGCCTTTCTTTGTATTACCACCCTAGTTGTGTAATGTACTAATACATTTACATACATTGCTTCTGGCCTCACACTAGGATGTATTCCACACTAGGAAGAAAACATTTATTGCGCATGATTATATTCTATATAAAGTGCACTAACTTGTGCTGAGGACAATTTTAACCACTAAATAGGTTTTCAAAATTGTCCTTAGCACGGGTTAGTGCGTTAAAAAGTTCTTTCTTTTGTACTTCTTTGTTCAGTGTTCTCTATCTATCTATCTACTTACATAGTATAAATTTAAATTCACCATAACATAACATTTACATGGCACATACATTGCTTCTGGCCCCACACTAGGATACCTTGTGTCGTGGGAACCCGAAACAGCGACATCACAGACGTAAACATCCAAGACCGGCGTTTTATTTTATCCCCAGCCGGGGTTGGAACCCCAATCATTGCAATATGTCCCTCTTTAAGGGCGGTGGTAGCGGAGCGGTGTAGAACGCCGGCCTCTCAATCGGGAGGTCGTGGGTTCAAACCCCGGCGTGTACCAATGACTTTGTTTTCTAAGTTATGTATATATGTGAAATTATAGTAGCAATACCACTCGCCGACGGTGAAGGAAAACATCGTAAGGAAACCCTAGTGTCTGAGGTGTTAGCGTACCTCAGCGCTTGCTACGTACAATGGCCCAACTATGAGGCTAAGTGCGGAAATCTCAGGTCTAACTATGTCCCTCTTTTTGCCATCAGGACATAAAGGGGGGAGATACGGCGCTCCACTACGCGGTGAAGCCAGGAACCTGCGACCTCGATCTTGTTATGACGCTGTTTAAACACGTCGACCGCAAGCGCTGGAAGCAACTGGCGCACGCGCCGAATAGGAGGTTCGTTTGAAATTATGTTTTCACGACTAATTTGGAATTTAAAGTCATTAATGGCAATCATGGAATCTTATCATACGTATATGTGTATCTGATGTATATAGATTTAAGAGGACTTGAGAAAAGATGGTCAGAGTGGAGTTTTTTCCCCCGCTGCCTTTTTCTCCGCTACACTACGGCCCGAAGGCAGCGGCTTTCACTTTCATGTTGCATTGTACTTTGACATTCAGCAAATAGAATGTAAATTCTAAAAAAAAAATTATTTATTAGTACAATTTATTGTACTTCTTAGGAAGATGGGATTAGGAGGTTGGTAGGAAGACCACCGACACGATGCTGGTCAGACGACATCGTGAGGGTTGCGGGTCAGAGATGGATCAGACTAGCATAGGACCGTGAGGAATGGCGCAATAAAAATAATAAATAAAATCTTTATTGATAGCCACATACAATCACGGATAGCCAGAGGTTGCGGGTTCGAATCCCGGCATGGGTGAAATTTTTAGCCTCTAAATAGGTTTTTAAATTTGTTCCTTAGCACGGGTTAGTGCATTAAAAATAAAAATAGTGTAATCACATACAATCAATCAGCTTAAATATACACAAAGTAGGAGTGAACAGATGGCTGACAAGGAACTAAGTTGGTGAGTCTTCTGTCTCCCAAGCTAGAACGATCTGTATTATGGAAGTCAGAGATCCTCTGTACAACAGTGGACGGCCTTTTATCACTAATAAGAAATGCAGTGACTTATCTTAATATTAGGTACAACAAAAAAAAAACAGGAAAAAGTGGATGTGTTTGTTTACGCAGGTGAATGATTGTGTGTGTGTGTTTGTGTGTGCGTTATCTGTTAGTGTGTGATAAAAAGGAGGCCTATGCCCAGCAGTGGGTTGATGTGGGCTGATTATAGAAAGATAGTTGTACGGTCAGCAACTACTGAAAGTACATTGACGCACGAGGTAAATTGCGCAAGTAGTAGCAGGAAATAAGCGGACGGCGCAGTTTACTTTTGCGATACATTAGTTTTTAGGTTTAGTTACAATTTAGCTCGCATATAACCAACATTAACATTCAACAATAAACAGTGAAGATTTAAATAACATTTTTGATTGGTTCAAACAACCCTCAACAACTATATCCATATAACCCAAGGTTAGCTGGAAGAAAATACTCATTAGTATTAAGCTCGCCTTTGTACAAATATGCTTATTGTGCAATAAAGAATTTTCTAATCTAATCTAATAAGAACAAGTACCAGTCAGTTGACATCGATATCAACACTTACTGTAGGAGTTTGGAGTAACTAAAGCTACTAGCCCCTACAATAGTACTTCTTATAAAGTATCTTCGATAGTACTTGCTCTGTGGTGTCGGCCTAGAGAATAGCACCAACCCAAATTCTTCCCGCGGGTGTCGTAGAAGGCGACTAAGGGACACAAACCGGGGGGTGGGCAGCAGCGCCCCCTGCAGTACCATTCCAGCAAACTGCGATCCCCAACCCGCATGCCCAGCGTGGGGATTATGGGCATTATTATTATTAATACTTTATTGCACCATAAAATTACCCCCCAATGACGGCACAACCTTGCTCTATGGCGCTCATTAGGGGAGGGCTATGTCCAGCAGTGGACTAATATAGCCTGAAGAAGAAGAAGTACCTACTTCTTAATGATTCAAGATGCTCGTACATAGTTAATCGCGATTTGACCCATTTAATATTTAACTGTTAATTACTAAGCTTTGGGCTAACCTTTATTGGAATAAAAACCATATGAAAAGAAAAGAAAAGATTTTATTCAAAGTAGCGCAGAAACTGCGGCTTAATGAACGTTACAGTTCAAACTCGGTGTCCATTTTAAAATCTAGATCATTTTGGACAAAAAAACTCCAAACATAGTCTTGTCAAAGTCCTTAAATTAACAGAGCTCACATAATTGTTATAAGACGTAGAACTCATGCATTGTATTGGCTTTAATTTCAGACATCATTATAAATTGATTGATAGAAGATGTTTATTCAAATATAAATAATATGAATATGAGTAAACATACAGATATAGTTGCTGCCAAACTACATAGCAGTTTGTTAGCAGCAAACTAAATGAATACAACAAAATAATAAAAATTCAAAAATGGCAACTTATTAAAATAAAATTCATTGACAACAAGCTTCGTCAGAACTAAAACTAGAAAATTAAAACAAAACATTGATAGGAAAACAAAAGAAAACATAAACATAAAAAAACACCAGCATAATTATTTTTATATCTTATCTTATCTTGTGAAATAACCAGTGCAAAAAATTAAATAAAAATCGAGACGAGGGTGGTTAGAAAAAACCCTTTCCTTGTGTGCGTGCAACGAGAACTTCAATCAAACCTCCATGTCAGATTGACATCTGTCATTTAACAAAGCCAGACAGTGTTGCTATACCTGCATTATTAAAATCTCCCACTACACAACCGCACAATGGATGCACAGATGCAATTACTTTTAAAAAATCTGGATGAAAGTCTGAATGAAAAAATGGAGAGACAAACAGCAAACATCACTACAAACATTACAATTAACATTAAAAATATGATGGAGGAAACCTACGGCAAACGAATGGCAGACTTAGAATCTGAAAATACTATACTAAGAATGGAGTTGAAAAATCTAGAAAGCATAGTAAAGTCCCAAACAAGGAGTTTCAAAGAAAACAACATCGTTATGTACGGTATCAAGGAAGAAAGACGAGAAGACTTAATGAAAAAAATTATCGACTTGATACAAACCTACACAGACATAAACATTGAGAAAAGAGACATTGATTTTGCAAGAAGAATAGGTAAAAGCAACAGGACTAGACCTGTACTCATCCGTTTGATCAATAAACATACAAAGATAGAGATATTGAAGAATAAACGTTTGATAAAAAATATAATAACCGAAGAAGACTATCCTAAAGAAGTAATTGAAACAAGGAGGCAGCTACAGAAATCGGTTGAAGCTGAAAAAGAAAAAGGCAACATAGCGTACATCAAATATGACAAACTGGTTGTCATTGAGAAGGACAAGGAGACAACTACTACTCACACAAAGAAGAAAAAAACGCCAGTACAAGACACATACCAAGACGTTGAACAAATTAGAACAAAAAGACAACTATCACCACCGAGTCCAGGGGAGACTATTGACATACAAGAAACACCGAATAAAAACCAAGCAAAAATTAACAAAACAGACGCTTTCGCTGTCATGCGCGCTAGAGCTTACATGGAAACAATTAAAAAAGCATAGGACAGGACCCCCGGAACGAGTAAAGGAAACAAAACCAAACAAGATAAAAATAAAGTAATTAGAACACGACAAGAAAACACAGACAAATCTAAACTATACAAACATAATACCTCTCCCAATACGGTTAGTCACCGCGGGAGAAAAAGACTACAACCCTCCAACAAAGATAACGACTGTCAACATAACAAAAATCAAAATATCCCAATAAATAAGAAGAAAACAAATAAAATGGAAAAATTTTACATAAGCACCTTCAATATCCGCACCTTATCCTCACCAGAAAAATTAATTGAACTTAAACACGCAATAAAAAGTATAAAACACGATGTGATTGGGCTATCAGAAGTAAGAAGGATGGGACAGAACATAGAAGAAGACGAAGACTACATATTCTGTTACAATGGAGAAACAAAAGGACTATATGGAATTGGTTTCCTCATCAAGAAGAGATATAAAAACAACTTCGAAAGCTTCATCGGTCTATCAGAAAGAGTTGGGCTCCTAAAAATGAACTTTGACAAAGTAAATATATCCATAATACAGACATATGCCCCAACAGAAAACGCAACAGATGAAGCCATTGAATACTTCTATGAAACCTTAAGAAGAGCCCATGAAATGGCTGGACCGAATTTAATTGTTATGGGCGATTTTAATGCAAAAGTAGGCCAACCAAGAGAAGAAGAACACCTCATAATGGGAAAGCATGGCTATGGACACAGAAACACAAGAGGTGAAAGACTAATACAATACGCTTTTGAAAACAAATTAAAAATAATCAACACCATGTTCAAGAAAAACAACAAACAAAAATGGACTTGGATCTCTCCTGATAAATCTACTAAAAACGAGATAGACTTCATTTTATCTAACATGTCGAAAATATTTGTGGATATTGAAGTGCTAAATACAGTTCCATACCCTTCAGATCACAGAATGCTAAGAGGAACAATAGAACTAAAACAGCAGAAGAAAAGTAGGGTAGCATACTCAAAATCTAAGCTTGAACTCAAAACTCCGCAACAAAAAACAGAATATTGCAAAGCTTTAGAAGATGGTATGCCAACTTTAGATATTAAAGAAAATGAAACTGCTCAGAAATACTATAGTAGACTCATAAAATTTATCCAGAACTGTCTTATTTTACCAAACAAAGAGACAAACACAAAGCCATCAATAATATCTGAAGGAACAAAATTACTGATAAGAAAGAGACACCAACTACAAACCAGAAAAAAACTGACTAAAGAAGAAAAATTGGAACTGAGCAGACTGTATAAAATAACAAACAAACAAATAAGACGAGACTACAACCAACACAAATATCAAATTATAGAAAAACACTTAAAAACAACAGGAAACATTAAAAAAGCCTATAAGGAGATATCAAAAACAAAAAAATGGATACCTTTTCTAAAGAAAAAAGGAATAAAGACTGAAAATAGACAAGAAATTCTCGACATAGCCACAGAATTTTATAGAGACCTCTACAGTTTACAAAAAGAATCAAAACCTAAAAACCATAATAACATAAAAGTACAACACAATCATGAAGATAGAGAACCGTTTGACGAAACAGATATTTTAAAGCAAATAAAGTTATTGAAGAAAGATAAAGCACCTGGCCCAGATGGAATCACTAGCGAAGCCATAACAACAGGAGCAAGATACCTTACAACACCAATATGTCAACTTTTCAACAAAGTTCTTCAAGAAGAGGCAGTTCCAGAAGAATGGGGAGAGTCAAACATCATCCTTTTATACAAAAAAGGTGATCCATCTGACATATCAAACTACAGACCTATTAGCCTCATGCCAATATTATACAAACTTTTTGCAGCATCTCTTAAAAACAGAATTAACAAAGAAATAGAAGCCAATCAACCAGTTGAACAGGCAGGATTCCGAAGAGGCTTCAGCACAGTGGACCACATCTACACCCTAGAACAATTGATAGATAAATACACAGAATATAGAAGACCACTGTATATTGCCTATGTCGACTATAAAAAAGCATTCGACAGCATCTCACATAAAGTAATCTGGGACACATTGGAAGAACAAAAGGTAAAAAACAAATATATATCGATCCTTAAAAATATATATTCAAGAAGCAAGAGCAAAATCACCTTAGAGACATCAGGGAATCCAATACCAATTTGTAGAGGTGTAAGACAGGGCGACCCCTTATCACCAAAACTATTTATTGCTGTTCTTCAACATATAATGAAAACACTAGATTGGTCAAACTATGGCATAAACATTCATGGTAAAAAACTATCAAATCTTCGTTTTGCAGACGACATAGCCTTAGTTTCAGAAAGACCATCAGAGCTGGAAAATATGTTGACAGACCTAAATATCGTCAGTAAAGAGATCGGGCTAGAAATGAACTTGCAAAAAACAAAAATCATGACAAATAGTAATCACACTGAAATAAACATAGATGGAGAACATATTGAATATGTTGAAGAATACATATACCTCGGAAAAAGACTTTCCTTTAGCAAAGAACACAACACAGAAGAAATAGAAAGACGCATAGCTATGACATGGAATAAATTCTGGTGTTTCAAAGATATACTAAAGAGCAGAATGCCTATATATCTCAAGAAAAAAATACATGACATATGTCTCTTGCCCTGTTTAACTTATGCATGTCAGACCTGGACATTCAACAAAAACATCGAAAACAAGATCAATGTGTGCCAGCGAGCGATCGAACGGAGCATGTTAAACATCAGTAGAGCTCAAAAAATTAGAAATACTACAATAAGAATGAAAACTAAAGTTATCGATGCTCTAACATTCGCAAAGAAACTCAAATGGAAATGGGCAGGTCACGTGGTTCGGATGCACAATAATAAGTGGGCAAATATTGTTACAAACTGGCGTGGCCCTCCAGGCACTAGAGCAAGAGGCAGGCCAAAAACAAAATGGGCAGATGAGCTCGAGAGGGTGGCAGGGGGGTGGAAGGAAAAGGCTATGGACAGGGATGCATGGAATAGGTTGGAGGAGGCCTTTACCCGCGACGGGGTCCTTTAAAAAAAAACATGACTAGATAATAACAATAAATAATAACTAAATACGATAAAAACTACTTTAATGACTTATTAAAACTATATTATTGAATTATTTTATTTTAGTAAACAATTGACATGTAAACATACTCTTTTAAATGGACAAATAAAAGGCTTTTATATTTATATATTATATATCTTATCTTACCCACAGCCTGGTGAGCCCAATTGAAACGGCGCGCGCGGCAACCAAATCTTCACGCCACAACTACCCAGAGGAAGTGCTCAGCTTCTTGAAAAAGTGTCGCACTTAGAAGTGCTAATTTAGTGATATTGTGCAAACATATCTGTGGAACGGTTTTAGGTTTTCAGTACCTCAAAAGAAGAATAGTGAAACCTTAGTTGGTTAGACCTGAGCATTCCGATCTTAGCCTCACAGTTGGGCCATTGCTACGTAGCAGGTCTGCGAGATTACTAGCTCTTTTCAGATGGCTGGCAGTGATCAGATGTATACTTCTGGATTCCCGAAGGGATTCCAGATTCCCAACGTATCTGTGAAAAAATCTTAAGGCTTCTAAACTTTAGTTATACCTTAGATTTTCGCTTTTCGCCTCACAATTGTGCCATTGCTACGTAGCAAGACAAGCGAGACTATTCCAGAAAGTTATATATAACTTTCTCGAAAGCCAGAAGTGGTCAGATGTTACTGCTGGTCTTCTGAAGGAATCCCAGCTTCCCAACGTATCTGTGGAATGGTTTCTAGGTTTTCAGGTCTCAAAAGAAGAACATTAATACATTAGACCTGAGATTTCTGCACTTAGTCTCACAGTTGGGCCTTAGCAAGTCTGCGATGTCACTCCAGTCAGTATATTTCTTTCCAGAAAAGGCCAGCAAAACCAGTCTGGTTTGACACTTGTTTGCAAAAATAATCTGCAAAATAAGGTGACTTTTTGCCCATTTGTGACGCTGGAATTACTATACGTAGCCCCGTAGGTTGTGGAATATTAGACAGCCCTTCTATTAGGTACCTATGTACCATTCCACTCTATCATGTTAAGCGTTTAGGCGACTCCTAAGTGTTATAAGTTATATGTGTGCATTTGATAGCTGGAGTAGCTTAAAAAAGTTCAAGTCCCGGCATGGGTGGAATATTTAGCCTCTAAACAGGTTTTTCAAAAATTGTCCTTAGCACGGGTTAGTGCATTAAAAAAAAGAATATAATCATTTGGGTACAGCGATATCATTCCGATGTAAAACCTAACTGCAAAGTAAGGTACTCGGGGCTGAAGTGATGCAAATTACTTCAGCCAGATGTTGATGCTTGTACGTAATACAGAGAGTATTGTAAAGAGATTCGAAGTGTCACTGATATCGGTGAGTTGCCCATTGGATCAGTTGGGAGAACGCTGGGACGGTTCGAGCGAGTCACAACACAGGTTTGTGAGAAACGGTCGAGTCCCGGCATGGGTGGTACTTTTAGCCTCTAATAAGGTTTTTTAAAAGCTTAAAAAAATAAAATCGACGTTACTAACACAGTGGATACTTACATAATAGAACCGTTGGGGCCTAATTATGTAAGTATCCACTGAGTTGGGTGACGTAGATTTTCACTGTTTTTAAGCTACTCCAGCTGTCAAATGCATACATATTTTGACACTTTGAAGTCGTCTAAATGCTTAACTCGATAGAGTGGAAAGTTACGTAATAGAAGGCCTAGGTTCAACTGTTCCACAGATAAGTTGGTGCATTTAGTCGGCGTTCTCTATGTTCGTGATTGAAAATGGTCTGTGATTGAAAAAAATATAAATGTTGTGTATTTTTCGATATTTTTCGCGTTGAAAATATTCTTAGAATAAGTACCTACATTTGACGTTGTAAGCAAATCACAAGTCCGTTGTATAGTCTACTTGATTTTTTTGTCGAATATTATTGTTTTTACTATAGATTTTATTCTTTTATGGATGTGTTATATCTGCAGGAAGACATTTCTCACTAACCTGTGTCGATTTGAAGCTGTTCCTGGGAGCTTAATCGTTCTAAGCCACAGGAAAGACCAGTCAACATAAGCGGGTTTCCTCACCAATAGAAGTTGTTGATAAATAAATAGAAAGAAAATAATTTAGACACGATAACGGATACATCACAAGAAAAAATGCGTCTAATAATAAACTTCATAGTTATAACTAAGAAAATAGGATAAATAAACATATTGTGTCTACGTAATGAGATGATTTATGCAGCGTCCAGAGTGCTTAGTGCGAGTTTGACAGATCCAATCGAATAACTTTACTACCGCGTTAATCGAGCATTGAGTAGTGAGTACGAGTAAGTTAACCGTTCGAACTGGCAAAACGCTGTCACAGTACAACTCGCACTCGCGTTTATTCGTGTTTTGGCTGGTAAACGTGTTCGCTTCTCAACGTAAACCATTACAACTCGCACTCAACAATTTTAATTTCCATACTTGTCGCTAGGTGGCGCTTCTTCGATGCCATAGAAATATGAGTTTACGTTAACGCGATCGAGTAGTTAAAAAACTCGCACTAAGCACTCAGTGGCATCTTCACTCACACTACGTGGGTGAAGGTGCGGAACAAATAAAATAACAATGATGTACGTAAGGTTTCCAAATGAAATAAATGTACGTTAATACGGTTACCCCCGGATTCTCGTACACTAACAAGCTGTTAATCTACGGTTAACGGTTGCCTATTGGCCAAAGTGCATACGAAAAAAACCTTTGACAGCTGTTAACAATAGATT
Organism: Yponomeuta sedellus; assembly: GCA_934045075.1. Taxonomy (NCBI): domain Eukaryota; kingdom Metazoa; phylum Arthropoda; class Insecta; order Lepidoptera; family Yponomeutidae; genus Yponomeuta; species Yponomeuta sedellus. The sequence goes on along the minus strand of OW203750.1, from coordinate 3,220,955 downwards.
AACAGATTATTAGTATACGAGAAACTGGGGGTTAGACTTATAACATAGTAATAAGTTTTAAATAGGCTACATATAACGGAAAAGATAATGGGCGGTACGACTGAGGAAGTAAGAATATTGTCTGAGAATGTTTTGACATGACGAGAACTTGAAATAGGAAACACAATGTGAATTATCTTTGTGCAAATTAAATTTACAGTAAACTCGGTTTATTTCTTAGTAGCAGTGAATAATTGAGCGTAATTCAATGAACCAAGACCTAAATTTTTCAATGAATGAGGGTTTCTTTACTAAAACTTTCGTAAGCAATCGCATTACACGTTATTAACATAATTCCTTATTCACTTACTTGCTCTGTTAACATCTGAGATAGAAGGCACGACTGTTTTCGAAATTAAGTGTCATATTAGTTACGATATTTCTATTACACGAATATATCCGATTCTATCCGATAGTAGCCGAGGTATATTCTAAAAGCTAACGGACTGTACTCGATAGCTATCTCTTTAGTTGTTAGGGCACGTTAATTTTGGTACAGCTTCAAATGACCCAAAATTCACGGTGTATTCTCAAAACATCTCGATGATGGGATCCAACGGGGATGATTTGAGGCGGAATTTCTACCGCTTAGTTTTATTATGGAAATATAATAATTATTTTGTTATGAAGTTGAAAATTACTGTAAATAATTTTGATCTCTTGATTTATTCATATTGAACATTTTTTTAATTAAGTTTACGAAATAAATTTTATAAGCCAGTTCGACAGAGCTTTTGTCATCATGGATTTGTATAGGTAAATGGAAATGTCCGGTAGACGATGATAGAACTCAACGACTTCGATTTTTATTATTTTCAAAGTCCATTTGTATTCAAAGTCGAATTTTAGTCTAGTCGATTCGATTTTCGATTCGATTTTTAGAGTACCTATAGTTGACTCTGAAAACCGACTGTTCAAAGTCGACTTTTGGAGTCAATACTCTGTCAGCATTCGTCAAATATATATCTAAAGCTAACTAGCTGACTCAGCGGACTTCGTACCGCCTAAAAGTCGATTCTTTAATTTTTTTTTATTTTTCTCCGTAAAAACAATCCTCGTACTTCAAGGAATATTCTAAAAAAGAATTAGCGAAATCGGTTTTGCTGCGCTCGAGATTTGCACTTGCCAACACATTCGGCGATTCATTTTTGTATTATAGAATACAAAAACAATATTGTTTAGTCCTTCTAATTTCAAAGTTAGCTCTATGATATAAATTGTTTTCATGGATGGTGTTCTAATCTTAAAAATAGCTGTTAAATTCTACCGGAGATTTTTGATAAACCAGTTGTAATTTTAGATCTAGCATAATACTTACGATATTAACTATGAAAACACGGTTTTTTTAAGATTCTTCTCAGACTCAGTTGAAATAGTCTGTTGTTGAGGGAAAACTGTAACCACACTTTATTTAAACTGCCTCTGAGAAGGGTTTTACAGGAATCGAGTACTTATAATTAAGGCCGACACGACAGTGTTATTTTCTGAATCTGTTTGGGCGCGAAAAGAAATTAGATGTATTTTTTTTAAGTTCTGGTGTTTTTATTCTCTAATGTTTGTTATTTTTTACTAACTTGTCAATTTGGTCTGTTTGCACTTGCGAGTTTACACACGCGACTATGTGTGACGTGATGTCACATCCGTCTTATTTTAAAAAAGAGCTGCATTCGGAAATAGACTAAATTAGTGAAAACTTTAAAGTGTCAATGACTGTTATCAATATGTGTTAACACACATCTGTGTATATAAAACATAATAAATAGTCTCAGAACAAAAGAGAAGTACATAGATTAATTTTATTTTGGTATTAACTAAGTTACTAAACATTTAGTCAACTTATGAAGTACATCATATTTTTTTTCGATTTTGTTTATAATATGAAAGTGCAAGAAAATAGTAAACACAAGAAAGTCTTAACATCTTACATTTTAGTTTCTACTGATTTTTACCAAGCTGTAAATAAGGATTTTGACCATGCTTATCATGTGGCAACCTAGCTTTATGTATATTATGTTATTTTACGCACATAGAATAGATACATAATAAAACATCGCCTCTCCCACCATGGTTTTGTAACATGGTTGTTTTGTTCTGGATTTTTCTGGAATAAGTAAGCAAAACCGTAAATCACGAAAAATAAGAATTGATTTTTGACTTTTCGTACCTAACATTGTAACGTATTAGTTAGTGTTTTTTTTTATTGAATAAACATTATAACTTTTTTTGTTGTATCAAGTTGTTTTTTTTTTACTTGCCATTAAATAAATAAAAACCTTTGTCCCTTTGCTAGACATGGTTTCCCTGGATCCTACCTGTTGATATTACTACTAATATTAAAACCAATGTGTTTCGTAATGGACATACTATTTTGTAGGCAAAGGGTACAAGGCAGGAAAGACAGAGAAGGCGTGGAAAAGACGAGACGCATTGACGAGTACAGAAAATAAAAAAAGAAGAAATTTCTGTCATAATTTGAATTCTACTCAATTACGGATGGGGGCGCACATGATAAAAATCTATCGATAATTGTCTATGACTTAGTAGTCCTACATACTTAATGGTACTTAGGTATTGTAAATTCCAATTCGTCTAGGTAGGTAAAATAATTGTTATTATTTTATACCTACTTCCTAAGTGCCTTTTCACATGCACCCGGTCACCGTCCGGTCGCCGGGCCGGGTAAAGTAGTAATGTATGAGCTCCGGTCGCCGGCTGGTCGTTGAGCATGTGAAAACTGTAATTGGAGCTCATACATTACTACTTTTCCTACAAGATATGACATGAGCACATAGATCGCGATATAGTTTTTCTTCACAAGTTTATCAGTGACTGAAATATCTAAGAAACTATCGAAGTATTTTTCATCTTACCCCTTTGACAACAGAAAACCGAGGCAATGTTAGGTACAACAACCTTCTCGGAATCAAAACAATTTGGAAGTGAGTTTTCGTTTAGTTTTCTAAGGAACCGGATACGAAATTAAAATGGATGGCAGCGACAGGAAGGCAAAATTGGTTCAAAACGACGATGAACACAATATATTCAAAGCATTTTCATGAACACTTCGTAAACACTAAAAATGGCGGAAGGTGGCACTTATGTGATGCAGAAATACCAGAAAAAATGTGCTTCACTTCCAGGTGAGACTCTTGCGTATAAATGAAATATATTAGTACCATCGTCAATAAAATTAGTATAGCGTATGAAACATGGCGTACATATAGACAAATATCTGAATTGAGTCGTAGAATACATTATATTTCCCGTGTTATAATTACTAACGCTCGCGAAGCAGCGGGTTAAAGCTAGTTTTAAATAAGAGATAACATTTTAAAATATGAAATCTACCACATTGTTTATTTTGTGCGTCTATGTACCCTATTAGTGTTAATTCGTTTTTAATACAGTTGCTCAAAAAGTGGCGTATTCCACGGACGTATAGCATGCGGGATGTGGGCTATTACACACTCGTGCTTTTTTTTTACCTTTCCCGCACTCGTGCGTTTGCTTTCCCACTGTCAAAATAATGTATATTAAAAAGAAAAACCAACCATGAAGTTTTTACTAAAAAAATCATAGAAGTTTTTATGAGCTACTAATTTGTTTCAATATCAGATTTAATGATTTGATTGAATGAGTTAAGTTAGGTTTCATTTCATTTCATCTCATTAAATTTCATTTCATATCAATAAAAAAATCTTCTGAAGACTTGGCTGTATGGGCATAGTTCCCTTTGCCTTCTAGAATGGATGAAGAAAAAAAATCTCTGTTTATATTTTTTACGGTTGGCGCCATTGTCTAAATATTTTTTCTTTATTAAATTGGTTATTTTTTTCGCAACTGTATTAAAAATAGTCGTTCAGTACACGTGCGGAACCGTCATTGCAACTTGTCGGAACTCTTTGCAATGACAGCCTTTCCACACTTGTAATGAAATATACTATATTGCACAAAAGATAATGTAGAAAAGATGCATTTTCTACCAGTCAACCCGCAGGCAAAAAAGAAATAGCTAAAAATACTTCTAAGTACCAGTATTCATATTCGGCCGTTAATGTGTAAACTGTTTGTACGAGTATAATTTGTCGATAGGTTCGCCCTATCGACAAACTAGAACTCGCTTTGTCCCATCCCAAACTGAGAATGTACTTGTTTTTCAATTTTGAACTTTATGTCTTACTAGGTAACTGTTCTTTTCGGTCCGACGCGGCGGTAGTTCCATCTAGTGTAGAGTAGCGTTACTACAAAATGTAAACCTTAATTTCATCATTGTCATTTGACCTTGATCATTCTTAACATTAGTAAAAGGTTTAAAAACCTATAAGAGGTTCGAAATTTCACTGATGCCGTGAGTCGCCCATTGGCTCAAAATTGGTAGAGCGCTGGTACGGATAGCCAGAGGTTGCGGGTTCGAATCCCGGCATGGGTGAAATTTTTAGCCTCTAAATAGGTTTTTAAATTTGTTCCTTAGCACGGGTTAGTGCATTAAAAATAAAAATAGTGTAATTACAAAAAGGTGCATATTTTAATTGAAACTTTTATGATGTACACTTTTTCAGCATTGACTTTATTTACCAATGGCAGGTTGGCATTCGTTTGGTTTGTAAGTCAGTTTGGTGTGGTTTGGTTACACTCAGTTACACTGGTTTTCGTACTAATGTGTCATGTCGCTACTTCTACTCTTTTTTTATGTTCTGTGGTTCTGCTGCACCTACAATACATGAAAATATAAAATTAAGTACCTATTAGAAATATTTTTTGCAAAACAAGCAAAATATGTACAATAAAATGTTTACATTCAGCAAGTTTTTTTTAGTTTCAACTAGTGATTATATACTCTTTGGTTTCAACGACGAGAGAGTTACACCTACACCGAACGCGCTATTCTGCGCGAATTTTGCCATTTATATTTCTTTTCCACTTTATGCTAATGTTAGTGTTAGAGTAGGGTGGTATGGTGGTGGGGTGCGATGCCAGATAACCTTCACGTGTACCCCTCCGCTTTCCGTTCCGTTCTGATTCCATGAACCAGATGGAGGGGCAAGTGGTGGGGTCGGTGCACCCTGAGCGTTAGTCAGTAACTTCTTCTTGTCGGATCTTACTGGCTAACGGCGAATAATCTGGCGGGATGGGTCGCGTGGGCCCTGTTTCACTTTGTGGATCGGGACCCAGGTGACCAACCGAATGAAGGACCGACTGGGGGGGGCGCCGCTGCGCGAAAGCGCGCGCGCCTCGTACCAGTCGGACCAGAGTGGCCGCCGGGACGCGGAGGGTCGGGGGACCCTCCGCCTCCATCACGGCGGGCCGGAGGGCGCCCTTGCGTGTTCCGAGAGTGCCTTCTGGCACGGAGGGGGCCCGCGCGGTCGCTCACCGCCTTCTTTGCTTTCAGAGAAGTGCTGGTGGGCGACGTGACGGGCCTCGCGTGTGGGGCGTGTGGGGGCCAACAGGACATTGGCTCCCATGCGCCCCAACGAGGAGGTGCGCCGCCCTCCTCTAATCCCATTGGACCACACAACAATGGGATGGAGGGGGCGGCGCGTTGGGGCGTGTGGTGGCCAAGGGGTTCGCACTTGGTCACTATGCGCTCCAACGAAGAGATGCGGCGTTCCCTCGCCCCGTCGTTCGGTCCGATGCGATGGGGCAGGAGCGCCGCCGAAGGAGTGCCCGAAAGGGCGCCCGCAGACGGGGTCGCGGAAGTGTTCGTAAGCGTCCCCGTGGCCCCGTCCTTTGCGGTGCGGAGGAACACCCCAGGAGTTTTTGTCGGTATACCGCCCTTTTCAGGGCGGGGAGTCCGACATAACCACTTGCTCCCCGAGCCGGTGGTACCCGTAATTGGGGTTTCTCCTGTGTGAAAAAAAAAGGGTGGTATGGTGGTGGGGTGCGATGCCAGATAACCTTCACGTGTACCCCTCCGCTTTCCGTTCCATCTGATTCCATGAACCAGATGGAGGGGCAAGTGGTGGGGTCGGTGCACCCTGAGCGTTAGTCAGTGACTTCTTCTTGTCGTATCTTACAAGCTAACCCCGAATAATCTGGCGGGAGGGGTCGCGTGGGCCCTGTTTCACTTTGTGGAGCGGGACCCAGGCGACCAACCGATTGAAGGACCGACTGGGGGGGGCGCCGCTGCGCGAAAGCGCGCGCGCCTCGTACCAGTCGGACCAGAGTGGCCGCTGGGACGCAGAGGGTCGAGGGACCCTCCGCCTCCATCACGGCGGGCCGGAAGGCGCCCTTGCGTGTTCCGAGGGTGCCTTCTGGCACGGAGGGGGCCCGCGCGGTCGCTCTCCGCCTTCTCTGCTTTCAGAGAGGCGCAGGTGGGCGACGCGACGGGCCTCGCGTGTGGCGCGTGTGGGGACCTGGATGCGTTGGCCCCCACGCGCCTTAACGAGGAGGTACGCCGCCCTCCCCATCTCATCGACCGGGTCGCAATGGGATGGAGGGGGCGGCGTGTGGGGGCCAAGATCTTACGCACTTGGCCCCTATGCGCTCCAACAAAGAGATGCGGCGTTCCCTCACCCTGTTCCTGCGGGCGGGGCAGGGACGCCGCCGAAGGCGTGCCCGAAAGGGCGCCCGCAGACGGGGTCGCGGAAGTGTGCGCAAGTGTCCCCGTGGCCCCGTCCTTTGCGGTGCGGAGGAACACCCCAGGAGTTTTAGTCGGTATACCGCCCTTTTCAGGGCGGGGAGTCCGACATAACCACTGTGCTCCCCCGAGCCGGTGGTACCCGTAATTGGTACCACCGGCTCGTTTCTCCTGGGTAACAAAAAAAAAAAGAAGGGTGGTATGGTGGTATAACATGACAAAGCCACGAGCGCAGATTAGCTCGTCAGTGTAAGCAAGCAATGCAAGTGTTAACAGATTAAATTGATACTTGGGTCCGAATTTTAAAATTTTTGGTCTGTTCAGTTGATTTGTGAAAAAGTGATTTTTCTCTATTTCTCGGTGATTCCTAGAGTCAAACAAATATCTTTAAAAACTGCAATTTATGTGTATACCCTAATTTGAGGCCGGAGTCATTTCCTTTGTGGATGAGATTTGTGGCGGTGGCGAGCAAGTCGTCAAGTCCATTCGGATTTGTTGCCCGACTGCCATTTTTGGCCGTGCAACTGATGTGCAGCTGTGTTTGTTTGCAAGTTCGCATTGTCCGGCCTGTTCTTCGGACGAAAACTGTTGTCAGCGAAATCCTGTAACATCTACCCGAGTGGTGGCTATTCAGTTTTTTCTGTGGTTTTTGAGTGAGGTGCGTTTTCTTTGGAGCCAAATTGTTTTGGTAAGTAAAACTTGTCGTGTTTGATCACTTATCGAAGATATTTCGTTGTTCTGGCAATCTTGTTTACGTCAGTATATTCTTATACGTTCTTATACTATACATTGCCTCAGGTCCACTTCACACAAAATCTTTAGCTAGGTACTTAAAAATAAGATTTCATTGTTCGGGCATTCTCGTTAATTTTCTTTGGTTCCTGACGCTAGTTCATATCTAAAACTTCATTTACCTACTTAGTACAACATCTTCTATTAGGTACCCAGAAACCTTAACATGGCCTAAACCAAATCTTGCTTATGTACATCAACTTGTCTAATATCTTATCTTTGCCAAGTGCTCTAAAGTACAGGCATCAGATTAAGCTGTTGACATGCACCATTTTATAAAAAACTATAGGATATATAAAAATAATAATCACATAACACTAATAATACAAAGGTGAAAGTTTGTGAGTGTGAATGTTTGTTATTTCTTAAAGTCTTAGCAGCTGGTGCAATTTTCATTAATTTGGTATGGAGTTAGCTGACACCCTGGATTGATTCATAGGTCTGATATGTGTTCATAGGCTACGTATAGATGCGGGAAAATAATCCCATGGGTAAATTAATTATTTTCAATACGAAACTGCGGGTAATATACTGCCGGGCAAAGCTAGTAATAATATAAATGTGAATATATAGTAGCAATACCACTCGCTCACCTTGAAGGAAAACATCGTGAGGAAACCTGGGTGTCTGAGGTGTTCAAATACCTTACTTCTTACTTCCTATGGCGCTACAACCCTTTGTGGGTCTTGGCCTCCTCCACAATCTTCTTCCATGTGTCTCGTGCCTTTGACTCTCTCTTCCAGTGCATCATTCGTTACCGTTATCAACCCTTGTATGTCCCCACTGCTGGGGCACGGGTCTCTTACTGCATCGCAGGAAGGTTAGGCCATACTCCACCACTGGGGCCAAGTCCGGGTTGGTGGAGGATTGTAAGACAGTAGCGGGCCTTACTGTCAGAAGTTATCAAGCCGCCCATAAGGCCTCTGACAGGGCTTAATGACTGCCATAACATGACAGCCGGCACCAACGGCTTAATGTGCCTTGCGAAGCACGGAAGCGCTTGGAAAAATGCCACTAGCGGAAGTCACGGGACGCTCACCCATCCCGTACCTGACCGCGCCTGTTTATGCTTAACCAAGTGATTGATTCCAATCACTCGGTTCGCCTAGGCCACGAGCGCTTCCAGTGCATGTATTTGCCCATCTTTCTGAGGTCGTACCAACGTCCCAAGAGGTCCCGGGTTCGAATCCTGGCTGGAAACAAAAAAAAAACCCCAGGTCTTGGATGTTTACATGTTTGTGATGTCTTTGTTTCTTGTTCCCACGACACGGGCTATCCTAGTGTGGGGCCAGAAGCAATGTATGTGCCTGTATGTAAACGTTATGTTATGTTAACGTTTTCTGGGTCTGCCTCTTGGTGTCTTTTGTTGCGGCCTCCACCTGGTCATAATCTTGGTTGCCCTGTAGTCCGGCATTCTCTCGATGTGACCCGCCTACCTCAGCCGCAATCTGCGTTAGGCACACGTGGTAATTTAGCCCATACACTCTCTCTTTCTGAGAGACAGCTATTGTCCTGCAATGGGACATGTATAAGCTACATAAAAAAGACAAATGTTACAAAGAATTTGTTATCTCGTGTACCGAAAAAGAAATTCCTTATCTTAAACATTTTGTTGCTTAGACCATTAGTGACCTTATCTAATATGTAATTGGTTTGGATTGTATTGCAGTTTGTAACCACAGATAGGGGCATATTTTTAGACCATTCCACCACCGATTATGGGAACACTAACTGTGCCCCGCGGTTCATCGATTTTCCCATGGGAATAAGGTATTTTCCCGCAATAAAATGTAGCCTAAGTGTTAAAATGGCCCCAGCTGCTTAGAACTGAAGAAGTAACCAACATACACACTCACAAACTTTCGCCTTTATGATATTATTAAGTGTGTAATGTGATGTGAAGTGGGATCTGAAGTGATTATAGTGTGATAATCTTGTGTTTTAAAAATCCACTTTACTCTCTAATGGTGGTTAGTTATTAATTAATTGTATGTGTGTGTGTGTGTGTGAATGTGTAAGATTAAGTGTTGTGTGTGAGCCTGTATGTGTGAGAGAGAGTGTGATGTGTAAGTTGCAGCAAATGAGTAGAGAGCTGTAAGAATGTTAGGTACAACAACCTTCTCGGAATCAAAACAATTTGGAAGTGAGTTTTCGTTTAGTTTTCTAAGGAACCGGATACGAAATTAAAATGGATGGCAGCGACAGGAAGGCAAAATTGGTTCAAAACGACGATGAACACAATATATTCAAAGCATTTTCATGAACACTTCGTAAACACTAAAAATGGCGGAAGGTGGCACTTATGTGATGCAGAAATACCAGAAAAAATGTGCTTCACTTCCAGGTGAGACTCTTGCGTATAAATGAAATATATTAGTACCATCGTCAATAAAATTAGTATAGCGTATGAAACATGGCGTACATATAGACAAATATCTGAATTGAGTCGTAGAATACATTATATTTCCCGTGTTATAATTACTAACGCTCGCGAAGCAGCGGGTTAAAGCTAGTTTTAAATAAGAGATAACATTTTAAAATATGAAATCTACCACATTGTTTATTTTGTGCGTCTATGTACCCTATTAGTGTTAATTCGTTTTTAATACAGTTGCTCAAAAAGTGGCGTATTCCACGGACGTATAGCATGCGGGATGTGGGCTATTACACACTCGTGCTTTTTTTTTACCTTTCCCGCACTCGTGCGTTTGCTTTCCCACTGTCAAAATAATGTATATTAAAAAGAAAAACCAACCATGAAGTTTTTACTAAAAAAATCATAGAAGTTTTTATGAGCTACTAATTTGTTTCAATATCAGATTTAATGATTTGATTGAATGAGTTAAGTTAGGTTTCATTTCATTTCATCTCATTAAATTTCATTTCATATCAATAAAAAAATCTTCTGAAGACTTGGCTGTATGGGCATAGTTCCCTTTGCCTTCTAGAATGGATGAAGAAAAAAAATCTCTGTTTATATTTTTTACGGTTGGCGCCATTGTCTAAATATTTTTTCTTTATTAAATTGGTTATTTTTTTCGCAACTGTATTAAAAATAGTCGTTCAGTACACGTGCGGAACCGTCATTGCAACTTGTCGGAACTCTTTGCAATGACAGCCTTTCCACACTTGTAATGAAATATACTATATTGCACAAAAGATAATGTAGAAAAGATGCATTTTCTACCAGTCAACCCGCAGGCAAAAAAGAAATAGCTAAAAATACTTCTAAGTACCAGTATTCATATTCGGCCGTTAATGTGTAAACTGTTTGTACGAGTATAATTTGTCGATAGGTTCGCCCTATCGACAAACTAGAACTCGCTTTGTCCCATCCCAAACTGAGAATGTACTTGTTTTTCAATTTTGAACTTTATGTCTTACTAGGTAACTGTTCTTTTCGGTCCGACGCGGCGGTAGTTCCATCTAGTGTAGAGTAGCGTTACTACAAAATGTAAACCTTAATTTCATCATTGTCATTTGACCTTGATCATTCTTAACATTAGTAAAAGGTTTAAAAACCTATAAGAGGTTCGAAATTTCACTGATGCCGTGAGTCGCCCATTGGCTCAAAATTGGTAGAGCGCTGGTACGGATAGCCAGAGGTTGCGGGTTCGAATCCCGGCATGGGTGAAATTTTTAGCCTCTAAATAGGTTTTTAAATTTGTTCCTTAGCACGGGTTAGTGCATTAAAAATAAAAATAGTGTAATTACAAAAAGGTGCATATTTTAATTGAAACTTTTATGATGTACACTTTTTCAGCATTGACTTTATTTACCAATGGCAGGTTGGCATTCGTTTGGTTTGTAAGTCAGTTTGGTGTGGTTTGGTTACACTCAGTTACACTGGTTTTCGTACTAATGTGTCATGTCGCTACTTCTACTCTTTTTTTATGTTCTGTGGTTCTGCTGCACCTACAATACATGAAAATATAAAATTAAGTACCTATTAGAAATATTTTTTGCAAAACAAGCAAAATATGTACAATAAAATGTTTACATTCAGCAAGTTTTTTTTAGTTTCAACTAGTGATTATATACTCTTTGGTTTCAACGACGAGAGAGTTACACCTACACCGAACGCGCTATTCTGCGCGAATTTTGCCATTTATATTTCTTTTCCACTTTATGCTAATGTTAGTGTTAGAGTAGGGTGGTATGGTGGTGGGGTGCGATGCCAGATAACCTTCACGTGTACCCCTCCGCTTTCCGTTCCGTTCTGATTCCATGAACCAGATGGAGGGGCAAGTGGTGGGGTCGGTGCACCCTGAGCGTTAGTCAGTAACTTCTTCTTGTCGGATCTTACTGGCTAACGGCGAATAATCTGGCGGGATGGGTCGCGTGGGCCCTGTTTCACTTTGTGGATCGGGACCCAGGTGACCAACCGAATGAAGGACCGACTGGGGGGGGCGCCGCTGCGCGAAAGCGCGCGCGCCTCGTACCAGTCGGACCAGAGTGGCCGCCGGGACGCGGAGGGTCGGGGGACCCTCCGCCTCCATCACGGCGGGCCGGAGGGCGCCCTTGCGTGTTCCGAGAGTGCCTTCTGGCACGGAGGGGGCCCGCGCGGTCGCTCACCGCCTTCTTTGCTTTCAGAGAAGTGCTGGTGGGCGACGTGACGGGCCTCGCGTGTGGGGCGTGTGGGGGCCAACAGGACATTGGCTCCCATGCGCCCCAACGAGGAGGTGCGCCGCCCTCCTCTAATCCCATTGGACCACACAACAATGGGATGGAGGGGGCGGCGCGTTGGGGCGTGTGGTGGCCAAGGGGTTCGCACTTGGTCACTATGCGCTCCAACGAAGAGATGCGGCGTTCCCTCGCCCCGTCGTTCGGTCCGATGCGATGGGGCAGGAGCGCCGCCGAAGGAGTGCCCGAAAGGGCGCCCGCAGACGGGGTCGCGGAAGTGTTCGTAAGCGTCCCCGTGGCCCCGTCCTTTGCGGTGCGGAGGAACACCCCAGGAGTTTTTGTCGGTATACCGCCCTTTTCAGGGCGGGGAGTCCGACATAACCACTTGCTCCCCGAGCCGGTGGTACCCGTAATTGGGGTTTCTCCTGTGTGAAAAAAAAAGGGTGGTATGGTGGTGGGGTGCGATGCCAGATAACCTTCACGTGTACCCCTCCGCTTTCCGTTCCATCTGATTCCATGAACCAGATGGAGGGGCAAGTGGTGGGGTCGGTGCACCCTGAGCGTTAGTCAGTGACTTCTTCTTGTCGTATCTTACAAGCTAACCCCGAATAATCTGGCGGGAGGGGTCGCGTGGGCCCTGTTTCACTTTGTGGAGCGGGACCCAGGCGACCAACCGATTGAAGGACCGACTGGGGGGGGCGCCGCTGCGCGAAAGCGCGCGCGCCTCGTACCAGTCGGACCAGAGTGGCCGCTGGGACGCAGAGGGTCGAGGGACCCTCCGCCTCCATCACGGCGGGCCGGAAGGCGCCCTTGCGTGTTCCGAGGGTGCCTTCTGGCACGGAGGGGGCCCGCGCGGTCGCTCTCCGCCTTCTCTGCTTTCAGAGAGGCGCAGGTGGGCGACGCGACGGGCCTCGCGTGTGGCGCGTGTGGGGACCTGGATGCGTTGGCCCCCACGCGCCTTAACGAGGAGGTACGCCGCCCTCCCCATCTCATCGACCGGGTCGCAATGGGATGGAGGGGGCGGCGTGTGGGGGCCAAGATCTTACGCACTTGGCCCCTATGCGCTCCAACAAAGAGATGCGGCGTTCCCTCACCCTGTTCCTGCGGGCGGGGCAGGGACGCCGCCGAAGGCGTGCCCGAAAGGGCGCCCGCAGACGGGGTCGCGGAAGTGTGCGCAAGTGTCCCCGTGGCCCCGTCCTTTGCGGTGCGGAGGAACACCCCAGGAGTTTTAGTCGGTATACCGCCCTTTTCAGGGCGGGGAGTCCGACATAACCACTGTGCTCCCCCGAGCCGGTGGTACCCGTAATTGGTACCACCGGCTCGTTTCTCCTGGGTAACAAAAAAAAAAAGAAGGGTGGTATGGTGGTATAACATGACAAAGCCACGAGCGCAGATTAGCTCGTCAGTGTAAGCAAGCAATGCAAGTGTTAACAGATTAAATTGATACTTGGGTCCGAATTTTAAAATTTTTGGTCTGTTCAGTTGATTTGTGAAAAAGTGATTTTTCTCTATTTCTCGGTGATTCCTAGAGTCAAACAAATATCTTTAAAAACTGCAATTTATGTGTATACCCTAATTTGAGGCCGGAGTCATTTCCTTTGTGGATGAGATTTGTGGCGGTGGCGAGCAAGTCGTCAAGTCCATTCGGATTTGTTGCCCGACTGCCATTTTTGGCCGTGCAACTGATGTGCAGCTGTGTTTGTTTGCAAGTTCGCATTGTCCGGCCTGTTCTTCGGACGAAAACTGTTGTCAGCGAAATCCTGTAACATCTACCCGAGTGGTGGCTATTCAGTTTTTTCTGTGGTTTTTGAGTGAGGTGCGTTTTCTTTGGAGCCAAATTGTTTTGGTAAGTAAAACTTGTCGTGTTTGATCACTTATCGAAGATATTTCGTTGTTCTGGCAATCTTGTTTACGTCAGTATATTCTTATACGTTCTTATACTATACATTGCCTCAGGTCCACTTCACACAAAATCTTTAGCTAGGTACTTAAAAATAAGATTTCATTGTTCGGGCATTCTCGTTAATTTTCTTTGGTTCCTGACGCTAGTTCATATCTAAAACTTCATTTACCTACTTAGTACAACATCTTCTATTAGGTACCCAGAAACCTTAACATGGCCTAAACCAAATCTTGCTTATGTACATCAACTTGTCTAATATCTTATCTTTGCCAAGTGCTCTAAAGTACAGGCATCAGATTAAGCTGTTGACATGCACCATTTTATAAAAAACTATAGGATATATAAAAATAATAATCACATAACACTAATAATACAAAGGTGAAAGTTTGTGAGTGTGAATGTTTGTTATTTCTTAAAGTCTTAGCAGCTGGTGCAATTTTCATTAATTTGGTATGGAGTTAGCTGACACCCTGGATTGATTCATAGGTCTGATATGTGTTCATAGGCTACGTATAGATGCGGGAAAATAATCCCATGGGTAAATTAATTATTTTCAATACGAAACTGCGGGTAATATACTGCCGGGCAAAGCTAGTAATAATATAAATGTGAATATATAGTAGCAATACCACTCGCTCACCTTGAAGGAAAACATCGTGAGGAAACCTGGGTGTCTGAGGTGTTCAAATACCTTACTTCTTACTTCCTATGGCGCTACAACCCTTTGTGGGTCTTGGCCTCCTCCACAATCTTCTTCCATGTGTCTCGTGCCTTTGACTCTCTCTTCCAGTGCATCATTCGTTACCGTTATCAACCCTTGTATGTCCCCACTGCTGGGGCACGGGTCTCTTACTGCATCGCAGGAAGGTTAGGCCATACTCCACCACTGGGGCCAAGTCCGGGTTGGTGGAGGATTGTAAGACAGTAGCGGGCCTTACTGTCAGAAGTTATCAAGCCGCCCATAAGGCCTCTGACAGGGCTTAATGACTGCCATAACATGACAGCCGGCACCAACGGCTTAATGTGCCTTGCGAAGCACGGAAGCGCTTGGAAAAATGCCACTAGCGGAAGTCACGGGACGCTCACCCATCCCGTACCTGACCGCGCCTGTTTATGCTTAACCAAGTGATTGATTCCAATCACTCGGTTCGCCTAGGCCACGAGCGCTTCCAGTGCATGTATTTGCCCATCTTTCTGAGGTCGTACCAACGTCCCAAGAGGTCCCGGGTTCGAATCCTGGCTGGAAACAAAAAAAAAACCCCAGGTCTTGGATGTTTACATGTTTGTGATGTCTTTGTTTCTTGTTCCCACGACACGGGCTATCCTAGTGTGGGGCCAGAAGCAATGTATGTGCCTGTATGTAAACGTTATGTTATGTTAACGTTTTCTGGGTCTGCCTCTTGGTGTCTTTTGTTGCGGCCTCCACCTGGTCATAATCTTGGTTGCCCTGTAGTCCGGCATTCTCTCGATGTGACCCGCCCACCTCAGCCGCAATCTGCGTTAGGCACACGTGGTAATTTAGCCCATACACTCTCTCTTTCTGAGAGACAGCTATTGTCCTGCAATGGGACATGTATAAGCTACATAAAAAAGACAAATGTTACAAAGAATTTGTTATCTCGTGTACCGAAAAAGAAATTCCTTATCTTAAACATTTTGTTGCTTAGACCATTAGTGACCTTATCTAATATGTAATTGGTTTGGATTGTATTGCAGTTTGTAACCACAGATAGGGGCATATTTTTAGACCATTCCACCACCGATTATGGGAACACTAACTGTGCCCCGCGGTTCATCGATTTTCCCATGGGAATAAGGTATTTTCCCGCAATAAAATGTAGCCTAAGTGTTAAAATGGCCCCAGCTGCTTAGAACTGAAGAAGTAACCAACATACACACTCACAAACTTTCGCCTTTATGATATTATTAAGTGTGTAATGTGATGTGAAGTGGGATCTGAAGTGATTATAGTGTGATAATCTTGTGTTTTAAAAATCCACTTTACTCTCTAATGGTGGTTAGTTATTAATTAATTGTATGTGTGTGTGTGTGTGTGAATGTGTAAGATTAAGTGTTGTGTGTGAGCCTGTATGTGTGAGAGAGAGTGTGATGTGTAAGTTGCAGCAAATGAGTAGAGAGCTGTAAGAATTTTATAATAATTTTATTTAAGTAGATTCTCTGTCTCGTCATAAGACAGAGTGCTTAATGCGAGTTTTCTCTACTCGATCGCGTTAACGTAAACTCCTATTTCTATGGCATCGAGGAAGCGCCACCTAGCGTCAAGTATGGAAATTAAAATTGCTGAGTGCGAGTTGTAATGGTTTACGTTGAGAAGTGAACACGTTTACCAGCCAAAACACGAATAAACGCGAGTGCGAGTTGTACTGTGACCGCGTTTTGCCAGTTCTACAGTTAACTTACTCATACTCACTACTCAATGCTCGATTAACGCGGTAGTAAAGTTATTCGATTGGATCTGTCAAACTCGCACTAAGCACTCTGTACCGTACTAGGCCGCATGGCGGTATGGCTGACTGCACCGTGCACAGTCCAGCTCACGGGTCTTGTTGTCTGCCCCAAACAGTTGACTTGCCTCTCAATAGTAAAATAAGGGCCGTGCCAAGCGATTGGAATCAATCACTTGAGTTAAGAAACAACAGGCGCGGTCAGGTGCATGGGTGACCGTCCCGAGACTACCGCTAGTGACATTTTTCCGAGCGCTTCCGTGCTTCGCAAGGCACGTTAAGCCGTTAGTGCCGGCCATCATGTATTGGCATTCGTTAAGCCATGTCAGAGGCCTTTCGTAACTGCTGTATCTGTGTACAATAAACACTAGAAATAAATTTAAACTTTCGTTTCTTGCCCATTGTGTTGGCTGCAGGGTTTTCTGGTCAAAGGTTGCCCTGCACACTGACGCCATGGAGCCTTCATTGTTCACAGCGCTGCGAGCGATGCAAGGCCGCTACGGCCAAAGTGACACAGACGATGATGATGTACCAGTCTCGAATAACATCTTCATGAGCGACAGAACGGTCCACAACCTCCATTCCCTCGGGTGGTATGAAACGGAACGTGCAAACGACGACTCCAGGACCCTACAGATAAACGACACCGTTTTCAGAATGGACGATATGATGAACGAATCTGATTCGCAGTACCAGGCGTTCCTTCTAGAAGTAGAGCGGGCGAACGATGAGTTTTTTAAGAATAAATCTCCGGGACAAGGTATCGATGCTTATCGTGTGCCGGCTAGCTCGAATTCTGTCTATGATCGGTCTAGTGGACACCGTCTTGGCATGTCTGCGGCGGCTGCTAATGTGGACTTCGAGGCCTATGGGAATGGTGATTATGATGTGGATAGTGTTGATGATTTGAATCAAGAGGACTATTATCTTGGCGATGAGAAACCTGACGCGGGTGCGGATCTGGAGGAAGATTGTGATGGTGATGAAGAGTCTCTAGAGGAAGATGAAGAGGCTGACGTTGAAGAAAATGGTATGTTCTTAGTTTTATTTTATTTGGAAAGGATTATTTTTGATTTGGTTTTGTACCTGCTTACGTAGTTAATTGACGGCGGGCGATTTTGAGCTGTTAAGTAATCGTAGACTTTAATGTCGTTGTTCTAAGAGAGTTTAGAATAACGAGATTAGACAGATAAAGCATCAGATTAACGTGAGTCTTTTCAAGACTTATGTAATCTATTTAGCGAAACAAAACATTATTAAGTGCATAAAGTTTTAAAAATAAAAAAAACACTGAATTTGTTATCTTTTTCAAATCTGTGCTTTTTCGATCCAAGATAAAAAAGCAACCATTTGAATTGGTCACCTTTTTTCCACTCTGTGCCTTTTCTATAAAAAAAAATCATTTCTATGCGTTGGCCAGCATGAAATAAAAAAAAGTTGATATTTTTTTCATATGAGGGCAGGGCACACTACATTTCCGTTTTCCCGTCCGACTAAATTAAATATGGCGGTCGAGTAAAGTAGTTCCGTTCGTATCGCGCTAAGTTTTTCGACAACTTTAGTAGGTACTACATATTTCGTTAAGTTATTTGCACAGTTTGCATGTTGCGCAAAGCATGAAGTCTAACGACTGTTCGTTTACTTCAAAGAATTTGACTGAGCTCAGTTTTATTACAGTTTCAGACGCCACCGAAGAACTTCCCATTGTGAAAGTGCAAAAAGTTTCCGCCGGCTACATTATTAACTCTAACGTTTACCTCACTTTACCTCAGTGGCATACCCTTTTAACCGACACGGATATTAACCAGACCTACTGCGCTTTGTGTGATGAATACATAGGTGAGTTACTATTTCTTAATTTCTTTTTCGTTACATTTTACCTGATAAGTAATCGCAATTAGACCCGTTTAAATAAATAAATATTCATGGACATATTACACAGGTCTCGTTAGCCCTATACTAAGTACAACTAAATGACTTGTATTATAAACTTAAAAGTGCTAACTCGACTCGTTTAATACATAGAGCCCGTTTAATATAAGCCGGAGCGGTAGAAGGCCGGCATCTCAATCGGAAAGTCGTGGGTTCGAATCCCGTGGGCATTTTGGGTCTCTTTCAGCACCCTCCGCTTGCGGATATCAAAAACTATTTCTTTTAAAGTGTCTATATCTAGGAACGCCATTAATTTAATGTGTTTTGAGCTAAACACTTAAATACACATTTCAAAGTCCATTTCTATTGTCAGTTAACTAATCGTGTTTCAAACTTCTGCGGCTCGATTTGATAATGTAATCAGTTCAATTTAAAAACCTATTTAGAGGCTAAAAATTTCACCCATGCCGGGATTCGAACCCGCAACCTCTGGCTATCCGTACCGGCGCTCTACCAATTGAGCCAATGGGCGACTCACGGCATCAGTGAAATTTCGAACCTCTTTACAATATTCTCTGTATTACGTACATATTAGGTACTCTGTATTGGTGTTTTCTATTAGGGAGTTAGTTAGAAATAGTTTTATTGTTATTTATAAAAGAAAAGTATTTCTTAAAGCGCTGCCGCCGGTGCCAACTATGCGCCACCAATGGAGAAAAAACATACCTTGTTTTTATAATTATACCGCGTCTTTGGAAGAAGTGAACTTGATATATCTTTTACTTTGCTATTAGGTTTATATTTGGCTTACGCAAATATGACCATATCTCCGAGTGTCGCACTAAGCTCAAGTGGCTCCGTATCCGTCTTCGTAGGAGTGCCCACATCATTTCTCTCCTTTACTCAGTACTGTTCAATCCCGCCACCCCTTTATACTCGTATCTTAAAGAGCGCTTTATCTACCCTAGTGATTCCCACAGCCGGGCCCTTCGGTCTGACCAGAACCTGATGCTGAAGATTCCGAGTCATTCGACGAGGTTCTTCAGCAACTCGTTTGCTATCAGGGCCGCCTGGCTGAATGATCTGCCGGTTTCAATAAGGCGCTCTGCTTCCCCAGCTATCTTTAAAAATAAGGTTTATGATTTGTATCTATCACTCTAATTATTTATTTTGTTATTGTTTTTCTTAATGTAGGTATGTATTTCTTTTTATCCTCTTGCGGAACTATTGTAAATAATGTAAGTTTGTATATGTTTATAATAAATTGTTTTATGTATTACATATATGTCATGGTTTATGTAAGTATATTATTTTTAAGTATAAGTATGTATATCAATATTCATATTTGCACCAACTACCCGTCTCACTTTTCCTTCAGCAACTCTCCATCGTGGGTTGCCGCGAACAAATTGCTCTAAGCAATAAGGCCGCCAATTGTACTGTATCTTTGTAATTATGTTTTGTTTGTTTTTCCTGGTGTACAATAAAGAATATTCTTATCTTATCTTTTTTAAAAACCTATTTAGAGGCAAAAAATTCCACCCATCCTGGCTATCCGTGCCAAAGGTCGCGGGTTCGAATCCCGGCATGGATGGAATTTTTAGCCTCTAAATAGGTTTTTAAAATTGTCCTTAGCACGGGTTAGTGCATTAAAAATAATATAATGATAAATCTTATTATATTCTTTTTAACATTATATTTTAACATTATATTTTTAAGGTTTTGATAAAACCTAGTATAAGTAGGTTAAGCTTGACTGCTGATTTAAACTATCAGCGCAGACAACAGAAAAGCCCCCCTTAAAAAAACTTATCTTAGCTAATCAAAATTTACAGGGCGGTTTTTCTGGTAAATTACTAGAATTAGAGTTATTTCTAGAACAACATAGAGTAGATGTACTCTGTGTCACTGAGCACTGGCTACTAGAGTCCCAAATGAATTTTTCTGTAAATAATTATGAAATAGCCAGTTGCTTTAATAGAAAGTCTGCATTGCATGGTGGATCTTTAATAATAGTAAATAGTAGTTTGAAGTATAAAGAACGAAAAGATATTAGCAGACTTTCTGTTGAAAAAGTTGTAGAACTATCATGTGTTGAACTGGCTAAGCATATTGTAGTAAGCGTATACAGGCCCCCCGCCAGTGACTACAGTTTATTTGAATCCGTACTAGAGGATGTTTTAAAGGTAGCTTCAAGTAGTAGCAAGAAAGTTATAGTATGTGGAGATTTTAATATAGACTTGCTGGTAGACTCCGTTTTAAATAACAAATTAAAACTTATTTTCAAGTCTTTTAATTTAGTTAATATTTTCTTAGAGCCTTCTAGGATTACCGAAAACACAGCCACCTGTCTTGACAATGTATTCTGCGACTGTGAATTTTCGCATTGTTCTACAGTAACTTGCTTAAAGTCAGACCACAATGGTCAAATTGTCCACTTTGAAGCAGATTTTAAAAAAAAGGAGCAAGCTATAATTTATCGGCCCATTACAGCAAAAAAGATGGAATTATTTAGAAATTACATACAAAGTAGCTTACCTACACAAAATAATAAGACCCTTAATGCAAATGCTCATTATGGAGATTTATTCAAAGTTGTTTCAGGTAGTTTTGAAAAAGTTTTTAAATTAAAAAAGTTATCATCAAAAAGAAATAAAGTAGCATTTAGTGAATGGGCTACTGCCGGCATCCGAAAAAGCAGGGACACACTATATGCGCTATATGAGAAAAAAACATACACATATGACCCCAGTTTTATACAGTATGTTAAACTATATTCAAAATTATTTAAGGCCGTCTGCCACAAAGCAAAATGTGAGCATATAAAATCAAAAATCCTTCAATCGTCTAATAAATCCAGAACAATTTGGGCTATTATAAATAAGGAAACCGGTAAATCCAAATCAGGAGATCGCGAACTTTCACTTAAAATAGATGATAAATTAATAACCTCAAATGAAGACATTGCTACGGCTTTTGAACAGTTCTTTACAAATGTTCCAATTGTAACGACAGCTCCTTTAGACTCTTCTCCAGCTCTTGCTGAAAGTATTTTGAAAGACAATGTCCCCCCATGCCATCACGATTTTTCGTTCGACTATATTGAAGCCCATACCGTGATTAAATCGTTTAAAAAGCTAAAGCTTAAAAAAACTGAGGACTTATGGGGTATGTCAGTAATAGTAGTTAGCTCAGTAATCGATACCCTAGCACCCCATTTAGCCAAAATCTTTAACAAATGTTTAGATGAGGGTATATTCCCTGATCTAATGAAATATAGTAGGCTCGTTCCTTTATTTAAAAGCGGTGATAAGCAAGATCCCACAAATTTCAGACCAGTCTCAGTTCTACCCGTTTTGAGTAAAATATTCGAGAAGATAGTTCTAGGTCAGCTGCTTACACATTTCAATGACTATCAACTTCTCCATGGTCAGCAATTCGGCTTTACGCAAGGGCGCTCTACAACGGACGCCGGCGTCATGTTAGTTAAACATATATTTAGTGCATGGGAAGAGCGCAAGGATGCTATAGGCGTATTCTGTGACTTGTCGAAAGCATTTGATTGCGTTGACCATAAAACCCTTCTTTTAAAATTAAAGCACTATGGTATAAACGGGAATAGCCTAAAACTTATAACATCATATTTAGAAGGGAGAGTTCAAAGAGCTGATATAAATAGAACTAAATCTTCAGGGTCAGAGGTCAGGATAGGAGTGCCACAGGGATCGATTTTGGGGCCGTTCCTCTTCCTCGTATATGTAAATGATTTGCCGTTCATGGTTCAAAATATGTCAGAGATAGTATTATTTGCAGATGACACGTCTCTTATTTTTAAAATTAAGAGACAAGAAAATGACCTTGACAATACAAATAATGCTCTCTCTCGGGTACTAAATTGGTTTACTTCTAATAACTTATTGTTAAATTCAAAAAAGACGAAATGTATAAAGTTCACTCTTCCAAATGTCAAAACGGTAGACAGCAATGTTTTACTGGGGAATGACAAATTAGACCTTGTGAATGAAACTGTATTCCTAGGTATCACAATTGATGCAAAGCTTCAATGGGGTCCTCATGTAGAAAAATTAGCAAATAGGCTTAGTTCAGCAGCATATGCAGTCAAAAGAATTAGGGAACTAACTGACGTCGCAACTGCTAGGCTTGTTTATTTTAGTTACTTCCATAGTCTTATGTCCTATGGCATACTACTGTGGGGACGGGCAGCAGACATTGAGACCATCTTCGTCTTGCAGAAGAGAGCGATCAGATTCATTTATAGGCTGGGTAGTAGAGATTCGTTAAGAGATTTCTTTAAAGAAACTAACATCCTGACAGTTGCCAGTCAGTATATATATGAAAACATTATGTACGTTAGGAAAAATATCAGTAACTTTAAAACTTTAGGTAGCCAACACAATGTAAATACTAGAAATAAACATAAACTTTTGTTCCCACTATTTAGGCTGGCAAAGGTTAATACATCCTTCATGGGGCATTGTATACGCTTCTATAATAAAATCCCTGAAGATATATTAAGCTTGCCTGAATCGCGGTTCAAAAAATATGTTAAGCACACTTTGTGCCAAAAGGGCTACTATAACATAAAGGATTATTTAGATGACAATGAGGTCTGGAATGAAAGCCAGTACAATGTATGAGTTCTATGTTCAAAATAATTATGTAAACTATGTTAATTAAGGACTTTTGAAAAGACTAAGTTAGGAGTTTTTTTGTCCATTTTTTCTCCTAAATGATCTAGATTTTGAAATGGACACCTAGTTTGAATTGTAACGTTCATTAAGCCGCAGTTTCTGTGCTACTTTGAATAAAACCTTTTCATTTCATTTCATTTCATTTCATTTCATTTCATTTCATTTCATTTCATAACCCTTAACCAAGCAATGTACTTTACAGGACCACATTAAATTGAGCCCTATCAACTTGAAATAAAGTCAAAAACCAATGATAAATTCACACTGCCCATGCCTGGTGAAGGGTTAATGTCCTAACCCGTGCTAAGGACAATTGTAAAAAACCTATTTAGAGGCTAAAAATTCCACCCATGCCGGGACTCGAACCAAATATAGTAACTTTTTAGAACCTACTGACAAGAACCGACATCGGAGAATGTACAAACTTAAGGCGCTTAAGAGCGCTATCTACCGCCACCAATGAAATAAAAATCATAACTTGTTTTATCTACGCTGTTACTATAATACAAATATTATAAAACTGAAAACCAAACTCTTATGACAAACATTACGCATAGGCCAATATATATATATATATATCTGTTTAATAATAACGATGCACCTACAGTCTATTTATTCTTACTTGTCCAATTTAGTAAACAAGATTCTACCCTCATACTGTGACTTTTTAGTCCAAAACTGCCATATTTCCATAAATGAAGTAACTTGGAACACTCTTTTAGATAACACGCTGCCAATTATATAAACATAGTTCATAATAGTTCATGAATTTGCGAGAAAATGTCTAGTTTAGGCATCTAATCTCAACTTTAAGGTTAGAATCTTGTTTACTAAATTGGATAAGTGAGAATAAATAGACTGTATACAACCTCCAGCTGGACCAAGAAGGTTGAGGCTGAGCGCATGCTGAGACGCAGGCGACGCAGAACAGCGCAGCACAGTTCAGTACAGGGCAGGGCAGTTGAGGCAGACTTAGGCCCCCGCCGCATGCTGCGACGCAGCTATTCGCTTCCTAGCTCGTGCCAGTGTTGCCACCTTTAGCCCTTTTCGGGCTAGATCTAGCACTTTTTACCCGAAAAGAGCAATCTAGCCGTTTTTAAGCGATATAAAAACATCGCACCACGATTACCAATTTTATGAAAAAAAATCGTCAGTGTCAGAGGCCTTATAGGCGGCTTGATAACTACTGACAGTAAGACCCGCCTCTGTCTTACAATCCTCAACCAACCCGGACTTGACCCCCGTGGTGGAGTATGGCCTAACCTTCCTGCGATGCAGGAAGAGACCCGTGCCCCAGCAGTGAAGACATACAAAGGGTTGATACAAAAAAAACTATTTAATGATCAAAACTGTTTTTTTTTACAGATTTAGGCACCGACATTGCACATATAGAGGAGTCGGAGCATTTGGACAGCTTTAAACTTTATAAGCCTTTGAAGCGTTTCGAGCTAAGCATTACTAGACTAGTAAGCATTTTAGTTAATCTAGTGCCATTAGTTAGACCTGAGATTACCGCACTTAGCCTCATAGTTGGGCCATTGTACGTAGCAAACACCTCAGACACTAGGGTTTCCTTACGGTGTTTTCCTTCACCGTCGGCGAGTAGTATTGCTACTATAATTTCACAAATGTACATAACTTAGAAAATCAAGTCATTGGTACATGCCGGGGTTCGAACCCACGACCTCCCGTTTGAGAAGCCGGCGTTCTACACCGCTCCGCTACCACCGCTCCAAAGTTAATCTATATAAATAAAATTCAAAGTTCTGACTGACTGAGTCACTCATCACATCACTCATAATTAGTAAATTTTATATTGTTTTAATGTTGCACTACCTGCTAGTCTTGTCTCCAAAACCTAGGTTAGCTGGTAGATAATGCTAAGTAGCATTAAGCTCGCCTGTGTGCAATTTTTTTTTATGCAATTAAGAATTTTAATAATAATAATAATAATAATAATAAACGCCAAGCCAAAGCCGTTGGACCTAGGAAAGCTGAAATTTTGCACAGAGGGTCTACATATAATGTAGGCAAGGAATAAGATCGGATTTTTTTTTTAATTCAACCCCTAAGGGGGCGAAAAGGGTTGCCAAAATTTGTACGGGAGGGAATGTTGTCTAACACGATTGATTGAACACGTGTTTCGCCGTTTTTTTTTTAAATTTAACCCTTAAGGGAGTGAATGGGGTTGCAAAACTTTGTAGCTACTAAAGTCCACGCGGACGGAGTCGCGGGCAAAAGCTAGTTATTATATATGTCACAGTCAAAACTCTTAAACGGTCAAAACTAGTTTTGACTCCTAAAATCAGTTTCCTGTGGGTTACACTCAGAAAGAGGTTCTCTAAAGAGGGTCGAAATTTCGCTGATGCCGGCACTTGCCCATTAGCTCACTTGAGAGACCGCCGGTACGGTTAGCCAGTGGTCGCGGGTTCGATTCTCTCTCTCTCTCTCTTCCTTTCGAAAACTAGATAGATAAATAATAACTGACTAAATCATTACGTAGATGCAAAAGCCCATTGCACTTTCCTCCATTCCAGATACGCACAAAGTACCACTGCGGCGTCTGCAACGTGCTATTCGACGACCAGGAAGACGATAATCATGTGGACGCGAAACAGCACGGCGACAACATGCTGTTTGCCATCAACAAGGCCTCCGACATAGTTTACGACTACAACCTAGACAAGAGCCTTGACGACACGTCCGAGCCAAGAACGGACCCCCTCAACAAACCCACTCAAGACCGTATCACCTACCCAATCAACACTCCAAATAACATGAGTTACAGCGCCTGCTTTACCAAACCTCACTCCACCACCGCTCAGTATGAGACGACTGAACAAAGCGACTACGAGGACACGTATGAAATACCCGATACACAAACTCCAGGTGTGTCTTACGCAGCCATGGCTAAGAAGATCAAGATCGATGAGCTCCCGGACTTCCTCAAGATAGATCTGGGCGATAAGCTCGTGACGGTGATGTTCGATTCGTGGCATATGATCATTTCCACTAGTGTCAATCAGATGTATTGTATGGCGTGTCGGGTGTACGAACATAAGCGGGCCAAGGCCGACCATTGCAGATCCAGTACGCATCTGGAGAAGCTGATGAAGTGTACCGTGGTTCAGGTGTACGGAACGCATCTTATTAGGATGGTAAGTGGTTATATTCTTTTTAATGCACTAACCCGTGCTAAGGACAATTTTAAAAACCTATTTAGAGGCTAAAAATTCCACCCATGTTGGGATTCAGCCAGATGTCGCTGCCTGTACGTAATATAGAGAATATTGTAAAGAGGTTCGAAATTTCACTGATACCGGTCAGTCGCCCGTTAGCTCAGTTGGAAAGAGCGCTGGCACGGATAGCCAGAGGTCGCGGGTTCGAATCCCGACATGGGTGGAATTTTTAGCCTCTAAATAGGTTGTTAAAATGGTAAGTGGTTTTTTTTTAAATGGATGTTAAGTCAACTTGAGGCGCTCGTGGCCTAGTCTAACCGAGTGATTGGAATCAATTACTTGAGTTAAGCAACAACATGCGCGGTCAGGTGCAGGATGGGTGACCGTCCCGTGACTACCGCTAGTGGCATTTTTCCGAGCGCTCCCGTGCTTCGCAACGCACGCTAAGCCGTTGGTGCCGGCTGTCACGTAATGGCAATCGTTAAGCCATTTCAGAGGCCTTATCGGCGGCTTGATAACTTCTGACAGTAAGGCCACTGCCTTACAATCCTCCACTAACCCAGACTTGGCCCCCGTGGTGGAGTATGGCCTAACCTTCCTGCGACGCAGGAATAGACCCGTGCACCGGCAGTGGGGACATACAAGGGTTGATATCGAAGTTTACGTTAATGAAAGTAAAAGGTTAATTCAAAGTAGCACAGAAACTGCGGCTTAATGAACGTTACGAGTGCAACTAGGTGTCCATTTGAAAATATAGATTGTAT
Organism: Yponomeuta sedellus; assembly: GCA_934045075.1. Classification (NCBI taxonomy): domain Eukaryota; kingdom Metazoa; phylum Arthropoda; class Insecta; order Lepidoptera; family Yponomeutidae; genus Yponomeuta; species Yponomeuta sedellus. The sequence continues at coordinate 3,194,029 of OW203750.1, read as the reverse complement.
TGAAGAAATATGGACAAAAAACTCCTAACTTAGTATTTTCAAAATCCTTAATTAACAGAGTTTACGTAATTTTAATAAAACCCTAGCTGACCCAGCGATCTTCGTACCGCCTAACAGTCGATTCGTTATTTTCTATTATTTTTCTCTCCGTGTGAACAATCCTCGTACCTCAAGGAACATTGTAAAAAAAGAATTAGCGAAATCAGTTCAGCTGCTCTCGAGATTTGCGCTTACCAACACATTCAGCGATTCATTTTTATATTATAGATAGATAGACTAGCTGACCCAGCGAACTTCCTACCGCATAACAGTCAATTCTTGTATTATTTTTTATATTTCTCTTCGTAAGAACTATCCTCGTACTTCAAGGAATATTGGAATATCGTGCATTGTACTGCCTTTAATTCCAGACATCATTGTCATCTAAATAATCCTCTATTTTGTAGTAGCCCTTTTGGCACAAAGTGTACTTAACACATTTTTTGAACCGCGTCTCAGGCAAGCTTGGCAAACGCTTAGTTTTTGCTCATTGAATACGTCATATAACTCGCATGAAGTTGCCTACAATCTATTTCCAAGGAGGACTAACTCGCTTCATCCATTTTCAGGTGGACTCGAAGCTGTACCACTGCGGCCACTGCAACAACTTACAGCCAATAGACTTAATGGAAGAACACGTAGAACAATACCACCCTAGAAGCTCCCGCGCGCCCGGCCCGCCAAAAACTCAGGAGAATCACCAGAATCACTCTGGGCAAGCCGAAAACCAAGTGCCTGCCCCGAGTCATCATTTGAACCACGGAAACGATCAAGCAGCCGGTAGTAGTCGGGCTTGGAATCATCAGAGTCATCCCTTGCTCGGTTTAAGTCTATCTTATCGTGACAATCATCAACCAGTTAGTTCAAGTCCATCTAAGAGCCAGGGCAGTAATCAACTACCTACTACCGTTCAAGCTAAGCACCAAGAGATTAATCAACTAGTAACAAGCGTAGTCCCTAGTCCTCAGAGCCATCAGTTTATCATTCCTATTCCAGCTAATAATAACGGATTTAACACTGCCGCGTCATCCAATAACCACGTGTCCGGCGCGATTCAAACGCGTAACATTGAAAATCACCTCCAAACTAACTCCGTACTAGTGCAGAATAACGAAAATCAGCACCGTGATAGTCCCGTGACTGAAGCTGTGAAAGAAGATACGAATTTACAACGCCTTAAAGCCTCGGGCCTCTCGAAAACTACGGAATTTATCAACGATCCAGCTCCTGAAGACGTTAAGCCGAGCAGTCCTGATAAAAGTTCACAGAATAACTTAGCTGTCACACAGAATAGTGAAAGAAAAATCCCCAGTCCTACGGACCCCATAGAAAACTTTCAAAGCACTTGGGCTGAGCGCAGTCCGGCTAAAGCTTCGCCACAGAGTAAGGAGGCTAAACCTGCAACAGACGTTACTTCTAATGCACAGATTAGCACAGATAACTCTAAGAAACGGGAACCTTCTAGCAGTTTAGAAACTAACGCTTCGACGCCGCCTGTACAGATTCAGCCGCCACCGGCTCCTACTGTTCCTGTTATAAACTTTCAGCCGGATTTCGTCAAAACTATCCATCAGTTCGGATACAAGCTGTCTGTGCATATACTGTCACTAAATGCTATTATTAAAATGCAGTTTTTCTATAGGTAAGTAAGTAAATAATTTGTTTCCAAGAAGACAATACAAATTGAAATAACTTCTAAATAGACAGTGAAGGGGTCTCTTCCTGCATTGCAGGAAGGTTAGGCCATACTCCACCCACGGGAGCCAAGTCCGGGTTGGTGGAGGATTGTAAGACAGTGGCCTTACCAGGAAGCGACCCGTGCCCCAGCAGTGGGGACATACAAGGGTTGATAACGAAACAGTGGAGGGTATTATATTATTTTTAATGCACTAACCCGTGCTAAGGACAATTTAAAAAAACTCTGTACGTGATACAGAGGATATTATAAAGAGGTTCGAAATTTCACTGATGCCGGTGAGTCGCCCGTTAGCTCAGTTGGAAAGAGCGCTGGCACAGATAGCCAGAGGTCGCGGGTTCGAATACCGGCATGGGTGGAATTTTTAGCCTGTAAATAGGTTTTTTGAAAGTGGAGGGTATTACAAAAAAATGGTTTATGTTTCCCGGCAGTCCCCGAATCAGGCTAGGCCTGTATCTTGGGGACTTTTATTAGTGTGCACTACCGCAGTCAAGGGGGCCATCCATATATTACGTCACAGGAATTTCGTGTTTGACTCCTCCCTCCTTGTCATAGCCGAGAGCTTAGTGCGAGTTTTTTAACTACTCGATCGCGTTAGCGTAAGCTCATATTTCTATGGCATCGAGGAAGCGCCACCTAGTGACAAGTATGGAAATTAAAATTGCTGAGTGCGAGTTGTAATGGTTTACGTTGAGAAGCGAACACATTTACCAGCCAAAACACGAATAAACGCGAGTGCGAGTTGTACTGTGACAGCGTTTTGCCAGTTCGAACGGTTAACTTACTCATACTCACTACTCAATGCTCGATTAACGCGGTAGTAAAGTTATTCGATTGTATCTGTCAAACTCGCACTAAGCACTCTAGTCACATTTCTGAGACTCCCCTCCCTACTGTGACGTCACGTATTATGCAATTTCACATTAATCTAGATTCTTCCCGCGGGTGTTGTAAAAGGCGACTAAGGGACACAAGCCGGGGGGTGGGCAGCAGCGCCCCCTGCAGTACAATTCCACCGAACTGCGATCCCCAACCCGCATACCCAGCGTGGGGATTATGGGCATTACCCCCTATGATAGCACAACGCTATACTAGTCCACTGCTGGACATTGCCCTCCCCTAAAGAGCGGTCAATGTCCAGCAGTGGACTAGTATAGCCTGACGATGACGATGAATTTGAATAGCAGCTCCGAAATTAGTTAATACTAGCTGTGCCCCGCGGTGTTACTCGCGGTTTATCGATTTTCGCATGGGAATAATATATTTTCCCGGAGTAAAATGTAGGCTATGTGTTAATTCAGGGTGTCAGCTAACTCCATACCAAATTTGATTAAAATCCCTCCAGTCGTTTAGACGTGAAGAAGTAACAGACATGCAGACTTACAAACTTTCGCTTTTATAATATTAGTGTCCATATCAAGAGTTGTTGTCTTGAGTATCCATTTCGCTAACCCACTGACGGCCTCTGTCGCGCAGCGCTAGTGAATCTGCCTGCCATGCAAGAGGTCCCGGGTTCGAACCCCGGCGGAACCCCGGTGTGGGCCAGAAGCAATGTATGTCTTCTTCTTCAGGCTATGTTAGTCCAATGCTGGACACAACCCTCCCCTGATGAGCGCCATAGCGCAAGGTTGTGCCATCATTGGGGGGTAATGCCCATAATCCCCACGCTGGGCATACGGGTTGGGGATCGCAGTTCGGTGGAATTGTACTGCAGGGGGCGCTGCTGCCCGCCCCCCGGTTTGTGTCTCTCAGTCGCCTTTTAAGACACCCGCGGGAAGAACTTGGGTTGGTGCTATTCTAGGCCGACACCACACAGCAATGTATGTTTGCCACGCTGACTGTAAACGCGAATGCCCCGGGTTCGATCCCCGGCCAGTTTAAACTAGGAAACAAACTTTTTTTCGTTTGTCTCGGGTCTTGGATGTTATCTATGTATTTATTGTACTACATCTATCGTCGGGTTGACACCTGTAATACAATTATACCTGTAATACAGAGAATAGTGTAAAGAGGTTCGAAATTTCACTGATGCCGGTGAGTAGCCCATTAGCTCAGTTGGAAAGAGCGCTGGCACACATAGCCAGAGGTCGCGGGTTCGAATCCCGGCATGGGTGGAATTTTTAGCCTCTAAATAGGTTTTTAAAACCTGTAATATATGTCATTTAGTTGTACTTAGTATGGGTCTAACGAGATCTGTGTAATATGTCCATGAATATTTATTACTAGCTGACCCAGTGAAGTCCGTACCACCTAACCTTCGATTCTTTTTTTTTCTCTCCGTAAGAACCATCCTCGTACTTCAAGGAATCTTCTAAAAAAAGAATCAGCGAAATCGGTTCAGCTGCTCTCGAGACTTGCGCTTACCAACACATTCAGCGATTCATTTTTATATTATAGATAGATAGACTAGCTGACCCAGCGAACTTCCTAACGCATAACAGTCAATTCTTGTATTATTTTTTAATTTTTCTCTCCTTAAGAACCACCCTCGTACTTCAAGGAATATTCTAAAAAAAGAATTAGCGAAATCGGTTCAGCAGCTTTCGAGATTTGCGCTTACCAACACATTCAGCGATTAATTTTTATATTATAGATGTGTAACATTGCAGGTGTGTCTTCTGCGATGTGAACGTGGAAGAGGCTTTACTTCTGGAGCATATGCTGGACTATCGTCATGTGGCTCTCATACCGACCGCTCCATACTTACCAGAGTGCTCCCTCCATCTTATTAGACGGGTGAGTGCTGTGTCATATTTGATTCAATTGAAAAATTCTTTATTACACAAAAAAAGGGATTCGTACTTAATACATTAGACAGACAGTAACCTTATCACTAAATATCGCAAGAATGTCCCATATAATATGCCGTTAATGTAAATATTGTTATTTGTTTTCAGATAAGGTTCTTCGCACACTGCGCCATCTGTAACATGGTACTCCCAAATGACCAAATAGTGGTAATGTCCCATAACGCCAGCCCCGCCCACTCGGAGCTGCTCAAGAGAGCTCTAGGTAAGTTTCTTTCTGTCCTGATAGAGATAAAAAGCGTTAAGCCGTTGGTGCCGGCTGTCGTGTATTGGCAGTCGTTAAGCCGAGGCAGAGGGCTTATGGGCGGCTTGATAACGTCTGGCAGTAAGGTCCGCCACTGTCTTACAATCCTCCACCAACCCGGACTTGGCCCCTGTGATGGAGTACGGCCTAACCTTCCTGCGATGCAGGAAGAGACCCGTGCCGCAGCAGTGGGATGTACAAGGTTGATATCGATATTGAACTGAATAGGCTATTTGACAGGTTTCTGAAAACCAACTTAGATTTTTCGTTGCGGTTTAATAACTGCTCAGAAAGTGATAATTTTTAAATATTTCTTGTATTTATTCTAAAAATGCAAATAATAATTAATTTTCAAAATAAGTCGCTGAAACGCTATCTTGAGCAATATGGCGTTAGTGACGTCACTGGTCTGTAAACAAACGCAAAGTCCACTCTCGGGTTCCCTGATCCAGTTTTACTGACGTGTGACATCATTATAGATTCGACCGATCCTGGCGGTTTTCGATAAAATTGCACACATTATCAAGTTTTATCTTGCCTTCAGCATGAACCCATTGTGTCCCCACCGAAGGGCACGGGTCTCTTCCCTGAGGAAGGCATTGGCCATGCTTCTCCACGGGGGCCAAGTTCGGGTTGGTGGAGAACTCCTACAATATGTTAACTTTAAACGAAGAAATCTTTCAGGTTTCACAGCACCCTCATTGGCCAATCCACCGTTGCCAGGCTATCCAAACGGCCACATCCAGCCCGGGACTCCAACCCTGACCATGGTCCCACCAATACCCTTACCTCCCCTGATACCTTTACCACCTGGACCCAACGCCCCAAATGTCCCAATCCACAGTACTTCATTCACCGTCCCACCACCCATGCCCTCTCCAACTTCCAACGGGGCGGAGACAAAAATTGAAACGGGTCCCAAGCATACAGAAAAGATCAAAAACGAAGATGTTAAGCCAGTTAAGAAGATTAAGGCCACACCTGTAGAAGAATTGCTAGTGGAATATACAGAGGAATTGTACTTGGTCAAGCAGAGGAAGCAGCTGATGAGAGTTGAAAGAGACGCATTGAATACTATAGTTTCTTGCGGCGATGGCACGCTGTATTGCTTTGTTTGCGAGACTAACATTGGTACTGGAGACTCTATGGCGCATATCGGCGATAAGGGACACAGGAAGTGTCTGACGGATTGTAAGATGTTGAGCAATTGCGGGAATAGCCTGCTGAGACAGGTGAGTGAAGGATTCTCTCTAGCCAGAACTCTATATTAGTCCACAGCTGGACATAGCCCTCCCCTAATGAGCGCCGTAGTGCCCTGTCTTCAGCTTGCCGCATCCAGCATCTGCCGGCAGTTTTTCGCAGATGGTCATCCCACCTGGGTGGCGAGTCTCTAAAATGCACAGTTGTTCAATAGAATTGAATAAATAAAATCCATTTTTATGCACAACTAGCTGGCCCAGCGAACTTCGTACCGCCTAACAGTCAATTCTTTTTTTTTTTTTTAATTTTTTCTCTCCGTAAGAGCCATCCTCATACTTCAAGAAATATACTAAAAAAAGAATTAGCGAAATCGGTTCAGCTGCTCTCGAGATTTGCGCTTATCAACACATTCAGCGATTCATTTTTATATTATAGAATAGTTAGTGTTCTCTATCTATTAATCTAATCTAATCCCCCCTCTTCAACTCCAGCTCGACAACATGTTCCATTGCGCCACGTGCAACGTGGTCGTCCAAAAGAAGTACCTGCAGCGCCACTTAGACTGGTACAAGCACCTGAGGAGCATTGAAGACGCTTTCTGCAACTCTGAGAACGACAAACTGAACGAAGATCAGCTGGAGATACCCAAGATAGATGTGCCAACGCAGAAGGAGCGGCTTAACGTCAAAGACAAGGCGAAGTTCGTGATACATTTTGCGTTTGTGATTGACCGGAATCACGGGAGGAAGGAATCCAACGATAGTGTTGTGAACGGGGACGGTCAGGAGAGTGTTGTTGTGAAAAAGATGAACAAGATCGTGATTTTGAAGGGTGAGTAGCTACTATTGTCTTCATCGTTATATTTGTCGTCAGGCGAAGGAAATATGAGAAGCGCTCGTGGCCTAGTCGAACCGAGTGATTGAAATCAATCGCTCGAGTTATGCAGGCGCGGTCAGGTGCCGGATGGGTGGCCGTCCCGTTACTACCGCATTTTCTGAGCGCTTCCGTGCTTCGCAAGGCACGTTAAGCCGTGGGTGCCGGCTGTCATGTAATGGCAGTCGTTAAGCCATGTCAGCGGCCTTATGGGCGGCTTGATAACTTCTGACAGTAAGGCCCGCCACTGTCTTGCAATCCTCCACCAACCCGGACTTGGCCCCCGTGGTGGAGTATGGCCTAACCTTCCTGCGATGCGGGAAGAGACCCGTGCCCCAGTAGTGGGGACATACAAGGGTTGATAACGCAATATGTAACTGTGAATGGGCATTGTCTTTTTTGTTTTTTATTTTTCATTTTTATTTTATAAAGGAGGAAAAACAGAATTAACAACAAGCACTTAAATACAGTAAACTACTTAGCTTATTAAATTTTGTTAATTCCTAACCATTCCTCACCGCTAGATAAGAGCTTAGTATGCGATAGGAGTAGAATAGGTATATAAAATTCATGAAGACAATCTCTTGATACTTAAAAAAAATAATACAAACAATACAGAGCATCTATACTATGTATACTTAGTAATTTGCAAGAAAAAAAAAATTACGTGAAATTTGCTGATAGTTTAACTATTACTTTAACTATTAAACTCAATGAGATAAAAATTAAATAATATAAATTTTAGACGCACTTATATCAAAATATGGCTAAGTAGGTAATTATGAGCAAACAATTACACAGCAAAGTATGACTTACAAATTTCTTAAAATTAAAATAAACAACCGCCTGCAACACTGTTTGGAAAGAAAAAATATGTCTTCATCTGTGAAGGAAATATTGTAGGTATCTCACATTCGATACAATGGTGCTCTCTTACCGGCATTGGTTCTTGTAGTGCCTAGCGAAAAAACACGCATTCTTCTTTGAGGCCGGATAGGTACTCTCAGACATATCTTTGCTAGAAGATCGGGGCAGTTTAGCTGTGAGGTGCAGATGCCCCGGAGAACATTCAAGTCAGCCAATGTGCGACGGTCTTTCAGTGACAACATATTATATTTTTCCAATAATTCTGAGTAAGACAGTTTTGGGCTTCTCATTCTAAAGTTAAGGGCACGAAGAAATTTTTTTTGGATCATTTCTAACCTCTTGTTATACACTTCATAGAGAGGATTCCACACAACTGATGCGTACTCGAGGTGTGATCGTACTAGTGATTGATACAGTGTTATGTAGGTTTCGGGTTTCTTAAATTTCTTGCAAATACGCAGTATAAAACCTAACATACGGTATGCTTTATTTACTGCATACTCTATATGCTCATCAAAAAGTAATTTTGAGTCGAAATAGACACCTAAGTCACGAATTGACATTACTCTGTCCAGATTGCACTGACCCAACTGATAAGCATTGCAAATAACGTTACGGCTTCTGGAAAAAGTGATGACTTTACATTTATCATTGGCTAGAGAGATCTTATTATTAACACAGTAATCATAAAACGTATTGAGATCGTGCTGTATCAATGAGCAGTCGGTTGTGCTTTTAATTTGCTTGAATATCTTGAGATCATCAGCGTAAAGAAGATAATTGCTATATTTAAAGCACTCACCGATATCATTCAAAAATATTACAAATAGCAATGGCCCTAAAATTGACTCCAAGAGCTTGGGGGACTCCAGAGCTTACGGTAGAGGCAGAAGATGTATAGCCATTAATTGTAACTGCTTGAAGTCTACAACACAGGTAAGAGGAAAACCAGCGTAGTAAGTTTCCTTTGATGCCGTTAAAGGAGAGCTTTTTCAAAAGAAGCAAGTGGTCCACTCTATCGAAAGCTTTTCGAAAGTCAGTATAAATAGAGTCAACTGCGATTAAGAATAGTTCTGTTTTTATGCAGGTTCCTTACGCTAACTTCCTTCCACAGACGAGGTGTTTAAAATCAAATGGGAGCATTGGCACGGATTGGTCTCGTACAAGAATGGTTACAAGTGCAAGATTTGCAACGTGGACTTCGAAGAGGAGGATTGGAAGATCCACGTTCAGGACTCGAAGCATGTTGCCAACTTGGAGAAGCCAATGATAGAGGAGCTAGGCAGGGAACTGTTGAGACTGGTGAGACACCGTTCCATTTTATTCAGTTTTGTTCCATTCCAATCCATTGTATTCCATGCTGTTCCGTTTCATTGCAAATTATTCCGGAATGATATTTTATGTAGTGAGCAGCACTTTCATTTATTTATTTATTAAATTGCCCAACGTTACACTGTCAATAATATTCCTAGAATAATATTATTTTACACCCTTACTAATAAACTTGGTGTCAGTGAAAAAAATTTAAAAACCTATTTAGAGGCTATAAATTTTTTTTCCACCCATGCCGGGATTCGAACCCGCAACCTCTGGCTATCCGAGCCAGAGGTTGCGGTTTCAAATCCCGGCATGGGTGAAATTTTTTGCCTCTAAATGGTTTTTAAAGGATGATGGGCACAAATGTATGGAACCTGGTCCTGGCACCAATCGGAATGAGTAATACGTCGTTGGAAAGGTATTTTTTTGTAGAATAAGAATAATCCAAGCGCTAGTCCCGATTTTCTGTCCAATTTGAGTAATCATACGTTAAAAGTTTTTTTTTATTTAATTTTTTTTCTGTTGTTTTAATTCTTTTTGATATTTTTTCGAAATTGTATATCGATTTTAATTATAAATGATCAGCATTGATTATTATATTATCATTGTTTGTTTATTATCGAAGTAAATAAAACAAGTTCAGAGTAAGTTTTATAGTTTAATGTGTTTCATCCATGATAATGTTATTTAAAAATAGTGCTGGTTCAGTAAAGCCTTCATGTCTAGCATATCCTAAATACCACACAATAGATATAATATGCGCACAGGAACCTATCGTGCGGCGTCCTGTCAAACATGTGCAATAATGTTGTAATATGTTTCTACTATTTCTGTCTAATAATATATAGCAAAAATATTGTTTTGATCGTACATGTCGGGACTGTATGCGTGCACGCAACAGCCACGCATCTTCGTGGATCCCATATTCATGGATATCCTCCAAAGCAGCTTCTCTATAAGTTTCTATATGATAAAAGCCGTTGTTGAGGTGCTCGCTGCAATATGATTTTGCCAGTTTTAACTGATATGTCCCCAATGACAGCAAAATCACGTCCTGTTCCCTCAATCGTGGAAAGTCTTGAATGTCATTTGCTTCCAATCTCTGGAAATTGGCTCTTCTGTTGTTTAATCTTTTTGCTTCTACATAATCATATAACACGTTTGGGGTTTGCCTTCTTTCAACAATTTTTTGTAAAAAAGCTTCTGCGTGTTGGCTATCGACAATAGGCCTGTGGAAGTGATTTGTAATTGCTGCTGCAATCATAAAATCCCCGAACATATTAGGCATTGTGTTATTAAAATATTTTTGGCGCAACAGCTTGAAATCTCTTTTGAAACGCCCGTTAACCACTTCCACTACCCATCGGCACATTGTCACCAGCCGGGAATCATTTGCTTGAGAAGTCGTGAGCTGCGACTCTTCCCGGTTCTTCGTCGGGGGGACGTGAAATTCGTAGCCACATGCTTCTATATGCTGCAGACTATCCCTGAACCCGCGGTCCAAAATAAATACGTCATTCGGCTGAAGCAATATATGAAGGGGATTTTCCTCGTCAGTCATTAAGTCGCTCATTATCTGCGCATCAGTTTTTGTTGCAGCGTATGGTCCTTTAACATCTATAATGTATCCGTCAGTGGTTACGATTAAAAATGGTTTCAACAAGTTTTGGAACTTGTGTAAACTTGTGTAGGATTGCCTCTGAAACAAAAAGTTTGAACTCTTGTATATATAAATATACGTACCATCGCAAATAATAATGGCTTTATTGTTGTCTTCATTTCCATACAGTGCTTTTGGAATCCTCAAGTTTCTCTCCAATATATCTTCTCTATTCATGTGATCCACTCCCAAGTGTCGCACAACGTAGTCAGTGCTAAGACACTCTCGTGCGATGGCCAACTGGCGTTCGAGTCTTCTCCGAGACATGTTAAACAACGTCGCAAGTCTCGCGTTGGGTTCTCCTGTGCGTAGTTTCGTTAGTAAAATGCCCAAAGTGGTTCTGGGATCTGCACTTCTATTTCTTAATAATGGATTTTGCTCTAAGATGGCATTAAATTCATCATTAGTACGTCCAGTCCAAAAGTGCATTTCTTCTTCATTCATGCCTCGGTCGCTAAAACGTAATCTGGGTGAGTTTAAGGCATTTCGCATTAGGTCACAAACATCCCTGAAGTGGGCAGCCGTAAAGTCATGGGAAATGTTGCAATGTTGGGGCAAATCATCCCAATCATTCCCATTAAGGTGATCGTGACATACTCTGGCACTGTCGGGGATATACAATTTATGTTGAGAAAATACGTGAAAATTCGATGGCGGGTTTCATTAGCGCAGCCATGAAAGATACAATGCGTCGCGGTATTAGGTGCTCTCATATATTCAGGAATATGAAGCATTTCTTCTAATTGCGGTTGTAGTTGTTCTTGCGGTTGTAGTTGTTCTTGGGGTTCTGCTTGTTCTTGCGGCTCCGGCTCGGGTTGAGGGTTTGCATGACCTCTAGTCTCATTTTCGGCTCTTTGCCAGCATCGGTAACATACTCTTCGGGTGTTGTCAAACACGACCTGAAAATGATATATGAAAATGTAAGGAAAAGAAAAACAACTTTGGTTTCCGAAAAATACCTAACAAAATAACGCATTGGGGGTCATTTGTGGGAGGGATTTGTTTTTCTGTCAGAAGGTGTGCGAATCGTCAAATATATGCCACAGATTCACAGATTTCTCAGAGATCTGGTTGCGGTTTTCTGTAGTTGTGTGTACGAAAACAAGGCATACACACAACCACACAAAACCGCAACCACAGTAATTGGTTGTGGTTTTGTGTAGGCCTTGTTTTGGTGGTAAATACATCGTGGAAGACGTAAAAGTGAAAAAGGAATCACTTGAATGTTCTACACATACACTAATCAGCCCGGCCGCGCGCAATCCCCCAAGCGCTTAGTGTACAGACGTATGTACACTATGCAACGCTCAGATTGGACTCTTTTTATCTATGCTCTGTGCATTCTCTATGGACAATATCTGTTGTTTTATTGGCCAATGGTTAGTAAGGATTACTTTCGCCAACCAATCAAATGACGTGACGTGGAAAAAAATTGAATTATCATCGAAACCACATGAGCTTGCTAGGTCAGACGCCATTTTGCGTTTTCGTCGTGAGTTGCTCCGCTCGCTAAAGTTTTATAAGTTATTTAGAGAAGGCAACGCTGCGTATTTGTTCATGTGTTATATATCAAATTACTGGGAAAAGTGTGTAGATTATGTTTCAAATAATAGTTTCGTTGTATTTGATGGAAAAGAAAGTGAAAAAAGCCTCGAACTTTTAGCCCGGATTGTGCCGCTTGTATGGGCGGTCAGTGTCATTTTACCTCTTCCTGGTAATTTTTCATTTATAGCTTTATTTTGGTGAATTAGAGTATGAAAATTGTGTAAACAGTAATAGATAATATGCAGATCATATTATAAGTGTTAGTTCAGTGCTAGTGAATGAGTAATTAGTGAAAATAGTGAGACAAAGTTCAAAGTAGTGTCAAAATGGCGTGGATAGTGAAATTCATCTCGTCATTTGAATATCATGTAAGTTTATTGATAATTTTATTAGCATTACAAGTATAATAACCGGATAGGGCATTTTATGCAGATTGTAGTGATATATAACACTTATTGAATAATTACGTAGTACTTTCTCTAATTTGAGAAATGCGGAACTGTGTTCACAAAAAAGATGCAAAAAAATGGCGGTGCGAAATGACCCTGCACTATGCGGTACCTTTGAACTTTCTTTTTTCCGAGCGCGCGGGGCGCTAGAAGGGTTAAGCGACCAGAATCACTTATCAATCGGTTTTCACTTTTACGTCTTCGTTACCTCATTTACTACTAGAATAGATCTGGGATGCAGTTGCACATGATTTCAATTGGTTTCCTTTTATATCGAAGGTTCAGTGAGGATCGAGTGGAAAAAAAAAGTGCAATAGGTACAAACCTCCAGAGCAGCGTTTTCTCGTATAAATGTTACTAGCTCCACGTGTGTTCTTGTCAAGGCTTCCGACAGAACGCGTACTTGATATCTGCCTCGGTATAGCCCTCTTCGGCACATTACACAGTTACGGTAACGTTCCATTGCAACGAAACAATCCAATCGTTAAGCACCCAAGTCCAATATAAAGCCACGGTCAACAAATAAAACGGGTAACAGAGTCCAAAATGATGCCAAGGTCAAAGTCGATGTGAACAATGAGGAGCGTAATAACGTAGCACTTAACACAATATCAGCAAACGACTGACTACCTGCGCAAGCGGCCAAGCGTTCCTCACCCTAACATACCTGCCCCCGCGCCGTGTCCCGGAGCGCGAGAGGGGTCAAAACCGAATTCCAGCGTTACCCGTGACCGTGAGTGGGAGAGAGAGCGCAATGTCGCTGTCTCGCTCTAATGATTTATGACAGAGTATGCATAGATGTGATTTTCGTAAAAATCATGAGCGTCGGTTGAGTTAAACCAGAGATATGAATTTTTCTAATTTCTATTTAGAGCAAAAAATGGTACTTTCCGACGAGCATATTTCAAAATGGACAATTCATACGGATTCGTCTTCATAGAATTTATTTTTTCACTTGAAAAGAGCTATCCAACGACATATGACTCATCTTGATTGGACATAAGGACCAAAACGCCCATCATCCTTTGTCCTTAGTACGGGTTAGTGCATTAAAAATGAAAATAGTATAATTAAGTGAAAAAAATTAAAAAATATTTATTTAAAGGAATAGTTGCAAATACTTAAATTCTGGTGTTTATATTAAGTATTGTAATATAAACACAAGAATAGGCATGCGGGAATATTTTTATATTGGGAAAAAATGTGGTACTGTAAAAAAAGCTTGTACAAAAATTTTTTGCTTAAATCTAAACAAAAAACTTACGATTAGCTTCTGACGCTGTGTTAAAATCCTGTGCTAGAGCAAGCAGTGCCAGTTCCCCACGGAATTAACATATGTTAATTTAAGCTTGGTTTGTTCATTACAATGTAGTTCTGAAAACCTATTTAGAGGCCAAAAATTCCGCCCATGCCGAGACGGTTCGAAATGTCGCTGATGCCGGCACTTGCCCATTAGCTTACTTGGGAGAGAGCTGGTACGGTTATCCAGAGGTCGCGGGTTCGAGTTCCGGACATAGGCGGAATTTTTAGCCTCTAAATAGACTTTTGAAATTGTCCTCAGCACGGGTTAGTGCAACAAAAAAAAAAAGAATGTAATGTATTTCTTAACGATTCGCGATACTCATACATAGTTATATATTGAACGGGTCAAATCGCGAGTATTTATTAGGGAAGTAAGGTAATTACGTTTTACATGATAAATAATCGCGATTTGACCCGTTTAATATATAACTATAGAATAAAAATTCAATGCAGTTTTGTTCAATAAACAAATTTTAAATTAAATAATCCCATTTCTGTTTGTCACACAGCTCACAGACAGCAAACTCCATTGCCTCATATGCAACGTGGAACTGTCAACTTCGGACAACATCACCGAACATCTGGACGGCAAGAAACACAACAAAAACCGCGACCTCATCATAGAAGAGAGTGCCAAGGTGAACGCCTATAACGACTGCGAGAAGGACGTCCTGTTTCTGTAAAAAATAAGTAGAAAGAAGGAGGCAGAAGTTGCGGGTGAGACGTGGTCAGATTGACAATGTGAACGCCTATAACTACTGCGAGAAGGACGTCCTGTTTTTGTAAAAAATAAGTAGAAGGAAGGAGGCAGAACTTGCGGGTGAGACGTGGTCAGATTGACAATGTGAACGCCTATAACTACTGCGAGAAGGACGTCCTGTTTCTGTAAAAAATAAGTAGAAAGAAGGAGGCAGAAGTTGCGGGTGAGACGTGGTCAGATTGACAATGTGAACGCCTATAACTACTGCGAGAAGGACGTCCTGTTTCTGTAAAAAATAAGTAGAAAGAAGGAGGCAGAAGTTGCGGGTGAGACGTGGTCAGATTGACAATGTGAACGCCTATAACTACTGCGAGAAGGACGTCCTGTTTCTGTAAAAAATAAGTAGAAAGAAGGAGGCAGAAGTTGCGGGTGAGACGTGGTCAGATTGACAATGTGAACGCCTATAACTACTGCGAGAAGGACGTCCTGTTTCTGTAAAAAATAAGTAGAAAGAAGGAGGCAGAAGTTGCGGGTGAGACGTGGTCAGATTGACAATGTGAACGCCTATAACTACTGCGAGAAGGACGTCCTGTTTCTGTAAAAAATAAGTAGAAAGAAGGAGGCAGAAGTTGCGGGTGAGACGTGGTCAGATTGACAATGTGAACGCCTATAACTACTGCGAGAAGGACGTCCTGTTTCTGTGAAAAAGAAGTAGAAAGAAGGAGGCAGAAGGAAGAATAAGTAACGGGTGAGACGTAGTTAGATTGAAAATGTGAAGGCCTATGACGACTGCGACAAGGACGTCCTGTTTCTGTAAAAAAGAAGTAGAAAGAAGGAGGCAGAAGGAAGAAGAAGTAACGGGTGAGCAGTAGTTAGAATGACAATGTGATTCCAGAAACAGATTTAAAAATAAATTAATAGGATAAGTTTCCTAATCTACGAAAGATGGATATAGACGAAGAAAGGAGTAGTTAGAATAAGTAATTGACTCTGCGAAACTTTGTTTTGAGCAGAAATTAATAAGATAAACGTTATAAGATCACAGAAGAAGAGGTACATAGAATAGGAATATGATTTCACTAAAACAGGTTTTAAACTGAAATAAGCTGACTAGGCCTAGTCTGCGATAGAAGGTGCTAGAAATGGAATGAAGAATTTAGAATAAGGTGGTTGCTCAAAAAGTGGTGATAGAATAGGCCTCCTAGTCTAAAAGAAGAAGACAGACTGAGAAAGAATAATAATTAAGAATGAAAATGTCCTTAAAACGGTCTTGATGACAAATTTATAGAATTACGGTCTCATTAAAAAAAAACACGATTCCTCTATAGAACTCCTTAGAGTCCTTTTGTTTAATCTGTGGTTACGTTTTTTTTTCTTGTATAATCTCCACCACAGACTATTTTAATCACCGTTTTTGTAGTGTTTTAAGGAATCGTATAGAATAAGACGGTTAATCTTCTTTTAAAAGGATCTGTAGAGAAGTTGAGAATTGATTTCACTAAAAATGTTTTGTACAGTAATCTTCTTAAAGAAGTTAAAAAAACGTATTAAAATATGTAACAAAGGGCCCATTTCTGAATTGGGAATTTGGCTAAGTAAATAGTTAAGTCAGTAATCACATAGGATTACTCGAGGACAAATCAGTATTGTGCAGAAATTAATTAGCCTTTCCACTTGAGGAGGTAAGACGATAGTGTTAGCTTCGGAAGTTATTAAGGCGCTTCGGTTACGTTATTCAGTTCAAGTGATTCGGGGTTCTACCTAGCGCCACCAATGGAAAAAAAATCATAACTTGCTTTTTTTTTATGTTTTTTTACAAAAACAAAAAACCTTATTCAATTACACAATTACGCCATACTGCAAAGCAGTTTGTTGGCGAAGCGCTTATAATACGTTTTCATCTAAAAGTGAACATGACAAAATCTAAACAACTGTGACAACTACTTTAGAACTACAGTCTAGAACCTAGGATGAATATACTAGAACTTCTAAAGTCCTTGGTCGTTGATTCTAGGTTCTTCACGTTTAGATAAAAACTTAGTAAAACAAGTTGTAGGCGCCATTATTAGTTATGGGTAAATCGGAACGTTTTTTAACACGCGGATATGGAAATAGCATTACATTATACCATCCCTTTCTCCTACCTACTATTTTTCACTCTCCATCCCTCTCGCTCACGTAATAAAGACTCAACGAATGTGCAAAATTCAAAATGGACAGTTTTTGCGTTAGAAGTGCCCCTGCGACGACTTATTCGTGAATCAAAAGCATATTATCACTTAGAACTCTGCTAGAACGTGCTAAACCTGTGGGTGACAATCGTGCAGCTGTTATCCAGGGATCCCTGAGAAACCATCGATCAACGGTCACAAGTGAGTCCCCTTCTGCTCCTATCATTTTCTGTTGTTTTGCTATTTTCCATTGCGATATACCATTTTTGCAAGTTGAGCAATAGCCCAGCGCATACACAAGTTATGATTTTTTTCCTCATGGTGGTACTCATTAGAACCCCGAATCACCTTAACTGAATAACGTAACGTTTTTCTTTAAGTATAAGGGAACATGTCACTACACAACCATGTAATTCAATTTAAAAAAATGTTATGGTGAATGGGCGTAAAGTTACTATGGCCCGGTATCTGAATTGAGAATTTCACATCATAAAAGCCCCTTCGGGAATCTTCGTTCGCGCAGACTAGGAAGAAGTGTAACGAAAGTACCCGAAGCTATAAGTACATTCAACATGATCTTTAACCGATACGGTTGAGGTGCAGAATTGATTGCCGCAGTAGCGCTACCTATTTCGCTCACGCTAATATTGCCAAAGTAATAGTCACCTGCATCGATGACGTTGAATCAACCAATAGCAACAAAGGCGCGCGGCCTGCCATAAAATGAAACTATCTGATTGGCCGATCAACTTGCCGCACATCCAAAATTTGGTCATCTGCGCAGGTACATCCGCGAGACTTATTTCCTGTGTAGTACTGTAACGTTCTGTCGCGCTCTTTTGTGGGAACTTTCAAGAGATAGCACTACAGCTATTTACTTAGCGATATTGTCAATTCCAAAACTCTCCCTATAAAGATTGTTATGATCGGTAGTAACTTAATTTTGGAAAACGTTGCTCAGAAGTATGTTATCATTATAATAGAGAATGTTATTCCACGAAAAAATAACGATATCAAATAATATTGAGCCATTTTCAGCACAAATTCACAAAGATTGATTGATTGAAGACGTTTTTTTTTCTTCTTCAGGCTATAGTATTCCATTGCTGGACATAGCCCTCCCCTAATGAGCGCCATAGCGCAAGGTATTTGGCCATAGAAGAATTGAAATACGGCTGTCGTATTCCAGTTCCTCTATGGCCAATTGCTTTGTGAATTTGTGCTGAAAACCTCCCATTATTTGGTGTCTTTGAACAAGACGTGTTATGAAATAGTTAGAAATTAAGTCAAAACAAAAATTGATAAAAATGAAATAAAAATTTTATTTGCAAAAATTACAAAAAAAAAACATTTACAATATTTTTGATACTTCAGTTTGTTTATTGTTTTGTCTAAATTAGAGAAAATGAACAGTAAGAAAGGATATTATTTCGTGATCGCTGTAATAGATACTCAGAAATTTATTCCTTTGATATTTCTTATTTATTAGGAATAGGAGTTAAATGTGATAAAGTGATTCCATCTTTAATCTTTTAACTAAAGCCTTTTTTTAAACTAAAACCTTACGTAAGCACAACACATCATTGATTTGCAATAGGATAAACTTACTTGATTTTTGTCGGATGAGTCCGACCTGGGGCAATATTACGTATATCCACTGAGTTGAGTGACATTGATTTTTACATTTTTTAAGCTACTCCGGCTGTCAAATGCATACATTTTTTGACACTTAGGAGTCGTCTAAATCCTTCACTCGATAGGGTGGAGTCATTCGTAATAGGAGGGCAGGGAGCCAAATCACACTTCACTAGCAAATAAGTCCTATACGACTCTCAAGGCTTATGTGACTTGGAATTCTACGCAAAAAGTAGAGCGACAGCCAAAAATCTGTATTCTGAACGCCATGCTAGATATCATTCCAATGAGAAAATAAATGTCTAATGACTCTTTCGAGTTGTCTTATCGTTTTTTATGCGACAAATGTCAAGCATTTGAATATTTTGCGTCCACGCTTTCAATTCGCAGGACCAGAATTCGCAGGACCAGAATTTTCAATTCGCAGGCCATTTGATTCATTAGATTCTATTTCCATTTCGTATCATCTTATTTGTGTAATCATCAATACGAATCATCATCTTCATCATGGTGATGATTTAACTCAATTTTTATTGCAATAAATCACAGTATAAAGATATTATTCAATCTATAATTTAGAATTTAATATATATTAGGTAACTAGCTGACCCAGCGAACTTCGTACCGCGTAACAGTCGATTCTTTAATTTTTTAATTGTTCTCTCCGTAAGAACCATCCTCGTACTTCAAGGAATATTAAAAAAAAAGAATTAGCGATTACGGTTCAGCTGCTCTCGAGATTTGCGCTTACCAACACATTCAGCGATTCATTTTTATATTATACAATGATGATTCGTATTCCCATTTGATTCCGGTCTGATCCCATCCATTCTGGGTTTTGCGAATTAGCGAAACCTGGTCGGACTCATGCGACAAAAAATCAAGTAAGTTTATCCGGTTGCCATTCAAGAATAATTGTTACTGTTGTTACAAATTTCAGTGACTTTTTGAAAGAATAATATTCCATGACTTGTTTGCATTTAAGAGATTAGAACACGCTAAAAATGGTTAAGAAATTAAAATCAATACTTTTAGTTGACATTGTAAACTATACTAAATACAAAATCGTTTATTTGTGTTACGTAGATGTATATATAAGTTAGTAAATACATGTATTTTCTTTACATTCTGTTGAAATAAAGCAAACAAATATTTTCGACTCAAATTATCAACTGAACCGTGATACCACCTTCTTGATTGACTCCGCTCGTATTGACTTGACTTTACAGTGGCCTAGGCCGACTGAGCTGTCAGGATGGTATAGGTGCTGGGAAAGCCTATATATATATATATATTGGCCTTTTTGCATCTACTTAATGAGATGATTTATACAGGGTCCAGTGGTATCTTCACTCAAACACTAGATGGGTGAAGGGACCACTCCGACGCTGTAGTGCCTGGGACATGGTTTTATAGATAGTTTTTAGGCTTGCCCAGCACCTATACCATCCTGACAGCTTAGTCGGCCTAGCCCACAGGAAAGACTAGTCAATACGTGCGGAGCCAACCAAGCCGCGGGTTTCCTCACGATGTTTTCCTTCACCGTTAGCGTGTGGTATTGCGACTACA
Organism: Yponomeuta sedellus; assembly: GCA_934045075.1. NCBI lineage: Eukaryota > Metazoa > Arthropoda > Insecta > Lepidoptera > Yponomeutidae > Yponomeuta > Yponomeuta sedellus. The sequence continues at coordinate 3,173,955 of OW203750.1, read as the reverse complement.
AATTCGCAAATGTACGTAGCTTTGAAATTAAACAAAGTGATTGGTACATGCCCGCACTCGGGATCGAACCTGGGGCTTTCGCTTGCCAGTCCATGGTTCTACCCACTGAGCTACCACCGCTTCTGGGAAAGCCTACTCTATCTAAAAAACAATGTCTCACGCCCTGCCTTCCGAATGTCCCTTCAGCCATTTATTGTGTTTGAAGGTGCCACAATGGTCGTATAAATCATCTCATTACTTAGATGCGAAGAGCGGTGGTAGCGGAGCGGTGTAGAATGCCGGCTTCTCAATCGGGAGGTCGTGGGTTCTAACCCCGGCATGTACCAATGACTTTGTTTTTCTAAGTTATGTACATTTGTGAAATTATAGTAGCAATACTACTCGCTGACAGTGAAGGAAAACATCGTTTGGAAACCCTAGTGTCTGAAGTGTTAGCGTAGCTCAGCGCTTGCTACGTACAATGGCCCAACTATGAGGCTAAGTGCGGAAATCTCAGGTCTAACTAACTACTTAGATGCGAATGTGAAAAATGTGGACATGAATTTGAAGCCACCCAAATGTGCAAATTATTATGGTTCAATTTTTAAAAACCTATTTAGTGGCTCAAAATTTCACCCATGCCGGGATTCGAACGCGCGACCTCTGGCTATCCGTGCCAGCGCTCTTTTCAACTGAGCAAAGGGGCGACTCACCGGCATCAGTGAAATTTCGAACCTCTTTACAATATTCTCTGTATTACGTACAGGCAGCGACATCTGGCTGAATATTATGGTTCATACAAGGCCCATGTCTTGCAATAAGTTTCCGTGGGTCATATATAATTTTGATTATTGTGGTCCCACTGTTAACCGAGGTACCAGAAATTATGTAAACTAGGGCTCTTGCTCCCACAGGTTGGTGCGACCACCATTTAGTGTTGGTATTTCTCTGTTGGGGAGCAAGAGAAGGGGGTTAAGTACAATTCGACTGTGTTTCGCAAAAACGTTCCAACCCACAATAAGTAAGTTCGAGAAAAATGTTTTTTTTTATGTATAACATTGTTTCCTTTTCGTGTTACAAGATAAGAATATTCTTTATTGATTTGTACATCAGGAAAAAATGTTTTTGTTCAGATTTGTTTTACAGTGATTACAGATATATGACATTTGTACAAAATTATGAATAAACCAGTCTAATTCTAGATATAGCGTTTCTCTGGCGAGTTCCATTTTGTTGGTTGGAATGTTTCTGCGTAGCAGGGTCTATATTCTGAATCTACCTCTTAAGTTCGAAAAGTTTTTGAATAATTTTATTACTTTTGAGATTATTCGTTACAAATGCTTAACTAATAAAAATATATATTTGTATAGTGCCAAAGTATGTCAGACTTACAAAGGCTGGCCATAACTAGTTTCTAAGTATTTTTGAAGCATTTTAGACTTGATTCAAGTCTAACTGTGATGTTACAGTAAGAGATTTCCCAAGAGATCATCTTTTTTTTGTTTGTAATTTAAGCTAAGCACAAATAATTAGTTATAAGTTTGTATTGTTCATTAAATGCCGTGATTTTTTAAAGATTTTCCTATTTTTATTTTATCCCCTGTTTCTCATACACCTTGAGTCACCCACCTACTCTACGAACCTTGTCCTGACAATTGGACCGAGTTACGCAGAAACATTCCAACACACAATAAGTAAAAATCGCTGTTTCATGTATAACATCGTATGTTCCTTAATGTTACAGTGATTATAAATGAAAAAATCCTGTACATGAACTGTACTTGTACTACATAGCAAAATCCATCATTGGTTGCATGTATTATTGAGTACTTATTAAATAATAGATACTTAAATTTTTAATAGGTACTTAAATTTTTAAGTACCTATTAGTTACTGTAATTCATCATCATCATCAACCCATTATGTCCCCACCGAGGGGCACGGGTCTCTTCCCTGAGGAAAGTGTAGGCCATACTCCACCACGGGTGCCAAGTCTGGATTGGTGGAGGCTTGCAAGATTAGTGGCTGGTCTTACTGTCAGAAGTTTTCAAGCCGCCCTAAGGCCTCTGACTTGGCTTAACGACTGCCATCTATCGACGTCAGCCGGCACCAACGGCTTAACGTGCCTTGCGAAGCACGGAACCGCTCGGAAAAATGCCACTAGCGTTAGTCATAGACGGTTAACCCATCCATGCACTGAACGCGCCCTGTGTTGCTTAACCTTCGTGATCGCTTAAGATCACTTAGGCAGCCGGGGCTGCGAGCGATACTTAGCCCTTTTATGTGTAAATAAGTAGGTACTGTCACGAATTTAGTGAAAACTAAATTTAGTAATAGAAAACAAGTTGCCGCGCTTGTTTCTTTTTTTTTGTAGTTCATAAAAAAGTTGCCAGCCTCCATTCATTGAAACCAAGTTACTGTAATTGGATTTCTGTTAATTCGCTTTTCTAGAAAGTTACCTAATTATTGTGGGTTGGACCGTTTCTGTGCAACACAAGTTGGTAAACGGCACGAAACAGGAACTAGTTCGTCAATTTTAACGCCTGGTAGATGCTTTTGCAAATTCAAGATTATAAGGATTTGGTCAAGGATTTAATATAAACCTTCGTACAGTAACACTAGGTTTTTAAATACTAGCTGTGCCCCGCGTTGTTACCCGCGGCTTATCGACTTTCCTATGGGAATAAGATATTTTCACGCAGTAAAAAGTAGCCTGTGTTAATCCAGGGTGTCAGCTAAGTCCATCCCAAACTTTATTAAAATCGCTCCAGGCGTTTAGACGTGAAGAAGTAACAAACACACTTAAAAACTTTCGCCTTTATAATGTTAGTGTGATTTTATCACGATGTAATGGGGAGAAAAACTGCTTTTTTATCCCGACAGAGGGCGAATGATCGACTAGGCCTAAATAAACTGTCAAAGCTGTCAAACATTTTTTTGTTTAAGTACTTATTTGTTTTCTCGTATAGTTAACAAAATGACGAACTGTGCTGTACGTGGTTGTAAAATAAAGGGATTCCTATGTTCTTCAAGGATTCTAAAAGAAGAAGGTTGTGGGAAAAGGTCATGAGAAGAAAAAATTGGACAGCTTCTCAAAACAGCTTTTTTACCAACAACAGAAGCTTTCCGTCTTCTTAACTCTTCCTTTAGCTGCGGCACGGTCATCATGGAGTACATTTTGTTAGTAAATATTAAGAAAGAAAACTCAACACGAAAATCAACAACAAGCTATTGGCGGCGTATTGGGCCTACTCGCCGGTGGCGATCTGGAATCAGCTTTGCGTTTTCCTCCCCATTATCCATCCATAGAAGGGATACTTTTTTTTTCATTTTTCATTTTCACATTCACAGAGTAAGATGGGCTTTCTCCATGATGGACGCCATGTATTGTATGCTTCAGTATACTTAGGGCGAGATAAATAGTCGTTTTAAGAACGAGTCTTAGCGAAAGCACTTGCTTAAGAATCGATTTGTCTATCATAGAAGAATCGATTTGTCTATCATAGACATAGTATTTTAGCACTCTCTTAGTCGCGAAACCCGAACTAATTCTTAGCATTGGCCTAAGAACATGCTTAGCTAAGCAAACGTCTACTTTATTACTTAGCTAAGTTAGCCTGAAGTAATGCTTAGGGAAGCTTGAGCACGGACTTGGGCTAAGCAACGACTATTTATCTCGCCCTTGGAGCCACCTATGAAAAAAATCGTACACTTTTTACAGATCGTTTTTGCAAAGTGTCCAATCTCTCAAAGATCATGTATAACTATTTACTATTTTATTAAAATTTATTTCATATTTTTGCAACTTACGAGTCGAAGTTTTCAACAAACTTTTTTTTATAGTTCTTTTGCCGGCCGTACTTTGCATAATGTAAGGCTGTTATTTCGCAATTTAGCATTTATACGTGTTTAAACATTCAAGTAAACATATTTTACTTTAAAAACCTATTTAGAGGCTAAAAATTTCACCCATGCCGGGATTCGAACCCGCAACCTCTGGCTATCCGTGCCAGCGCTCTTCCAATTGAGCCAATGGGCGACTCACCGGCATCAGTGAAATTTCGAACCTCTTTACACTATTCTCTGTATTACGTACAGGCAGCGACATCTGGCTTAAGCAAATTGCATCACTTACAGCCCCGACTACCTACTTTGCAGTTAGGTTTTACATCGGAACGATATCACTGTACCCACATGATTATACTATTTTTATTTTTAATGCACTAACCCGTGCTAAGGAAAAATTTAAAAACCTATTTAGATTTTACTTTGTTCGTCAGTGGCACTCGTTGCCATTCACAAAATTATTTCCACAGCTGTTTTGGCCGGTAAGTACCTACATACCTACTTAGCTCTTCTATGACGTACCCCAGTACACAGTTTAACTGAAATAGTACATTGTACACACAGGGGAGAAATAGAACTTTCTCCCGAGTGATACATAGGAGAAAAATAAAAGACAATAGTAGGTATATATGTCTTAGAATCATTAAAAGCGTAAATAGGTATGTACTGTTAGGAATTTAATGAAACTAAATTTAATAAAAGAAAAAAAAATTGCCGTGCTTGTTTATTTTTTTATATTTCAGAAAAAAGTTGCCAGCTTCCTTCCTTTCATTGAATATGGAGTACAAAATAAATACCACGTCTTTTTTCTAAATGTGAGCCGTTTTTGTTTACAAAATAATGTTTGGCAGACAACTCAGACGAACGGATAATGGTACCGAATCCGCTGTCCGGCTCGTACCAAGTTCGATCGTCTATGAATACTATAAACAGCTTGGTACGGGCGGGACAACGGATTAGGTTACCATAGGGCCGAACGAACACGAAACAGTATTTTCTAGACGAACGGATATGGTATGGAGCGTGCCGAATCCGTTGTCCGGCCCTTACCAAGTTCGATCGTCTGTTAATAGTATCTATAACTATTGGTGGGTGAATATTAAAAGAAATTCGACATCATTAATACGACAATTTTATTCGCTATCAAAGTGCCTACTTCCTTACGGAAAATGGGTACAATAAAAAATATAGTTTTATTTTTTTTCATCCCTGTCTGTTTACACGACAGGGGCGTTTTATCTTGCTCAATAAGGTACATACTCACTTAAATATATGTTTTCATGATCAAATTGTAGAACGTAACTTGTTACAAAATAATTGTAAATCGTCAATCAAAACAGACTAAAATTTTGAGATTCGGTACGTAGCCAAGTAATCTATTTCGTTTCGATCGAGTTCAAAATCCGTCGTTTGCAAATAACATTCGCTCGGGGAATGGCTTAGGCGAAAGATATTTGTTTCCTGACGCATATTGGCATTTGCTTCCAGGTGTCGTAGCAAACGCACATCTTGCCTCTTGGGTAAGAGTCGGACTGGCTTTGACTTTGAACTTGGCTTTGACTTTGAGCTTGGCTTTGACTTTGAGCTTGACTTTGTCCATTACCACCGCCGCCGTTGCTCTGGCCCTGTGCTTGACTTTGAGCTTGGCTTTGACTTTGTCCATTTCCGCCATGACCGCTGCCGCCGTTGTTTCCGCCCTGTGCTTGGCTTTGACTTTGAGCTTGGCTTTGACTTTGTCCATTTCCGCCATGACCGCTGCCGCCGTTGTTTCCGCCCTGTGCTTGGCTTTGACTTTGAGCTTGGCTCTGACTTTGTCCATTTCCGCCATGACCGCTGCCGCCATTGCTTCCGCCCTGTGCTTGGCTTTGACTTTGAGCTTGGCTCTGACTTTGTCCATTTCCGCCATGACCGCTATCGCCGTTGCTTCCGCCCTGTGCTTGGCTTTGACTTTGAGCTTGACTTTGTCCATTTCCGCCATTACCGTTGCCGCCGTTGTTTTGGCCTTGAGCTTGACTTTGAGCTTGGCTTTGACTTTGTCCATTTCCGCCATGACCGCTGCCGCCGTTGCTTCCGCCCTGTGCTTGGCTTTGACTTTGAGCTTGGCTCTGACTTTGTCCATTTCCGCCATGACCGCTGCCGCCATTGCTTCCGCCCTGTGCTTGGCTTTGACTTTGAGCTTGGCTCTGACTTTGTCCATTTCCGCCATGACCGCTGCCGCCGTTGCTTCCGCCCTGTGCTTGGCTTTGACTTTGAGCTTGACTTTGTCCATTTCCGCCATTACCGTTGCCGCCGTTGTTTTGGCCTTGAGCTTGACTTTGAGCTTGGCTTTGACTTTGTCCATTTCCGCCATGACCGCTGCCGCCGTTGCTTCCGCCCTGTCCTTGGCTTTGACTTTGAGCTTGGCTCTGACTTTGTCCATTTCCGCCATGACCGCTGCCGCCATTGCTTCCGCCCTGGGCTTGGCTTTGACTTTGAGCTTGGCTCTGACTTTGTCCATTTCCGCCATGAACGCTGCCGCCGTTGCTTCCGCCCTGTGCTTGGCTTTGACTTTGAGCTTGGCTCTGACTTTGTCCATTTCCGCCATGACCGCTGCCGCCATTGCTTCCGTCCTGTGCTTGGCTTTGACTTTGAGCTTGGCTCTGACTTTGTCCATTTCCGCCATGACCGCTGCCTCCGTTGTTTTGAGCTTGAGCTTGACTTTGGCTTTGGGATTGTCCATTGCCACCGTTTCCTTGAGACGGTTTTGTAGTATATGTCGTATAGGTGTAACTATAACTCACTGGCTCGTCGTCGTTTTGATTCTGACTTTGGCTTTGAGCTTGGCTCTGATTTTGTCCATTCCCGCCATGACCGCTGCCGCCGTTGCTTTGGCCCTGAGCTTGACTTTGAGCTTGGCTTTGACTTTGTCCATTTCCGCCATTGCCGCTGCCGCCGTTGCTCTGGCCCTGAGATTGACTTTGAGCTTGGCTTTGACTTTGTCCATTTCCGCCATTACCACCGCCGCCGTTGCTCTGGCCCTGTGCTTGACTTTGAGCTTGGCTTTGACTTTGTCCATTTCTGCCATGACCGCTGCCGTCGTTGCTTCCGCCCTGAGCTTGGCTTTGACTTTGAGCTTGGCTTTGCCCATTTCCGCCATGACCGCTGCCGCCGTTGCTTCCGCCCTGAGCTTGGCTTTGACTTTGAGCTTGGCTTTGACTTTGTCCATTTCCGCCATTACCACTGCCGCCGTTGCTTTGCCCCTGTGCTTGACTTTGAGCTTGGCTTTGACTTTGTCCATTTCCGCCATGACCGCTGCCTCCGTTGTTTTGAGCTTGAGCTTGACTTTGGCTTTGGGATTGTCCATTGCCACCGTTGCCTAGAGACGGTTTTGTGTTATATGTCGTATAAGTGTAAGTATAACTCACTGGCTCGTCGTCGTTTTGATTCTGACTTTGACTCTGAGCTTGGCTTTGACTTTGTCCATTTCCGCCATTACCGCTGCCTCCGTTGTTTTGAGCCTGAGCTTGACTTTGACTTTGAGCTTGACTTTGTCCATTCCCGCCATTACCACCGCCTCCGTTGTTTTGGCCCTGAGCTTGACTTTGACTTTGGGCTTGGCTTTGCCCATTTCCGGCATGACCGCTGCCGCCGTTGCTTTGGCCCTGAGCTTGACTTTGAGCTTGGCTTTGACTTTGTCCATTTCCGCCATTGCCGCTGCCGCCGTTGCTCTGGCCCTGAGATTGACTTTGAGCTTGGCTTTGACTTTGTCCATTTCCGCCATTACCACCGCCGCCGTTGCTCTGGCCCTGTGCTTGACTTTGAGCTTGGCTTTGACTTTGTCCATTTCCGCCATGACCGCTGCCGTCGTTGCTTCCGCCCTGAGCTTGGCTTTGACTTTGAGCTTGGCTTTGCCCATTTCCGCCATGACCGCTGCCGCCGTTGCTTCCGCCCTGAGCTTGGCTTTGACTTTGAGCTTGGCTTTGACTTTGTCCATTTCCGCCCTGACCGCTGCCGCCGTTGCTTCCGCCCTGAGCTTGGCTTTGACTTTGAGCTTGGCTCTGACTTTGTCCATTGCCGGATTGTTGCTGCGCCTGCGACTGACTCTGGCTTTGGTTTCCAGAGTCAACTGTGCGATAGAAAACAATCATAAATTAGCATTTTTCGTTAAATAATTCATTGGATACAAAGGATCCTATTACTTATGTTAGTCCACGACCCACATTATATGTAAGACGACAAATATATATATTTAAAACTAGCTGACCCCACGAACATCGTACCGCATGCACGTTTTTATTTTTTTTAATTTTTCTCTCCGTAAGAACCATCCTCGTACTTCACGGGATATTCTTAAATAAATATTAGCGAAATCGGTTTAGCTGCTCTCGAGATTTGCGCTTACCAACACATTCAGCGATTAATTTTCATATTATACTGACCCAGCGAACTTCGTACCGCTTAACAGTCGAGTCTAAATTTTTCTCTCCATAAGAACCATCCTCGTAGGTAATTCAAGGAATATTTAAAAAAAAGTATCAGTGAAATTGGTCCAGCTGCTCGTAGAGATTTGCGCTTGCCAGCACATTTAGCGATTCATTTTTATATTATAGACTAGCTGACCCAGCGAACTTCGTACCGCCTAACAGTCGATTCTTTAATTTTTAGTATTTTTCTCTCCGTAAGAACCATCCTCGTACTTCAAGGAATATTCTAAAAAAAGAATTAGCGAAATCGGTTCGGCTGTTCTCGAGATTTGCGCTTACCAACACATTCAGCGATTCATTTTTATATTATAGAAGAATGTTAGGCTATTCTTCTATGAGAACGTTCCGTGCGAACGACCTCCGAGAAATAACAAACTGACATCGGAATGATATCGCTGTACCCACATGATTATTTTATTTTTAATGCACTAACCCGTGCTAAGGACAATTTTAAAAACCTATTTAGAGGCTAAAAATTCCACCCATGCCCCATTTCGATGTAAAAACCTAACTGCAAAGTACCTAGGTAGTCGGGGCTGTAAGTGATGCAATTTACTTCAGCCAGATGTCGCTGCCTGTACGTAATACAGAGAATAGTGTAAAGAGGTTCGAAATTTCACTGATGCCGGTGAGTCGCCCATTAGCTCAGTTGGAAAGAGCGCTGGCACGGATAGCCAGAGGTCGCGGGTTCGAATCCCGGCATGGGTGGAATTTTTAGCCTCTAAATAGGTTTTTAAAAGTGTCTTTAACAATTTACAACATTAGTACTTCTAGGAAATCGATATCAAACCTTGTATGTCCTGCTGGGGTAGCGGTCTCTTCCTGCACCGCAGGAAGGTTAGGCCATACTCCACCACGGGGGCCAAGGTTGGTGGAGGAATGTAAGGTAGTGGCGGGCCTTATAGTCGGGAGTTATCAAGCAGCCCATAAGGCTCTGACGTGGCTTAACGACTGTCATTACATGACAGCCGGCACCAACGGCTTAGCTTGCCTTGCGTAGCACGGTAGCGCTCGGAAAAATGCCACTTGCGGTAGTCTCAGGACGGTCAGCCATCCTGCACTTAACCGAGCCTGTTGTTGCTTAACTACAGTGATTAATTCCAATAACTCGGTTCGACTAGGCTGCGAGCGCTTCGAGCGTTTAAACACATTTTCAATTAACATAAGGTACAAGCATGCTACTAAAGGATCGTAGTGCTGTTTCCTGAATCGCACGGAAATCACAGAATAATGTAGTCTGGGGAAGGGTTGCTGCATTCGCTGGCGTAAATCCAGGGGGACAAAACAAAATAAATAAAAGTTCCCTTAAATATTGAGGATTTCTCAACGAAAAAAAACTAACAATCCGATTGCTAAGTAGGCGGGGCCCGTCGATAGATGACAGTCTCTAAGCAAAGCCAGAGGCCTTAGAGCGGCTTGGAAACTTCTGACAGTAAGACCAGCCACTAGTCTTGCAAGCCTCCACCAATCCGGACTTGCCCCGTGGTGGAGTATGGCCTAACCTTCCTGCGATGCAGGAAGCGACCCGTGCCCCAGCAGGGGGGACATACAAGGGGTTGATATTTTAGTCTAAAACTGTACGTCATTACGTAACGTAACCTTTTTACTCCGTATATAAAAAGGTCATGCCGTATATAAAAAAACATGTCCCAGGAACTTTACTACAGCGTCGGAGTGGTCCCTTCACCCATCTAGTGTGAGTGAAGATGCCACTGGACGCTGTATAAATCATCGCATTAAGTAGATGCAAAAGGCCAATATTATTATTATTATAAAAAATTTACGTCATGATCTACCGTTCTAGCATATTATACGGCACGTCATTACATTACGTAACCTTTTCACCTCATAAGTTACGGTTATACGTGTAGTTTGACTTACCAGGTATTACTTCCATGAGTATCTGTTTCTTGCCGTTGACCCATTTTTCGTAGGTCACGATCTCGTACTGCACGCCGTCAGCTATGGGACAATAATTCGGTTTTGAAAAATGCGGGAATAATTGTATAGAGTGGGCAAAAAGAATATAGATTTTCATGAACTCTTCCGACAAAAAACAAGTCAGTCAATGCGGATTTAAGTCAATAACGTTTAGTGTTTACGAAAGTTTTATATTAAAAATCAATATATTATTTACCTGGGAGTTCGATGTCGACCAGTTTGTGGACTACTGTAAGAAAAAAGCCACGTTTAGTAAGTAACTAATTACCTAGCTTCAGAAATTTATGATGACTATAACTCTCAATCACTCTATGTCTTATTATCAGGGCATGAAAGATTAAAACTACGGTTCGTTAGATACAAGCTTTACAAGCAATCAAATTCCAATCAGATTACTAAATGGTAAGGCAATTGTGGTGTTGTCTTCGGTCCCCCGCATACTTCTAAATACCAATTAATGATTCGCGATACTCACACACAGTTATATATTAAACGGGTCAAATCGCGATCATCTATTAGGTAAAACGTAATTACCTTATGCCGTGGTCTCGGGTAGACTAATAGATAATCGCGATTAGACCCGCTTAATAAATAACTACACACATTACACACAGTTTTGAAATAACTGAGGCATTATAGACTAGTTATACAAATGAATACTTTCTTAACCCTCAATCTCGTTAAGGAATTATTAATTATTTTGTATGTTTGTTTTATTCTTTTGCATGTAATCAATATCTAGATAATAAAAAAATTATCTGTCTAGGATCTGGCATACATAATAAGACTAACTGTATTGCAGTGCCCTCACAGGGTATCATGTACTTACCTACAAATACCAACAGCACCTGTACTATAACTATGTATGTGATTTAGCAATAAAGAATATTAATATATTGATTGAAATACTAAAAAGTTACGATTACTTCGTTTTTGCATCGCATCAAGCCCTCGCGCTATTGGATTCGCAAACGATGTTGGCATAAGTAGGTACCCCAAAAAACCCCAGGTCTTGGATGTTTGCATGTTTGTGATGTCGTTGTTTCTGGTTCCCATGACACAGGGTATTCTAGTGTGGGGCCAGAAGCAATGTATGTGCCTGTATGTAAATGTTATGTTACCTATACTTTGTTGTCTTTAGTTTTTTAAATGATTTGTAATTAAATTAAAAGTATCTAATTGTAATTACTTTTTTCTTCAGCAAGCTACAAAGTTGCCGTAATAAAAAAAAACGATATTTTCAAAGATCTTTCTAATGGCATAGGTCATGTTGCTATGCGTGTGGGTACGTTTTGACTCATCATTCTTGGGACAGGTGTATTCGATTACGACATCAAAATGAATTGAAACTAGAAATAAGTAGGATTCAATAACAGTTACCTTGTTCAGAAGATGATGTCTGCGGCAGGTCACAGTCGACATTGACTAAGGCCATCGTTGCTCGATTTCCATATTATGCCCCAATTTTGACTTCAAAGTCCAAACTTAGGCTGGACTTTGAGTCGGTTACCTCTTTAACTTTGGCTCAGTTTCACTGCGGAATTCTTACTCGACGCTCTCGTTCCGATGTTCGTGCTATTTGTTGCCCCCATTTTGACTTCGAAAGGCAAACTAAGCTTGGACTTTAGGTCGGTTACCTCTTCAACTTTGGATTAGTTTTACTGCTGAATTCTTACTCGACGCTCTCGGTGCGATGTTAGTAGTCCGTTGCCCCCATTTTGACTCCAAAGTCCAAACTTAGATTGAATTTTGAGCCGGTTACCTTTTTAAGTTGCCAAACGCCATGTAGAACACTAGTAACTGCATCCTAGTTAAGTAATTTCACATTGGCACACAAGGGTAACTATGGCCCAGTTTTACCGCTGAATTCTTAGTCGACGCTCTCGTTTCGATATTCGTACTATTCGCTGCCCCCATTTTGACTCCAAAGTCCAAACTTAGGTTGGAATTTGGGTGGGTTACCTCTTAAACTTTGGCCCAGTTAAACTTTTAAATTTCAAATCGACGCTCTCGTTCCGATGTTCGTACCATTCGTTACCCCATTTTGACTCCCAAGGTCCCAACTTAGTTTGGCCTTTGAGTCGCTTACCTCTTAAAATTTGACGAGGATTTACTCAGGAATTCTTACTCGACTCTCGTGTTTCGATGTTTGTACAATTAGTTGCCCCCATTTTGACTTCGAAAGCCTAACTAACATAGTACGTTGGGCGGTTACCCCTTTATCTTTGGCCCAGTTTTACTGCTGAATTCAAACTCGATGCTCTCAGTTCGTTGCATGGTTAGTCCATTTAGAAATCCAAACTTCGGTTGGACTTTCAGTTACCTTTAAATTTGGCGTAGTTTCAACCACTACACTAAGGAATTAATCCCTTTTGACGCTATCGTTCCAATTAATCCCTTGTGACGCTCTCGTTCCATCGCCGGTCCATATTAAAGTCTACACATGGGTTGTCTAGTCTAGTCTACAACTTAAAGTTAATTTTAAGTTAGGCGTAGCAGTCGATTCAAACCCAATACTGCTTATTTTTCGACGCTGTCGTTTCGATGTTTAATGCATTCGTGCTGTCGTTTCGGTCTCTGATGTACAAATCTGAGACATGTTACCTGATTTTCACTAGTTCTAAGGCTAAAATATTTTTTTACCTTAGCTTTTAAACGATGATGGTCTGTATATCCTCAGGCTTATAGATCAATTAATTACCTGATTGAACTTTGATTGTCTCCATTTCACTCGATGACTCCTCGTTCCTTAGGAATATTTTTTTGTTTTCCGTAACCTGTTCTTAGCTTCTTTGCTGGACTCAGCGTTGGCTTTGAGATTTTAAGCCCTCTTACCGAGTAAGCAGTTTGAAAATTCTAAGAAGATGAAGACTTTCTCTACGATATTTTTTTTTTACGTAGCCTCTATGTTTGTGTCCCACTGCTGGGCAAAGGCCTCCCCCAATTCAGTCCAGAGTTTCCTGTCCTGGGCCACCTCAGGCCACTCCGGCAGATGGTTGTCGAGATCATCTCTCCACTGTCTTCTAGGCCGGCCTCGATTACGATGTTCATCGCGTGGCACCCACACGGTGGCGAGTTTCGCCCACCTGTTCGGGTGCATTCGACTGCCATGACCAGCCCAGCTCCACTTCAGTTTCGCCGTCTGCACACCCACATCGATTATTCGGGTCCTTGCGCGTAGTGTGGTATTTCGGACGCGGTCTACCCTCCTCAGGCCCAAAATACTGCGCTCCATCGCTCTCTGACAAACCTTAAGTTTGGACTTTTGTAGTTTGGTCAGCGACCAAGTCTGTGAGCCATAGGTGAGAACGGGCAGGACACACACATCGACGAGCTTCCGCTTTAAGGAAAGTGGAAGGTTGCCCTTCATCAGATCTTTCATGGACCAGTAGCACTTCCAGGCGTTATCGATACGGCGATCGATATAAATTTCTATTATCAGTGCGTAGTGCCCTGTTGATTACACATTACTTTGTAACATAAAAACCTAAATATTATTTATAAATGTTATATAGCCTAACAAATGAAATACTATAGTTATGCATCTATGTGATATGTACGTGCTTTTTGGTTTTCAGGTTTTAATCGAAGGATACTTGCTTTCGGATGCCTATTGGTATTTGCTTCCAGGAGTCAAAGCAAAGGCAAATCTTGCCGACTGTATAACCGTCCCGCTGTGATTGACTTTGAGTCTGTGCTTGACTTTGAGCGCCCCCGTTACCTGACTGGCTTTGACTTTGAGCCTGGGCCTGACTTTGACTTTGACCATGTTTAACAACCTCTTCAAAGCAATCGTTCTCGATTATAATCTCTCTATTGTTTTGAGCCTGCGCTTGTGTTTGACTTTGCGACTGCGCACCGCCGCTACCTGATTGACTTTGACTTTGGGCCTGGGTCTGGCTTTGACCATTTTCAACAATAATTATTTCCTTCTCCGGCTCACGATATTGATGTTGACTTTGTATTTGGGCCTGCCTTTGGGACTGACCACGACTGTTCCCTGATTGACTTTGACTTTGGGCTTGGGTCTGGCTTTGACCATTTTCAACAATAATTATTTCCTCCTCCGGCTGACGATATTGTTGTTGACTTTGTACTTGAGCCTGACTACGACTGTTCACTGATTGACTTTGACTTTGGACCTGGGTCTGGCTTTGACCATTTTCAACAACAACCACCTCCTCAGCGGAATGATTCTCGATAATAATATCTTTATTATTCTGAGCCTGCGTTTGACTCTGACTTTGGGACTGAGCACCCCCGTTGGCTGATTGACTTTGACTTTGGGCCTGACTTTGACTTTGGCCGTTTTCGATAATAATAAGTTCCCGCTCCGGTTTGACAATCCATTCGTCGCTTTGACGTTGAGATTGGATTTGGGATTGACTCTGAGACTGACCACCTGCTTGATTTTGACTTTGGGCCTGGGCCTGACTTTGACTTTGGCCTGGACCAAAGGTGATTATTTCTTCCCTCCAATCATCTTCGGGAATTTCAATCCATTCGACACCTTGTTGGTTTTGACTTTGCGCTTGGGACTGACTTTGAGTTTGACTACCTGATTGACTTTGACTTTGGCCATTTTCGATGATGACCAGTTCACGCTCTGGTATACCAATCCATTCGTCTCTCTGACGTTGAGATTGACTTTGGGATTGACTCTGAGACTGACCCTCTGCTTCACTTTGACTTTGGGCCTGGGCCTGACTTTGGCTTTGGCCTGGTCCCAAGATAATTATTTCTTCCTTCCAATCATCTTCAGGAATTACAATCCATTCGACACCTTGTTGGTTTTGACTTTGCGCTTGGGACTGACTTTGAGCTTGACTACCCGATTGACTTTGAGCCTGGGCCTGGCTTTGACTTTGGCCGTTTTCGACTATGACCACTTCACGTTCTGGTATACCAATCCATTCGTCTCTCTGACGTTGAGATTGACTTTGGGATTGACTCTGAGCCTGAGCCCCTGCTTGGCTTTGACTTTGGGCCTGGGCCTGACTTTGACTTTGGCCTGGTCCAAAGGTGATTATTTCTTCCCTCCAATCATCTTCAGGTATTCCAATCCATTCGACACCTTGTTGGTGTTGAATTTGCGCTTGGGACTGACTTTGAGCTTGACTACCCGATTGACTTTGAGCCTGGGCCTGGCTTTGACTTTGGCCATTTTCGATGATGACCAGTTCACGCTCTGGTATACCAATCCATTCGTCTCTCTGACGTTGAGATTGACTTTGGGATTGACTCTGAGCCTGAGCCCCTGCTTGGCTTTGACTTTGGGCCTGGGCCTGACTTTGACTTTGGCCTGGTCCAAAGGTGATTATTTCTTCCCTCCAATCATCTTCAGGTATTCCAATCCATTCGACACCTTGTTGGTGTTGAGTTTGCGCTTGGGACTGACTTTGAGCTTGACCACCCGATTGACTTTGACTTTGTGCTTGAGCCTGGCCTTGACTTTGGCCATTTTCAACAATAACAAGCTCTCTCTCAGGAATACCAATCCATCCTTTATTATTTTGAGTTTGACTTTGAACTTGGCTTTGAGTCTGACCACCTCTATTGCCTTGAGTCGGCCATCTTTCTTCGATCCATGCCGGCACACTTTCGATCCATCCGTGATTGTTGCTCTGACTTTGACTTTGGCTTTGGCTTTGCGACTGGCCAGCTCCATTGCCGCTGTAGTGACCATCTTGTGATTGTCTTTGAGCCTGACCTTGACTTTGACCCTGACCGTAGTACCTACGACTTGTACCCTGCGATTGTGCCTGACTTTGGAATTGTCTTTGACCTCGGTTTCCGCTGTGATTACCTTCCTGTGATTGAACCTGACTTTGAGATTGACTCTGTCCACCGTTGCTTCTGTTTCCTTGAATTTGACTTTGGGCCTGACTTTGGGATTGACTTTGGCTTGCACTTCCTTCCTGCGATTCACTTTGGGCCTGACCTTGTCTTTGACCGTGACTTCTCTTTCCGTGATGACCTTTATTTCCCCAGTGGTGATTGTTATTCTGGTGGTGACCTAAAGTTTGACTTTGACTTTGGACCTGACTTTGACTTTGACCTCCGTTACCACGCCAGTTACCCTGAGATTGACTTTGTCCCTGACTTTGACTTTGTACTTCGTTACCACTCGTGTTACCTTCAGTTTGACTTTGAGCCTGACTTTGACTCTGAGTTAGACCTGCGATATGAGACTGAGATTCACTTTGAGATTGACTTTGAGAGTCATGACCCAATGACTGGTGATGAGACCACTGATGATTTGAATGATGTGACCTACCACGGTGATGGCCCGGCGTTTGTTTTTGACTTTGGACCTGACTTTGACTTTGGCCTACGTTATGTCCCCTGTTACCTTGAGATTGCCATTGGGCCTGACTTTGACCTTGCCCTCCACTTCCACCCCTGTTACCTTGTGATTGCCTTTGGGCCTGACTTTGAGTTTGGCCTCCATTTCCACCCCTGTTACCTTGAGATTGGCTTTGGGCCTGATCTTGACTTTGGCCTCCGTTACCACCCCTGTTACCTTGAGATTGCCTTTGAGACTGACTTTGAGACTGCCCCGCGGATTGATGATGTCTTCCCGAGTGGTGCCGAGAGCTGGAGTGTCGTGAATGATGAGAGGAGGATCTGTGATGCTGACCTGATGTTTGGCTTTGTGATTGACTTTGACTTTGGTTTTGTCCATTGTTGCTTCCGCTTCCAGATTGGGCTTGGCTCTGTGCTTGACTTTGCGATCCACTGCCGCCTCCTTGTCCTTGAAAGAGAAAAGGCTTTTGAGGTTTCCTAAGAATCAATTTAGTTTTATTAAAGGAAAAAACATATCAAATGCAGTTGGAAAGCGTTGGAAAACACGGCTGTTGCCAACGTAAAACGTCTATAATTTAGTGCCATCTAGATGCACGATTCAAGATGTCCTGAGCAATACCGACTTTGCTCTACTCAATGATATATAAATGATTTGCACAGGACATCTAGTTACAGAGTTACAGCGCTCGCCGCGGCGCCATATTTTCGTTGCAGGCGGATTTAGCAAGTGACCCCCCGAACTGAAAGATCACTTCAAACCGAACTATGCAAAGTGAACTATGACCACCCGTATTTACGCGGTCAGTACAGTACATTACTACACATCATAAAAGTCCCTTCGGGAATCTACGTTCGCGCAGACTAGGAAGAAGTGTAACGAAAGAACCCGATGCTATAAGTACATTCAACATGATCATCAACCGATACGGTTAGGGTGCAGAATTGATTGCCGCAGTAGCGCTACCTAAGTACTTCGCTCACGCTAATATTGCCAAAATAATAGTCACCTACATCGACGAAGTTGAATCAAACAATAGCAACAAAGGCGCGCGGCCTGCCATAAAATGAAACTATCTGATTGGTCGATCAACTTGCCGCACATCCAAAATTTGGCCATCTGCGCAGGTACATCCGCGAGACTTATTTCTTGTGTAGCACTGTACAAGCTAGTCTCACATAATTAAACTGTTGACGCGTAAAATAATGAGCGAAATTGAGCCATGTTAAATATTTGTACGTTGAGGGGGGACGGCCCACGGCTGCCATGAGTGGTTGCTAGTAGTGTGGTTACCAAGTGATCGCACTACTAATTTTCTATATTGAAAATTAGTAGTGTGATCACTTTTATTGACAAGGCCGCCATCTGTAGACTACATTAGAAGTTTTTGTACACATCAGAAAAAAAACTACCAGAAATTATCCCCGCCCTACATATAATTTTAATTATTGCACCAATTACATTTGTAAATGTAATTAATGTAGGTACAAGGGCGTGCTGAATGCAAAAATCATGAGATGCTTCTTGCATTCAGCTGTTCGCTGGAATCTCTTCCAGAGAAAAAGAAGAGAAGAGAAAGAGATTCCGGCATAGAGATGAATGCAAGAAAGATACGCTGGAAGAGATTTCAGCGCAGAGTTCTTGATTACTTAACAGGATTCGAAGGATGAAAACGGATAAAAAAGATACGCGGTGAGTTCCGCAGTATATCGGCCATTAGCGTAACAACATGTGCAGTCAACTTTAACTTATCCTACAAGGCAAGAGTCCATGGAAGAAGAACAACAATATCATGGCTACATAACCTACGACCGTTGTTAAAAGAGAGTACAAGAGAGAGAGTAGTCTGTTAGATTTTAGAATATACCTACCTCGGACTTTAGAGTAGGCTCCGGTTTCCGCCGAAAACACACGTATAATACTAGTTCCTGCTCTGAATAAAACTTAAATTTCTTATTATGTTTATTGTATTAAGTGTCATATTAGTTACGATATTTCTATTTCACGAATATATCCGATTGTATCCGATAGTAGCCGAGGTATATTCTAAAAGTTAGTAGACTGTGCCAGTTCCACGTTTGTAATTGCAAAATGTCCGCTACGTGCAGCTCAGACCCGGATAGATTTGACAATAAAAAAAAATTCTTTGGGCTTTTTCTTAAAAGTGCATTTTTTTTACTCAAACCCTTGAGTTGGCGTCATTTTACAAAATTTTGAGAAAGAAGTTATCCTCAAGTACAAAAATAACCTGTTCCAGTCTTATATAAATAGCCTGTTCCATTCAATTATCTTTATACACTAAGGTTCCAGTTTCACTACCTTGGCTGCAACGGACAGCGGGAGGCCCAAAAGACTATCAAAGAGAATGTTGAATGTTTACGCCTACTGCGCCTAGAGTTGCCACCTTGCTGAAAAGTTTTTCACTAGTTTTGGTTTGATATTTCATCAGATTAAGGAATATTTTTAACTGAAAAAATCGCCAGAATTCACTAAATAATTTAAAATTAATTATACAAGATAAGTAAAAAAAAAAAAACATTTTGATTGTGGAAACAATTAACACAAATAAACATGACAAAACTAAAAATCTACTTCAAATATTTCTGTTGTTATTTCAGACCACAAAGATAGAGTCGAACCAACGAATCGTGGCACAATAGATTAAAATAAAATAAAAAACCTTTAACCTGTTAACCCCAAACACAGTCCGAAAAACCAAGTTTTGCAAGATTTCTATGAATAAACATATTGCAAGATAATTTAAAATATCAAGTTAGCTTTTTACGACTGTATCTGGGGTAACAGCTTAGATTTTTAAATTTACCGCCAATCTATTGTACCACGATTTGCTGGTTCGATTCTATACGTCTAGCTACGTTCCGAAACAGGTAATTTTTACTCTGTAAAGTGTACATATTACTTTAAGCCGGATCCAAAACATTTATCGGGGCCTTTACCGAAGAGTAAAGAGGGTTGCCGATATGTACTTTCTAAATTCTTTGAGATTCTTAAATATCACTAAAAGTCATCAATTGAATTTTTCAGTGATTTTTTTTCTAGAATATCACTGCCTGACTCCTAAAATTCACTAAATCTAGTGACAAAATCACTAAAGTGGCAACACTGACGCCGACGCCTACCACTACATACAGTACCTATTGTTTTTTTTAATAGTGTATTATTATGCGCTATTGTACAAGCAAGCCTAAAGTAGATAAAAAGGTCTCTGGATTTCCGCGAATCACATTTTGTCGCAGAATGGTTGGATCATTTTGATTGTTACGGTACATTGCTGCAGCGTCCAGTAAAAGAGGCATTGTTGGACGAACGTGTATTTACATTTATGGTCCGAGGTACACATACCTACGTACGTCCATCATAGCCTAGTTGTATCCAAGGCTTGCATAGTACTTTACTCAAATAAAACGCGACAGCGGACACAGAACTTTTCAAAATCAATGACGAACAACAATAATTTTTCCCGCGTTAAAATGTTCACTTTTTTGTCAATAAACAGCTTTCTGTTGGCAAGCTTGTTCGAAATTTAAAAGGCTCATGTTTAACTGGAACTTTTATGATGTAGACCTTTTTGGCGTTGTCTTTATTTACCAATGTCAGTTTAGCATTCATAGTGTGTGTTTGGTTTATATGTGCGAGTATGGTCACACTGGTTTTCATACTAATGGGACATGTCACTACTTCTACTCTTTTTTATGTTCTGTGGTACCTACAAGTGGGACGGAGTTATATGGGCCTTCACACAACTTTTGCCGGCCTCTGCTCGCATGTATTCGGTCCCCACAGCATTTTCGATTTATCTCCAAGAAGGTTGTCCAAGTAATGCTCACTTATTCTTCTTCTTCACTCATTAGGGGAGGGCTTTGTCCACTGCTGGACAAAGCCCTCCCCTAATGAGCGCCATAGCGCAAGGTTGTGCCATTATTGGGGGGTAATGCCCATAATCCTCACGCTGGGCATGCGGGTTTGGGATCGCACTTTGGTGGAATTGTACTGCAGGGGGCGCTGCTGCGCACCCCCTGGTAATGCTCATATTTCCAGACATATTTGAGAAAAACAAATTTACTAGTAGAAGAGCTTAGGAGCCGCTGGTCAAAGCCCGCCCCAGAATGGACGAAATCGGTAACAGTACGTCTGTTACACCATGGCCGGCCAAGGTGGTGCTAAATGACCGAAACTAGATATCGTGTCGTTACGTTAGTGTGAAAGGACATTGTACCATTGCTTTCCAGATCCCAGGAATCCTGGAGACAAATCTCAAGTAGATACAAATCTACTGATTTAATGATATCAACCCTTTGTATGTCCCCACTGCTGTCTCTTCCTGCATCGCAGGATATATCTATATCCACTAAGGGTTATTTTCCAGAAAAAAATGCTGGTGGATTTGTAACTAGTATGCGTAAGTTGCTCTGTGTATGTATACTCTGTGGGAATAACACGCACACTGTGCTGTGCGCCAATGCCGATGAATCGATTATGTAAGCGTTTGCTTTTAAAAAGCGCTGAAAAGTAGTTTGATATTCACTGACCTTGGGATTGACTTTGCCCTTGACTTTGGCTGTTGGCTTCATGGTTTGAGTTATTTCCATTGTTCCCGCCGTTATTCTGTGCTTGCGATTGGGCCTGACTTTGGCTACCGGAGCCTCCATTGTTGCCATTACTTTGTGCTTGAGATTGGGCCTGACTTTGGCTACCGGAGCCTCCCTTGTTGCCATTACTCTGTGCTTGAGATTGGGCCTGACTTTGGCTACCAGAGCCTCCATTGTTTCCGCCGTTACTCTGGGCTTGACTTTCGGATTGACTTTGGCTACCGGAGCCTCCCTTGTTGCCATTACTCTGTGCTTGAGATTGGGCCTGACTTTGGCTACCGGAGCCTCCATTGTTTCCGCCGTTACTCTGGGCTTGACTTTCGGATTGACTTTGGCTACCGGAGCCTCCCTTGTTGCCATTACTCTGAGCTTGAGATTGGGCCTGACTTTGGCTACCGGAGCCTCCCTTGTTGCCATTACTCTGTGCTTGAGATTGGGCCTGACTTTGGCTACCGGAGCCTCCACTGTTTCCGCCGTTACTCTGGGCTTGACTTTCGGATTGACTTTGGCTACCGGAGCCTCCCTTATTGCCATTACTCTGTGCTTGAGATTGGGCCTGACTTTGGCTACCGGAGCCTCCATTGTTTCCGCCGTTACTCTGGGCTTGACTTTCGGATTGACTTTGGCTACCGGAGCCTCCCTTGTTGCCATTACTCTGTGCTTGAGATTGGGCCTGACTTTGGCTACCGGAGCCTCCATTGTTTCCGCCGTTACTCTGGGCTTGACTTTCGGATTGACTTTGGCTACCGGAGCCTCCCTTGTTGCCATTACTCTGTGCTTGAGATTGGGCCTGACTTTGGTTACCGGAGCCTCCATTGTTTCCGCCGTTACTCTGGGCCTGACTTTCGGATTGACTTTGGCTACCGGAGCCTCCCTTGTTGCCATTACTCTGTGCTTGAGATTGGGCCTGACTTTGGCTACCGGAGCCTTCCTTGTTGCCATTACTCTGTGCTTGAGATTGGGCCTGACTTTGGCTACCGGAGCCTCCATTGTTTCCGCCGTTACTCTGGGCTTGACTTTCGGATTGACTTTGGCTACCGGAGCCTCCCTTGTTGCCATTACTCTGTGCTTGAGATTGGGCCTGACTTTGGCTACCGGAGCCTCCATTGTTGCCATTACTCTGTGCTTGAGATTGGGCCTGATTTTGGCTACCGGAGCCTCCCTTGTTGCCATTACTCTGTGCTTGAGATTGGGCCTGACTTTGGCTACCGGAGCCTCCATTGTTTCCGCCGTTACTCTGGGCTTGACTTTCGGATTGACTTTGGCTACCGGAGCCTCCTTTGTTGCCATTACTTTGTGCTTGAGATTGGGCCTGACTTTGGCTACCGGAGCCTCCATTGTTTGCGCCGTTACTCTGGGCCTGACTTTCGGATTGACTTTGGCTACCGGAGCCTCCCTTGTTGCCATTACTCTGTGCTTGAGATTGGGCCTGACTTTGGCTACCGGAGCCTCCCTTGTTGCCATTACTCTGTGCTTGAGATTGGGCCTGACTTTGGCTACCGGAGCCTCCACTGTTTCCACCGTTACTCTGGGCTTGACTTTCGGATTGACTTTGGCTACCGGAGCCTCCCTTGTTGCCATTACTCTGTGCTTGAGATTGGGCCTGATTTTGGCTACCGGAGCCTCCATTGTTTCCGCCGTTACTCTGGGCTTGACTTTCGGATTGACTTTGGCTACCGGAGCCTCCCTTGTTGCCATTACTCTGTGCTTGAGATTGGGCCTGATTTTGGCTACCGGAGCCTCCCTTGTTGCCATTACTCTGTGCTTGAGATTGGGCCTGACTTTGGCTACCGGAGCCTCCCTTGTTGTCATTACTCTGTGCTTGAGATTGGGCCTGATTTTGGCTACCGGAGCCTCCCTTGTTGCCATTACTCTGTGCTTGAGATTGGGCCTGACTTTGGCTACCGGAGCCACCCTTCTTGCCATCACTCTGTGCTTGAGATTGGGCCTGACTTTCGCTACCGGAGCCTCCATTGTTTCCGCCGTTACTCTGGGCCTGACTTTCGGATTGACTTTGGCTACCGGAGCCTCCTTTGTTGCCATTACTCTGTGCTTGAGATTGGGCCTGACTTTGGCTGCCGGAGCCTCCCTTGTTGCCATTACTCTGTGCTTGAGATTGGGCTTGACTTTGGCTGCCGGAGCCTCCATTGTTTCCGCTGTTATTGCCACCCTTTTTGTTATCAGTAGTAGTTTTGCTTGTGGAAGAACTTTCACTTTGGCTTTGACTCTGGCTCTGACTTTGAGATTGTGACTCACTTTGAGTTTGTGATTCATTTTGAGATTGTGACTCACTTTTAGATTGTGATTCACTTTGGGAATGCGATTCAGAATGGGTCTCTGACTGACTCTGGCTTTGGGTAGAGCTCTGCGTCTGGCTTTCAGTATGTGACTCACTTTGGGATTGCGACTCACTTTGAGTCTGGCTTTGTGTTTTACTCACAGATTTAGATTTTTCCGTTGACGAGTTTCCTGAAACCAAGGTGTTACAATTTTGTACTTACGGTCGAGTCACCTCGACGCGGAAGAAAATGGTGACCGAAAGTTGTTAGATCCCACCCACCGCTCTCCTTTTTGTCACAGCACGGGAGCGTTTTTCACTTGACCTAAACTGCCTAGACGATTCATTCGATAAGAACTTTTCGGAACGAAAAAGAAGCTTTTCCTTCACATTTAGTTCCTGAGGCTTGATTGGAAAATCACTGATGACGGATCTCGTTTTTTCCTAGTTTGCAGTAGAGACTCTGAAGGTCACATAAAATCTCAAAGAGCCGTGCGAGAGCAATGATTCGCACCAAAATCCTTAGACACTTTCAATGTTACAGATGGAATAGCTACCTATTACAATGCTAAATATAAAGGTCTCTTTAAGGAGTACCTCAAGAGAAATTACCATACAAACATAGTTTGTATCATCTTTAAGAAGATCCCTCACGGAGCGATCATCATACAAACGCAGTTTGGCGTTAATTTAGCAACGACATTCCGGATCGATATTGGTAGTCGTTAAGCCATGTCAGGGTTCTTACAGGCGGCTTGATAACTTCTGACAGTAAGGCCCGCCACTGTCTTACAATCCTCTACCAACCCGGACTCGGCCCCTGGGTGGAGTATGGCCTTCCTGAGATGCAAGAAAAGACCGTGCCCCAGCCGTGGGGCATCATTCCATCATTCCGGATCGCCAGGCCACTTTACAAATTATTTTAGAGGAAACGAATTAAGGTGTGCTCGTGTTAAAAAAATAATAAGAGCCTCATAAGACTCTTGCTACAAACTATTTACAAGGCTATAACTTCTTTTTGGGAAGTTTATTTCCAATTCCAAGTACCAAATCAATTTGACTCACTACTCCTTAAACTTAGGTTTAAGAGGCGGTCCGGAGCTAACTAGTGCCAACAATTCTGTTTTTTTAAAAATAGATATTACTTTATTTATTTGCCATTATTTATGGGGCTTTAACAGGATATCTTGTTAAATTCCACGACGAAGTGGATATAGGAATTCCCAATACAGCAACTAAACGTTTCGTTCACACTGATTTGGTTTCAAAGAGCAATGAAATACGCTCCTAACATCTAATTAATACCACGTAAAAATATGTTTACCTTGTTGCTGTTGTTGTTGCTGTTGTTGCTGTTTGCCGTTCTGTTGTTCTTGCTGTTGTTGTTGCTGTTGTTGCTGTTTGCCGTTCTGTTGTTCTTGTTGTTGCTGTTGTTGTTGCTGTTTGCCGTTCTGTTGTTCCTGCTGTTGCTGTTGTTGCTGTTGTTGTTGCTGTTTACCATTCTTTTGACCCTGCTGTTGCTGTTGTTGCTGTTGTTGTTGCTGTTTGCCATTCTGTTGTTCCTGCTGTTGTTGTTGTTGCTGTTGTTGTTGCTGTTTACCATTCTTTTGATCCTGCTGTTGCTGTTGTTGCTGTTGTTGTTGCTGTTTGCCATTCTGTTGTTCCTGCTGTTGCTGTTGTTGCTGTTGTTGTTGCTGTTTGCCATTCTGTTGTTCCTGCTGTTGCTGTTGTTGCTGTTGTTGTTGCTGTTTACCATTCTTTTGATCCTGCTGTTGCTGTTGTTGCTGTTGTTGCTGTTGTTGTTGTTGTTGTTGCTGTTTACCATTCTTTTGTTCCTGCTGTTGCTGTTGTTGCTGTTGTTGTTGCTGTTTGCCATTCTGTTGTTCCTGCTGTTGCTGTTGTTGTTGTTGATTTCCTTGCTGCTGTTGTTGTTGTTGCTGTTGCTGCTGCTGTTGAATTATAGTTTAGTAAGTATCCTTTATTTTGATAATTTACTACATTCTACAGTCGTCTGTTAGCTTTTAGAATATACCTCGGGCTCTAGAGTAGGCTTCGGTTTTCGCCAATTTTCGCCGGTTTGCGTACTGATGATCGAATTCTGATTTCGAAATTAAGTGTCATATTAGTTCTGATTTCGAAATTAAGTGTCATATTAGGTCCGATATTTCTATGACACGAATATATCCGATTCCATGCGATAGTAGCCGAGGTACATTCTAAAAGCTAACAGACTATAACAGACAGAGTAGCTCTAGTCGCCGTGAAAAGTTTTTTCTACCACAGCTATAAGATTTATAAAAAAAAAACGTAAAAGTAAACAAACACATTTTTTTAATTTGATTAATAAATAAACGGAGTTTTGAAGATTCACATTATTTTTGGCGTATTCATTGTTTCAAACCTTTAAAAACTTGTCAAGAATCGGAAACGAAAATACATACAGATGAGGTACCTTAAACTTACGAGTGTATTTATAAATTACCAGTGGACCCCGCCCGAACTCCGATATGAGTTCGATAACACACTCTGTGATACGAGATTTTTATATATTAGAAGACTCACTGACCCAGCGAACTTCATACCGCCTAACAGTCGATTCTTTATTTTTATTTTTTTTCTCTCACTAAACCAGTGATACACAGTCGTTTTTGATGGAGCTTCACCACCAAAAGTCGAACTTAATTGATCTACGCACTGTTGTTGCGTTAAACCACGTCGAAAATCGTAATAAATCATAGCACGGATATTTTCACGAGTGAGTTCCATTTTTTCAGTGATATGACAGTTTAAACCCAACAAAAACAAAACACTAATGTAGGTATACTTATAAGAGAAAAATATTAGCGGCCAGTATTTAAAAGAAGAACGAATTTGACCATGGAGGTCAGACTTTGCGTTTAAAATTATTGGAATCCCAGATTTCGCATACATAAGTAGCAGCCTATGTAATTGTTTTTTTAGAATATTCCTTGAAGTACGAAGATGGTTAAGAACCATCTTTGTACTTCAAGGAATATTCTAAAAAAAGAATTAGCGAAATCGGTTGAGCTGCTCCCGAGATTTGCGCTTACCAACACATTCAGAGATAAATTTTTATATTATAGACTAGCTGACCCAGCGAACTTTGTACCGCCTAACAGTCGATTCTTTAATTTTTTTTTTATTTTCCCTCCGTAAGAACCATCCTCGTACTTCAAGGAATATTCTAAAAAAAGAATTAGCGAAATCGGTTGAGTTGCTCCCGAGATTTGCGCTTACCAACATATTCAGGGATACAATTTATATTAAAGAGAAGATTAGGTTTACCTGTGAGTCCTTCTGGCCCGGAGGTGAGGGCTTTGGAACAGGCAAAACTGGAAAGAACAAAAAATTTAATAAATGCATTTTTAATACAATTGCTCAAAAAGTGGCGTATTGCAGGGACGTATAGCGTGCGGGATGTGGGCTATTACACACTCGTGCTTCTTTTTACCTTTCCCGCACTCGTGCGTTTTCTTTCCCAACTGTCAAAATAATATCAAAATAAATCACAACTAGGGTGGTAAAACAAAGAAAGGCCGAGATCGCAGAAGTTTGCGGCCGAGCTGCAAGCGAGGGATGTAAATATGCGATCGAGAGCTTTCTTTATTACCTCCCGTGTTGTGTACATCTTTTTATGTCTACACTCGGCCAGAAAGCGGCTTTTTCCGTACGCGCAGCGTGCGGAAAAAGCCACTTTATTGCCAGGTGTGGCATAATTCTTTTACGGTTGGCGCCATTTTCCAAATATTTTTTCTTTATTGAATTGCTTATTTTTCGCAACTGTATTAAAAATAGTCGTCCAGTACACGTGCGGAACCGTCATTGCAACTTGTTCCGACTGTCAACCCTCGCCTTCGGCTGCGCCTCGGCTCGGGTAGACATTATTTTGTCGGAACTCTATGCAATGACAGCCTTTCCGCACTTGTATTGAAATATACTATACTTTACTCTACAGAGCCTTATTCCAAGCAAAATGACGTGCCAAATAAAAGTCCTGTTAAAAATACAAAATGAAAAATTATATAAATGGTATATGGTATCAACCTGTTGTATATCCTTTTTAATAACATTTATAAATATACATTTATAATATATAATATTATGTTTAAATATATTTGTAAATTTATAAATTTTAAACATTATTACACAATCCTTCCCGCTATTTTTTTTGCTTTAGCCTGCCGCGTCTTTGTGGCCCTTCGCCCGCCAATCCAAGCTTATCATACGGTGAACATAAGCATGCTCCACTGCCTGTGTCAGTTCCGACTGTGACCTGCCAAGGTTGGGCGCATGCTGAGACACAGGCGACGCAGCACAGTTCAGTACAGGGCAGGGCAGTTGAGGCAGACCTAGGCCCCCGCCGCATGCTGCGACGCAACTATTCGCTCCATTCCTTGGCAATTCTCACCCATAATAACTCTTTCAATGTCTTTTTTGAATAGTCTGGATGATTTGTATCAAACAGACAAGGTTCACAGCGAACTAATTCAATTAAGGGCTGATTTTTCAATAGACAGATAACTTTTATCTGAGGAATAAAAATGGCGGTTTGACAGCTTATGTATGAAAATTATGTCAAACCGCCATTTTTATTCCTCAGATAAAAGTTATCTGACTATTGAAAAATCTGCCCTAAATGTTCTGTCATTGCAACAAAATTGTTAAACACGCCTCGACGTGCACGCGTCGCGCAGTAATCTGTGCCGGCACTACAACGAGACGCAGAGCAGGGTAGACACATGTCTGCATCGCACGTGCCTGCGCCGCAGCGTACGTAGCTCAATGACGTTCCATGCTGTACAAAATCTGCGCTGCGTTATGCTGCTTCGCCTGCGTCACAGCATTCGCCCAGCCTAACTCCTAGGTCACTTTATTGTCAAATAGCTTTGTGACTTCGTTCGTTATCAACCCTTGTATGTCCCCACTGCTGGGGCACGGTCTCTTCCTGC
Source organism: Yponomeuta sedellus (assembly GCA_934045075.1). Classification (NCBI taxonomy): domain Eukaryota; kingdom Metazoa; phylum Arthropoda; class Insecta; order Lepidoptera; family Yponomeutidae; genus Yponomeuta; species Yponomeuta sedellus. The sequence goes on along the minus strand of OW203750.1, from coordinate 3,145,564 downwards.
ATCGTAGGAAGGTTAGGCCATACTCCGCCACGGTGGCCAAGTCCGGGTTGGTGGAGGATTGTAAGACAGTGGCGGGCCTTACTGTCAGAAGTTATCAAGCCGCCCATAAGGCCTCTGACATGGCTTAACGACTGCCATTAAGTATATGACAGCCGGCACCAACGGCTTAAGCACGGAAGCACGGAAGCGCTCGGAAAAATGCCACTAGCGGTAGTCACGGGACGCTCACCCATCCTGTACCTGACCGCGCCTGTTATTGCTTAACCAAGTGAATGATTCTAATCACTCAGTTCGCCTAGGCCACGAGCGCTTTGTGACTTAATTTTGTCATATATTCCAAGCTTTACCGAGCCACATTGTTACATTTCGATATATGTGTCAAAATTGTTAAATTGAAAAAAGTAATTAGTTTCATTCATTTATGTCGATTATATTTTCGAGAAAATGTGTGTTTTGTTCGTACTGTGAAGTTGACAAATTAGAGATAGGATCTAACAGTCAACAGTCGACTTCCACAGGGCGGTGGTAGCGGAGCGGTGTAGAACGCCGGCCTCTCAATCGGGAGGTCGTGGGTTCAAACCCCGGCATGTACCAATGACTTTGTTTTCTAAGTTATGTACATTTGTGAAATAATAGTAGCAATACCACTCGCTGACGGTGAAGGAAAACATCGCAAGGAAACCCTAATGTGTGAGGTGTTAGCGTAGCTCAGCGCTTGCTACGTACAATGGCCCAACTATGAGGTCCCGCTAAGTTGCGTTTGAGTATACGAATTTTTCGCTGAGTGATGTTTAACTGCCAGTTATTTTGTGTTCCACTTAAATTTAACAGAAGCTTTTAACTAACGTTTGTGTATACGAATTTTGTGTTCAACGGCTGGTCAATTATTTAAGATGCCTTTAAATATTTGAATGACGTTTGAGTATTCGGCCGTAAGTGCGGAAATCTCAGGTCTAACTAACATACGACTTCCACTTGAACCTGGCGCTCACGACTTCGTATTTCGAACGCGGTCCATTCTCTTCACATCAGTTTTTCATTGATGACCCGATAGCGTTGCTTCAGTTAAGCGTAGATTGGCGGCGAATTCTTCTTTTTTATTCTTTTTATTTTTTCGTTTTCTTATGTTATCTACTCTGTTAAGCGCTTGGTTGTTTTGCGTTGATTATTACGCTAGCTGGTGCCCGCGACTTCGTCTGCGCAGGATTAGTATTTCGAGTAGCGTATACGTAGAAAAGAAGTAACATATGACATTATGTCTTTCCGATGTATGTCCTCCCTATTTAGATTTACATTTATTACATTTAGATTTCATATGTATGGTAAATTATATGGTATTCCTTGTTTCTTACAGTGTGTACATATCATAATGTATTTTATAGTGATGTGTATGTATATATGTGTACTTATATATTTATGTACTATTATTTTAATATACTTGTATAGTAATGTGTAAGTTTATTTAACTATACCATTTTAAAAACCTATTTAGAGGCTAAAATTTCCACCCATGCCGGGATTCGAACCCGCGACCTCCGGCTATCCGTGCCAGCGCTCTTTCCAACTGAGCTAACGGGCGACTCACCGGCATCAGTGAAATTTCGAACCTCTTTACAATATTCTCTGAGTGCTTAGTGCGAGTTTGACAGATCCAATCGAATAACTTTACTACCGCGTTAATCGAGCATTGAGTAGTGAGTATGAGTAAGTTAACCGTTCGAACTGGCGAAACGCTGTCACAGTACAACTCGCACTCGCGTTTATTCGTGTTTTGGCTGGTAAACGTGTTCACTTCTCAACGTAAACCATTACAACTCGCACTCAGCAATTTTAATTTCCATACTTGTCGCTAGGTGGCGCTTCCTCGATGCCATAGAAATATGAGTTTACGTTAACGCGATCGAGTAGTTAAAAAACTCGCACTAAGCACTCTGTATCACGTACACCATTTTACTATATGGTTTTTCTTTTTCCTTTTTTTTTTGTGCGCCTGCCAACTTTTTCTTTACCTCCTGCGGTTGACTGGTAGAAAATGCTTATGGCATTAAGTTCGCCGCATTGTACGATTTTATGGTGCAATAAAGTATTGATAATAAAAGCTGTCATCTTGTAATACGTGCAGAATAGTACGCAAGTTTTTAGGTCACCAATAAAAAAAATGCACTTGGCTTCGGCCCGTGCCCAAATACACCTCAAAAAAAAAAGAAAACTCAAAATAATTTAGCCTCTAAATAGGTTTTTAAAATTTGTTCCTTAGCACGGGTTAGTGCATTAAAATAAAAATAGTATAATCATGTGGGTACAGTGATATCGTTCCGATGTTAAAACCTAACTGCAAAGTAGGTAGTCGGGGCTGTAAGTAATGCAATTTGCTTAAGTCAGATGTCGCTGCCTGTACGTAATACAGAGAATAGTGTAAAGAGGTTCGAAATTTCACTGATGCCGTGAGTCGCCCATTGGCTCAATTGGTAGAGCGCTGGCACGGATAGCCAGAGGTTGCGGGTTCGAATCCCGGCATGGGTGAAATTTTTAGCCTCTAAATAGGTTTTTAAAATAATAATATTAATAAAATTATCCCATAAATATTTTTGGGTCGAATTTGATAACTTAGCCTGACAATATTGAGATGGCACCAACAGTCGGACTATGATAATAACCTAATAATGTAAACATAAGAATTAAGTATCTACGGTAATTGAGCACTGCGGAGCCCTAATCATAGTCCTATAGGTAGCTACTGCAATATGCTCCTATAAAATACTATATTTAACAAATTTTTTGACATACATTCGATATCAACCTTTGTATGTCCCCACTGCTGGGGCACGGGTCTCTTCTTGTATCGCAGGAAGGTTAGGCCATACTCCACCACGGGGGCCAAGTCCGGGTTGGTAGAGGATTGTAAGACAGTGGCGGGCCTTACTGTCGGATGTTATCAAGCCGCCCATAAGGCCCATGACATGGCTTAAAGACTGCCATTACATGACAGCCGACACCAACGGTTTAAGTTGCCTTGCGAAGCACGGAAGCGCTCGGAAAAATGCCACAAGAGGTAGTCACGGGACGGTCACCCACCCTACATCTGACCGCGCCTGTTGTTGCTTAACTCAAGTGATTGATTATACTATTTTTATTTTTAATGCACTAACCCGTGCTAAGGAGTATAATCAAATAGTATTAATCATGTGGGTACAGTGATATCATTCCGATGTAAAAACCTAACTGCAAAGTAGGAGGTCGGGGCTGTAAGTGATGCAATTTACTTAAGCCAGATGTCGCTGCCTGTACGTAATACAGAGAATAGTGTAAAGAGGTTCCAAATTTCACTGAAGCGGTGAGTCGCCCATTAGCTCAGTTGGAAAGAGCGCTGGCACGGATAGCCAGAAGTCGCGGGTTTGAATCCCGGCATGGGTGGATTTTTTAGCCTCTAAATAGGTTTTCAAGTGATTGATTCCAATCACTGGTTTCGACAAGGCCACGAGTGCTTCTGTATATGAATTTGAATTAAATTAATTGAATTGAATTAGTTTAGACGCCTTGCTATGACAAAAAAAAACTTACACGTGGCTTCCGCTGCTAGCACCTGAAAAAAAGAAAAAATCTTGTTAGAAATATTTCTCAACAATAAAAAGAATATATTCTTTTTGTTGCACTAAACCGTGCTAAGGACAATTTTAAAAACTTATTAAAGGCTAAAAAAGCGCTGGCACGGTTAGTTAGAGGTCGCGGGTTCGAGTCCCGGCATGGGTGGAATTTTTAGCCTCTAAATAGGTTTTTAACATTTTTTCAGTCAATATAGAAATTTCCAGAATAAATAGAATTAGAATTCGATTTCAACCCCTTGTATTTTATGGTGTATTTCCACACTGCTGGGGCTTGGGTCTCTTGCTGCGTCGCAGGAAGGTTAGGCCGTACTCCACCACGGGGGCCACGTCCAGATTGGTGGAGGATTGTAAGATAGTGGCGGGCCTTACTGTCAGAAGTTATCAAGCCGCCGATGAGGCCTCTGACATGGCTTAACGACTGCCATTACATGACAGCCGGCACCTCAGATCGTAGAAATGATCTGAGGCCGGCACCAACGGCTTAACGTGCGTTGCGAAGCACGGAAGCGCTCGGAAAATATGCCACTGGCGGTAGTCACGAAACGGTCACCTATCCTGCACATGACCACGCTTGTTGTTGCTTAACCCAAGTGATTGATTCCAATAGCTTGGTTCGGCTAGGCCACGACCGCTTCGAGCGTTTTTATTTTGTTTACTTGGGAAACAAGCGGTTCAATAACAATTTTTACACAGATATATAGAAATACATAAACCAGTGAAGTATCTACTAATAATTATTTAATATGTTAAACAATAAAGAGGATAAAAAAAAATAGACAGACTATTATTAAAAACCTATTTAGGGACTGAAAATTCCACCCAAGCCGGGATTTTTTAGCCTCTAAATAGGTTTTTAAATTTGTCCTTAGCACGGTTTAGTGCATTAAACATAATATAGACTATTTTTAATCAATAAATAGTAAATAGAACTCAGTCCCGCAATATAGTAGGTACAATACTTTATATTGCAGTGTGGTTGGCAACCCTAGCTGCTTATGCTTGACTTATAATGTTATATATAATACTCTGTGTCATGCGGCCAGTATTATCGTAAATATAGTCAGAATATTTTCGGGGCTTAATCGCGTAGTAATTTATTATATATTTAAAAGTCACATGGCATATCGTCCGACATTGTCAGTGCAGTGTGTCACAACCCTATGCTTTGTGATGGCTGATTGAGGGTGGTCTGAAACCTCATCAGCCGAAGATGCGAACGGGTGCCAGCCATCAGTCTTCTCGTGACCACGATGACTTTAACGTCGTCGAAACGTCGAGGTAAAATAGCAATAAATTACTACCCCGAAAATATTCTATGTGTACAAGTCGCGAAAGTTTAAAATATGTTATTTATCATCGTAAATGTTGCGTGTTTACAAAAACGGATCTACTCACTTTACTGTGACGCGACTTTTTGAACTCGGAATGGTCTAGATGCTTCATCGTGGCAAGTTTATGTTTGTGGGCAGCAGGCCAGTGGCCGTCGAGCCAATCCTTGGACAGCATACCCATCCCTGGCGAAGGACCAGACTGGGGCCCATAAGAACCGCGTTAGCACGTTTTTGGACCAAACTTTTATACTATTTTCAAACATCGAAAGGTTGACAAGGAAACCGTTTTTGTTGTGGATGTTTTGCTTATGGTGTGAAGTCCGTCGCATTGTACGAGTTGTTTTATTTAAGTGCAATAAAAGTGGCAATAAATAAACGTATTAAGTTTTATATAAATTACAGATCGAAGTATCGTTTTTTTTTACCGTGGTGATATTAAGTTCAATAAGCATTAGCGTACGTAGTGTACAAAATTAAAATGGAAACTTCCCTGCTGCGCAAGGCACGTTAAGCCGTTGGTGCCGGCTGTTATGTAATGGCAGTCGTTAAAAGCCACGTCAGAGGCCTTATGCGGCCTGATAACTTGTGACCGCCCGGAGATGCATGCAACACCGCAAAACAATTCAAAGATGGCGCTGACAGGCGAGGCCGTAGAAGAACCTGAATACGGCTGTCAAAATTAATCTGCGCTGAGAAAAATTTGACAGACGTGACCCTGTTCTTGAATGTGGACGCCTATAGCGTCGGCTATGAAGTGCTTTGGGAATTTGTGCTGATAACGACTCATTCTTTAGAACACTCCAAAAACGCTGACTGAAATAGTCTGTTGTGGAGATTTTACAAGGATTAAATAAAAAGCCACTAGGAGTGTTTTAGTGGAAATGAGTATCTATAATAAGGGCATAAGCTAAGAATATAGGAATATTCTTTATTCTTATTTCTTCTTCTATCTCTTCTTCTCTGTAATTCTAGTGTGTCTACAACAGAAAATAATTATAGAGAACAGTTAAAAAAGATGTGCAATTGCTGATAGCAATTTCTTCCAAGCAACCCTATGTCGGAAAGATTGCCGAAGGAGAAACAGGGCGTTAGAGACGTGTTCAGCATTACAGCACTTTAAGGATAAGATAATATAGGATAAGATACGACTATTCATTATTGCAAGCGAGGAACTAAACATAAATCTTATATTTAGAATTGGTGCTGTTTCACATACTCTTATGTCTGAATTCTTTAGCGGCCATCTTGCTTTAGTTGGGACACAGACTATTTCGAGTGAACTTATTAGAATGTTATTTGTATTCTCTATGGCACCCGAGTAGGTATTTGAAAAAGCCCTTAGGCCAGATTTTCACGGTCTTAGCACGGTCGAACCAAGTGCGCCATCCGCGTGAACTAATGCTTCTGATTGAACGGTTTTTCGTGACAACACCAAAATAGCCAATCAGAAGCATTAGTTTACTCGGATGGCGCACTCGGACCGAGCGCAATAAGACCGTGAAAACGCGGCTTTCAGAGTGTTTAGTGCGAGTTTGACAGATCCAATCGAATAACTTTACTACCGCGTTAATCGAGTATTGAGTAGTGAGTATGAGTTAGTTAACCGATCGAACTGGCAAAACGCTGTCACAGTACAACCCGCACTCGCGTTAATTCGTGTTTTGGCTGGTAAACGTGTTCACTTCTCAACGTAAACCCTTACAACTCGCACTCAGCAATTTTAATTTCCATACTTGTCGCTAGGTGGCGCTTCCTCGATGCCATAGAAATATGAGTTTACGTTAGCGCGATCGAGTAGTTAAAAACTCGCACTAAGCACTCAGGCGGTTTTCGATAAAACTACAGTCAATTCGATACAGCCGAGTCTTTGTACTTGTAGAGCACATCTGTGTGGAGGGCCAGTTTCTGAATTGAGAATACTGCTAAGTAGGTAAATACTTAGATAACTTTAGTGCTGTCTCTCCGAATTTCTTAGCGAAAGCGTGACAGAACGTCACTTAGTATTTCGTTATCGTTATCAACCCTTGTCTGTCCCCACTGCTGGGGCACGGGTCTCTTCCTGCATCGCAGGAAGGGCAGGCCACACCTACTCCACAGGGCCAAGTCCGGGTTGGTGGAGGATTGTAAGACAGTGGCGGGCCTTACTGTCAGAAGTTATCAAGCCTTGCGAAGCACGGAAAGAAATGGAAAGATGCCACTAGCGGTAGTCACGGGACGCTCACCCATCCTGTATCCGACCGCGCCTGTTGTTGCTTAACCAAGTGATTGATTCCAATCACTCGGTTCGCCTAGGCCACGAGCGCTTTGTGACTTAATTTTGTCAGTATTTACTTAATAAAATTCTCAAGAGAAATTCGAGGCTTACTCAGCGAAATTCTCAGTTTAGAAACTGGCCCTTAATTGGTTATTCAGTGTCGAATTGTTTTATCCCTTTACCAGGCAATGTACTTTACAGGACCACATTAAATTGAACCCTATCAACTTGAAATAAAGTCCAAAACCATTGAAAAATTCACACTACCCATGCCTGGTTAAGGGATAATGAATTTATTGTAAAAGAAAATAAAGTTCCACTTACACTAAGGGCGAACAGCCCCAGAATAATAAGCAAGCGCATCTTTTGGGTCTGGCGTCTGCTGGTAGGCCAAGTAAAACTTGTCTATGTCGAAAAAAAAAATCAATTGCCCCTTTTATACATGAAAAATACGCATGGAATTGAGTAAACAATTCATAAATATCGATCTGAAGCAAATCGGTAGGCCATATTTCTTTTCTTGCGTGCACTTGTGTAAAGGCGCGCTTTGTTCTTGAGCGGCTTCAATAAATGGCAATAAATAATAAAATCATTGGGCAAATATTGGCTTAGTAACAAAAGGAGCAGTGTCTCGTTGTTGGTGCTATTCCTAGAACTTTCCAGGTGTTAATAATGTTGCGAGGAAAACTTACCGCCTAAAAAAAGTATAGTATATTTCATTACAAGTGCGGAAAGGCTGTCATTGCAAAAAGTTTCGACAAATGTCTACCCGAGCCGAGGCGCAGCCGAAGGCGACGGTTGACAGTCGAAATAAGTTGCTATGACGGTTCCGCACGTGTACTGAGTGCGTTCACATTAACTTGACGCGTGAGAGAATTGGTAACAAGGACATAACATGTGAATTAGCTTTTGGACCTAATCGGAAGATGGTAAAACAAGCCCTCAATCCTTTTATTTTCCCCAAGTAATGGGAATGATTTCTTATTTAACATGGTAACAGTAAACATCTCCGTGCTGCCAATTCTCTTACGCGTCAAGTTAATGTGAACGCACTGTAGGTACAGTTGCGAAAAAAATAAGCAATTAAATAAAGAAAAAAATATTTGGAAAATGGCGCCAACCGTAAAAATATATAAACTGAGATTTTTTTTCTTCACCCATTCTAGTAGGCAAAGGGAACTATGCCCATACAGCCAAGTATTCAGTAGAATTTTTTTATTGATATGAAATGAAAATGAAATTTAATGAGATGAAATGAAACCTAACTTAACTCATTCAATCAAATCATTAAATCTGACATTGAAACAAATTAGTAGCTCATTAAAACTTCTATGAATTTTTTTAGTAAAAACTTCATGGTTGGTTTTTCTTTTTAATAGACATTATTTTAACAGTTGGGAAAGAAAAGGCACGAGTGCGGTAAAGGTAAAAAAAAGCACGCGTGTGTAATATCCCCCATCCCGCACGCTATACGTCCCTGATACGCCACTTTTTGAGCAACTGTATTAAAAATATTTTTTTTATGTTTTTACTAAAAAAAAAATAGGGGAACAATAACATTTTTTTCTAAAAGTAGATTGTATGAGAAAAGGAAAAAAAACAAAACTAAATTGTTGCCATATACAAAATTCGACACTGGCCGAATCATTGGGATGCCATAAAAAAGAATTTAATTGAATTTAAAGTGTTCAGTCCTGTATGTGAGTAATTACGTTACTACCTTAACAAAGTATACATACTTTTACCTTTATATAAGTACTTGCGACAGATGAAACATGTTTGTTCTTTCATTTTATGTTAAAAGTTTTAAAAGGCACTAGTTTTTCGCCTGAAAACGAAATCTAAGATAAGATACCTCTTCCTAGAATTAAGTAACGCTGGGTTGTAGTGATTAATTATTTATGTTAATAAAGCAGTTTAAAAAAAAAAATTAAAAATCAAAATCAAATCAATTGAATTTAAAGGTATCCAGAAACACGAAACAGTGAGCTCGATACATATACATTCTTATCTATGCTCGATACTAGGGTACCCTTTATCGCAGGTTCTCTGAAGGATTTTACAAATTATAATTAAAAGATAAAGTCTCACTTTTCCTTCAGCGACTCTCCATCGTAGGCTGTCTGGGAGAAATTGCCCTAAGCCATAAGGCAGCCAATTGTACTGTATCTGTGTAATTATTTTTTGTTTGTTTTTTCCTGGTACAATAAAGAATATTCTTATCTCGTCTCGTCTCGTCTCGTCTCGTCTCGTCTCGTCTCGTCTCGTCTCGTCTCGTCTCGTCTCGTCTCGTCTCGTCTCGTCTCGTCTCGTCTCGTCTCGTCTCGTCTCGTCTCGTCTCGTCTCGTCTCGTCTCGTCTCGTCTCGTCACGTCTTGTCTTATCTTATAAAGATAAAAAAAATATTAATCCAAATTGTGAAGTAAAACTTTATAAAGCTAACCACTGCAGGACATAGTCCGCCCTCTTGGTTTTCCAAGGTTTACAATTATGTGCCGTCCTTTTCCAGCGACTCGCCGCCACCGCAACCAGGGGGGCGAGTCACTAAAATGCATAGTAGTTCAACAGAGTCATATTAGTCAATGGTCGTTTCATTCACACTCTCGGTCGTCTGGTAACCAATCGCATTGCAATGGTATAACTTAACTGGTAGTCTCACGCGATTCGATCTTCTTCGCGAGAGAGACGCCTATTTACTTTGCCCGGGTTATTATTATACCTCTGGAATGACATTGTACTGCTTTGTAGACTAACAAGTTGCGGCAAATAGCAACCATTGCCGTGCTTATTTCATTTCATTGTATTGAAAAACTATAATTAAAACTGTGCTTATACGGATTTAGGCTTGTTTATTACATTTTTACAATTTTCCGACGTTTCAGCACTTTTTCAGGTGCCGTGGTCACGGATTACTGAGGTGACAGGCGTTTTTAGAAAGTTTAGAAAAGTTAATTATGAAGTTACGTTCCAAAATAAGCAAACCAATTATTTTATATAAAGTGAACAATATTGATTATTAGTAATTGAAGTTAAAATTAATTTATAAACTAATAATTTTAAATGAACTTAAAAATACTGATTATTAATTGAAATAAAAATTTTTAACTCTACTGTCACACTTCTAGCAAGGGGGTCTCATGAACTTAAGCACTGGTTGAAAAACTATGAAAAACGATACTAATCTAATCTGAGTATTGGACTCTAGGGCTAGGGGTCAATTCTCACTTCATTAGCAAATAAGTCGTATAGGACTCTAAAGGCGTATAACTTGAATTCTACATTAAAAGTTGAGCGACAGCCAAGATCTGTATTTTCAGAAGCCATGCTACATTGAATTCGAATGACAAAATGTCTAATGACTCTGTCGAGTTAGGTCTTATTTTTATGCGACAAATGTCTAAGCCTTGGACTATTTTGCATCTACGCTTTCAATTGCAATCGTTCTTGCGCGTATATCGCAAGCTCATTCTGAGTTTGTTCAAGCTATTTGCCGAGCATAGCACTAGTATAGTATAGTATACTATTTCCAACAACATGTTAAGCTAGTGACTACTAAACCCAATCCACAGATAAAGATAATTTCGGGGGAAGGGGGGCATTTTGCATGTATTTTTTTCTTCCTTTAAATAAATTAAAAAAAATCGGATGGGCGAGAACCGAATAAGTGCATTAGATCGCTATTGAATCGCTCGTAGTAGAGAATCGTGCGCGTTCAGTGCATGGTTAGGTGACCGTCTATGACTAACGCTAGTGGAATTTTTCCAAGCGGTGCCGTGCTTCGCAAGGCACGTAAACAGTTGGTGCCGGCTGCCGTCGGTAGATGGCAGTCGTTAAGCCAAGACAGAGGCCTTGGGACGTCTTGAAAAGTTCTGACAATAAGTAAGACCAGCAGTGGGTGGTTTTACTGTCAGAAGTTTTTAAGGGTTAGAAGTTTTCGCAGTGGCCATAGAAGAACAGGAATTCGGCTGGCAAAATTAATCTGTGCTGAGCAAAGTTTTACAGGCGACTAAGGGACACAAACCGGGGGCTGGGCAGCAGCGCCCCCTGCAGTACAATTCCACCAATCTGCGATCCCCAACCCGCATGCCCAGCGTGTGGATTATGGGCATTACCCCCCAATGATGGCTATGGCACTCATTAGGGAAGGGCTATGTCCAGCAGTGGACTAATATAGCCTGAGAAGAAGAAGAGCAAAGTTTGACAGACGTGCCCCTCTTTTTGTATGCCCACAACTATAAGCGCCATCTATGAATTGATTTTGGAATTTGTGCTGAACACGGCTCATTGGCGTGTCAAAAAATTCCTCTTTTCGAGGAATAGGTTCTTATAAGGGTTTAATTAATCAGGAAAAGTGAGATTTTTTTACCCCCTCCGCGGGTGTAATATGAAGCAATTTTAGATCATGAGAAGTGAAAAATTATTTTCCATTTCTTATACTTGGAAAGTAGTGTGGTTTTGATCTCATTATTGGGTGGAAAATGCTGCTTCCCTCCCTAGAGAGGGAAAAACTCTTTCAAATTACTTCCCACCTAAGGGCCGGAATCAACTTTAAAAATAGAACTACTGTCAGCTATGAAAAGTTTTATGTAAAAAAAACTTATTAAAAAAATGTTGCGGCCATGTGAGTTTCTAAACAGTCAGTGTGAACTTAGCGCAAACTTCTTTGAGTGAAATAAGCCGCAACAATTACGCGGTGAGTTCCATATTTAAAATTCAAAAAGTCGACTTGAATTTGCGTGAAAAAAATTGATAATTGAGTTTTTATTTTCCTCATATTCGAAATGAAAAGTAGAGTATTTAACACGGGTAAAAGAATCAATTCCTACTCGGACTATAGTAAATACCTCGGGAATTGATTCTTTCCACCATAGTTTAACAATCTACTATTATACCTACTCAGAAAGTGGATCATTGCTCTTTCATAGACGGGTTACAAAGTTCGTACTTCCGCTCGATACCGACTAAGTGAGCCAGTACGTCTAGCGCACCCTGGCCAGCAATCAGTGAGTCCCTTAAACGGAGTTTACACGCTCAGTCTGGCGTCAGTCAATTGCTATAGTTTGGTTAGATTGACGGCAGACTGATTGTCTGTTCATTGGACTGACGGACCATACTGACGGATATTCAAATATTTTGATGCTTCATCACATCAGTCTGGCATCAATCCGAGCTTCATCAATCTCGTCTGAATTGACGCAAAACTGAACGTTTAAACTCCGTCTCCCGCTGATTGAGAAATCCATTCATCGCGATGGCTTGCCATTGACACGCTAAGAAGAACGGGTTACAAAGTTCACCATTTCCCATTATAATGTGCGGCGGGAAAAGTTAGTTGTTCCTGCGTATGTGTATTGTATGAAATCATACAATATTGTATGAAAATACATTTTCATTTCTTCTACTCGGAAAGTAGCGTTGTTTTAATCTGATTATTCGGTGGAAAATGCTGCTTCCCTCCCTAGAGAGGGAAAAACTCATTCAAATTACTTCCCACCTAAGGGCCGGAATAAATTTTAAAAATAGAACTAGTGTCAGCTGTGAAAAGTTTTATTTAAAAAAACATGAGTTGGTGGGATACTAATCTGTTATATGTATCTGTGACGGAATTAAAAAAATGCTAAGATTATGCTAAGATTTGAATATTAAAAATGAGTTTTTATTTTCCTCATATTCGAAATGAAAAGTAGAGTATTTAACACGGGTAAACGAATCAACTCCTACTCGGACTATTGTTTTTTGGCAGCGAACATAAAAAAACAAACGTCAAATTTATAAAACAAAATAGAAAAGGGGGTGTGGAATAATTTTTTGTATTCGATTTTCGAAAGGAGGTCGGCAACCTCTTTCTGCACTACGAAAAAAAGGGCGGCAATATGTTTTGTTTTCTTAAATTTAGTTCGGCGGCGCAATATTGTAATTTTCCGTTTTTTAAATTATGCAATTCTTTTTGTATTTTCTGATTGTTTTATCCGATATTTAGAGTTTTTTACAACATGTTTTAACTTAAAAAAACAATGAGAAAGCATTGAGTCATTGTATCACGAAACACCATGCAGTCCAGCGTCAATATTTCACTTCTTTTAATGCCTGCTAAATTAACGTAAACGCAATGCAAATAATCGATAATCGACCATTTGAATAAACAGTTTTATTAATTAAAGTTGGGTACCTACAGATGCTAGCAAACTGCTCGAACAAAGCGTAGAAGTTGATTTTTGAGACGAGAGAGGATCTTTTCGGCTACATACTTACTTACTTTAAAGTAGATAGAGAACAATTTATGCGTACGTACGTAAAAAAAGGAAATAACACAGATATTTCTTAAGATAAAAATATCGATACAAAATAAAATAGTTAGAAAAAATGTCACACTTAATAAAAAAAACATTCACAGTACGATATCCAGTTAGTTAGTTAGACCTGAGATTTCCGCACTTAGCCTCATAGGTGGGCCATTGTACGTAGCAAGCGCTGAGGTACGCTAACACCTCAGACACTAGGGTTTCCTCACGATGTTTTCTTTCACCGTCAGCGAGTAGTATTGCGACTATAATTTCACAAATGTACATAACTTAGAAAACAAAGTCATTGGTTCGAACCCACGACCTCCCGATTGAGTGCGATATCCAATAAAGTTTCTTCAAGAACACAGAACACATAAAATTATAATAATTTAAGCTCACAAAAAAAACCCTAACTGATCAAGCCACTCCGGAAAATATCTGAACCAAAGGATCCCAACACGCTGGCAGCGTTGCCACGCTGCACCGCCAAAGAGACCCTCTGTCCGAGATACGCACCGGAGCGGCAGTCAAGCCCACGGTCCCTCAAGCAGCGACCCAGCTCCCTAACAAGAATTTTGGTCTGAGTCCCCCAAACGCCTATTCACTACCGCAAATGCAACTAAAATATAATAATCCATGGGGCATTGTATACGCTTCTACAATAAAATCCCTGAAGATATATTAAGTTTGACTGAAGCGCGGTTCAAAAAATGTGTAAAGTACACTTTGTGCCAAAAGAGCTACTATAATAGGTATTAAGGATTATTTAGATGACAATGATGTCTGGAATTCAAGCATGTAAAATTCACGAGTTTTGTAGAATCTGTGTAAATTCTGTTACTTAAGGAATTTGAAAAGACTAAGTTTGGAGTTTTTTTGTCCATTTTTTCTCCAAAATGATCCAGACTTTGAAATGGACACCTAGTTTGACTTGTAACGTTCATTAAGCCGCAGTATCTGCGCTACTTGGAATTTCATTTCATTTCATTTCATAATGATCCATAAGAGCCAGTGGCGTAGCTAGGTAACCAAGGGCCCTGGGGCAAATTAAAAAATGAGGCCGACAGCTGTATTTACTGATTACACGGCATAAAATGCATACATGATAATAAAACGCATATATATCACTATTGGTCCAATTGACAAAACTGCCAACCTACAGAAAGAATTTAGGGAAATTCCCTAGGCATAACTCTTGAATTTCTCTCAACTGAGTTGTCATGATTAAAGTGGGGTCGCAACCTGTCATATTAATTTATTTTGAAAATGGGAGAAATTTCCAAAAGGTCAGTTCTAACGGGATTTCTGGTAAGGATTCGAGGGCCCCTGAGGTTGAGGGCCCCGGGGCACTGCCCCGCCTAGCCCCTAGGTAGCTACGCCACTGATAAGAGCACCATATTTTTGACACTTGAGAGTAGCTGTCGATTCAGCAGCGGCACCGGGTATAAGAATAGTAGCGGACTGGAGCACTGCATTGGAGAAGGAACCAGACGTAAAACAAATCAAATTATTAAAACTGTTTCTATACGGGTTTCACTCGTTTATTATATTTTTACAATTTTCCGCCGTTTCGGCACTTTTACAGGTGCCGTGGTCTCGGATGACTGAGATGACAAAATTGTAAAAATATAATAAACAAGTGAAATATGTATAAAAAACAGTTTTAATTATGTCTAGTGCTCGTGTTAACCTTAGAAAATACTAAATTAAAATATTTCACTTTATTATTTCATTAATTATTTCAGACATAATTTGAATTCAGTACATACTTTAACAGCGTTAGCTCTCAAGATTGATTGATTGAAAATGTTTATTCAAATAAAAATACAGAACTTCACTAAATAAAAACTTAAGTAGGTACCTAACGTTCTTTGCTGAGATATTCGGAGAGTAAGCACTAAATTTAAGTGTTTAAGTAAATTTCAGAATTTTGAATATTGAGAATTTCTGAGAATTTTGCTAAGTAAAAAAATCTTAGTTCAGAAACTGGCGTATAGTTTTACTATTTAAGTTACTCTTAAATGTTATGTAAGTACATGACCTACTTTAGTAGGTTAAGTAGGATAGTAGGCTATGGGTAGCTTACGTAGGTTCATAAACAACTTAACTAAAAAAGTCAAATACTAAAAAAAAAATATTTGAAGCTCTACACACTGCATTCTTGCTTGCCCTGTGCTGGTTTCTATTAATGCCTTGACTTGACCGGTCTCCAGGGTCGGACTAGGCAAGAAGCCCGGCTGGCATTTTGGTTTTAGGGTCCCCGCCGCAGATTAGGCCCTCCAAGGTATTCACCATGGAGGGCCTAATCTGGCACAACAAATCCTGAACGATAACATTCGTCTAACTCACAAGTTCCATATTAATTTGAAATTGCTCAGGTTTTATAATAAAGAGTTCTAATCTAATCTATTAATTTATTTTTAAAGTGTACATAAGGATTGGACGTCTCAGATTATGATGAATCAGCCTCAGTTTTTAGCCTTTAAATAGGTTTTTGAATTGTCCTTAGCACGGGTTAGTACATTAAAAATAATATAGTCATTTGGGTACAGCGATATCATTCCGATGTAAAAACCTAACTGCAACGTGAGATACTCGGGGCTGCAAGTGATGCAAATTACTTCACGCTGCCTGTACGTAATACAGAGATTATTAAATAAAAATAATAATTATGTAAAGAGGTTAGAAATTTCACTGATGCCGGTGAGTCGCCCATTAGCTCAGTTGGAAAGAGCAAAAAAAAACAAAACTTTCCAAAATGTTATTAATTTATTATAGGTATTCTATTTTTTATTTATTTCCAAGAAGTTCGCTACTTAACCTCTAGATGGCGCTATGTAGTTGAAATTGTGCCACAGTTTAATCTTACCGGTTAACGCTAGATGGCACTGCTTCTATTATAATAAGGAATACTAACGATATAAAATACAAAACTCATCAATGAAAAAAATAACATAGGCATAATTATTTTTTGTTACAGATATTTTTTGCACAAAGTGGCGTACAAGTCTATGATTAAAAAATACATATTGTTAGGTTGTAACGGTGCAAACCTCTTTACACATTTTTTTTATATTTCTTTAATTCTGTCTATCATTTTCAAAATTTAAAATTACGTCACCCATTTTTGAGATTTCCCTCATTTTTTTGTATTACTACTTTACATTTCGATTAGACCCGACTATCAAATCTTCCTGCTTATTCTGTTTTTATCCAGTTCTCTGTTTATATTATAAATAAAACACATTTTAAATAAAGCACAAAGTTGAATACGTTCCTTTTTATTATTTATAAAAAGCTTTACAACATCACAAGCATAACCTATGTAGAGGTTTACGAAAATATAAAATAATCAACAATCTCACTGTGATTTTATGCCAAGAATGGCCGATTTTAGCGGTATGCTAGGTATCTGATATCCGCTTAAGTCAACCGAGTTTACATTGTTGGTAACCCTAACCTTAACTAAATCAAATTCACTATCATTAATTACTTAAATACTCGCAGGTATCATAAGTTTTGAAAAAACCATGAATAATAGTTGTTTGTTTTCCATTGGTGGCAATAAGAATTATTATGAAGTGTTAGTAGGTACCTACTAGCTCTCCAGGCAAACTACGTACCGCCACAGAATTCTTGTTACTTATCTTACTTACTTGCTTGCTTGCTTGCTTGCTTGCTTGCTTGCTTGCTTGCTTGCTTGCTTGCTTGCTTGCTTGCTTGCTTGCTTGCTTGCTTGCTTGCTTGCTTGCTTGCTTGCTTGCTTGCTTGCTTGCTTGCTTGCTTGCTTGCTTGCTTGCTTGCTTGCTTGCTTGCTTGCTTGCTTGCTTGCTTGCTTGCTTGCTTGCTTGCTTGCTTGCTTGCTTGCTTGCTTGCTTGCTTGCTTGCTTGCTTGCTTGCTTGCTTGCTTGCTTGCTTGCTTGCTTGCTTGCTTGCTTGCTTGCTTGCTTGCTTGCTTGCTTGCTTGCTTGCTTGCTTGCTTGCTTGCTTGCTTGCTTGCTTGCTTGCTTGCTTGCTTGCTTGCTTGCTTGCTTGCTTGCTTGCTTGCTTGCTTGCTTGCTTGCTTGCTTGCTTGCTTGCTTGCTTGCTTGCTTGCTTGCTTGCTTGCTTGCTTGCTTGCTTGCTTGCTTGCTTGCTTGCTTGCTTGCTTGCTTGCTTGCTTGCTTGCTTGCTTGCTTGCTTGCTTGCTTGCTTGCTTGCTTGCTTGCTTGCTTGCTTGCTTGCTTGCTTGCTTGCTTGCTTGCTTGCTTGCTTGCTTGCTTGCTTGCTTGCTTGCTTGCTTGCTTGCTTGCTTGCTTGCTTGCTTGCTTGCTTGCTTGCTTGCTTGCTTGCTTGCTTGCTTGCTTGCTTGCTTGCTTGCTTGCTTGCTTGCTTGCTTGCTTGCTTGCTTGCTTGCTTGCTTGCTTGCTTGCTTGCTTGCTTGCTTGCTTGCTTGCTTGCTTGCTTGCTTGCTTGCTTGCTTGCTTGCTTGCTTGCTTGCTTGCTTGCTTGCTTGCTTGCTTGCTTGCTTGCTTGCTTGCTTGCTTGCTTGCTTGCTTGCTTGCTTGCTTGCTTGCTTGCTTGCTTGCTTGCTTGCTTGCTTGCTTGCTTGCTTGCTTGCTTGCTTGCTTGCTTGCTTGCTTGCTTGCTTGCTTGCTTGCTTGCTTGCTTGCTTGCTTGCTTGCTTGCTTGCTTGCTTGCTTGCTTGCTTGCTTGCTTGCTTGCTTGCTTGCTTGCTTGCTTGCTTGCTTGCTTGCTTGCTTGCTTGCTTGCTTGCTTGCTTGCTTGCTTGCTTGCTTGCTTGCTTGCTTGCTTGCTTGCTTGCTTGCTTGCTTGCTTGCTTGCTTGCTTGCTTGCTTGCTTGCTTGCTTGCTTGCTTGCTTGCTTGCTTGCTTGCTTGCTTGCTTGCTTGCTTGCTTGCTTGCTTGCTTGCTTGCTTGCTTGCTTGCTTGCTTGCTTGCTTGCTTGCTTGCTTGCTTGCTTGCTTGCTTGCTTGCTTGCTTGCTTGCTTGCTTGCTTGCTTGCTTGCTTGCTTGCTTGCTTGCTTGCTTGCTTGCTTGCTTGCTTGCTTGCTTGCTTGCTTGCTTGCTTGCTTGCTTGCTTGCTTGCTTGCTTGCTTGCTTGCTTGCTTGCTTGCTTGCTTGCTTGCTTGCTTGCTTGCTTGCTTGCTTGCTTGCTTGCTTGCTTGCTTGCTTGCTTGCTTGCTTGCTTGCTTGCTTGCTTGCTTGCTTGCTTGCTTGCTTGCTTGCTTGCTTGCTTGCTTGCTTGCTTGCTTGCTTGCTTGCTTGCTTGCTTGCTTGCTTGCTTGCTTGCTTGCTTGCTTGCTTGCTTGCTTGCTTGCTTATCTATCCAGCCCATGAACGAAGCCCACTGCTGGGTATAGTCCTCTTCCATTTCACGCCAACTCATCTTACTTACTCGTATCTTATGGTTTGACTTGACCTTTTTTTCTGTAAGACGGACCTTACACGTTCAGTCTCGCGTCAGTCAATTCCATTAGTCTGGCTGGACTGACGGCAGACTATTCATTCAGTGGACTGATGGACCAGACTGACGGACATTCGAATATTTTGATGCTTCATCAGTCTGGCATCAATCCGATTTTGATCAAGGTCACGGACTGAACTGACGCCAGACTGAATGTGTGAACTCCGTCTAACAATGAAATATTATCCCACGGGAACCGATTACCGGTTGCTAGGTCTCCTAGGTCTAAGTATCCTAGGTCTAAACCAAAATCTTTGTTTATCTGTATCCCAAGTTTCAATTAACTCCGTTCAGACGCGATTGAGTATCAAACGTCTGAACATCTTCACAAACTTTCACATTTACAGTATTAGAGTAGGATTACATTAACCCAATGTTTCATTATTTTTCAATGGCTTTACAAATCAGGATTTTGAAATAAAGAGACGATGACTGACGTTGGACGTTGAATTTTTAATTTAAAAAATTAACAGACACCCTATTTCCACCCATCTCTTGAACGTAAACTAGCAACGGATACGTTTTATTCGTCCTTTGATTTCTCTCATCGTTAAAGAACTTCAAAAACATCAGATCTGGTTCCACCATGTTGGTATCTTCATCGTCTTCCAAGTATGTTTCAATTTTCTTGTGTTCCGAGGTTAGTGATTCTGGTCTATTTTCAGCGTCAGTTGAGTGCGAGTCTAACTCTTTAGTTTCGAAATGTTTATTTTTGTTGTTTTCTTTGTTTTTATCGCTGCTGTCTGTACCAATAGAATGGGATTCAGTGCTGGTCTCAAATTGCTCTTCATTTGAACTAGAACTTTCTACTTGAGATTCCGTAGTAGATGCCTCTCTGGTAGAAGTAGCACTTGGATCTTTTGCAACGTCTGATTTTGGTGTAGTACTACTGGAATCAGAACTAGAATTCGTGTTGGTTTCAGTGGATATCGTATTAGTTTCAGATCTAAACTCATGACTGTCTTCTTCAGAAATATCAGATTCATTCTTAGAATCATTTATTTGCGAAACTTTTCCTTCTTTATTCTGAGAAGGATTATTTTCATTTGTCTTTTCATCGTTATTTTCTACTTCAGGGTTAGATTTTTCTTCAAGGTGGGATGTGGTTTTGGTGGTTGAAGTGTCATTTTTATGTAAATGATTGCTGTCATAATCATCTTCAGGTTGCAATTCTTTTTGATGTTCATCATCCTCGCTGGTCTTTGATTCCTTAGATGGCTCTTCATTATCATCGCCAGACTTTGACTCATGAGTTTCTTTTTCATCACTTTCACTCGTCTTTGATTCTTCACTTTGTTCTTTATCCTCTTCACTAAACTTTGATTCTTGCTTTTTGTTTTCGTCTTCTCCACTTTTTATATCTTGAATTTCCTTACCGTTTTCATTGTCAGCATGTGTATTATCTTTCTCGTTACTTGTGTTATCATTGCTAGCCTGTGCATTATCTTTCTCGCTACCTATAGGGTCTGAAAGTTCTCCACCATCCCTTTTTTGAGACTCAATTTGAGCTTGACTCTGAGACTCAGAATCTGTTCCCCCAGCGCTGCAAGCGCCATTTGTGCAAGTTCTATTATTAGCATCATTGTCCTTCTTAGTTGGCACCTTAGGTTGTATCCTTGGACAGTTATTCACAGTCAGCTGTAGTATCAACTCCTTGTCTTCTTCCTCATCATCGTAGTGCTCGTCTATCTCCAGATTGAGGACCTTCAGATCAATATCTTCTAGCTCCTCTTCGAGTTCTTTTAGGAATTGTGTCAGTTTTTCGACGACTATATTTATTTGCTTCTCCCTTGTTTCGGTAAGTCGCAGGCAGCGCGGGTGCGGTGTTGTCGTACCTGTTAAAAGAATTTGATTGATCAAATACGACGACGACGATGACGACGACGACGACGACGACGACGACGACGACGACGACGACGACGACGACGACGACGACGACAACGACAACGACAACGACAACGACAACGACAACGACAACAACAAAAATAATAATAATGATAATGAAATGAAATGAAATGAAATGAAATGAAATGAAATGAAATGAAAAGGTTTTATTCAAAGTAGCGCAGATACTGCGGCTTAATGAACGTTACAAGTTAAACTAGGTGTCCATTTCAAAATCTGGATCATTTTGGAGAAAAAATGGACAAAAAAACTCCAAACTTAGTCTTTTCAAATTCCTTAATTAACAGAATTTACACAGATACTACAAAACTCGTGAATTTTACATGCTTGAATTCCAGACATCATTGTCATCTAAATAATCCTTAATATTATAGTAGCTCTTTTGGCACAAAGTGTACTTTACACATTTTTTGAACCGCGCTTCAGTCAAACTTAATATATCTTCAGGGATTTTATTGTAGAAGCGTATACAATGCCCCATGAAGGATGTATTAACTTTTGCCAGCCTAAATCTTGGGATCAAAAGTTTATGTTTATTTCTAGTATTTACATTATGTTGGCTACCTGCAGTTTTAAAGTTGCTAATATTTTTCCTGACATACATAATATTTTCATAGATATACTGACTGGCAACTGTCAGGATGTTTGTTTCTTTAAAGAATTCTCTTAACGAGTCTCTACTGCCTAGCTTATAGATGAATCTGATCGCTCTTTTCTGCAAGACGAAGATGGTCTCAATGTCCGCTGCCCGTCCCCACAGTAGTATGCCGTAGGACATGATACTATGGAAGTAACTAAAATAAACGAGCCTGGCAGTTGCGACGTCAGTTAGTTCCCTAATTCTTTTAACAGCATATGCTGCAGAGCTAAGCCTATTTGCCAATTTTTCTATATGAGGACCCCATTGAAGCTTTGCATCAATTGTGATACCTAAAAATACAGTTTCTTCGACAAGGTCTAGTTTGTCCCTTCCCAATATAACTTTGCTGTCAACTACTTTGACATTTGGTAGAGTGAACTTTATACATTTTGTCTTTTTTGAATTTAACAATAAGTTATTAGACGTAAACCAGTTTAGTACCTGAGAGAGAGCAGCATTAGTATTGTCAAGGTCATCTTCTTGTCTCTTAATTTTGAAAATAAGTGACGTGTCATCTGCAAATAGTACTATCTCTGACATATTTTGAACCATGAACGGCAAATCATTTACATATACGAGGAAGAGGAACGGCCCCAAAATCGATCCCTGTGGTACTCCTATCCTGACCTCTGACCCTGAAGATTTAGTTCTATTTATATCAGCTCTTTGAATTCTTCCTTCTAAATATGATGTCATAAGTTTTAGGCTATTCCCGTTTATACCATAGTGCTTTAATTTTAAAAGAAGTGTTTTATGGTCAACGCAATCAAATGCTTTTGACAAGTCACAGAATACGCCTATAGCATCCTTGCGATCTTCCCATGCACTAAATATATGTTTAACTAACATGACGCCGGCGTCCGTTGTAGAGCGCCCTTGCGTAAAGCCGAATTGCTGACCATGGAGAAGTTGATAGTCATTGAAGTGTGTAAGCAGTTGACCTAGAACTATCTTCTCGAATATTTTACTCAAAACGGGTAGAACCGAGACTGGTCTGAAATTTGAAGGATCTTGCTTATCACCACTTTTAAATAAAGGAACGAGCCTACTATATTTCATTAGATCTGGGAATATACCCTCATCTAGACATTTGTTAAAGATTCTGGCTAAATAGGGTGCTAGGGTGTCGATTACTGAGCTAACTACTGTTACTGACATACCCCACAAATCTTCAGTTTTTTTAAGCTTTAGCTTTTTAAACGATTTAATCACGGTATGAGCTTCAATATAATCAAACGAAAAATCGTGATCGCATAGGGGGACATTGTCTTTCAAAATAGTTTCTGCAAGAGCTGGAGAAGAGTCTAAAGGAGCTGTCGTTATAATTGGAACATTTGTAAAGAACTGTTCAAAAGCCGCAGCAATGTCTTCATTTGAGGTTATTAATTTATTATTTATTTTAAGTGCAAATTCGCGATCTCCCAATTTGGATTTACCAGTTTCCTTATTTATAATAGCCCAAATTGTTTTAGATTTATTAGAAGATTGAAGGATTTTTGATTTTATATACTCGCATTTTGCTTTGTGGCAGACGGCCTTAAATAATTTTGAATATAGTTTTACATACTGTATAAAACTGGGGTTGTATGTATATGTTTTTTTCTCATACAGTGAATAAAGTGTGTCCCTACTTTTTCGGATGCCGGCAGTGGCCCATTCACTAAATTGTAATTTATTTTGTTTGCAGGATATCTGTTTTATCCTTAATAATAATCATCATCATCATCATCATCAGCATCATCGTCATCGTCACCATCGTCATCATCATTATCACCACCATCATCATCATCATCATCATCGGCATCGTCATCATCATCATCACCATCACCATCACCATCATCATCATCATCATCACCACCACCAACATCATCATCATCATCATCATCATCATCACCATCATCATCATCATCATCATCATCATCATCATCATCATCATCATCATCATCATTATCATCATTATTATTATTATTATTATTATTATTATTATTATTATTATTATTATTATTATTATTATTATTATTATTATTATTATTATTATTATTATTATTATTATTATTATTATTATTATTATTATTATTATTATTATTATTATTATTATTATTATTATTATTATTATTATTATTATTATTATTATTATTATTATTATTATTATTATTATTATTATTATTATTATTATTATTATTATTATTATTATTATTATTATTATTATTATTATTATTATTATTATTATTATTATTATTATTATTATTATTATTATTATTATTATTATTATTATTATTATTATTATTATTATTATTATTATTATTATTATTATTATTATTATTATTATTATTATTATTATTATTATTATTATTATTATTATTATTATTATTATTATTATTATTATTATTATTATTATTATTATTATTATTATTATTATTATTATTATTATTATTATTATTATTATTATTATTATTATTATTATTATTATTATTATTATTATTATTATTATTATTATTATTATTATTATTATTATTATTATTATTATTATTATTATTATTATTATTATTATTATTATTATTATTATTATTATTATTATTATTATTATTATTATTATTATTATTATTATTATTATTATTATTATTATTATTATTATTATTATTATTATTATTATTATTATTATTATTATTATTATTATTATTATTATTATTATTATTATTATTATTATTATTATTATTATTATTATTATTATTATTATTATTATTATTATTATTATTATTATTATTATTATTATTATTATTATTATTATTATTATTATTATTATTATTATTATTATTATTATTATTATTATTATTATTATTATTATTATTATTATTATTATTATTATTATTATTATTATTATTATTAATATTATTATTATTATTATTATTATTATTATTATTATTATTATTATTATTATTATTGTTATTATTATTATTATTATTATTATTATTATTATTATTAATATTATTATTATTGTTATTATTATTATAGTGCTTTGCAAGGCACGTTGAGCCGTTGGTGCCGGCTGTCATGTAATTTATTAAAGGCGACTTGATAACTTCTGACAGTAGGGCCCGCCACTGTTTTACAATCCTCCACCAACCCGGAGTTGGCCCCCGTTGTGGAGTAGGTATGGCCTAACCTTCCTGCGATGCAGGAAGAGACCCGTGCCCCAGCAGTGGGTACATACAAGGGTTGATAACGAACGATAACGATATTATTATAGAACACTAGCTGTCCCGGTGAACTTCGCACAGCCACAGAATCCGTTTATAGGATTACTAGCTGGTGCCCGCGACTTTATCTGCGCAGGATTAGTATTTCGAGTAACCTATATTAGTGTGGCGTAGAAAAGGTTTTGGCAGCGCATGCCGAATAGCTCGCAGATGGCAGATTTTTTCTCACTCGACACTTACAGTCTATTTATTCTTACTTATCCAATTTAGTAAACAAGATTCTAACCTTAAAATTGAGATTAGATGCCTAAACTAGTCAATTTCTCGCAAATTCATGAACTATCATGGACTATGTTAATAAAATTGGCAGCGTGTTATCTAAAAGAGTGTTCCAGGTTACTTCAATTATGGAAATATGGCAGTTTTGGACTAAAAAGTCACAGTATGAGGGTAGAATCTTGTTTACTCAATTGGACAAGTAACAATAAATAGACTGTACTAAGACTCAACTGTCCCTGAAGATAAACCGTGGTAACCATTTGAAATATTCACATTATATCTAGTTACGTTGACTTTAAAAATATTTGTATAATTCGTTATCAACCCTTGTATGTCCCCACTGCATTCTATGTGTAGAAATTTTGGTTCTGGAGCGCAGCATTGTATTACGAATTCTGTCAATTCTTTTTACACGTAGAATACCACGCTCCATTGCCCGCTGGCAAATAATAAGTCTCGACCTCTGATATAATAATATAGGTGAATAATATAAGAAGCGCTCGGGGCCTAGTAGAGTTATTGGAAACAATCACTAGGGTTAAGCAAAAACATGCGCGGTCAGGTGCTGGATGGGTGACCGTCCTGTGGCATTTTTTTCCGAGCGCTTCCGTGCTTTGCAAGGCACGTTAAACCGTTGGTGCCGGTTGTCATGCAATGGCATTCGTTAAGCCATGTCAGAGGCCTTATGGGCGGCTTGATAACTTCTGGCCGTAAGGCCCGTCACTGTCTGACAATCCTCCACCAACCCGCTCTGTCCCCCGTGGTGGAATATGACCTAATCTTGCTTCGATGCAAGACGAGACCCGTGCCCCAGCAGTGGGGCATACAAAGGGTTGATGTCATCAATAAATATTAAAAGAACCTACTAGAAATTGGATGTGCGACGGTGACTGCGATGATCTGTAACAAACATTTACTGATGTTAAAAATAACATTAACCTAGGCACAGAGGAAAAATACGTACCTACAATATATGTAGGTACGTATTTTTACGTATACGTACCTAATATATATATATATATATATATATATATATATATATATATATATATTTGAAAAAATTCGGACAAGAAAAATCCATCTAATCGCACATTTTTGGATTAATAAACTGCAGCCTATACTCAAGCCTCAATAACCTGCCGAATAAAACTTCCATATTTTCGCAACAGATTTAAAATCCAAATTTTAAGGCCTTAGGTGCCATGCTGTATGTTCTAAAAGTAGCTATCACCATTAATAACATTTACTCATGGTCACTTTTTCATTTTATTTTTCTATTGATAACGCAAACTAACAACGTGCAGCCAAATACTGGCCACAAATTCACAACACTAATTAAAAAAAAAAACAACTCACAGAAAACGAAAACAACAACAACAGGAACGCACCCTTCATTTTTAATGATTTATTATGAAAAAAACCTTTTTAAAAATGGCGGATGCGGGCACGCCTTGCGCGCCTTTTCACGGCACAAACACTGCTTGAAAACCAGATGTTTGACGAAATACCCAGACAAATATTGGCTTACAGGTGGAAAACAATACTTGAATAGCGAATAGATAGGTAGGTACGCTTATTAGATTTTAGGACGTATTTTCGAAGCAAACAGAGAATTTGCGTAGTTTTATTGCTTATTATTATGGACTATACTTCATTTCAAACTCAACTAGGAGTGGCGTTTGGCGGCGGGGCGTGCACAGAGGGGCGTGTCTTTAAAATGCATCTACAGTCTATTCTTACTTGACCAATTTAGTAAACAAGATCCTAACCTTAAAATTGAGATTAGATGCCTAAACTAGACATTTTCTCGCAAATTCACGAACTATCATGAATATTCATGAACTATGTTTATAAAATTGGCAGCGTGTTATCTAAAAAAGTGTTCCAGGTTACTTCATTTATGGAAATATGGCAGTTTTGGACTAAAAAGTCACAGTTTCAGGGTAGAATCTTGTTTACTAAATTGGTCAAGTAAGAATAAATAGACTTGTACATAAGTTATTCAACAAAGTAGGTAACATAGCGAACGCCATTACATAAATCGATAGCATAATTAATACTAAAATCGATAAATTTGGACAATAAGTCCTAGGTCCGTTAACCTTAGTTTTTGGGCGAAGGTTCTTAAAATATCGTCATAAAATCGTATCGTCACGGGTCTTTGTGCTGATGGAATACTCGTGAATGTCTCTCAAAAGGGTCTGGCTGAAAACCAGCGTTGCCGATTTTATCTGTAGCACGTGCTGAGCCCAGTCACCTTTTTATATCCACGACGCACATTGCCGCACTTACTGCTTTCAACCATTTGAGTACTGTGATCATTCCTAATTTTGATCGAGAATTGCATGTTTCTTGATGCAAGTGTGTGTTAATCAAAATTGGGTTTAAATCTTAATTTCACCCAAATATTTTAATGTGTTTTGTGTATGAGTTTTCTTTTTTGTGTTTAGTATTAATTTCATCCAAATGCTTAATCTGTGTCTTGTGTATGAATAAAGCATTATCTTATCTTATCTAAAATCGCTGTTACCATGATTGAGAGATTGAACTGTGTACAGTCAAACACTGCACAAAGGTTATTTTGTAAAATTCTTGTGTAAGTATTCTTTATTCAAGAGCGGTTGTTTTCCTCAATAATAATCCGCATTTTCATTCAACTTTCGACATTCAGTCAGTCTTCATCTTTACAGTCTGTATTAGAACCGTAGAAAAACCCTACAATTTATGGTCCTTCGAGCCTGATAACTTTACAATGTAGGTACTCCGTGAACTGAGCATTGCTTAGGACTATGGTAGAGTTAGACGGAGTTTACACGTTCAGTCTGGAGTCAGTTCAGTCTGTGATCATGATCAAGCTCGGATTGATGCCAGACTGAGGTAGCATCAAAATATTCGACAGTCTGGTCCTTCAGTCCACTGAATAGACAATCAGTCTGCCGTCAGTCTAAACAGACTCATGGAATTGACTGACGCCAGAGTGCTTAGTGCGAGTTTTTTAACTACTCGATCGCGTTAACGTAAACTCATATTTCTATGGCATCGAGGAAGCGCCACCTAGTGACAAGTATGGAAATTAAAATTGCTGAGTGCGAGTTGTAATGGTTTACGTTGAGAAGTGAACACGTTTACGTTATAATCTTTTATGCTAAGATCACGGATGTTTTACATCTGTGGCTAAGATTTGAATATTAAAAATGAGTTTTTATTTTCCTCATATTCGAAATGATGAAAGTAGAGTGCTTAACACGGGTAAAAGAATCAATTCTACTCGGACTATAGCCTAATTACCTCGGGAATTGATTCAATCTATTTCACTAAATTGATAATTTAATAGAACGCTCCGAGATAGATAGATAAATGATTTATTTCCATAAGACACACATACTTATACAAAGCATAACATACCGTGATCTGATCACATATTAATTATTAATGCACATAACAATAGCAGTAAACAATTAGACACTGAGAAATATTGTCGTTTATCTTCCTCGTAGGTGTAGTATGTATAGATAGATATCGTCGTCGTCAGGCTATACTAGTCCACTGCTGGACATAGCCCTCCCCTAAAGAGCGCTACGTTGTGCAATCATAGGGGGTAGTGCCCAAAATCCCCACGCTGGGCATGCGGGTTGGGGATCGCAGTTTGGTGGAATTGTACTGCAGGGGGCGCTGCTGCCCACCCCCCGGTTTGTGTCCCTTAGTCGGCTTTTACGACACCCGCGGGAAGGATTTGGTTGGTGCTATTCTAGGCCGACACCACACAGCAATGTATGTGCCTGTATGTAAATATTTGACGGCCTCGGTGGCGCAGCGGTTTGAGCGGTTAGATAGATATATAGCGAACATATTTCTTAACCTAAGAGTGCAGACGGCGGCCTTATCACTAAAATTGATCTCTTCCAGACAACCCTTGGATGGACTGGTATATTCACTTCATCCAAAGGTTGTCTGGAACAGATCGCTCTAAGCCACAAGAATGCCAATTGTTATGTACATTCTGTTTGCTGAATGTCAATGTACAATGTAAAATGTAAGCCGCTGCCTTCGGGCCGTATTGTAGTGGAGAAAAAGGCAGCGGGAAAAAAAACTCCACTTTGACCATCCGATCTTTCCTCTCCCCTCGGTGTATATACTATTTTATTTATAATAGATTAATAACAGAAATTAGTTCTGCAAAATGGTACCCCAGTTACCTCTCAAACTATTTTCCTTATGTGACGTCCACTGATACGTATAATACCAGCGTCACAGTTTCTCAAAATTCTCTGTCAAATTGGCCAGATGTATCCTTGGCATATTTTACATCCAAAATATGTATTATTAAGAACGTAAAGTCGACAGCACTGATGGGCGTCACATGCGTGAAATCTACTCAGTACAATAACTTTGCATCAAAAAGGTAAAGGTTGACTTGATGTCGGCTGTACCTATACTTTGGCATTTGCATTCACGTAATGCGATGATTTTTTTCCGAGCGTATGCTTCGCAAGATACGTTAAGCCGTTGGTGCCGGGTGGCATGTAACGGCAGCCGTTAAGCCATGTTAGAGGCCTTATGGGCGGCTTGATAACTTCGGTCAGACAGTACGGCCCGCCACTGTATTACAATCCTCCAACCCGGACTTTGCCCCCGTGGTGGAGCATGGCCTAACCTTCCTGCGATGCACCAGCGGGGATTTTGGTTAGCCCTACACGGTATTCAGTTGTCTTTCCTGTGGGCTAGGCCGACTAGCTGTCAGGATAGTATAGGTGCTGGGCAAGCCTACTCCATCTAAACAATGTCCAAGGCAAAGCAACGTCCGAGTGGTCCTTTCACCCATCTAGTGTGAGTTTAGGTGCCACTGGACGCTGTATAAGAGTTAATCATCTCATTCCAATATATTCTTTTTTAATGCACTAACCCGTGCTAAGAAGAATTTTTAAAACCTATTTAGAGGCTAAAAATTCCACCCATGCCGGTGGTTTCCAACCACCGAGATCAGTATTAGAAAATCTCGGCTCGGCAGCTCCATGCCGCGCCACTAGGTGGCGCTAGTGACAACCTTGTCAGTTTTAAAAGCTAAGACACTCACCGGGTCTCCAATTTATACAGGGTGGGCGGAAGATTCTTGTCTCTTTGAGTAGGACTTCGACGGCGCTCGTGTCCAAGTGCCACTCCTTGAATAGCTTCTTTATTCCTCTCTTCAACAGTAGGAATGTGTGAATCGGACCTGCCAGCAAAACTTACTTATCATTCTGTATTTGATATCAACCTTTGTACGTCCCCTCTACTCGGGCACGGGCCTCTTCCTGCATCGCAGGAAGGTTAGGCCATACTCCACCACGGGGGCCAAATCCGGGTTGGTGGAGTATTGTAAGCCAGTAGTGGGCCTTACTGTCAGCGGTTATTAAGCCGCCCATAAGGCCTCTGACATGGCTTAACGACTGCCATTACATGACAGCCGACACCAACGGCTTAACGTGCCTTGCGAAGTACGGAAGCGTTCGGAAAAAATGCCACTAGCGGTACTCACGGGACGGTCACTCATCCTGCACATGACCGCGCCTGTTGATGCTTAACTCAAGTGATTGATTGCAATCACTCGATTCGGCTAGGACACGAGTGCTTCTTGGAAGAATTATGTGTTAACATATTTTTATCGGGAATGTGGTTTCAAACTGTCGCAAACGTGGGATCCGGTCATCAAGATGTGTTCGAGTGGAAAAAAGTCGCATGGCTTATCGTCCGACATTGTCAGTGTAGTGTGTCGCAACCCTAATAGTGCTGTGATAGCTGATTGAGGGTAGTCTGAAACCTCATCAGCCGAAGATGCGAACGGGTGCCAGCCATCAGTCTTCTTGTGACCACGATGACTGTAACGTCGTCGAAACGTCGAGGTAAAATAGCAATAAATTACTACGCGATTAAGCTCCGAAAATATTCTAACGAATAATGTGCTAAAATGATACTACATTGTTTTTCTTTTATTTATTGTACAAGCTCTGCTCAGCCCCGGGATTTATAGTGATGCCGCTTAGTCTTCTTCTTTTGGTCCTTTCTTTCCTTCTTCTTCTCGACTCTAGAGTGGAGCTGTGGAAAGAACATTAGCATCTTTACATCTTTATTAGTGATGTCTTTAGGATGCCAGGACTTAGAAGGCTATATCTAAGTACTGGCATCCTAAAGACATCCTACTTCACACTGTCTGACTGACTACAACGAGCCCAAGCCGTTGAACCTACGAAGCCGAAATTTTGGACAGAGGATCTATATAATATAATGTAGGCAAGGAATAAGAACGGATTTTTTGAAATTCAACCCCTGAGGGGGCGAAAAGGGTTGCCAAAATTTTTATGGGAGGTATAAATAATGTTATCTAATTTTCTTGAAACTTAAAATACGTATAAATAGTCTTTACCACAATTGATTGAACACGTGTTTCGCCGTTTTTCTAATTTTAACCCTTAAGGGAGTCAACAGGGTTGCAAAAAAAGTCTACGCGGACGGAGTCGCGGGCAAAAGCTAGTATAGAATAAAGGCGAAAGTTTGTGAGTGTGTATGTTTGTTACTTCTTCACGTCTAAGCGGCTGGAGCGGTTTTAATAAAATTTGGTAGGGAGTTAGCTGACACACTGGATTAATTATTCCCATGGGAAAATCGATAAACCGACAAAAAAACCCCAGGTCTTGGATGTTTACATGTTTGTAATGTCGTTATTTTTGGTTCTCACGACACAGGGTATCCTAGTGTGGGGCCAGAAGCAATGAATGTGCCCATATGTAAATGTTATGTAAATAACATAACATTTATCTGTCTTATTCAAACCCCAAGAACTTTAAATACACTTACGGCCTTACTAATAATAAGTTATACACCCTGAATAACTATTTGACGTATATCAATTTAAACTGGTTTAATCGTATTTGGCGTACAAATAACCAGTTTGTCAGACCTCGCATAACGACTGTATACACAGCTCATAACCTTTATTAGTAAGGCCATAACTGTTCTAAGTGAAATATTATTATCATTAGATTTGTTTTGAAACAATATTCTTTCTACCACGAAACTTTTAGGATATTCGTAGTAATTTTAACCTCCAGCCTGCGTAGCGTAGTCGTAGGACGCGAGTCACGCCTTTTAACGTCAAAAGTCGCGACTTTCCAGAGCATTAATTGTCAAATTAAGCAATAGTAGTTTCGCGGAGCGGACCCCTTTGGTGATCCGAGCTCCCGAGCCGAGCGAATACTGGTCGAGGGCCCAGAGAGGCGGGCGCTCGGCAAGGAGGCTTTAGCCGGCATAACATTGTGAACAATTTACGAATCTTACTTAAAGTTACATCTTAACCGCTAACAAAAAAAAATTATGACCTAAATCGAAAGTGCCTGGCTACAGAGTATCCGAATTTGGACGACGCCAGGACGCACTCATGTAACTAAACTATGCAGGGGTGCCGCGCCAGAGTACTTAGTGCGAGTTTTTTAACTACTCGATCGCGTTAACGTAAACTCATATTTCTATGGCATCGAGGAAGCGCCACCTAGCGACAAGTATGGAAATTAAAATTGCTGAGTGCGAGTTGTAATGGTTTACGTTGAGAAGTGAACACGTTTACCAGCCAAAACACGAATAAACGCGAGTGCGAGTTGTACTGTGACAGCGTTTTGCTAGTTCGAACGGTTAACTTACTCATACTCACTACTCAATGCTCGATTAACGCGGTAGTAAAGTTATTCGATTGGATCTGTCAAACTCGCACTAAGCACTGAGATAACCTTCACGAGTACCCCTCCGCTTTCCGTTCCCTGTGATTCAATGAACCAAATGGAAGGGCAAGTGGTGGGGTCGGTGCACCCTGAGCGTTAGTCAGTCACTTCTCCTTGTGGGATCTTGCTGGGTAACGGCGAATAATCTGGCGGGAGGGGTCGCGTGGGCCCTGTTTCACTCTGTAGAGCGGGACCCAGCCGAGCTGAAGATTGAAGGACCGACTGGAGGTTCTCCGCTATAGGTAACAACAGAATAACCACAGATGTATCCGTGGTTATTCTGTTGTTACCTATAGCGGCAACAGAAATACATAATCTGTGAATATTTCAACTGTCTACCTATTCTCAACTCACCACTTCTTGCCTTCAGTTTGCCTTATCCAATTCAGAAACCGCTAACTTGGCCACTAAATTCTTATTGGCTTACCGCTTTAATTCAATTACTTTCCCACTGACCGCTCCTTGCCTTTACCAATTTATAAACAACTTACCCACTCAATCATCATTTGCTCGTCGCCTTCATTCGCATCCTCCCCACCGCCTTGGAGACTGGTCTGCAACATCATAAAGTATACCTTTTTCTTCTGTTCGTTTTAGATTATTTTCAATACTGATTCGGTGAATTCTAATTGATTGCTGTTTAAAATGGCTGCTTTGGTATACTGTACGATGTTGGAGATCCCCAAGGACGCGAGCAGAGATCTTTTAAATGCATCGTTGTTCGTTATAGGTTTAAAATGAAGAAAAATTTTAAATTAGTCGGGTAGATTTAAAATTATTAATGTATGAGCTCCGCTCGCCGGCCGGTCGTTGTGCAGGTGAAAGCTGTCATTGGAGCTCAGGCATACTTTAAGGCTTGCGCAGGCGAGGGACTATCCCCCGGTTACTTTTTCGTCCGTCGATATAGATCTCTTATAAATTGTATCGAATAACGCACACGAAGGACTAAAAGTACCTCGTAGAAAAAGTCCCTGAAGTTACCGAGGACATCAAGAGACCGGACTAGACAAAAGTACGGTGTTTTCTTTTAAAACGCCTTTTCTTTTTCAACTTCATATAATAAATTCCTGCAATAAATTACGACACAATGTAATCTCAGAATATTTGTTCCATAGCGTTCGCTTTACTCAATTTCCGGGGAACAAATGACCGCACACCGTAGGCGTTGAGTCCGCGACAATGGCTCGGAGGACATTTTTTGCGATTCAGGGACAATTGTCCCTTGAGGACAAAAGTCCCTCGTCTGCGCAGGCATTTACCCGACCCGGCGACCGTACGGCGGCCGGGTGCATGTGAAAAGGCACGCACTAAATTCTTATTCGCTCACCGCCTTTATTTTTCTTCTTCTTCAGGCTATATTAGTCCATTGCTGGACATAGCCCTCCCCTAATGAGCGGCATAGCGCAAGGTAGTGCCATCATTGGGGGTAATGCCCATAAGCCCCACGCTGGGCATGCGGGTTGGGGGACAAAACGCAGTTTGGTGGAATTGTACTGCAGGGGGCGCTGCTGCCCACCCCCCGGTTTGTGTCCCTTAGTCGCCATTTACGACACCCGCGGGAGAATTTGGGTTGGTGCTCTAGGCCGACACCACACAGCACGCCTTTGTTCAATGAGCCGTTTTCAGCACATATTCTCAACGCGTTCATAGATGGCGCTGACAGGGCGTGGCCATAGAAGAACCGGAATACGGCTGTCAAAATTAATCTGCGCTGAGCGAAATTTACCCCCCAATGATGGCACAACCTTGCGCTAGGCGCTCATTAGGGGAGGGCTATGTCCAGCAGTGGACTAATATAGCCTGAAGAAGAAGAAGAGCAAAATTTGACAGACGTGACAGAGAATATTGTAAAGAGGTTCGAAATTTTACTGATGCCGGTGAGTAGCCCATTAGCTCAGGTGGAAAGAGCGCTGGCACGGATAGCCAGAGGTCGCGGGTTCGAGTCCCGGCATGGGTGGAATTTTTAGCCTCTAAATAGGTTTTTAACACGTGTCGCTGTTCTTGTACGTGCACGCCTTTAAGCGCCATCAGTAAGTAATTTGTAAAATTGTCCTGAAAACGGCGTATTATTACCGGTTTAGTTTCCTCAGCATCGTCGGGCACGGCGGGCGGCGCTTGCGCAGCCGTGGTCGCCACTGCTTCCCTGGCAATGGGCTTTGTAGCGTTCTGTTGTGCCACGCGAAGTTTATCGCCTCCTGAAAGATCAAAATGGCAGAATGGAGTGTAGAAGAGCGTATTTTTAAGTGACGTCTGCAAATAGTACTATTAATGTTTGTGAAGATTTTATAATGCAAATAGTAATGATTTTAACTTGTTGCATTGGGTGCTAATCCTGTAATAATAAGTTATTATGTTAAATAAATAAATAAAAATAAATAAAGAACATTACTGTTATAAACCTAAATAAAATTGTTTTTAATTATATTGTTTTTATGCTACATAAAAGAAGTTTCCACAATTTGGTTTCATTAGTATATATGTTATTGAGGGAGAATTCACAGAGTCATTTAAATAACTATAACAATAAAATTAAAAAAAAAAATCACTAAAGTCAACATATTAAAATAAAATTAATTCACAAAAAGAGCTTCGTCAGAAAAGAGCGTATTATATATAACACAGCCTTGTAAAAAAGTATTGTTGAAGAGCTCGAGGCCGGCCTAGAAGACGGTGAGAGATGAACTCGATGACCAACTGCCGGAGGGGTCTGAGGTGGCCCACGATAGAAAACTCTGGACTGAATTGGGGAGGGGCCTTTGCCCAGCAGTGGGACACAAACATATTGACCTTTTTGCATCCAATTAATGAGATGATTAATGCAGCGTCCTCTGGTATCTTCACTCACACTAGATGGGTGAAGGGACCACTCCGACGCTGTAGTGTCTGGGACATGGTTTTATAGATGGCGTAGGCTTGCCCAGCACCTATACCATCCTGACAGCCTAGTCGGCCTAGCCCACAGGAAAGACTAGTCAATACGTGCGGAGCCAACCAAGCAGCGGGTTTCCTCACGATGTTTTCCTTCACTGTTAGCGTGTGGTATTGCGACTACAAATTCGCAAATAAACGTAACTTTGAAATTAAACAAAGTCATTGGTACATGCCCGCACTCGGGATCGAACCTGAGGCTCTCGCTAGCCAGTCCATGGTTCTACCCACTGAGCTACCACCGCTTCACACAAACGTAGAGGCTACGTAAAAAAAGAAGCGCCCGGTCTCTTCGAACCGAGTGATTGGAATCAATCACTTGAGTTAAGCAACAACTGGCGCGGTCAGGTGCAGAATGGCTGACCGTCCCGTGACTACCGCTGGTGGCATTTTTTCCCAGTGCTTCCGTGCTTCGCGTGGCACGTTAAGCCGTGTGCGCCGGCTGTCATATCAGAGGCCTTATGGGCGGTTTGAAAACTTCTGACAGTAAGGCCCGCCAATGTCTTACAATCCTCCACCAACCCGGACTTGGCCCCCGAGGCGGAGTAGGGCCACTCCACCCTGAAAAGACCCGTGCCACAGCAGTGGGGATATACAAGGGTTGATATTTGTTTGTTTCGTTCGTTCGGTCGGTCGGTCGGTCGGTCGGTCGGTCGGTCGTTCGTTCGTTCGTTCGTTCGTTCGTTCGTTCGTTCGTTCGTTCGTTCGTTCGTTCGTTCGTTTGTTAGTTTGTTTATTTCATATTGGGAAGACTAACAGCTGACTTGATAGTTAGAAAGTAAAAAATCTTTGTTGCACAAAAGATAGTTCAGTCTTTCGGCTTTCCTTGTAACAGGTATTTATTTACAAGTATATACTGTAACGGCTAATTTATACTTAAAAGCGTAAGGTTAAGTTTAAAAGGTAAGGGAATCCCCTTGCCTGGCGAGGGAGGAGATTCTCCCTGTCGCTGTCGCTGCCTGTACGTAATACAGAGAGTATTGTAAAGAGGTTCGAAATTTCACTGATGCCGGAAAGTCGCCCGTTAGCTCAGTTTGGAGAGCGCTGGTACGGTTAGCCAGAGGTCGCGGGTTCGAATCCCGGCATGGGTGGAAATTTTAGCCTCTAACAGGTTTTTAAAATTGTCCCTAGCACGGGTTAGTGCATTAAAAAGAATATAATCATGTGCATACAGCGATATCATTCCGATGTAAAACCTAACTGCAAAGTAGGTACTCGGGGCTGCAAGTGATGCAAATTACTTCAGCCAGATGTCGCTGCCTGTACGTAATACAGAGAGTATTGTAAAGAGGTTCGAAATTTCATTGATGCCGGTGAGTCGCCCATTGGCTCAGTTTGGAGAGCGCTGGTACGGTTAGCCAGAGGTCATGGGTTCCAGTCCCGGCATGGGTGGAATTTTTAGACTCTAATTACGTTTTTAAAATCTGTGGTAACAATTTTAAGAACTTACAGCCTAGAAATGGGTGCTCCCGAAAGTCTTAGTTCAAAATATTTTTATTGTATACTGTGAAATTTAGCCGCCCCCTAAAAGTGCCGCTACGCCACTATTTCTCAAATGAATAAAATAAGAAATAAACAATAGTATATTGGTAACCGAGGGTCGAAAGAATCAATTTCCGAGATATTTGGACGCTCGAGCGCAGCGAGGGCGGTTATAGTCCGAGTAGGAATTGATTCTTTTAGCCGTGTTGAACACTGTACATTTCATTTCGAATATGAGGAAAATAAAAACTTTCATTTTCAATATTCTAGGGTCCACTTGTGCCAAGACTTGGAGTTAAATAAATAACTCGAGGTTTATTAACTCGGTGTTAATTTTTCAAATTTTAGACTCACAGTTTATATTGCGCCAGTACAAAATAACCCAGAGTCAAGTAACCCGAGGTTATTGTCATGTTCATTCATTCTTTTTACATCCGGCCAAATATAGTAGGACGAATGCTGAATGATTTAAGTGTACTTCTCTCTCTCGGCATGCAGTACTTTGAATATGTCTATTCCTTTCTGTCAGATTTGAAATGACACATGGTTCTTAGTCGCATTATAATAACTGTTGTTTACTGTCAGTCGTCCTGTCTGTCTTGTCTTGTCATAGTTGTCATTGGTTTGGTTTTCATTGTTGTTGCGTGTGGTATTATTTTAATTTTACAATGGACGGAAAAATGGAAAAGAAACCTCGGGTACGTGGCCCAAATTTCACAAATGAAGATAATCTGCTACTGTACGACGTAGTAGCGAAATTCAAGCAGATAATAGAGAACAAAAGAACTGACGGAGCCATTTTTGACATTACTAACCCAGAGTTAGTTGACTTAACTCGCCCACATCGGCGGGTTAAAAATTTACAAATTTAACTCGTGGTTATCTCCTAACTCTTGGTGGTACAAGACAAAATTAGAATTTAACTCCGAAGTAGTTTTAAACTCTGAGTTAACCGTGTTAAACCAGCCTGGCGCAAGTGGACCTAATCTTAGCATAAAAGATTATTACCTATTTTTTTGAATTCCGCCATTGATACATAATAAATTAATAATATAACAGATTAGTATCCCGCCAATTTATGTCGACTTTTTAAATTTTAAATAAGGAACTCACCGCGTATTTGATGCGGCTTATTCCGCTCAAAGAAGTTTGCGTTAAGTTCACACTGGCTGTTTAGAAACTCACATGGCCGCAACATTTTTTTTCATTAGTTTTTTTTATATAAAACTCTTCACAGCTTTAATAAAAATAGACAGTAGTTCTATTTTTAAAGTTCATTCCGGCCCTTAGGTGGGAAGTAATTTGAATGAGTTTTTCCCTCTCTATGGAGGGAAGCAGCATTTTCCACCCAATAATCAGATCAACGCAACACTCGTCGTCAGGCTATAATAGACCACTGCTGGACATAGCTCTCAAGAGCGCCACGTTGTGCTATCATAGGCAAGCCCATAATCCCCATGCTGGGCATGCGGGTTGGGGATCGCTGTTCGGTGGAATAGTACTGCAGGGGGCGCTGCCCCTTGGTTTGTGTCCCTTAGTCGCCTTGTACGAAACCCGCGGGAAGAATTGGGTTAGTGCTATTCTCTAGGCCGACACCACACAGCAACACAACACTACTTTCAGAGTATAAGAAATGAAAATAGTATATTTCATTACAAGTGCGGAAAGGCTGTCATTGCAAAGAGTTCCGATAAATGTCGACCCGAGCCGAGGCGCAGCCGAAGGCGAGGGTTGACAGTCGGAACAAGTCGCAATGACGGTTCCGCACGTGTACTCAACGACTATTTTTAATACAGTTGCGAAAAAAATAAGCATTTAATAAAGAAAAATTATTTAGAAAATGGCGCCAACCGTAAAAAAAAATAAGCAGAGATTTTTTTTCTTCACCCATTCTAGTAGGAAAGGGAACTATGCCCATACAGCCAAGTCTTCAGTAGATTTTTTTTATTGATTTGAAATGAAAATGAAATTTAATGAGATGAAATGAAACCTAACTTAACTCATTCAATCAAATCATTAAATCTGATATTGAAACAAATTAGAAGCTCATAAAAACTTCTATAAATTTTTAGGGTTCCGTACCTCAAAAGGAAAAAACGGAACCCTTATAGGATCACTTTGTTGTCCGTCTGTCCGTCCGTCCGTCCGTCTGTCAAGACCCTTTTTCTCAGGAACGCGTGGAGGTATGAAGCTGAAATTTATATCAATTACTCAGGTCTACTGTCCCTCGAAGCTGTGAAAAAATCAAACTTCTAAGCCAACGCAATCAAAAGATACAGCCGTTTATGCCGCAAATTTTCGACACTTGTAAGGGAATCAAAACCTACAGGGTGCTTCCCGTGAGCTCAGAATCTTGAAATTTGGTACGAAGCAACGTCTTATAGCATAGATAAAGGAAATTTTACGAAAACCATAAATTTTTAGTTACATCTCATAATATATATTTTTTTAATAATTTTAAACTTACTACCCATTTCCTCATAAACGCGTAGAGGTATTAAATTGAAATTCATACCAAATACTCAGGTCTATAATACAGGTTTGTACGGAACCCTCGGTGCGCGAGTCTGACTCGCACTTGGCCGGTTTTTTTTAGTAAAAACCTCTTGGTTGGTTTTTCTTTTTAATAGACATTATTTTGACAGTTGGGAAAGAAAACGCACGAGTGCGGGAAAGGTAAAAAAAAAAGCACGAGTGTGTAATAGCCCACATCCCGCACGCTATTCGTCCCTGCAATACGCACGTTTTGAGCAACTGTATTAAAATAGTACATTACACAACTAGGGTGGTAATACAAAGAAAGGCCGAGATCGCAGAAGTTTGCGGCCCGAGCTGCAAGCGAGGGATTTAAATATGCGATCGAGAGCTTTCTTTATTACCTCCCGTGTTGTGTACATCTTTTTATGTCTACACTTGGCCAGAAAGCGGCTTTTTCCGTACGCGCAGCGTGCGGAAAAAGCCACTTTATTGCCAGGTGTGGCATAAAATACATTACCTCTAAACTCACACGACTCCTCGTCCGAATGCTCGCATATCTTCCGAGTACGAGGCGGCATGGGCGGCGTAAGAGTCTTCCGCGTTTTCAGCTTTGTGGAACCGCCTGAAATGTTTTCACAAGATTCGTTATCAACCCTTGTATGTCCCCACTGCTGGGGCACGGGTCTCTTCCTGCATCGTAGGAAGGTTAGGGCATACTTACTCCACCACGGGGGCCAACTCCGGGTTGGTGGAGGATTGTAAAACAGTGGCGGGCCTTACTGTCAGAAGTTATCAAGCCGCCCATAAGGTCTCTGATTTGGCTTAACGACTGGCATTATATGACAGCCGGCACGAACGGCTTAACGTGCCTTTCGAAGCACGGAAGCGCTCGGAAAAATGCCACTAGTGGTAGTCACGGGACGCTCACCCATGCTGTACCTGATCGCGCCTGTTGTTGCTTAACCCAATCGCTCTGTTCGCCTAGGCCACGAGCGCTTCACAAGATATAACAGTTTTATAATTGCCTAATGATCGTTTAAGATCACTCAGGCAGCCGGGGCTAGTTAGTTAGTTAGACCTGAGATTTCCGCACTTAGCCTCATAATTGGGCCATTGTACGTAGCAAGCGCTGAGGTACGCTAGCACCGCAGACACTAGGGTTTCCTTACGATGTTTTCCTTCACTGTCAGCGAGTAGTATTGCTACTATAATTTCACAAATGTACATAACTTAGAAAACAAAGTCATTGGTACATGCCGGTCTTCGAACCCACGACCTCCCGATTGAGAAGCCGGCGTTCTACACCGCTCCGCTATCACCGCGCAACCGATGCTACGCCGGGGCTGCGACCGATTCAACGCGAACGAAGGTTAGGCGCGCCTTCAATGAATGGGTGGGTTCGCAGCATAACTTGGGGTCAGCCATATCACCAGTCTCAACTATTTTTGTAAGTGGGCGGTGCCTGCGTGCCTTGCATTAGCAATGTATAGCCTATGCGTAGTCTCTGACAGTTCTTCTTGCCTCAGTTGTCGTTTGTTTCTAGTAAAGAAAACAATCGTAAAGAACTCTACTAAATGCCTTCTTGTGCTGTGTTAGAATGTAAAAATGAGAGTTGTGGACTAAAATTTACCAATCATGCCGAAATAGTTCATCAATGAGTAGTATTTCTTTGTATTTTTAAATTAAATTGGTAATGACCTAAACAAGAAAACCAATCTGGCTGAGTAGCAACATATCGGAGACTTGTTTTTAATTTTCGTCTTTATGGCGACTTTATTACATAAAACTTCTCGAAGATCAGAGGCGGTGGTAGTTCCATCTAGTGAGAAGTAGCGGTACCACAAAAGAAAGAGTTATTGTCAAACTTAATTTCATTGTGGTCTATTGATTTTGTTCTTTGTTTACATAAGTAAAAGGTTCATATTTAACTGGAACTTTTATGATATAGACCTTTTTGGCGTTGTCTTTATTTACCAATGGCAGTTTGGCATTCATAGTGTGCGTTTCGTTTTTAAGTGTAAGTTTGGTCACACTGGTTTTCATACTTATGGGTCAAGCCACTACTTCTTACTCTTTTTTTATGTTCTGTGAGGGAGATAGATGACCCGGCTTATGTTATAATCTTTATCTTCATAAGCATTTAAGGATTGTTTTAGACTGAAATGGTGCTGGGTCTCTAAAATGCAGTTGTTCGATAGAGTCATATTAGTCTGGTAAT
Organism: Yponomeuta sedellus; assembly: GCA_934045075.1. Taxonomy (NCBI): domain Eukaryota; kingdom Metazoa; phylum Arthropoda; class Insecta; order Lepidoptera; family Yponomeutidae; genus Yponomeuta; species Yponomeuta sedellus. The sequence continues at coordinate 3,103,750 of OW203750.1, read as the reverse complement.
GGTCGTTTCATTCATACTATCTTTAGTCTGGTAACCAATCGCATTGCAATGGTATAACCCGCATCGCATCCGTAAAGAACGACAGGCCATATATAACAATGCAGGATCTTATTGCGGAGTTTGATGGAGAGTTGCCGAAAGCACAGTACTTTACTCAACGTCATAAATGAACACAGAACACAATTTAAATGAAGCTCGGGGCAATTTCGATACGCACTCGTATTTCAGTATCGCTTTCCCATGACGATGTCAGCCATGAATGGCCATGATCCGAGATATTTTTAAAGTAAACAGTTTATAAAGTAAGCAAACGAATAGCAACCACATAGCAATTGCAGACACCACTTTAGTTGTTGTTCAAAAATCGCCGTTTGACATTTCAATCTGCTGTCGATCGCTGTCAAATAGTTCTACGTAATACCAAACCGTCACAGCCAAACGACAAAAAATGCATTTTTAGTTCCCCGGTCGCTGTCGCTTTGCAGATGGCGTTGCGATCGATTTTTTTGAGCTTGTTGCTGTCGCGTTGCCAGTCGGTAATACAAAATTTGACTTTGACAGCAGATATTGCGCAATTTTTGCCTGTTGCTTGTCATTTCAAGATACGTAATAAGCCGGCCGTGCTACTTTACTCGGTGCCTCGCGTGATTCGATCTTCTTCGCGAGAGATGTCTATTCAATTTGCGCGGTTTATACCCCTGGAATGACATTGTACTGCAATTGCTTTGTAGACTCCTAAATTGAGGGAAATAACAACCATTGTCGTGATTGTATCATTCTATTGAAAAACTATGTACCTATTACATTCTAGGACCTTCTCACATGTCAACAGCCCTTTGGCACAGGGGTAGACCTTTGAAGGAAATGTTGTTTCCCCAAATAAAATCGTGGTAAATCTTCTCTTAGGTTTATTATTTCGGTTTTTACAATATTACAGAAATGTGTCTTTTAGCCATGTTTTCTTACAAGAGAGCGGTCAATGTACTCTGTGGAGCGGTCGTTTCACCCCGCTTTACCGACAGATCACTCCGTGGCAAGGCAGATCGATCTGAGCGCCGCCTAGCGGCAAGAAGCCGAACCACCGAGAGCAGTATTAGAAAATCTCGGCTCGGCAGCTCCATGCCGCGTCACTAGGTGGCGCTAGTGACAACCTTGTCAGTATTAAAAGCTAAGACACTCACCGGGTCTCCAATTTATACAGGGTGGGCGGAAGATTCTTGTCTCTTTGAGTAGGACTTCGACGGCGCTCGTGTCCAAGTGCCACTCCTTGAATAGCTTCTTTATTCCTCTCTTCAACAGTAGGAATGTGTGAATCGGACCTGCCAGCAAAACTTACTTATCATTTTGTATTCGATTACAACCCTTGTATATCCCCTCTACTCGGGCACGGGTCTCATCCTGCATCGCAGGTAGGTTAGGCCACACTTCACCACGGGGGAAATTTCGAACCTCTTTACAATATTCTCTGTATTACGTACGTACGTAAAGAGGTTCGAAATTTCACTGATGCCGGTGAGTCGCCCATTAGCTCAGTTAGATAGAGCGCTGGCACGGATAGCCAGAGGTCGCGGGTTCGAATCCCGGCATGGGTGGAATTTTGAGCCTCTAAATAGGTTTTTTAAAAATTGTCCTTAGCACGGGTTAGTGCATAAAAAATAAAAATAGTATAGTCTAATACCTATATGTATAAAAACCTGGTGTCACAGTGTTTGTTTTCGTACTCCTCCGAAATAGCTTGCTTTTTTATGTATATTCATTTTATGTAGATTGGGTAGGTCTGCGAATAGGTCGTAGGCTAACTAATAAGGCAAACTAGCTAGTAAAATAAATAATGTGCGTTGAGTAGTATACGCGAATAACGGACATAAATCATTCTATAAGTGCGTTCAGTAGTATATACAAATCACGGACATAAATCATTATATAACAGCGTTGAGCAGTATACGCAAATCACAGACATAAATCATTCTAAAAGTGCGTTCAGTAGTATACGCGAATCGCGGACATAAATCATTCTATAAGTGCGTACGCTACACTATACGCAAATCACAGACATAAACATAACCTCTATAAGTTCTTTGCGCAGTACACGCAAGATACAAAGATAAATAATCACCTTCTATAAGCTCGTTGAGCAGTATCTTAAGGGCTTCCGGTTCCCAAAGGAATATCCGCAGTTTCAGGTTGCTGATCTGCACGAGCACCGTACGGACATCAGAGATATCGTGACCAGTCGTGTTGATATGAAGGAGTTGCATGAACCTGAAACACGTCCCAGGTAACGTCTTCAATAACCTTAGCTCAGCTCTGCCCACTGCTGGGTATAGGCACTTTTCATCTTTCGCGATCTCTCGCCATCCGTATCCAACCATCTTGACCACGGACCCTCTACAGGCTAGCACATCTAATTCTAGAACCAAACCTTGCAGTATAGCAAAAAAAAACAAAGAAAAAACAAGCTTCATCATCATCGTCAGGAACAACCCACTATGTCCCCACCGAGGGGCACGGGTCTCTTCCGTCAAGAAGCTACCAGGCCACTCAGAAAGTTTTGCGAAAAAATGTTTTTAGTATAAGACACTGACCACTTGTAATTGAAGACCCCAGGGAAAAAGACAAACTAGTCAAGCAACAAACATTTGGAGATATTGCATTTTGAAAGTTTGACTTATGCCACTTTTTCCCTGTATGCGATTTAAGCGTCAAAAACTCCGAGACTAATTTGTTTTTTACCCTGTTCGGTTTACTATCTTATAGTAGGTAACGGAAATTCCCACCAAAACTGCATTCACAGATTAGTTTCGAAAAAAGTGGCAAGTTCGTCTTTTTGTCTGAGTGCTTAGTGTGAGTTTTTTAACTACTCGATCGCGTTAACGTAAACTCATATTTCTATGGCATCGAGGAAGCGCCACCTAGCGACAAGTATGGAAATTAAAATTGCTGAGTGCGAGTTGTAATGGTTTACGTTGAGAAGTGAACACGTTTACCAGCCAAAACACGAATAAACGCGAGTGCGGGTTGTACTGTGACAGCGTTTTGCCAGTTCGAACGGTTAACTTACTCATACTCACTACTCAATGCTCGATTAACGCGGTAGTAAAGTTATTCGATTGGATCTGTCAAACTCGCACTAAGCACTCTGGAGTCTTGGAACGAACCACACTCTGGAGTCTTGGAACGAACCACTGGATCGAGCTACATCGACCGAAAGATCTCTCAACCGATCGACATTCATATCGTAGAATCGTTCGGGAAGCACTTGAAATTAAAAAAACACTAGAATTTCTACAGAGAGGATGGTTTCAAGCTTTCAAGTAATTGGAATCCAGAATGTAAGTAAATACAAATCACGCGCCTTATCACCGAACCTGTCCGTGGACGTAGTGAGTGTTGTGTGTCGGCCAGCTGCGAAAAATTAAAAGTGACTACCCACAGTAATTAACTGTACTCGCCCCTTCAGTCTACCCGAGACCACGGCAACTGTAACGCTGTAACGTCGAGAAGTAAGGTAATTACGTTTTACCTTATAAATAATCGCGATTTGACCCGTTTAATATATAACTTTGTGTAGAAGTTACACCTAAGTACACGTCTAATGAATACTACCCCAAAAGTTCAATAGGAAACTCGCCAACGTGGAAGAAAAGAACTTACCTCAAAAACGTGTGATCCCTCAAATCCACGTCGTAGTACTCCTGCAATTTGTGGTCGGTCTTCTTGCCCGTGAGGAACGGCGTGATCAGGACCTGAATGCACACAGAATTTAGATTCTGTTAAAATAAAAAATATATATTTCAATTTGATAGGCTGACTTAAAACGAATTTTAACAACATCTCTATTCCCATGAACAAGAAGAGAAGAAGAAGCTAAGAAGAAAATGGTGGGAAAAATTATGATCTTGTATTTTACTTATTGCACTGGAAAGTTGATAATATAAGATAAGATATTGATTTATTTACACATCAAAACACACGCTTTCTGATGACGATTTACCCGTGAATGCACCCAATACAGTTCTTGGTCTCGTATCTCGGGGAAATAGTAATAATAATTCCGCCTGGCGTCCACAGCAGATACTGTAGTGTGCGCGGCGTAACCTGAAGCAAAAGTAAGATAATCTATAATAGAAAAATGAATCGCTGAAAATTGTTTCTTGTATTGTTAATTAATTTTAATTTTAAAAAAAATATGGATGTAATGTCTGAAATAAATTTATTGAATTGAATTGAATTGAATTGAATATGTTGGTAAGCACCAATCTCGAGAGCAGCTGAACCGATTTCGCTAATTCTTTTTTTAGAATATTCCTTGAAGTACGCGGATGGTTCTTACGGGGAGATCCTAAAAAGAATTAAAGAATCTACTGTTAGGCGGTACGAAGTTCGCTGGGTCAGCTAGTTGATTATAAATTAAAACCAATGCGTGCTTACGTTACACACAGAGCATATAAATAAGAGACGGGACCTCCCTATATGCTTTTGTAATGAGTTTAGCCCCGTTAGCAATACCAACCAATAGAGCAAAAATGCAATGTCAAAAGTGCTACCAACATAACAACTTGTCTGTGCATTAGGGACGTCCACTTACATTGGTACTACATTTATCGATATCGATAAATTTTCATCCAGGGGCTCCGCAGTTAGCCTAATAAAATTAATAAAAATCAATGTTTTCAATAAAACGACAAATGAAATTAGTATTTTATTATTGATTATCAAATCACAATAATTGTGGTCAAGGTCTATTGAATTTATTTCAGCAGCTATTTGGTTTTTCCTTAGAGGTGTCCAATCTGAGCGAACTTCATCAATCGGTGGTTTGGATTCAGGTGCTGAAATCGTCAAAAAAAGTTAAGTTGAGTCGTTATTGATTATTAATTTGTTGGTAAACTATGCTACTTACCGGGATAGTTCTGATAAATATGCTGAGATTCCAGGCCACAATAATTGTGGTCAAACCCTACTGGACCAATAGCAACAGCTGATATTTTGGCTGCTGTACAAGGTGCTGAAAATTATAACACTTTGTAATTTATCAAAGTAAACAAACTCTAGTTACAAAAAACTTCAGCGATACATGAAAAGTCTACGTACCAGAGTTGTTTTGTGAAGCTCGACAGCTAATAGGTTTTTGTATAGCTGAATCTGAAAATAAACAATTGCAAGAATAGTCCGAAAAAAAAAATAGTTTGTTCCTGTTTACCACATAACTGCATAATTGACTATGTAACTATCAAATACATTTTTATAAAAAAATATTTTAAGTTAAAAATTAGTAAAAAAAATATTTTAGTAATTCCAATCACTAACCAGTTTCAAGTGATGCGACGTGGCTACGTGGTAAGGAAACTCAGCTAGTAAGTAATCAGGAAGAGGAGGCGCATTTATAAGTAGAGAAGGTACAGCCCTGTAAAAAAATGTTTATCAAAGTATGTCATTTACGTATTAAGACGTAATAATAATATTGCGTTCTAAATGACGGAGCAAAATATATTGAAATGTTCGACGTAAAGCAAGGCGTATTTTGTGTTTTATTACATAATTATTCATGAAATGTAGTAAGTGTTACATTATAAGTTTATAGCACAATTCACCATTTCTTTAATCGGCTTCCTTTTAAAATAGTTGTAAAAATCTTTCGGCCGGAAATGATCTCTACAAACATATGTTGGTGGAGTTTTTCGATGGGGATATACGATGTAAGATCTTCCACAATTTTCACCCATTGTCTGCATCTAAAAAAAAAAAAAACAACATTCAATGCAGCCACTAATAGTGCATCGTTGAAACATTGTTATGGCTTACAGCAATTCACCCGTCATGCACTGAGTAGTAATTCTGACCAAGGTACTTATCAGATATTTTTTTATCGATATTGAATATGTGTATGGCACATCACTATGACATTGAAACATCTGAGTATTTTTCTCATAGTATATTAATTACGTTATTTAACATAATTTATGATCTTGCTCTTGTGCAAGATGACAAAAACTGTAGCCAGAAATACTTACCGGTCTTCATCCCTAGGAATTTTACCCATAAACTTTCTTTTGGTACCCTTTGACCGGCTGCATCTTATTTTACAAATGGCACAAGTTCGACACCATCCGATCAATGCCATTATTAAAAGAAAATCACTAAACACTGTACAACAAGATACACACAGCTAGATATTGAACAAACTTAAAACACAAAAATTTTAACTAGAAAACGTTCTAATATGTGCCGCGTTCCGCCATATTTGTTATGTTTTCAGTTTCAGTTTGACATTGACAGCAAAGAAAGAGTAAGTAGTATTAAAGAGTGAGACAAAAATATGTCCGCCATTAAAACGGGGCTAAATGCGAACAAAAATTTCAAAGTTCCTACTTGCGCTAGGCTGACGTTACAAGGAATCTTGTCTTGTCAATCTTATTTTTCTTATTCTGTCCTCGAACCCTAAGTTTGATTCAATAGAAGCACAGATTATGCTTTTTGGCATGATTTTCGATTCTTTTAGTCTCACCATATTCTTCTGATTCTCATTACAAATTGCAATCTAATTGAATTCAAACTGAGGACTAATTCTCTAGAATTTAGATCCTTTTAGAATTTCTTACAAATCTGCACGAGGATGGGATGGGATGAATCTGATTCTCTTTTCTTGTTCAGATTCCGAATTCAGTTACTTTTACAGAATCAGATTCTTGAAAGACAGCGTACCAACCTGCTTCTTTCAACTCACCACTGGAATCCATAATTTCGGATCAGGCTGAACCACAGAAGTCTTCAACAGTGGCATGAACGCTTTACAGAGAGTAAGGCGTTCATGCCACTGTTTCAATGCTCATCCGCCTTCAATATTATCTGAAAGTTCAGTCAGAGGATGCCCTCTATGTTTATCTATCTATCGTTATCAACCCTTGTATGTCCCCACTGCTGGGGCACGGGTCTCTTTCTGCATCGCAGGAAGGTTAGGCCATACTCCACCACGGGGGCCAAGTCCGGGTTGGTGGAGGTCTATCTCTATCAATCAGTCTAAATATCTCGTTCTTGAAATACGGAAATGATTCATCCCCTCGAAACCCGGAAATGATTCTATTAAAATCTGGTTGTGTCAGTCAATTATATTGCAATTTTTACTAATAGTATGAAAAATCTGAATGCGGACGGCACAAGACCGTGAATCTTCGAAAACAATTCTTTTTCATCTTCTTCAGGCTATATTATGCAGTTCAGTGCTGGACATAGCCCTCCCCTATTGAGCGCCATAGCGCCCTGTCTTCAGCTTACCGCATCCAGCATCTGCCGGCAGTTTTTCGCAGATCGTCACCCCACCTGGTCGGAGGGCGTCCTACACTACGTTCCCCGAGTCGCGGTCTCCACTCAAGATCACGTTTACTCCAACGACTGTCGGTTCTTCGCGAGACATGGCCAGCCCACTGCCACTTCAGCTTGCTGATTCTCTGAGGTATGTCGATAACTTTGGGTTCTCTGTCGGATGCATTCGTTAAGAGAACAATTACGGAGACCTATGCCCTGCAGTGGGTGTTAAATGGATGATGATAGATCTAGTTCTTTTACAGGGAAGAGCGGGTGATCGTGCTCTTCAACTATAAAGGGAAAATTCCTGCCGGACAGATCGAATGCCTAAAGACGGACGGTTGCTCGTCAGAAGTTATATTTATGGTACGTCATGTGAATGCTTGTGCGCTGCAGGAAAGAAGGAATAAGTAGTGCGCGCGCAGAGTTGATAATTATGCACTCGCCACACTTTTAATTACTTTTAATGTATGATTGTTCATATACAAATCTGAACAAAAATTGATTATTCATCCTTTTTCATTAATAATAACATAATCATGATAATAACATTTACATGGCACATACATTGCTTCTGGCACCTCACTAGGATACCCTGTATCGTGAGAACCAGAAACAACGACATCACAAGCATGTAAGCATCCAATACCTGGGCTTTTTTGTCCCCAGTCGGGGTTTGAACTTGGAGCCTCTTGTATGGTAGGCAGACGCGCTAACCCTGCGCCACAGAGGTCTTCTGTGGCGCATTCTCCATTGGAATTCGAATCAACAATTTAGAATGCAGTTCTATTACTGAATCAGACTTTTCTTATTTGCAATTAGAATCAATTCAGAGTTAAGGTTTTTGGGGAAACTTACCTGTATCATTGAGCACGTCCCTTCTTAGAACTGGCAGCTGCCGTTCCGGATTGGGCTCCGCTGTAGTCTTCAACAGCGGCAGGAACGCCTTATCTCCTCGGTGTTCATCTGTCTCCAATACAGGCTGCAGACTTGGCCCAAGCCTCTCCTCTACGTATTCGTAGTATTCCAGGTCATCGTCTCGTTCTTCCGGGTTCTTGTGGATGCTATAATGGTTGTTCACCGGGGGCCTGTTGTGGAGACGATATTAATATTTAAAAAATAACTTCCATACAACACAATCACACGTCCTGGTTTTAAACTAGAATAGCCTGGGATGCCCTTGCCTGATTTCCAGAGCACTGGTCTTTGGTCACAAGGCAAGGACATCATAATCGATATATAACATAACATTTACATACAGGCACATACATAGCTTCTGGCCCCACACTAGGATACCCTGTGTCGTGGGCACCAGAAACAACGACATCACAACCACGTAAATATCCAAAAGCTGGGGTTTTTTTTGTCCCCAGCCGGGATTCGAACCCGGGACCTCTTGCATGGTAGGCAGATGCGCTGCCGCTACGCCACGGAGGTCGTCAATCGTAAGAGGTAGGCAATCATATTGATATCAATCCTTGTGGAGACCGCGACTCGGCAAACGTAGTGTAGGACGCCCTCCGACCAGGTGGGATGTCGATCTGCGAAAAACTGCAGGCAGATGCTGGATGCGGCAAGCTGAAGACAGGGTGCTATGGCGCTAATTAGGGGAGGGCTATGTCCAGCAGTGGACTACATAATATAGCCTGAAGAAGAAGAAGAACACTGCTGGGGCACGGATCTCTTCCTGCATCGCGGGAAGGTTAGGTCATACTCCACCACGGGGGCCAAGTCCAGGTTGGTGGAGGATTGTAAGACTGTGGCGGGCCTTAATGTCAGAAGTTATCAAGCCGCTCATCATGGCTTCACGACTACCATTACATGATAGCCATGACAAACGAGGCAGTCAAAAGGAAAATACCACTAATATTGTTAACTAATGTTTTGTTGAAGCGAAGGTGATCTGTCAGGATCATGGCAAGTGGCAGTCTCTGGTTTCTGCCTACCCCTCTGGGATACAGGCGTGCTCTGAAGTTAGGTTCTGTTGTTTTTTTATTATTTTGTCAAAATACCTCTTTAGATAGATTTTGTTCCTTATTTCCTGTTTCAAGTCATCAATCTGGTCTTGGACGGTCAGTGTGCTATCGGCGAGCCCCGAGATGAATCTGAGGGTTGCTGCAATGATATAAGTAATTTATAAAGCAGTGTTCGTGATTTCGTTTCGATAATAAAAGTTGCAGCCATATTCGTTTCTTTCCAATACTACAGATGGCGTTGTATAGAAAGGCTAGCTCGCGCAAGGTAAATGCTTTGGTTACACATAGGTTTTTTTTAATACTCGTTATAAAATGCTGTGCGGTGTGCGCTCTTTTAGTGGGAGCGTGCAACGACTTATGAACGTTGATGAAGCGAAGGTGATCTGTCAGGATCTGACAAGTGGCTGGGATACAGGCGTGAGGTTATGTATACAGTATGTACCTTCTTCTTTTTTTTTGTTTTCTAAATTATGTATATTTGAGAAATTACAGTAGCAATACCACTCACTAACGGTAAGTAATTTATTTATATCCTTTTCACAGAGAGATTTATACACAATATACCTTATTATTTTAACAACTATTGTATGTAGCACATGAAGCAATAAACAGATTGAGTGACTGACTGACCGACCGACCGACCGACCGACCGACCGACCGACCGACCGACCGACCGACCGACCGACCGACCGACCGACCGACCGACCGACCGACCGACCGACCGACCGACCGACCGACCGACCGACCGACCGACCGACCGACCGACCGACCGACCGACCGACCGACCGACCGACCGACCGACCGACCGACCGACCGACCGACCGACCGACCGACCGACCGACCGACCGACCGACCGACCGACCGACCGACCGACCGACCGACCGACCGACCGACCGACCGACCGACCGACCGACCGACCGACCGACCGACCGACCGACCGACCGACCGACCGACCGACCGACCGACCGACCGACCGACCGACCGACCGACCGACCGACCGACCGACCGACCGACCGACCGACCGACCGACCGACCGACCGACCGACCGACCGACCGACCGACCGACCGACCGACCGACCGACCGACCGACCGACCGACCGACCGACCGACCGACCGACCGACCGACCGACCGACCGACCGACCGACCGACCGACCGACCGACCGACCGACCGACCGACCGACCGACCGACCGACCGACCGACCGACCGACCGACCGACCGACCGACCGACCGACCGACCGACCGACCGACCGACCGACCGACCGACCGACCGACCGACCGACCGACCGACCGACCGACCGACCGACTGACTGACTGAAATATGACAATTTGAACAATCAGGACTTATTCCTATGTGAGAGGCTGGAGTCCATACTAGGCTAGATCCTGTGTGACAGATCTCCAGGCCCTCGCTAAACTTACAGTGCATTGTTTCGCAATTGTATTTTTTTTTTCTTTAGTTGAGTTGAACAGGACATTATATCAAGCAATTATACTGGCAATATAGTAAAATAAAATGCGTGTGCATCTTATTTTACTATATTGCTACTATATCACTGTATGTGTGTGTGTGTGTGTGTGTGTGTAAGACCACCGTGAAAACCGATGTGAACATCGTGAGGAAACTCGAATCTAGCGTCTGAAGTGTTAACCTCAATACCTCAGCGCTTGCTACGTACAATGGCCCAACTATGAGGCTAAGTAAGTGCGGAAAATCGCAGGTCTAACTAACTATCACGATTGTGTTCATAATTAAGGACAGGTTCAACGAAAGGTTCATACATAACATAAGATTTACATACAGGCGCATACATTGCTTCTGGTCCCACACTAGGATACCCTGTGTTGTGGGAACCAGAAACAACGGCATCACAAACATGTAAACATCCAAGACCTGGGGGTTTTCCCCCCAGCCGGGATTCGAACCCGGGACCTCTTGCATGGTAGGGAGACGCGCTACCGGCACGCCACGGAGGTCGTCAATCGTAAGAGGTAGGCAATCATATCGATATCAACCCTTGTGGAGACCGCGACTTCTGTAGTTTTTATACCGCTATGACTTTGTTTCGTAAGTTATGTACTTTTGTGAACTTATAGCAGCAACACGATTCGGTAACTGTGAAGGAAAACTTCGCGAGGAAACCTCAGTGTCTGAGTTCATATACCTCAGCGTTTGAAAAAGTTAATCCGCGGTGGGCACGCGTCGTAACTAAGCCCACACTCTCTCTCTGAGAAAAGGCCTCTGCAGTTTATAGGCTACATGAAAACAATACGTAGAGATCGTCGTCGCCGGCCACGCACAGTGTGTTTCATCATAAAATTACTTAATTTTTTCTTCAATGAACAAGTAATTTTATTATAAAACTAGCTTTTGCCCGCGACTCCGTCCGCGTGGACTTTAGTAGCTACAACATTTTAAAAACCTTTTTAGAGGCTAAAAATTCCACCCATGCCGGGACTCGAACCCGCGACCTCTGGCTAGCCGTGCCAGCGCTCTAGCAACGGAGCTAATGGGAGACTACCGGCATCAGTGAATTTTCTAACCTCTACAATACTCCTTGTATTACGTACAGAGCCTCTTTAGCCTCTAAATAGGTTTTAAAAAATGTCCTTAGCACGGGTTAGTTCATTAAAAAGAATATAAGCTACCGGTAATTTTGCAACCCCGTTCACTCCCTTAAGGGTTAAAATAAAAAAAACGGCGAAACACGTGTTCAATGAAGTGTGTTGAAGAGTATTTATATTAAGTTTCAAGAAAATTAGACAACATTCGTTATACCTCCCATACAAATTTTGGCAACCCTTGTCGCCCCCTTAGGGGTTGAATTAAAATAAAATCCTGTCTTATCTTTACTTACATTATACATATAAAGACCCTCTGTGCAAAATTTCAGCTTCCTAGGTCCAACAGGTTGGGCTTCCAACAGGTTGGGCTCCCTTCGGCCGCTGGGCGTTGATGAGTGAGTCAGTCAGTCAGGACTTTGAATTTTATTTACATAGATTGGTTAACTTACCGAGAAAAACCAGAAGGCCTACATAGCAACGCATCATTGACAGAGCAGAATGCGTTTACTATTCACAGAAATCCATTCAAAATCAGAACCCGTAGATAAACAAAAGGAAATCATTTTGTTAGAACTCCAATGTAAATCAAAACAAAATGGAAAATTAAAATCATTCAAGCGAATTCAAAACATATTGTGACGTGAAACGATTGAAGAAACTGGCCAGTAACACTGGGGTTTCCTCACGACGTTTCCTGCACGTTACAATATCGACCCTTTGTATGCCCCCACTGCTGGGGCACGGGTCTTTTCCTGCAGGAAGGTTTGGCCATACTCCACAACGGGCGCCGAGTCCAGGTTGGTGGAGGATTGTAAGACAGTGGCGGGCCTTACTGTCACAAGTTATCAAGCCGCTCATAAGGCCTCTGGCATGGCTCAACGACTGCCATTGCATGACAGCCGGCACCAACGGCTTAACGTGCCTTGCGAAGCTCGGAAGCGCTCGGAAAAATGCCACTAGCGGTAGTCTAGTGGTATCCTGCACCTGACCGCGCCTGTTGTTGCTTAACACAAGTGATTGATGATTCCAATCACTCGATTCCATTAGGCCACGAGCGGTATTGCTACTCACAAATGTACGTAATTTGCAGAAATGAAGTCATTGATACGTGCAGTGATTGGGGCCCATGAACTCTCGATCTGTCATTGATCTATCATTGATTCAACAATGCGCTGTCACAGCTTTTTACTTACATCCTACTGATGTTATAAATGTCAAAGTTTGTGAAGATGTTTGGATGTCAGTTACTCAATCACGCAATAACGGCTAAACGCATTTTCATGAAACTTGGCGTACAGATAGACAAAGATCTGAACTGCGACATAGGATACTTGATATCCCGGTAATGCGTTCCCGTGGGATACTATTTTATTGTTACCGTAACCTTTTTTCAAGCCGAACTCTAATGGTGCCTAGACTGGCCATATTTTCACGAAAATGTGTAGCTGCAAATGTGTGGCCGGTAGCATCAGCCATCATAAATTACGGCTAGACTATGAAATATTTGGCAATATTTATAGTATAGCCGGGATATATTGTGACATATTTTTTGTGTATCCGATGAATTTTTACTACCCGCTGGGGTAGTAAAAATTCATAGGGCCGCAACGATCGCTTTGCAATCGAAAATACTGCAATATTTTCTCAGCCTGTCTCGCTTTACGGCTAAGTGCGTCCCTTTTTCATGCTACGTGAAGTGAAGTTTGCTGCGATTTGTTCCACTGTGTTAGTGTTTGTTTTGTTTCTCTTTATTTTGGTTCGTTCGTGTTTATCTCAGAACACAAAAATGATCTGAGATGTTTATGTACGTAGCCCGTGTAAAGACAAAATATTGAGCCATATACTGTTGTAGAAATGTTGCCGGGAATGGCCGGGATATACATTTTCCAGCCATGTGCTGCTTTAATTTTTTTTTGTATTTTCGGGATATAGTGCAGCCAAATATTTCACAAAAAGTGTAGCCCGTCTAGAGGCCCCTTAAGATATAACGGGTAAAAGGATTCTGTGGGGGTACAGAGTCAGCCAGGCTGTTATTCACACTAATATTTTGAAGGCGAAAGTTTGGGAGTGTGTATGTTTGTTACTTCTTCACGTCTAAACAGCTGGAGCGATTTCAATAAAATTTGGTACAGTAACATATTTCAAACTTTAGCGACTGGTACACATAGTTAGAATATTTTCGGGGCTTAATCGCGTAGTAACCGGGAATGTGGTTTCAAACTGTCGCAAACGTGGGATCCGGTCATCAAGAAGTGTTCGTGTGGAAAAAAGTCGCATGGCTTATCGTCCGACATTGTCAGTGTATGTGTCGCAACTCTAATAGTGCTTTGTGATAGCTGATTGAGGGTAGTCTGAAACCTCATCAGCCGAAGATGCAAACGGGTGCAAGGCATCAGTCTTCTCGTGACCACGTGACTGTAACGTCGTCGAAACGTCGAGGTAAAATAGCAATAAATTACTACGCGATCAAGCCCCGAAAATATTCTAATTATTTTGTTATAGTATTTAGCTGACACCCTGGCTTACTTAACACATAGGCTACGTTTCTAGGGAAAATATCTTTCACTGTTAATAGACAATTTATTTTCCCAAATAAACCGCGGGGCAAAGCTAGTTCTATATAATTTTTTATTATATTTTTATAGACGTTGTGAAAACAGCAACATAAAAATGTAATAAAACTTAGTCCATATATGCACGCTAACATGAAGTGGTTCCTCATCTTTTTCGGCGGTAAGTAGGTAAAATACCACTCGCTAACCGTGAAGAAAACATCGTGAGGAAACCTGGGTGTGGCGAGCACATGTCATTTCATGTCAACTCTGCGCGCGCACTACGAACTCCAACGTTCCTGCATCGCGCAATCAGTGTTTCAATGACATACCATAAATATAACGTCCGACTACCAACAGTAAGACCGGCCGTTCCCAGGCATACGATCTGCCTGGCGGGAAATTTCCCTTTATAGCGGAAGAGCACGATCACCCGCTCTTCCGTATACTGAGTGTCTATGGTGTTAAATAAATAATAGTACAGGAGGGCCAATGAGACGAGATAACGAATGTAAACAAACGGACCATTACTGAGTTACAATACCATAGTCAGCGATTATTATCTCTGTCCTTGTCACACGTAAGCGGTAATGGCGTCATTTGATCGACGACAGCTGTCGTTGCGTATTTCGTGGTACAGGAAAACTTTCAGTACGGCAGTTGTCAACATTTGGGGTCATACGCCATTTTGTGAATAATAGTTCATCCCTGTTTAGATTGCGTTCGAAGTGATACGTAATTTTTCGTTTCCGCATTTACTAAGTTTATTGTGTTTATTTAATCAGTTACTGTTAGTTTTCTTGTTGATTTTTGCTGTTATTGTAATTAGTTGTTGGTTTTAATTATAGAATCACAGCCTGACGGCTCTAGACAGCCTAGGACTCTTCCGGTGAACCATGTTTGAGTAATACAGACGACAGCGATTAGAATAGGGAATCCGAAATTTGTACAACTATAATTTATACTATTTTTTATTTTTAATACACTAACCCGTGCTAAGGAAAATTTAAAAACCTATTTAGTGGCTAAAAATTTCACCCATGCCGGGATTCGCCTCTAAGTAGGTTTAGCCTCTAAATAGGTTTTTAAACTAAAATTTATTCAAATAAAAATGTTTTGAACCCCTGAAACTTTGTTTACATTTTTTATCTCGTCTCATTGGCCTTCCTAAACAAGGGTAGAAAGAATCAACTATGGTCCAAGTAGGAATTGATTCTTTTACCCGTGTTAAGCACTCTACTTTTCATTTCGAATATGAGGAAAATAAAAACACATTTTTAATATTCAAAACTTAGCATAAAAGATTATTACCTGTTTTTTTGAATTCCGCCTACTGTAACAGATTAGTACCCTGCACCATCCTGTACGTAATACAGAGAATAGTGTAAAGAGGTTCGAAATTTCACTGATGCCGGTGAGTCGCCCATTAGCTCAATTAGGAGAGCGCTGGCACGGATAGACAGAGGTCGCGGGTTCGAGTCCCGGCATGGGTGAAATTTTTAGCCTCTAAATAGGTTTTTAAAAATTGTCCTTAGGACGGGTTAGTGCATTAAACAAAGAATGTACTCATGATAATTTTATTAAAACTTCTTAATTCCTCTATTGATTTCAGCCTTCTCACTCAACGACCACGCAAACGGTAGATCAGTGGAATCCGATGTTGAGAACCGACTCTCCGAAGCGAAGAGTAAGGAAAAAGATGGCGTCACTGTTATGGTTGGTTGGTGTTTCGATTCGTGCTCTCTCCAGCCCTTTTATTACGTTACATTCCACTCTGTCGAGTTAGGCATTTAGACGACTTCAAAGTGTCAAAATATGTATGCATTTGACACCTGTAGCAGCTTAAAAAAAGTAAAAATCAACGTCACTCCACTCAGAGAATACTTACATATTCAGGCCCCAGAGCCGAGTACGAGTATAAACTCAATCATTCGCGCAATCATTCACGCAATTATTCACATAATGATTCACACAGTCAGTCAGTCACTCACTCAATCAATCACTCACTCAATCATTCACGCAATCATTCACACAATGATTCACAGAGTTACTCACTCAATCGATCACTCACTCAGTCGGTCGCAAACTAATCCTGTTTTAATACCTGCCTCGCTTTCTTGTTCGTACATCCGTGCAAACTAAGGGCCTCCTAGTAATAAGATAAATAAACAGGTATTAATTTATACTAATTAGTTTTAAATTTGTTAATTAACGTACTTATTAATTTAATCTTTAATTTAACAGTTTTTGAACTTTAAATTATATATTTTTACCTTTGACTATTAAAAAAAAAATAAAGAAAAGTATCCAATACCTTTTGCGACCCAAGGAAAATGTTGCAATGTTATTGTTAATGGTTAATTTTAAGTTACATAATTCAATTTGATTCGCAGTCTGTTTGTCTTCTTGTGGATAGACAAACACACACACACACACATACTCACACAAACACGTCAATATATACACACACACACACACTCCATGGGCAGATCCATACATTCAGGCTAAACATGAAATAACGTAATTAAATATTGCATTGATATATTGTTACGAAATTAAGTGTACTTTAGCAACTTAGTATTTTTTTTTTACTTTACTAATTACTTTTACTTACTAATTACTTTTAAACAATTTAGTATTCGATAATATTGATGTACGTTTCAACTGGACCAACTATAAAGGCGCCTTGGGGTGTTCACTAGCGTCACCAATGGAATACATATAAAAACTTGTTTTATACTCGTGCTGGGGTTTTTTCAAAAAGTAAACAAAAAAAATCTTCAGATTTACAGTAGATTTACAAAGATTTACAGTAGATTTACAAAGATTTACAGTAGATTTACAAAGATTTACAGTAGATTTACAAAGATTTACAGTAGATTTACAAAGATTTACTGTAGATTTCTTAAATCAATATATGTTTTAGTTTACGTCAAAACCAAAAAGTAATAGTTTAAATAGATACTTTTTGTAATTACTAATCACATAACCGACTGTGTACAGATAAGAAGATTTACAGTAGATTTCTTAAATCAATAATTATATGTTTTTAGTTTACGTCAAAACCAAAAAGTAATAGTTTAAATAGATACTTTTTGTAATTACTAATCACATAACCGACCCACCCAGAGTTATCTATCACATCACGTCACATCACGTTACATTTCACACTATATTTATAATTTATAATCATATCATCACGGCACACTATCACTCTAATTTTATAAAGGCGAAACAACTATAGGCGCCTTGGGATGCTAACTTCGCCTAGCAAGTTTTGATATGTATTCCATTGCTGCTAGCGTCACCAATGGAATACATATCAAAGCTTGTTTTATACTCGTATTGGGGTTTTTTCAAAAAGTAAACATTAAAAAATCTTTTTATCTGTACACAGCCTACACAGAAGAATTCTTAAATCAATATATTTTTTTAGTTTACGTCAAAACCCAAAAGTAATAGTTTAAATATCTTATCTTATCACGATACATTTCACACTATATTTATAATTATAATCATATCATAGGCGTATAGGAATAGAAAAATAGTAAAGAGCTACCTCTGTGTGTTTGTCTGCTTATCCACGAAGGCTTTCCATCTTGAAGTGGTATCTGATCTTACTTACCACTGACGCACACGGCACACTATCATACTAATATTCTGAAGGCGAAAGTTTGTGAGTGTGTATGTTTGTTACTTCTTCACGTCTAAACGGCTGGAGCGATTTTAATAAAATTTGGTACGGAGTTAGCGGACACCCTGGGTTAACACGTAGGCTACGTTTTACATACATACATACACACACACACACACTCACACACATACACCCTCACATACATACACCCTTACATACACACACACACACACACACACACACATACATACATACATACATACATACATACATACATACATACATACATACATACATACATACATACATACATACATACATACATACATACATACATACATACATACATACATACATACATACATACATACATACATACATACATACATACATACATACATACATACATACATACATACATACATACATACATACATACATACATACATACATACATACATACATACATACATACATACATACATACATACATACATACATACATACATACATACATACATACATACATACATACATACATACATACATACATACATACATACATACATACATACATACATACATACATACATACATACATACATACATACATACATACATACATACATACATACATACATACATACATACATTCATTCATACATACATACATAACCTCACGCCTGTATCCCATAGGGGTAGGCAGAGACCAGGGACTGCCACTTGCCACGATCCTGACAGATCACTTTCGCTTCATCAACGTTCATAAGTCGTTACATGCACGCACGCCGGTTCCGGATACTTTTTCCGGGTATCTTTCCCTTTGCTAATACATCCCCTATTTGGTCGGTGTAAGTCCGTCTGGGACGTCCCTTACCAGCCCTCCCACTCACATTCGCAATGTATATTTGTTTCGTCAATCTTTCTTCCTTTTTCCTCCGTTTTATGTTTTACTGCGGGAAAATGTCTTATTCCCATGGGAAAATCAATAAACCACGGGTGACAGCTAGTTGCTCTATATATCTTTCTCCAGTGGGTAGAAGAATAGACGTGAGAGACCTAGATTCGATTCCCAGTGCCGGCACGTACCAATAACTTTATTTTCTAATTTATATACATTTGTGCTGCTGTGTGGTGTCGGCCTAGAGAATAGCACCAACCCAATTCTTCCCGCGGTTGTCGTAAAAGGCGACTAAGGGACACAAACCAGGGGGTGGGCAGCAGCGCCCCCTGCAGTACATTCCACCGAACTGCGATCCCCAGCCCGCATGCCCAGCGTGGGGATTATGGGCATTACCCCCTATGATAGCTCACCGTGGCGCTCTTTAGGGGAGGGCTATGTCCAGCAGTGGACTAGTATGGCCTGACGATGGCGATGGCGATACATTGTGTAGTTATAGTAGCAAATTCCCTCGCGAACGTGAAGGAAAACGTCGTGAGGAAACCTGAGAGTCTGAGGTGTTCAAATACCTCAGCGCATGCAAATGGTGCCAATCCGCGACGGGCACGCTTGGTAACTAAGCCCAAACTCTCTCTTTCTAAGAGAAGACCTGCGTGCTCGGCAATAGGACGTATCTAGGCTACATAAAAAATATATCTCTCTCACTCTATCTCTTTTTTGCGTCTCCTTCTCATTATTATTAATAGACTTTAATAATAAAAATGAGCGCTCGTGGCCTAGGCAAACCGAGTGAGTGGAATCAATCACATGAGTTAAGCAACAACAGGCGCGGTCAGGTGCAGGATGGGTGACAGTCCTTAACTTTAACTACCGCTGGTGGCATTTTTCTGAACGCTTCCGTGCTTCGCAAGGTACGTTAAGCCGTTGGTGCCGGCTGTCATGTAATGGCAGTCGTTAAGACATGTCATGGGCGGCTTGATAACTTATGACATTGCTTTACAAGCCTCCACCAACCCGGACTTGGCCCCGTGGTGGAGTATGGCTTAACCTTCCCGTGATGCAGGAAGAGACTCGTGCCCCAGCAGTGGGGACATACAAGGGTTCATAACGATTATAATTTGTAGCACACGAAAAACACAAAACAGAAATATGTAGAATTTAAGAAAATGCATGTACAAAGGCGGTCTCATTATTTTTTAAATAATATTGTCTTTCAAAAGGTGACAACAGCGAAACCGTTCCCAGCGCAGTCAAAAATCGGAACAAGCGGCGGGAAAGAAGACCTTAAGAGTCTTATAATAAAGCTGAATTTCGACAAAACTACCACGTCTGGGCCGAACCGCAGATTTGGTGGCGAGGCAAGCGAGAGGAATGTCTTGCAAAGTATTTTTAGTAAGTAATGTTACGGGCTAGGGTTCTATATAGATCTGGAGGTAAAACGCCAATGACAACTTCTTAGGATTTATTCACGCAGGGTCTGGTCTGCAGGTCTTCGACACGAAGTCCACACGTAGATTCCAATCGCAGGTCCAATCGAAGTCCAATAGTATCGCTGAGGACGTAGGTTATCGCTGGTATCGCAGGTAGGTTCGCTCGTAGTTCACTCTTCGCTATACTGATTTATATCCGCCGGCAAGGGCTCTCGAACATTCGCGCACGTACCTACGCTCGGTGCACGCGGCAACGTCTCTAGAACAGTCTCATGTCAAAGAGTTTTGAACCTTATGCTAGTGGACATACGAGTCATTGCTTGCAGCGTCTATTGTTTACTAAAACGCAGCGTGCGGCGACTATTCGATAGGCTTCCAGAAAGCTCTATTCTAGGTGGTTCGGGATAGGATCGCGACAGTAATATCCCACCAAAAACATTCTGTAAAAGATAGCCAAGTCTCGATGGACCTGCTCGATTATCTCTAAAAAGTAATGAAATCTAGACAAAGTCGAGCCAAGTCTAAGGTTCCTTACTGCGATTTCTTTTGGCCACAACACCAATGAAATGAAATTTCATTTCATGAAGTAGAAAAAGAAAAGGCGTTTTAAAAGAAAACACCGAACTTTTGTCCAGTCCGGTCTCTTGATGTCCTCGGTAACTTGAGGGACTTTTTGCACGGGGTACTTTTAGTCTGTGCGTTATTCGATACAATTCATAAGAGATCTATATCGACGGAGAAAAAATTACCCGGGGAATAGTCCCTCGTCTGCGCAGGCCTTATTTATTTTTATTTTAAGTTTAATGGGAACAATAATAATTGGCATCATATCAAACTTTTTATTATTATTTATACTATTTTTATTTTTAATGCACTAACCCGTGCTAAGGACAATTTTAAAAACCTATTTAGAGGCTAAAAATTCCACCTATGCCGGGATTCAAACCTGGGACCTCTGGCTATCCGTGCCAGCGCTCTATCCAACTGAGCTAATGGGCAACTCAACGGCATCAGTGAAATTTCGAACCTCTTTACACTATTCTCTGTATTACATCTGGCTGAAGTAGAATGCATTACTTACAGCCCCGCCTACCTACTTTGCAGTTATTATTATTTGTCATTTATTTCAGGCAAGGCCCATATAGTGTTAGTAACAATTTGACTCATGCTATGTTAGTAAACTATTTACATTATTATATTTACTGTAGTGTAGTGTAGTGTGTAGTGTGCCTAGGTACACTACACACAAGTCCCTGGGACTGGGACTAGTCCCAGCCAGCCCCCCTGTTGGTCGGCATAAGGTGCATTGACACCCAGTGGCGCTGTATGGGGCTGTCCATCCGATCAGCCAACACCTTCAGGAGACTGCTGATACTGACCCTTACCTTGCACATCAGGGATGCTATGCGTTTGCGGATTAATGCGTGGAAATCATCCGTTCGCGCGTCGGCAAACATCTCCGATGCACTACAGCATCGGGGCAGCCCCAGCAGCAACCTGAAGGCGTTGTTATATTGGGCCTTTAGGGTATATTATATTACAGACCCTCAGATATTAAGGGCCCACGATGAGGCACCTTCCATGAAATTGGACGTCAATATGCAATCATTTCTGAGTATGATGAACGAGTTTCTGAGCTCTAAAAGCATAAACAATTACGCTGACACTATTGCGAGAAAGGCAGCTGACGTATATAAAACTTTTAGTAAACATACTGAGAAGGAAATCAGTAAGTGATTTTCATTACAGCTTTAAACGTTACTTCACAGAAATAAGGGTCAATATCCCACCTGCAGGGTGTTTTCTCGTGGTCCCATTATTTTGTCCCGTTAGCGGGTTCACAAGAGATAACTATCCCTCGTGAACCGGTCCCGCTATACGTCATCAACGGGTCCACGAGGGATAGTTGTCCCTTGTGTACCCGTTAACGGGACAAAATAATGGGACCACAAGAAAACATCCCACCTGCACTACTAATTCGCTTCCCCCCCTTAGCGTTGGGGTAGCTTTGGGTACATTCCGTTACTGAATGCAAATGCGATCGAACCCACGTAAAAACGGCGCTACAGAATAGCAAAGCCGTTCGGTAGTAGATTCAGATTCAGATTTCTTTATTGCCATAATAATGAGTCATTACAGTTCTTCCCTGCTACGCAAGGTACTTTGAGCAGTTGGTGCCGGCTGCCGTCGATAGATGGCAATCGTAAAGCCAAGACAGAGGTCTTAGGGCGGCTTGAAAACTTCTGACAGTAAGACCAGCTAGTCTTGCAAGCCTCCACCAACCTGGTCTTGGCCCCCGTGGTCGAGTATGGCCTAACCTTCCAGCGGTGCAGGAAGAGACCCTTGCCCCAGCAGTGGGGACGTACAAAAGGGTTGATATCGATATTGCTACGGGTTTCAAACCACCCAAAAATCAAGGTGTATATGTTTTCTATGTTTACTCGGCAAACGTAATGTAGGACGCCCTGGGATGACGATCTGCGAAAACTGCCGGCAGATGCTGGATGCGGCAAGCTGAGGACAGGGCGCTATAGCGCTCATTAGGGGAGGGCTATGTCCAGCAGTGGACTAATATAGGTATAGCCTGAAGAACGCCCTCCGACTAGGTGGAATGACGATCTGCGAAAAACTACCGGCAGATGCTGGATGCGGCAAGCTGAGGACAGGGCGCTATGGCGCTCATTAGGGGAGGGCTATGTCCAGCAGTGGACTAATATAGGTATAGTCTGAAGGAGACGAAATAGAAGTATGTTTCCTGTGTCTCAATTCAGATCTTTGCCTATCTGTATGCCAAGTTTCACGTAACTCCGGTCAGCGGTTATTGCGTGATTGAGTAACGAACATCCAAAAATCTTTACAAACTTGCACATTTATAGTATTAAGTACGATTTAAACATACGGTTTTAAGAAATCGTGTTTTTATACTTACATGTTAAATGGGTTCAATTGCGATTAATTATAAGGTAAAACGTAATTACCGTAATTTCCCGGCGTTTCGGCAGCGTTGCAGTGGCCGTGGACACGTGGTTTTACCTAATAAATAATCGCTATTAGACCCGTTTAATATAACTAAGTATGAGTTTCATGTTCTATCTATCTGAAGCGCTCGCGGCCTAGTCGAACCGAGTGGTTGGAATCAATCACTCGAGTTAAGCAACAACAGGCGCGATCAGGTGCTGGATGGGTGACCATCCCGTTACAAACGCTAGTGGCATTTTTCCGAGCGCTTCCGTGCTTCGCAAAGCACGATAAGCCGTTGGTGCCGGCTGTCATGTAATGGCAGTCGTTAAGCCGTGTCAGAGGCCTTGTGGGCTGCTTGATAACGTCTGACAGTAAGGCCCGCCAATGTCTTACAATCCTCCACCAACTCGGACTTGGCCCCCGTGGTGGAGTATGGCCTAACCTTCCTGCAATGCAGGGAGAGACCCGTGCCTCAGCTGTGGGGCACGGGTTGGTAACGAATATCCAACTAAGGATGAGTATCATCTTTTTATAATTAGAATCGTTGGACTAATATTTTCCCTTCCCTTCCAGAGCCTCAGATAGTAGAGTTCCGTTCTGGCAAACCATCGCTGGTATACGCGTTCGACGCCGACAACATCTTGAAGTCAATTGACAAATTTCTGGCATCCTCTTTGATCCGAAGCTATACCGATCAGCTAGCCAGAAAAGCTGGCAGCTTACTTAGGCCGACAAATTAAAAATAATAAAATTGCGCACCGAGAAGAGAGTTTCTTGTCTGTACAGAACCTTTTTCTTTATCTTTGAATTTTTCTTGCTTAGGCCCTTAAGTGAACCGAGGCTTAAATCTTTGGCAAAAATTCTAAGAAAATTGGGTTTTTATATATATAGCGTTAAGCAGATAAAAGTGGGAAATTAAGAATAATAAAATTGCGCGCCGAGAAATGAGTTTCTTGTTTAATACCTTTCCCTCCTTTTTACTAACTTTTTTTCACAAAAAACTTTTTTTTCCTTAGTTTTAATTTAATAATAAAGAGGTGGATTTTTGTACTCTATTAAAAAGCCTGCACCTCTATTAGTTTCAACCTAATGACCACTTCCATTAAAACACCAAGTTTAACAGGAAGATAATTATAGTCTGTAAAATATAGCTTGAGCTCCACGACAGCCGTCACACTGACAGGGCTAGAGTTGGGATAATGTCTTTGAAACATGGTTGGCATTAAGTCATGTCGGTGGCATTTTAGATTTTGCGCAAAAAATCCACACGAGCAAGTGCAATATCTGTCCGCTCTATTACAATAATTTTAATTTTAACGCTCTTTTTATATAAAAACCCAATTTTTCTTAGAATTTTTGCCAAAGATTCTAAGAAAAATTGGGCGTGGAATAAATCCACGAATTTATCTCTTTCAGGGACGCTTCCAATTTTCTTAATGTGGGTTATTCTGCTTTTGAGTTTATATGCATATATGTGGTTTGCGGATGGCGGTGGCGTCAAAACTATCAACCATTGTGACGGGAGAAGTATTTTTCTTTTTTTATTTGGCGATGAAAGTTTTTAATCACTTCTTCTTCAGGCATCGCGCTTGATGACTCTCCGTATTTTTCTTTGCTAATACGAACCACCGTAGCTCGTCCAGTACCAAGAGCATCCGCAATTCTGTCACACACACTGTTTGTTTTCGTTAATAAATAAAAATAAACATAAGCTCTATGTATGGCAGAAGCGGACCGACGGACGTTTTGGTTTTCGCGCATGAAATAGTCGCGCAAACGAATCACAAACTCACGGCATTCGCTGTTCAAAACAGTTTTCTCTGATCTTCTTGATCATGCAAACAAAAAGGTACAACTATAACTCAACTAAGTTCACGATAACAACTACAGTCTTTAAAGCATGAAATATGTACTTTAATAGATAGTAATTTTGAAAATTCATTAATAACCAACAAACATTTCGTCGTCAGGGTAAACAAGAACGTCACTAAAAATCAAAACTTGACCATAGAGCGCGCGGCCGATCTGAGTGCTTAGTTTTTTAACTACTCGATCGCGTTAACGTAAACTCATATTTCTATGGCATCGAGGAAGCGCCACCTAGCGACAAGTATGGAAATTAAAATTGCTGAGTGCGAGTTGTAATGGTTTACGTTGAGAAGTGAACACGTTTACCAGCCAAAACACGAATTAACGCGAGTGCGAGTTGTACTGTGACAGCGTTTTGCCAGACCGAACGGTTAACTTACTCATACTCACTACTCAATGCTCGATTAACGCGGTAGTAAAGTTATTCGATTGGATCTGTCAAACTCGCACTAAGCATGCAGAGCCCAGAATCATGGAGGTTCGGAGGAAAGTTGGCGAGACGTGCATACACGCTATTCGTTTTTACACCTAACGTATTGTTATCTAACATCACACCAGTATTTTGTTAGATAGGTAGGTATTAACTGAAACAATGCTCACCCCGGAGAATAAGAGGTTTATTCGCTAACAATTACGATTTTGATTTTAATTAAATTTGATAATGCTTCAGGCTCCGGTCATAAAGATCGGTAATTCTGTGTTAGAAGTAGTCGATGAGTACGTCTATCTTGGCCATACTTTGTCATTCAGCCAATGCTCTCAGGAGAAAGAGATCGCTAGACGAATCCAGTTGGGATGGGCTGCCTTTAAGAAGCTGGACGGCATCTTTAAAGCGAAAATCCCACAATGCCTAAAGACCAAGGCATTTAACCAATGCATTCTACCCATCCTCACGTACGGTGCCGAAACGTGGACGCTCACAAAGGCTAACATGGAAAAAATCCAAGTCGCACAGAGAGCCATGGAGCGAGCCATGTTAGGCATTTCACTTCTTGATCGAGTGCGCAACGTTGCAATCCGACAAAAGACCAGAGTCGAAGATGTGGGCACGCGGATCACAAAGTTGAAGTGGAGATGGGCGGGACACCTGATGAGACGGGATGACGGAAGGTGGACAAGGGCAGTCACGGAGTGGTGGCCAAGAACCGGTCGTCGTTCGGTGGGTAGACCACTTGCCCGTTGGAGGGATGACATTAAAAAAGCGGCCGGGGGTAAGTGGTCGAGATTGGCTAGGGACCGGGAGAGTTGGCGTGAAATAGAAGAGGCATATACCCAGCAGTGGGCTTCATTCATGGGCTGGATAGATAGATAGAGATAGAATGCTTCTGAAACAATTAAAGTTCAATTGAAGTATATTTGTTTCAACAAATAAACCTGCAGTTTAGATCATACATCGCCAAATCATCGATAGTTTGTAATTTGCAATTACGATACTGGTTAGACATCACCATGTGTACAGTAAGTACCGAGTTTTCGTAGTACAAATGTTCTGTGAAAAATTCAAAACTTCTCTGACGCAATTTCGATGACAGCTGTCGCGTAGCTCAAGCTATATTTTACAAACTTAAGTTCGCCCTTGTACTTTTTTTAATTTGTTTTAACAGTGGATTTTTTTAATAATAACAATTCCAGCTATCAAACACAATGTTATATATTTTGACACTTCTGAATCGTTGAAATGGCTAGAGTACGTAAAACCTTTGAATTCGGCAATAATTAGCAGTAATTAGCCAATGGATCCAAAAACTGTCATACGTAGAAACGGAGGAGCTTTTTAAAACTGCAGGTTAATGTATATGTGTCAAATACATATGTCTAATTCACACACACACAGACACACTACTAAACTTAGTAATTAATATACTAATAAAACTAGTGTCTGAGGTGTTAGCGTACCTCAGCGCTTGCTACGTACAATGGCCCAACTATGAGGCTAAGTGCGGAAATCTCAGGTCTTACTAACTAACTAACCGACCGACCGACCGACCGACCGACCGACCGACCGACCGACCGAGCGACCGACCGACCGACCGACCGACCGACCGACCGACCGACCGACCGACTGACTGACTGACTGACTGACTGACTGACTGACTAACTAACTATACTACTAAAACTAAAGATACCCTATTTTTTACATTCTATTATACTGTAATATATAACTGAGTAAGAGTAACCCCTACCCTAAGCTACAGGGTCTTATCCCTCTTTTAGGAAGCTTAGGCTCCACAACTTAGCATATTCACACATATTACTTTTGTATTAAATTAAAGCGTAACTTGATGCTTAGTGTAATGTATAATGTACGAGCTCTGTGGCGTAGCGGTAGCGCATCTACCTACCATGCAAGAGGTCCCGGGTTCGAATCCCGGCTGTAAACAAAAAAACCCAGGTCTTGGATGTTTACATGTTTGTGATGTCGTTGTTTCTGGTTCCCACGACACAGGGTATCCTAGTGTGGGGCCAGAAGCAATGTATGTGCCAGTATGTAAAATTTTAAATGTTATCTTTATGAACAAAAATACTTATTACTTATTAAACACAATTAGTTAAGCTAAAAATTTTGTAAGTTAGATTGTTAATTGTTGTTTAAACTTTTCTTAGTTTTTTTTATTATTTAATTAATTACCTACTTATTTAAGTAAGGAGAGCTTTTATGGATCCATCTGTAGAAGCAGATCGAGCCATAATTATCTTCGGCTGCGACCGTTCGGAGTAAGGTGTCTGCGATACTTTGCGCTGAGTGGTCGCATTTGGTTGTATGTGGCTTGATGTGTTTTGGCGCTCGTCCATATTCTAACATGCTGTCATCACACGTTAAAGGATATGTAACTAGATTATAAGCTTTCGTCTTGATATTTTTACATGTTATGGTACTTATCTGTTGTGTAATGCTATAAATAAAATAAAATAAGAATAAATATAGTCTACATGGTGATAAGAATTTCTTGAAAGGTACTATAATGAGAAACATACTCTAATAATAGAGGCGCTGAAGCGGAAATTACGTGTGTATGGGAATTGCCGCTTGAGGAACCTCCAGTACTACGATCATCCCTCACCCAAATGTGATAGGCAAATAACATCATCACGCCACATGCCTTCACGTATCTGAAATATAGACAACTCCTCCCAAGGCACGTAGGATTATTATATATAAGCTAGTGTAAGACTAGAAGAAGTTAGTTAAGAGACTGGAGTCTTAACGATGTATTAATTAAAATGTGATCAACCGTTCCTGTTGTTTCCCTGCTGCGCCGCCGTCCTGCAACCACTCCCCCCACCACTGGGCATACTTCACAACCCCTTTAGTAAAATTATTCAATTTTGACAGGTAACATCAATAGATGCGCCGACCGACCGAAAAAAAATTCGAGCGCTTCCGTGCTTCGCAAGAAACGTTAAGCCGGCTGCCGTCGATAGATGGCAGTCGTTAAGCCATGTCAGAGGCCTTATGGGCGGCTTGATAACTTCTGACAGTAAGGCCCGTTACTGTCTTACAATCCTTCACCAACCCGAACTTGGCCCCCGAGGTGGAGTATGGCCTAACCTTCTTGCGATGTAGCATTGCCGTGCCGAGCAGTGGGGCTAACATACAAGGGTTGATATCAAATTTAGACAATGACTGCTTGCAAAAGGAAGTAGGAACTTAATCACAGATAACTGTCAATTGTCTGGTTCTTAATCAAGAATTTATCTCAAGCGTAAATTCAGGCGGAATGTACTATTGGTTCTGTAGCAAATGAAAATAAGCGAGGGTAAAAATTTTTTGTAAAGTCGATAGTAATTTCGTTTTGGTTTAAATATGTCTCTTGTAATTTGGATAATCTCAACTACTACAGGTCGATGGTTTTATTAAATATATTTTAACAGATACTGAGAGCAATTATTTTTTTTTCACATTTTGAACTTTCATTAACACGTAAATGATGTACGAATTACCTATTCATAGAAATGAAATGATGCATTTTTTTGTAAAAGGCCATTTATATTTCAAGTAGGTCCTCAAGGCATATATTATATCCGTGGCATACCCTGTCCAACTAAGATCAAATCAAATTAAAGCAAAGGATTTTATTCAACTGTGACTTATTAAGCGTTACACGTAAAACTGGGTCGGAAACTAGATCGGAATAGGTAAAGCATAAAATATCTGTAGATGGCACGCTATGGAGATGTTGTACTAACGCACCGTTGTTAAAACCATCGGTAAGATCTAGCCTGCGACCCTAAACTTGTTTAGCACTATTTATATATTTCTATTTTACCTACAGTGGTGGTAGCTCAGTGGGTAGAACAGGAGACTCGCAGTCACAGGTTCGATCCCCAGTGCGAGCGTGTATGACTTTGTTTAATTTCAGAGTTACGTACATTAGCGAATTTGTAGTCCCAATACCATACGCTGAGGAAACCCGCGGCTTGGTTGGCTCCGCACGTATTGACTAGTCTTTACGGTGGACTAGGCTGACTAGATGCTGGGCAAGCCTACACCATCTATAAAACCATGCCCCAGGCACTATATCATCTGGGCGGTCCCTTCACCCATCTAGTGTGAGTGAAGATGCCACTGGACGCTGTATAAATCATCTCATTACGTAGGTGCAAAAGGCCAATGTATTTTACCTAAATTTATTCTTTAGAAACTTTTTAACTTATATTATTTATTATATTCAGGGTGCTTTGAGGGCGCCACAGACAGCTTTTATAAAGACGTAACATTTGTGGAAAATATCTAAGTTCACATCTTCGTTTAATTTCCAAGTTACGTACATTTGCGAATTTTAGTCGCAATACCACACGGTAACTGTGAAGGAAAACATCGTGAGGAAACCCGCGCCTTGGTTGGCTCCGCACGTATTGACTAGTCTTTCCTGTGGGCTAGGCCGACTAAGCTGTCAGGATGGTACAGGTGCTGGGCAAGCCTACACCATCTATAAAACCATGTCCCAGGCACTACAGCGTCGGAGTGGTCCCTTCACCCATCTAGTGTGAGTGTGATGATACTACTGGACGCTGTATAAATCATCTCACTAAGCAGATGCAAAAAGGCCAATATCTTCGTTATCCGCCACCAGTTCGTTGTAAGTACGACGCATCCTAACAATGGGTTGTAAAAAGAAGTATTATTTTTGTAGCCTTCTATTACCTAAGTATAGAAGACGATTATTCCATGCCACGTTCCCTTGCCAACTGTAGGTATTTGGACTGTACCTATTCCGATCGCTGCTTACAGTCTTGTTAGGATTTCTCTGCGTTAGCGAAGGGACCCTAAAATATAATGCAATAGCCATGACACGGCACTGGTGTGGTCCGTACGTGGATATTTTAATTAAAAATGTTTATTTCGCCGATAACGGAGAATTTCATTGGAAAATCAATGCGTGTATGTAAGTTATTTTTTTTATTCTAGTGAACTACATAAGATAAGGTAAGGTAAGAATATTTTTATCGCAAATTGCAAATTGCATTGCAATTTGAAGTACTTGCTAATCTTGTCTCCAAAACTTAGGTTAGCTTTTAGATAATGCTAAGTAGCATTAAGCTCACCTATGCAATAAAGAATTTACATAATAATCACAATATTGACGGCCTCTGTGGCGCAGCGGTAGCGAATCTGCCTATGGTGCAAAGAGGTCCCGGGTTCGAACCCCAGGTCATGGATGTTTACATGTTTGTGATGTCGCTGTTTCTGGTTCCCACGACACAGGGTATCCTAGTGTGGGGCCAGACGCAATGTATGTGCCTGTACGTAAATATTTTGAAAATGTCATGTTAAAATGTTATGTTATGTAATAAAGAATTTTAATAATGAAATCCTTGGAAATTGGCAAATCCTTTCCCCACGATGCGGTTTGCCATCGACACGCTCAGAAGAAGACTAGGAAAAAATAAACATAAAATAATTACAAAGATACAGTACAATTGGCGGCCTTATTGCTTAGACCAATTTCTTCCAGACAACCGACGATGGAGCGTAGACGAAGGAAAAGTGCGACGGGTAGTTGGCGCAAACATAAATATTGTTATATTTATACATAATAATAATATTGGCCTTTTTGCATCTACTTAATGAGATGATTTATACAGCGTCCAGTGGTATCTTCACTCACACTAGATGGGTGAAGGGACCACTCCGACGCTGTAGTGCCTGGGACATGGTTTTATAGATGGTGAAGGCTTGCCCAGCACCTATACCATCCTGACAGCTTAGTCGGCCTAGCCCACAGGAAAGACTAGTCAATACGTGCGGAGCCAACCATTCTGCGGGTTTCCTCACGATGTTTTCCTTCACCGTTAGCGTGTGGTATTGCGACTACAAATTCGCAAATGTACGTAACTTTGAAATTAAACAAAGTCATTGGTACATGCCCGCACTCGGGATCGAACCTGGGGCTCTCGCTTGCCAGTCCCTGGTTCTACCCACTGAGCTGCCACCGCTTCTATACATAATAGTAATGATAATGGACTTACAGAAACCATTACATAATATGCGTTTACCAGTAATAAACATAAAGTTACATTATTCGGTGGTAGCTCAGTGGGTAGGACCATGGACTGGCAAGCGAGAGCCCCAGGTTCGATCCCGAGTTCGGGCATGTACCAATGACTTTGTTTAATTTCAAAGTTACGTACATTTGCGAATTTGTAGTCGCAATACCACACGCTAACGGTGACGGAAAACATCGTGAGGAAACCCGCGGCTTGGTTGGCTCCGCACGTATTGACTAGTCTTTCCTGTGGGCTAGGCCGACTAAGCTGTCAGGATGGTATAGGTGCTGGGTAAGCCTGCGCCATCTATAAAACCATGTCCCAGGCACTACAGCGTCAGAGTGGTCCCTTCACCCATCTAGTGTGAGTGAGGATGCCACTGGACGCTGTATAAATCATCTCACTAAGTAAAGTGCAAAAAGGCCAATATTACATTATTTACAATAAAGTT
The DNA here is from genome assembly GCA_934045075.1 of Yponomeuta sedellus. Classification (NCBI taxonomy): domain Eukaryota; kingdom Metazoa; phylum Arthropoda; class Insecta; order Lepidoptera; family Yponomeutidae; genus Yponomeuta; species Yponomeuta sedellus. The sequence continues at coordinate 3,071,618 of OW203750.1, read as the reverse complement.
TTACGAGAGAAGAGAAAGACATACATTAAGAAAAACAATATCAAAGTAACCCATAGCTATTACTTTGATTTTGTTTTTCTTAACTATCATAAACCTCGTTGTTGTTAAAGACAACTGGGGAACAGCGTTAGTGGCACTTTTTCCGAGCGCTTCCGTGCCTCGCAAGACACGCCAAGTCGTTAAGCCTCGTCCGAGGCCTTATGGGCGGCTTGACAATTTCTGACAGTAAGGCCCGCCACTTTCTTACAATCCTCCACCAACCCGGACTTGGCCCCCGTGTGGTGGAGTATGGCCTAACCTTCCTGCGATGCAGGAAGAGACCCGTGCCCCAGCAGTGGGGACATACAAAGGGTTGATACCATACATGTATACTACACTGTACTCCGACCAGGGGGATGACGATCTGCGAAAAAATGCCGGCAGATGCTGGATGCGGCAAGCTGAAGACAGGGCGCTATGGCGCTCTTTTATTTTCAATTTTTTTTTTTTTCAATTTCAATTTAATTTAATATATAACATAGTGAAGGTATGTACAGTTCTTCGGTAGATATAAGCCTACTAAGCTATGCCTTTGGGCGTACAGGGTTCCAGAACATTAATAACATTATGAATAATTTTATTAACCTCCTAAGCCAATAAATAGGACAAAAAGGCGTCCAAGAAATAGGACATCACGGATGACTTTCTTAATTCACACCCAATGATTTAGTAGGAAGTCCAGAAAACTTACTGTTCCAGGTCCAATATTTTCCTCATTATTATTTTTTGGCCAACAAGAAGTAACATTTCTTCATAATCTACGTATTTTTAGAAGACTTGAAGTAACTGTTACGTCCAGGGCTTAGGAGGTTAAAGCATGCATAAAGTTATTAAAATAGTAAAATAGTATGTCCATAAACAGAGATTATTTACAATTCATTATTTGTTCATATTGTATGTCATGAAATTAGTATGTAGACTTTTAGTCCGGATTTACTTACGGGTGTTGTTATATCGGAAAAGTCCGACCAGGTTTCGCTCCGATTCGCAGAGCTTAATCATGGTGAGCAGAGACGGAGCTCGCGTCGTCGGAGCGAAACCTGGTCGGACTTTTCCGATATAACAACACCCTTAAGTAAATCCGGACTAAAAGTGTACAATGTGGTGTGCTTACGAAAGTTTTAGTTCAAGAAATTAGTATGTATGTCAAGTAATTATGTATGTCAAAATAGTATAATAAGAACGAAGTCATAACAATAATTATAACAACAATCATAGTCTATCGCTTAAGAAATCACAGAAATCTCGTTAGGGGAGGGCTACGTCCAGCTGTGGGCTACATAATATAGCCTGAAGAAGAAGAAGATACTACTCTGTGCATTTCGTTTCCACGTTGCGTTTCTTCCAGGTCTGCTAAGCCTGCTAGCTTTAGCGCTGCAAAGTGATGTCTGCGTACGTGGAACCACTAACCTGGAGCGTATCCGTGAGCTGACGCGCCAATTCTTGCCTGACACACTCTCCAAGATCTTGGACAGCTACGAGACGAAGACGAGGATCGGGAGGAGTGGAGAGGTGAAGTATTCAATCGATCAATCGGTCGTTTGGTCCATCAGTCTTTGTCGATTGTGAATGAAACGACTACACGACTCGCGCGAGGCACCGATTTAAGTAGTGCGGGTTACACCACTGCAATGCGATTGGTTACTAGACTGCCGATAGTGTGAAAGAAACTACCTTGTCGAAGCGCTCATGGCCTAGTCAAACCGGGTGATTGCAATCAATCACTTGAGTTAAGCAACAACAGGCGCGGTCAGGTGCAGGATGGGTGACCGTCCCGTGACTACCGCTAGTGGCATTTTTCCGAGCGCTTCCGTGCTTCGCAAGGCACGTTAAGCCGTTGGTGCCGGCTGTCATGTAATGGCAGTCGTTAAGCCATGTCAGAGGCCTCATGGGCGGCTTGATAACTTCTGACAGTAAGGCTCGCCACTGTCTTACAATCCTCCACGGTGTGGTGGAGTATGGCCTAATCTTCCTGCGATGCAGGAAGAGACCCGTTCCCCAGCAGTGGGGATATATAAGTGTCGATATCGATGTCTCTATTGAATAACTATGCATTTTAGAGACTCGCCCCTAAGGATAAGCGTCAGGACAGGCAGTATAGCGACGTGGAACGTAATTATGAGGAGTATATGGAGACGGAAGACCATTATGGCAAAAGCGCCTATGTCACACAAGCTACCTATAACCAGTTCAGTCGAAAGAACCCTGTTGATTCGAGGGAACGCCTTCCGAAGAATGCGGTAGGTACCGGTCACTTTACTTCATACTCGTAATTTATTGCACTTAAATATAAAATATCTTCTTCAGGCTATATTATTCCACTGCTGGACATAGCTCTCCCCTAATGAGCGCCATAGCGCACGGTGTGCTATCCTCAACTCGCATCCCAGGCTGGGCATGCGGGTTGGGGATCGCAGTTCGGTGGAATTGTACTGCAGGGGGCGCTGCTGCCCACCCCTCGGTTTGTGTCCCTTAGTCGCCTTTTACGACACCCGCGGGAAGAATTTGGGTTGGAGACAATAGTCTAGGCCGACACCACACAGCACAATATGAACATAATGAGTAAATTTTCTATTGTAAATTGCTCTACCTTGTCTCAAAAACTTCGGTTAGCTGGTAGATGCGAAGCGCTTTGATCAGAATCAATCGCTTTCGGAAGTCTCATTATGAGACTCTGTCGTATTATAAGTTGTATTGCATGAGACAAACCCTAAACGTAGGTAACATCTATCTATTATGGAATAGCCTTTGAATAAGTTACAAAGTCCACATCACCAATTTAACCCACCCAGTAATTTTAACCCACCTCTCTTGACGGCCTCGGTGGCGCAGCGGTTTCGCACGCTAACTGTAAAACCGAAGGTCTCGGGTTCGATCTCCGGCTGGGTCAAACTAGGAAACGAACTTTTCTTGTTTGTCTCGGGTCTTGGATGTTATCTATATTTTTATTGTATTAAATCTATCGTCAAGTTAGCACCTGTAACATAAGTAATTTAGTTGTACTTAGTATAGGGCTAACGAGATCGGGGTACTTTACTCTCTACAGGACTCACCCGAGTCATCAAGACAGCAAGGGCCCAGAGCCAAATCCTACGAGAAAAGTGACTTCCCACGGGAGCAGATAAGCCAGCTAAGCGCGAACATGTTCAAACTCGACGAACCGCTATTCGATGACGAACCACCTCGCATAAAAAGAGTCGAAACCCAATGGAGAGGCAAGGACGACGCAAACGATCAAGAGGCTAAATACGACATCGACGAAATTGTCGACAAAGTCAGGGAGAGACTTAGGGAAGACTTCGACCGTCAAGGCTACGGTTACCTCCTGAGTGATGTGAAAAAGAAAACTAATAAGAGAGAAGGCAGCACACAGAAACGAAATAACAACGCTCCAAAGTATGAGGGGCGTCAGCAAAAGGAACAAGGAGAGGTTCTTACTTACGGAAGTAAAAAACAGCACTCACATCCGAAGCACGAGGCCCTGCAGCAATCCTATCCCTACAGCAATCAGGAGAAGAGGGAGGTGATCAGTCAAGAGCACGTGAAGAATGAGAGGCAAGACTCAAGGTTCCAGGTTCTGAGTCATCCAAAACCTAAATACTTGGTCGATAACGCAGCACGAGAGATCGATCAAATTAGAGCTACAACTAAGGGTGAGTATCGCAAGAATCGCACTGATATCAAACCTTGCATGTCACCATCGAGGGGAACGGGTCTCTTCCTGAGGAAGATATAGGCCATACTCCACCACGGGGGCCAAGTCCGGATTGATGGAGGCTTGCAAAACTAGTGGCTGGTCTTACTGTCAGAAGTTTTCAAGCCGCCCTAAGGTTCTCACTTGGCTTAATGACTGCCATTTATCGACGACAGCCGGCATCGACTGCTTAACGTGCGAAGCGCGGAATCGCTCGGAAAAATGCCACTAGCGTTAGTCAAAGACGGTTTACCGCGCCCTGTATTGCTTAACCTTCGTGATCGTTTGAGATCACTCAGGCATCCGGGTCTACGAGCACAAATAGCATAATAATATTATCCTGATTTTGGAGATTTTAAATCAATGAAATCACGTATATGCGAAACAAATTACATTAAAAAAAGCGTCTTGAGGATTTAATTTCCAGAAAGCTGGATATTATTTTAATACCTTTATTTGGTCCTAAATGCGTGTAATCTGCGTGTACAACTTTTTATTTCGGCTAAACCGCTAATCGGAGTTAAAATTTTAGACAATCATTCGACGCAAAATTTAACCCTCTTTAACATCGCAATAACGATATTTTCGTCCAACGTACCGTTTCCGAGCTACAAGCACAAAACTGAAAAAAGTGCGAAAATTTCGCGGATTTTTGCCCCCAAAAGTTGAGCTCACCGTGCAAACTCATTACATGCATTTAGGACCATATGGAACCAAATACTTCCCGCGGGTGTCGTAAAAGGCGACTAAGGGACACAAACCGGGAGATGGGCAGCAGCGCCTGCAGTACAAACTGAGATCCCCAACCCGCATTCCCAGCGTGGTGATTATGGGCACTACCCCCAAATGATGGCACAACCTTGCGCCATAGCGCTCATTAGGGGAGGGCTATGTCCAGCAGTGGACTAATATAGCCTGAAGAAGAAGAAGGACCATATGAAGGTATTAAAATTATATCCAGCTTTCTGGAAATTTATTCCTGGATTTACTTTAATTTGATTGACCTATTAAGTCACTCGTGATTTTATTGATTTACTTTCTACTAATTTTTAATTGAGAAACAGACTCACATGAAAAATCCTACTAAGTACCTTAAAATAGGCCACAAATATACAGGTAAATCTCGAGCCAACCAGAGTATCCTGACAGGGAGGCATTATAGGGAGCTGAAACATGGACACAGAGGTACCTAGGACTTGTTGAATGAAAGTCGCTCAGCGTGCTATGAAACGGGCTATGCTCAGAGCCCCTTTGTGGGATCACGTCAGCAATGAGACAATTCACTAAAGAACTAAGGTGACTGATATAAGTTATATCAGTCACCGGGGGGTGGGCAGCAGCGCCCCCTGCAGTACAATTCCACCGAACTGCGATCCCCAACCCCCATGCCCAGCGTGGGGATTATGGGCATTACCCCTTATGATAGCACAACGTGGCGCTCTTTAGGGGAGGGCTATGTCCAGCAGTGGACTAGTATAGCCTGACGACGACGACGAAGTCACCTTAGTTCTCAGTAACCTTTGAGATAAGAGACCAATTTGATGTGGCATTGGGCTTGTTAGATATACCTAAGAACCGATGGTCGATGCTATCTCCCATTCTAACTCAGCATAATCTAACGCAACTTAGTCGCGATCTCTCGGATGTATTGCCTTGCTACTATTCTGCGATCTAGATGGAAGAAAATATACTGGAAGGCACGCTGAGCATATTCAAAGTAAGAACTTTAATTGGAGAACTTGTAAAACCGGTTATGAGTTTCGGCTCAGTCGCTGATAACAGGCTGGCAGGTCACTTCTTATGTAATTGTATGGAATCAGGCGTTGCTTTGCGGAAATCCATACAGCATTAAAATGTGAAAATTACTTTTTGCTAAATTCCGCCAAAACTCACAAGCACTAGCGGTTAGTTAATGCACCGCCCTCCCTCCAACTTTTTCAAGCAGAAGCAAGACACGAACACACCACCACCGACACCCAATGCTTGTGTGAGAAAATACACAAGAAATTTCGCTTCAACACGAGGCATACTCAGGCTCACAAGTGCAAGTGACTTGCGAAACAGTGGGAGAGAGCGGTGCATTAACAAACCGCACGGTGCTTGTGGGATTTTTTGGCGGAATTTAGCAAAGTGATTTTCACATTTTAACACTGATATTATTTTTACGTTTTATAGGATCCGCTCTTGTGTTTCAAAAGGACCAGGAGCCGGATGGTCCTGAAAAACAGGAGAAACAGGACTCTCGATTGTACAAGAAGAAATCTCTGGGCAAGTAATCTTTTCTTTTGTTGACTGGGGGCGAATCTGATAAAGATACCAAATTTTTTTTATAAACGACCCCATTGCTGGGCACAGGTCTTTCTCAGAAAGAGAGAGTATGAGCTTAATTACCATGCGTGCCTACCGCGGATTGGCAATTTCAAGCGCTGAGTTTGGTTTCAGGTTTCCTCGTCATGTTTTCCTTCACATTCTGGGCAGCAGCACCCCCTGCAGTAAAATTCCACCAAACTGAGATCCCCAACCCGCATGCCCAGCGTGGGGATTATGGGCATTACCCCCAATGATGGCACAACCTTGCGCTGTGGCGCTCATTAGGGGAGGGTTATGTCCAGCAGTGGACTAATAAAGCCTGAAGAAGAAGAAGATAATGACCGCCTCTTAAGCCCCGTCTATGAATGGGGTCACCGCTTTCAAGCTTACTTCGGCTCATCACACTACAAAGAGTCGCTATAAAAAGGTGTTGAGCCTTTCCATTTTGCCTTACCCCTGAGAAAAGCGATGGCCTATCACACCAAATCCCAATTAGGGCAATATGAAAGGAGCCTCCCAAACGACGTAGATTCTCACTAAGCCGTACGTCTGACTCACCCTGGACAACAATCAGCGAGTCCCTGACGCTGATTGGCTAATCCTTTCACCACGACGGCTTGCCACCGACGCTCTAACCGACGCGGGAAGAGTTTGGTGCTATTCTCTAGGCCGACACCACACAGCACATTTATATGAAGTTTGGTGTAGGTACTCGTATATCAGGGGAGTTGGATGAAATGAAATGAAATGAAATGAAATGAAATGAAATGAAATGAAATGAAATGAAATGAAATGAAATGAAATGAAATGAAATGAAATGAAATGAAATGAAATGAAATGAAATGAAATGAAATGAAATGAAATGAAATGAAATGAAATGAAATGAAATGAAATGAAATGAAATGAAATGAAATGAAATGAAATGAAATGAAATGAAATGAAATGAAATGAAATGAAATGAAATGAAATGAAATGAAATGAAATGAAATGAAATGAAATGAAATGAAATGAAATGAAATGAAATGAAATGAAATGAAATGAAATGAAATGAAATGAAATGAAATGAAATGAAATGAAATGAAATGAAATGAAATGAAATGAAATGAAATGAAATGAAATGAAATGAAATGAAATGAAATGAAATGAAATGAAATGAAATGAAATGGTTTTATTCAAAGTAGCACAGAAACTGCGGCTTAATGAACGTTACAATTCAAACTAGGTGTCCATTTCAAAATCTAGATCATTTAGGAGAAAAAATGGACAAAAAAACTCCTAACTTAGTCTTTTCAAAAGTCCTTAATTAACATAGATGTCTGCAGAATAGTCCAGTGCCTAAATTAGGATCAAAGGTCACTCTTTATATGCAGGATGACATGAAGGATTTGGTGTGTCTTAGAGTCTAAGACAGACATCCATATTCTGGAGACATCCAACTCCCCTGATATACCTACGTACCTAGTTGCACATATATATGAAGTTTGGCGTAGGCCAAACTCCATATATATGCTGTGTGGTGTCGGCCTAGAGATTAGCACCAACCCAAATTCTTCCCGCGGGTGTCGTAAAAGGCGACTAAGGGACACAGACCGGGGGGTGGGCAGCAGCGCCCCCTGCAGTACAATCTGCTATTTGACACGTATCAAATTTGACGCGATAAATAATAAAAATAGTAAAAAAAAAATGTCCTCGTTTAATTCGGAACGGCGAAAACGCTATCCGCCATCTTGAAACCATCTAAAGTATGTAAACAAACATCTTTCAGCAAGAGCCAGTGGACATAGATTATTATAGGACTTACATCAAAGTGATCTTAACATAAATACACCCGAGTTTCAAATGATAAAGAGTCGGGGTCTCTTTTGGCAAGTTTGAGCCAAGTTTTTCGAATGTTAATTTCACTGGGTACACGAATCCATAACTTCCCGGGGGTCTTTATTGACGTTTTTTTTCACTCTCGAACAATGCAATAATGATAATTGGTATATATTTTGGGTGTAAATTCGATGAAATCATGGTTGTGTTGTTGTTATTTCAGTATGCTCAGAGATCACTCAGAGAAAATGTAATGCCCAACTTTGTTTGTAATTTTTGGACCATAGACAAAAATGGCTGACCACTTTTTTGGGTGTTAAGGAAAATAAAGTTTTAAAATACATGTTTATGTTGCTTTTAGGTCCTCAAAAAAAAATATACTAAAATATGTTTTGGTCTAATGGAAGAGTTATTTACCGTTTAAGACTTACTTGAAAAGAGAAACAAATAGCGGATTCCACCAAACTGCGATCCCCAACCGGATGCGGATTGTGGGCATTACCCCCGAATGATGGCACAACCTTGCGCTATGGCGCTCATTAGGGGAGGGCTGTGTCCAGCAGTGGACTAATATAGCTTGAAGGAGACACTTCATTATCATCATAATAAAGTGTGGCAGGCCTCTCCTAAGACACGCCACTGAGCCCGATCTTCGGCTCTCCTCTTCCGGTCACTGCCCACCGCTTTGTGAATGTCGTCGCTCCACCTGGTTACAGCCAAATGCTACGTCAAGCTTGACATATGGTATTTTAATATTATTTTTAATGCACTAACCCGTGCTAAGGACACTTTTAAAAACCTATTTAGAGGCTAAAAATTCCACCCATGCCGGGACTCGAACCCGCGACCTCTGGCTATCCATGCCAGCGCTCTTTCCACCTGAGCTAATGGGCGACTCACCGGCATCAGTGAAATTTCGAACCTCTTTACAATATTATCTGTATTACGAACAGGCAACGACATCTGGCTGAAGTAATTTGCATCACTTGCAGCTCCGAGTACCTACTTAGCAGTTAGGTTTTACATCGGAATGATATCGCTGTACCCACATGATTATTATAATTATTTTTAATGCACTAACCCGTGCTAAGGACAAATTTAAAAACCTATTTAGAGGCTAAAAATTCCACCCATGCCGGAATTCGAACCCGCGACCTCTGGCTATTCGTGCCAGCACTCTTTCCAACTGAGCTAATGGGCTGGCGCAAGAGGTGGAATTTTTAGCCTCTAAATAGGTTTTTAAATATAATATTTTTGACGACATTGCAGGCAAAAAGGGCAAGGACAGTTACGAAGACTACCAGATACCTGAAAAGGAAGCTAACGTTTACGCCAGTGATGAGGTGGCGCACAAGCCGAACTTAGGTAAGTAAGTAAAAAAATTATTTCCAGGAAAGAGGTTCGAAATTTCACTGATGCCAGTAAGTCGCCCAATGGCTCAATTGGGAGATCGCTGGCACGTTTAGCCAGAGGTCGCGGGTTCCCGGCATAGGTGGAATTTTTAGCCTCTAAATAGGTTTTTAAAATTGTCCTTAGCACGGGTTAGTGCATTAAAAAGAAAATAATTATTTCCAAGAAGACAAGACAAATTGAAATAACTCATAAATAAAGACAGCGGAGGGTATTACACAAAATTGTTTTATGTTTCCGTTCTTAGTCGTTGACAAATCCTAAACGCAACAGCACTTCTGGGAGATATTACTTTGTATCTATATAGGTACTCGTAGCTTACAATATATCGTAGACTGATATTATTTACATCTAAAAACCCAATAATTACTATTATTAAAAACCTATTTGGAGGCTAAAAATTTCACCCATGCCGGGATTCGAACCCGCAACCTCCGGCCATCCGTGTTGCGGGTTCGAATCCCGGCATGGGTGAAATTTTTAGCCTCCAAATGGGTTTTTAAATTTGTCCTTAGTACGGGTTAGTGCATTAAAAATAGGAATAGTATAATTAATATTTTTGTTTCTTTTTTCAACAAAACTTTAAAAAATTTACTTAAGAGAATATAACATGCCTAACAAGCACTTAACTATTAACTTACACTTAGGGAACGTTAACAAAACTTAACTTCACGAATGTTCATAACTTATAAAACAGAGTTGGTACTTGCCGTAATTCGAACCCACGATCTCCCCATTGAGAAGACGGTGCTCTATAGTTCCGAGACCTCCGCTCTATAGGTAAATGGTGAGAAAAAGATCGATGCCAAGAGAACTAGGAGTGATCGTTGCAAAGACGAACCGTTTTATAAGACCGTTTTGTGTTCCGCGACGATAGGACCGTTTAACGTTTCATTATAAAGCAGTGCCAGAGACTCTAAAGCAGTGCCAGCGTTCGTTCGTCGCGAGACCAGTCCTTAGATTATTTGACGCGGATATGTCCTTTAGTGCTATATTAATAGAGCCTAGAACGTAATGAGATCATTGCGACGTCGTCGTCTGCTCCTTGCTCGTTCCGTTCGTTTTGGTCTGTGATACAATAAAGTAATCTTTATGTCTATGAGTATACAGTCGAATATCGTGTAAAACAACTTATTTTTTCCGATGTTTCGTGATTTCGTCTCGTTCGCACTCGTTTGACCGTCCTCTGCGACTTGCTCGTTCGCATACAATGAAACCAGTTGCGAACGAGGACCGTTTCGAGGACCTGTTTTCGTTCCAGAAAAAACGGTTGCGTTTCGTCGTCGAAAAATCGGACAACGACCCACTCCTAAAGAGAACAACAACCCGTATTACTTTCAAATAATTATCATCTTTGATATATTTGAAAGTAATACGGGTTGTTGTTCTTTTGGCATCGATCTTTTTCTTACCATTTACGTATAGAGCGAAGGTCTCGGAACTATAGAACACCGTCTTCTCAATGGGGAGATCGTGGGTTCGAGTTGTTGAAAATAGACTATCAGTTTGTTACCGAGAAATGTAAGACTAGCCTTTCCACCTTTTCTGTTGGTTAAATCGGTGGTTTTCCAAGAGACCAACGCCCCAACAGTGGGAATACAAGGGTTGATATCGTATCGCACTTTCCAAGAACACCGCATCAAGGAACGAGGGGCCGGCTCAGGTTTTGCGACCCCGCAGCGTCTGGCCAAGCGCGTGACCACCACCACGGAGCCTGTCGTAGACTACACGGAGATAACAATGGCAGATACACGGTTTGGAGTGCACGCAGTTACTGAGGTAATTAGCATCAATTAAAGACGTCTTGCCCTGTCCTGCCCTGTCTTGCTCTGTCCTATCCTGTCTTATCCTATCCTGGCGTATCGAGCAGGCTCAGGCCACGCAGCGTCTGGTCGAGAATTAAAGACTATTACGTCTTGTCCTGTCCTGCCCTGTCTTGCTCTATCATGTCATCTGTCCTACCCTGCATTATGGATACCCTGTCCTAGGATATGGAGCAGACTTAGGCCACGCAACCCAAAAATATCTCGCCAAGAATTAAAGGCTGTTGTATCTTGTCCTGTACTGACCTGTCTTGCCCCAGTCCTGTCCTCTGTCCTATCCTGACAGACCCTATCGTAGACTATACGGAGATAACCATGGCTGATAATGCACGCTGAAACTGAGGTAATTAGTACAAATTAAAGACTATAACGTCTTGTCGTGTCCTGCCTTGTCTTACCCCAGTCCTGTAATGCTCTTTCCTGTCCTGCCTTATCCTATCCTAGCGTATGGAGCAGGCTCAGGCCATGCAGCGTCTGGTCAAGAATTAAAGACTATTGTTGTTATACGTGTTGTCCTGTCTGGCCCTGTTTTGCCCTAGTCCTGTCATCTGTCCTACCCTGTCTTATCCTATCCTAAGTCGCAGGGGGAAAGCCGAGTTATGTTGGATTTTTACCAATTAAAACCCCCCCGGTGGCCCTCTCCGTGCGTGTGGAGGAGGGCTCCGGGATCTCAATGAACACACCGGAGCCCTCGCGCACTGTGTGTAGGCACCCGTCCTCGTTCAGGCTCATGCCTGGACAGCCTCCTTTAACGGCGGTGTGCGGCCACCACACACCGCTGCCTCCACGGGGTCGCTTGGAGCGGTGGCTCGAGCCCCCACTCTCACCACCCACGACCCCGGAGTCTCCGTTTAGTCGCCTCTTACGACAGGCCGGAGATACCGTAGCCCTATTCTAAGCCCGGGACTACAGGGCTGCCTGTCAACTGTCCTACCCTGCCTTATGGATACCCTGCATTGAGAATATCGCTAAGTAAATACTCAACTGTAGTGCTGTCTCTACGAATATCTCAGCAAAGAGAGTGACAGAACGTTACTTAACTATTTACTTAGTGAAATTCTGAATTCAGAAATTGGCCCTTATACTGCCAGGTAATGAAATGGGAGTACGACGAAGGGACACTCCGGGAGAAGGAGCAAACGATGGCCCGTACCGTGCTGCCGACGAGAAAGAAGTTCAAATCAGTGACCCCGAACTACTACATCAGTCAGCCGACCGTGGTTGAGAAATACGACTTTGACGAGCCCATACCGTTGGGTGAGCAGGTGGGTAACAGTTACACTTCGATATCAACCCTTGTACGTCCCCGCTGGGGCACGGGTCTCTTTCTGCATCGCAGGGAGGTCAGGCCATACTCCACCACGGGGGCCAAGTCCGGGTTGGTGGAGGATTGTAAGACAGTGGCGGGCCTTACCGTCAGAAGTTATCAAGCAGCCCATAAGGCTTCTGACATGGCTTAACGACTGCCATTATGAGTAGGTACATGACAGCCGGCACCAAATTCTCGCAATGCACCAAAGCACCAATTGCACCCTCGAACTATCTCGGGCTACAATTGACGCCTTACAGCCCTTGGCTACTAACCTACTATTAATGTGTTTTTTTTGTTGCCAGGTGGCTGAAGACCACGGACCAAAAGTGGGCATGGCCGATATTCCCAACGTGGCCATTAACAATAGGAATAAGATAAAGGCGATGTTACGAAGTTAAGAAGTTAGGACTCTATTAAAATTACATTTTCCTTTTTAAAATCTAGATGTAATTTTTATTGAATATTCTTTATAAAAATAGTTACAAAAACGGTAGATACAAAAGATCAAATACAATTGGCGGCCTTATTGCTAAAAGCAATTTCTTCCAGGCCACCTCAAATTGGAGAATTTGCCGAGGAGAAATAGATACGGGTAGCCGGTGCAAATGCGAATATTAATAGACAAAAGTACGTATACGTACCTAATAATAAACTTACATAAATCATACTTAAATACTCTAAATAAATATCTACATATACATACATAAATAGTGTCTTTTAACAAGTGTGTTATATGAACAAGAAAAGGTTATATATGTAAAGAGAAGTGAATGACTACTTACAGCAAAATTACCTAATTAGACAGAAGGAATTCCATTACTCTGGCTTTAAATATAGCCGGAGATGGGGAGCGCCTTATTGCAACCGGCAGGTCATTCCACAGCCGGGCGGCCCTTACAGTAAATGAGCTACTGAAAAACCTTGTCGTATGACTTGGTGTTTTCAGCGCTAAAGTCTGGTCGGATCGTAGTGCCCGGCTATGGGAGTCACTCAGGAAACTAAAGCGCTCTATGAGATAAAGGGGGGTGGCTGGATTGAACAGCACTGAGTACAACAGCGAAAGGATGTGAGCATTCCTGCGGAGGCGGATGGGGAGCCACTTGAGCTTAGCGCGAAATTCGGAAATGTGGTCATATTTACGCAAGCCAAATATAAAACTTATAGCAAAGTTTTGGAGGCGCTCAAGTTTGTTTAGTTGCTCTTCAGTTAAGTCTAGATAGCTGGCATCAGCATAGTCGAGGATAGGTAGCAACAGAGATTGCGCAAGCGCAATCTTAGTGGCAGTTGGCAGGAAATTCCGTAACCTTCTCAGAGAAGCCGCCGAAGCGAACATTTTCCGGCTCACTTCCGCCAGTTGCGGCACCCAGGACATACACCTGTCCATGATAATCCCCAAGTTTTTCACCCTCTCACTGTATGGTATTAATACACCGTCAAATTCAATTAATAACTAAACTAAAATCTAATTAACATATAGGAATAAAAATAAATACCTATAATTTACAAATAAAACACTTGCCCCAGGTCGGTGTCACTCGGCAGGGAGCCCAGAATGCTGGCAACATTCCCCCGTTGGATGGCCAGACTTATTCTCTGGCCGAGGTATGCGCCAGCCCTCCGGTCCCCCGTTTTCCTTAAATGTTTTTTTTGCAACCAGGAAGTTCAAGATGGTAAATAATACTTACTTACAAACCAAGTCCTACCAAATGACTTTTCCCGAAAAACGGTACCTATATTTTAAATGTAACATTAAAACTTTCAAATTTATTACGGGTAATTTTTTTAATTTTTCTAGTATTTATTTTTCTATTTTATTTTACTATTATTAATTTATATATTTTATCTACTCTGATAATTTAATACGAAGATTATAAAACTGAAAACAAAACTCTTATGACAAACATTACCCATAGGACAAAAATATAAAATAAAAAGTTTTATTACGATACAGGTCTTGTATGGACACCTGTATCATAATATACCTTTTTTCCAGCTGGACCAAGAAGGTTGAACCACCGCTTAAAAAAAAGGTTTCAATGAATGTTTGCGTTTTGGCGCCAAAAAACTTTTTAATATTTAGACAAAGTTTGGTGCTAGTATTTTCTAAGGTTGAACCGAGCACTAGACATAATTAAAACTGTTTTTTATACGGATTTCACTCGTTTATTAATTTTTTACACTTTTCCGAAGTGTCGACACTTTTTCAGGTGCCGTGGTCTCTGATGTCATCCGTGAAAATGTAATAAACGAGTGAAATCCGTATAAAAACAGTCTGAATAAAGTTTGGTTCTGTTTAATATTATTTTATGTATTATAGTATGAGATGAGAGTAGATAAAGTAGTGAGCGACTTTGTCCATAACTTGGTCTTATAACACTCGTGTAATACACACACTCGTGTTATAAGAACCCTTATGCAACAGTATCATAAACTACTATTATTTTTCTAGGTTATTTCGTAAATAATTGTTTTTCCTTTTTATTAAAATACTTTTAAATATTTTTTAAATAATATAAATCAATTCCGAGTACAGACTCAGCACACAGAATTCCGACGCTATTAGCAAAAGAGCGCTTATCGAATTTTACTAAAACTGGTGTGATAACTCTTTTAATTTGTGTTAAAGCTTAATTTTGTACTGTTTTACCATTTTATCGGAGGTTAGAATATGAATTTAGAAAAATGTAGCGGTTATTATCCAATTTTAACTCTCGATGACAAAACTTTATTTAAATTTACGTATTTATAGTAGGTAATCATTATGCTCAAAAAAACCGGCTAAGTGCGAGTCAGACTCGCGCACCGAGGGTTCCGTACAAACCTGTATTATAGACCTGAGTATTTGGTATGAATTTCAATTTAATACCTCTACGCGTTTATGAGGAAATGGGTAGTAAGTTTAAAATTATTAAAAAAATATATATTATGTGATGTAACTAAAAATTTATGGTTTTCGTAATTTTTCCTTTATCTATGCTATAAGACGTTGCTTCGTACCAAATTTCAAGATTCTGAGTTCACGGGAAGCACCCTGTAGGTTTTGATTCCCTTGCAAGTGTCGAAAATTTGCGGCATAAACGGCTGTATCTTTTGATTGCGTTGGCTTAGAAGTTTGATTTTTTCACAGCTTCAAGGGACAGTAGACTTGAGTAATTGATATAAATTTCAGCTTCATACCTCCACGCGTTCCTGAGAAAAAGGGTCTTGACAGACGGACGGACGGACAGACGGACAACAAAGTGATCCTATAAGGGTTCCGTTTTTTCCTTTTGAGGTACGGAACCCTAAAAATGTATAATTTTTCTGACCATTACGAAATTCACTCAAAAATCATTTCGTTTACTAGAAAAACTCCAAACTCCGAAAGCGCCTTAGCATTTGATTTTGATATTTGATATTTTGATGATGATATTTTTTTCATTTGTCTAATTTGCGATGTCCGTTTAAAAATCAAGACTGTTTTATGTTTTATAAATTATCCAACGATAATCTGTGAACTATGGCTAATCGAGAAGAAAAAAACCGAAATTTTGTGAAGGGCGAAGGGGGGTGTACGATTTAATCTGTGGTACAAATTGTTGAAAATATGTAGGTATATTAAGATGAAAATTTCACTGCTAAAAAATCTTTCATCTTTCATTTCATTTTCATCTTTCAAAAATATTTTAGAAATGAAATACTTTTCCAAAGCCGAAACGTAAATGTGTTCTGTGGCTTGAAAAAACAACAAACTTAGCAGCGCCTTAGATTCGATTAAATTCGAAAAAAACCTGCTTACAAAAAGTAGTATGTATATACAAACGTAGAGGAAAATAAGTACATGGTTTTTCTTTCTATTGACAATTTATTAATTACTTCATGACTAGAAAATCTATGATTATTACAATAATAACGATTAATATCAAAGCTAAATCTTTAGTACACTAGTTAATATTTTCGTCCAAAACATTTTTGAGTAATATCTACTTAGGTACTTATTTAATAAGTTTCTATTTCTTTTGTTTACATTTCGTCTTAATATTCATCTTTTTTAAGTAGATTTCGTCTTGTTCGCGCTTCTTGCCACTCTTAATTTGCCCTCGGGAAACATATCTGTAAAAACATATCATTAAAAGTACATAATATACTTTTCAACACACTTGCTCGTAAAGTGACTCTTATAACACCGGTTTAAGAACCATAATGCTGTCCATTATACACGCGTGCGTAATAATATTACAGCACAAGTGCTGTAATGAATATAGTTTTAATTTTATCAACTACAGACAAATAATGACAGCAAAGAGTTTTCATATCTAAAAATAATAATTTAATTTATATTTTATGCACGTTAGTATCAAAATACGATAGCTAAACATTTATTTTCATCAAATTGCAATAAAAATAAGAAAAAGATAGACATATCTAAAAGCCAACTTGTAATTCAGAAATATCGATTTATAGGCTGTATGGAAGTTGTTACATTTGCCTACATTTGACAGCGCGCAAATTAAAAAAGTAAGCGCGCGCCATTTTCCGTTTGTTCCCTATAGATCCAGTGGCTAGATTCATAATGGATCCAACGAGATTTTCTTTTCTCTTTAGATCCATTTTTTAAAATCTGGTTCTAAAGAGAAAGTAAATTCTCCTTGTACCCACTATGGATCTAGCCACTGGAATTTAGGTATTTTATTTTGAATTAACGATTGTGAACTAGATGATAAAACTTTAATTCTTGGAGTATAGTACGTGTTGGCCCCACTGATATCGCCTACAAAAACTGTCAATTTGTATGGGAAAGCAGTGGTGCCAAATGTGTTGAAGGGAACCAAAAACGCCCACGGCACAACCAGTTGAGCATAGTAGGGGTCAGAAAGAGGACGGCGAAGAAATGTTGATATTGCGTTGCTTCAATCAAAACAGCGATCTTACTCCAAGAATTAAAGTTTTATCATCTAGTTCACAATCGTTAATTCAAAATAAAATACCTAAATTCCAGTGGCTAGATCCATAATGGATCCAAGGAGAATTTACTTTATCTTTAGAACCAGATTTAAGAAAATGGATCTTAAGAGAAAAGAAAATCTCGTTGGATCCATTATGGATCTAGCCACTGGATCTATAGGGAACAAACGCCATTTTCAATCTCAGTTCTCAAGAAATAAAACTTTTCATTGTTTATTGTGAAAATGTCGAGTTCGAGTACTGATACTGAAGAGGATATGGTTTTAACTCCGCAAGACATACTTAATGAGGCGCAAAATGCCAATGAAAGTTTGATACCCGAGAAATCTAGGGAAAAATATGTCGCAGCGTATGAAAATTTCCTAACATGGAAAACGGAAAAAAACGCGAACTCTTTTTCTGAGTCAGTATTTTTAGCGTACTTTTTATTTTTATTTACCTGTGCTTGTTTTTTATTTTCCTCACAAGTGTGTTGAAAAACGTCGTATGACACTCGTGAGCATTGGTCATTACAGACTCGGTTCCATAACTGCTCTCGCCTTCGGCTCGAGCAGCAAACCCACCTCGTCTGTAATGACCGACTTACTTCACTAGTGTCATAATGTACTATTATAAACCTATTTAGAGGCTAAAAATTCCACCCATGCCGGGATTCGAACCCGCGACCTCTGGCTATCCGTGCCAGCGCTCTATCCAACTGAGCTAATGGGCGACCCACCGGCATCAGTGAAATTTCGAACCTCTTTACACTATTCTCTGTATTACGTACAGGCAGCGACATCTGGCTGAAGTAGATTGCATCACTTACAGCCCCGACTACCTACTTTGCAGTTAGGTTTTAACATCATGTACACGTATGGTAAGTATAATAAATTCAAAATTGGATTTTGAGTCTATTTACCTTAAGGTAAATAAGACTTTCATTTTCAGTCTTATAATCTTTGTATCATAGTATCAGAGTAGATAAAAACATTAACAACTCACCATACACGAGGTTCCTGCCAAGGCGAGGAGAGAAAGTCACAGGGCCGCCGCGTCCAAGGCGTGGGGAGAAGTACTGCGAGCGCTGCTCCACGGGTTCCGGCTCTTCGCCTCGGTACCTGTCGGAAAAAGCAACCAGACGCCATCATTACAAATTCAAATAGATTTATTATTACCAGATAGAAAATACATTTCATCCTTATTATCTAGAGATAGTATGGACAATAGTAGATTATTGCTGTCCCTAACACTAGTCCAGACCGTTCCTGTGAGGCACATATAAAAATATTACTAGCTAGTTTTTTTTTGAGAAGCTTGACACAGTGTGGACGCTTATTTATTGAACAATTATTATTAAGTAAAGTTAATCAAAATTAAATTTAAAATAAATTATTCAAAATTATTAAAAAAAATATATATTACGCAATTTCTAATGCCAAATTAAATTTAACATAACCAGCAGAAACAATTTAAATTAAAGATTGCATACCAAATATGTTAGCGATGTTATTTTAAACCGTTATTATTGTTCATATCATTATTATATTTCATTGGGGAGCTGGGAGCCCTCCAGGGAACAAGAACTAAGCTCACAGCACTGCTGGCCCCTTCAGGGGTCGAGAAACACGACCCTGCTGGTATAATTGGGGAATTGTAATCCCTTCAGGGGCCTTGTAGTGATAGCAAAGCACTACTAGCTAGTTGGAAGCTGGGATCCCTTCAGGGGGCTAGCAGTGACAGCAAATCACTGCTTGCATAATTGGGAAGCTGGGATCCCTTCAGCGGGCTAGCAGTGACACCAAAGCATTGCTGAAAAAACAGAAAGCACTGCTGGCATACTTGGAAGCTGGGATCCCTTCAGGGGGCTAGCAGGGACAGCAAAGCACTGATGGCATAACTGGAAGCTGGGATCCCTTTAAGAGGCAAGCAGTGACAGCAAAGCTCTGCTGGCATAAGTGGAAGCTGGGATCTCTTCAGTGGGCTAGCAGTGACAGCAAAGTACTGCTGGTATGATTGGATGCTGGGATCCCTTCAGCGGGCTAGCAGTGATAGCAAAACACTGCTGGCGTAATTGAGATGGTGGTATCTCTTCATGAGGCTTGGAGTGACAGCAAATCACTGCTGGCATAGTTGGAAGCTGGGATCCCCTCAGGGGATAGCAGTAACAGTGACAGTGTGCGTGCAAGTAATAGTTATGTTTGAGTAGTTTTCTCTCTTCTGCAACCTAGTTTAACTTGTCACGTTCGTTGGGTCGCAGTTTCTGTGTTTAATATAAATAAAAACACTTTGATTTGGTTTATAATAATTTATGTGAGAGTGGCTCACTTACAGTCTATTTATTCTTACTTGTCCAATTTAGTAAACAAGATTCTACCCTTAAACTGTGACTTTTTAGTCCAAAACTGCCATATTTCCATAAATGAAGTAACTTGGAACACTCTTTTAGATAACACGCTGCCAATTTTATAAACATAGTTCATGATAGTTCATGAATTTGCGAGAAAATGTCTAGTTTAGGCATCTAATCTCAATTTTAAGGTTAGAATCTTGTTTACTAAATTGGACAAGTAAAAATAAATAGACTGTACTTCCGCTCGATACCTACGAAGTGAGCCAGTACGTCTGGCGCACCCTGGTAAACGGAGTTTACACGCTGAGTCTGGCGTAAGTCAATTGCAATAGTTTGGTTAGATTGACGGCAGACTGATTGTCTGTTCAATGGACTTACGGACCATACCATCTTGTTTACTAAATTGGACAAGTAAGAATAGACTGTAAGCTGTTTGGTATCTTCCAACAGCCTCTGTCTACCCAAGCGGTAACACACTTATCCAGATAGAGTTTGTGTGTGTAAGTGTGTATGAATGTGTGTGTATGTTTGTGTGTGTGTGTATGTAGATATGTGTGTTTGTGTGTGCGTGTATGTGTAACTCACATGTCTCTATCCATGGGCGGTGCGGTCTCATCAGTCAGCCTCCGTCGGCCTAATCGGGGCGTGAAATCGACTTCGAAGCCACTATCGTCATCCACGGCCCGGCCAAGCTTGGGTGTGAAGATTACTTTCTTGGATACTGCCGAGAAAAGATAGTATTATATACCTATATTTTTATATTACACAGCGGACAGGCCCTCCACCAGATGGTTTGAAGACCTGGGGGGTGAGCCTCTAAAATGCATAATTTTTCAAAGTCACGGCCTCGGTGGCGCAACGGTTTGGCACGCTGAGTGTAAAACCGAAGGTTCCGGGTTCGATCCCTGGCCGGGTCAAACTGGGAAACGAACTTTTCCCGCCTTATTATAAAATCCTGAATAAGTCCTGGTTTAAACCAAGACTAAAAGATCTAGGATTGTTACGGTATCAAAGTTAGACCCAGATCAAATGTGTGTCGTTATTACAAATAGAAGACTATTCGAGGATCAGTTAAACCAGAGATCAGCCATGGTTCAAATAATATTCACTGATTCGTTCATTCAACGTTCATTCAATGCTGCGTTCCGTTTCACTAAATGGATAATAATCTTCACATTTTAAACGCAAAAATATTCATTATTGCGTTTAAAATACCTATACATCGTAAATTGTTCTTTGTTTAGGTTCCAATCTAACTAAAATGAGCACTATTAATTATTATATTGTTATTGAAGCGTTTTTATAATCAAATGGCTACTCTCGTGTGAAATGGAGTGAAATATTCGAGCGCGCGCGCCAATCCGAGACGTCAAAAATTTTCTGATAGTTTCATACTGGGAATAGGTATTATTAATTTTTAAACTTTGGGCGGTTTCGTTGTTGATTATTATAATAATAAAATGGAACATTTGAAGGAAAACGTGAACCTATATTTTTATCGAAAATCTTCGTCACTTAATTTGAAGGGATTCACACGATGACGAAGTCCAAATCATGGCCTAATCGTCCAAATCATCGAAATCCATCATATCAGTGGCGTCCATAATATCAATTATTTATTGCAATCTATCACACACACAAAACCGTACAAATTCAAACGTCAACTTGGAGGTTAGTCCATAGATAAACTAGGGGTATCAGAAGTTTAACTTTAGTACCATAGATAGTCCATGACGTAGCGATAAACTTCGTTTTGTAATAACATTTTACTTGGTCTATGGTTTAAACCTGGTAACAATCCCAGTACTAAATTTAGACCGCGTTTTGGAATAAGGCTGTTCTAGTTTGTCTCGGGACTTGGATGTTATCTATGTATTTATTGTATTAAATCTATTGTCGAGTTAGCACCTATAACACAAGTCATTTAGTTGTGCTTAGTATAGGGCTAATGAGATCTGTGTAATATGTCCATGAATATTTATTTATTTATATTAGTCCGGTAATGGTCGTTTCAATCACACTATCGGTAGTCTGGTAACCAATCGCATTGCAATGGTGTAAACCGTGCTATTTAACTCGGCGTTTCGCGCGATTCTATCTTCTTCGCGTGAGATGCCTATTGAATTTGCGCGGGTTATACCCCTGGAATGATATTGTACTTCTGTTGCTTTGTAGACTACCAAATTGAGGCAAATAAGAACTATTGTCGTGCTTATATAATTCTATTGAAAAACTACGTAAATACTCGTATTAGACTCTAAGGCCCGGTTACTGTCCAAAGTAGGATATAAGCCTACCAAGGCTTATATCCTACAGTGGGCGTCAAATGGCTGATGATGATTTTATATTTACAAATATGTTATACCGTTACTGATAAATCGTTATTGTATACGCTTCTATAATAAAATCCCTGAAGATATATTAAGCTTGTATTATTTTTAATGCACTAACCCGTGCTAAGGGCAATTTTAAAAACCTATTTAGAGGCTAAAAATTCCACCCATGCAGGAATTCGGACCCGCGACCTCTGGCTATCCGTGCCAGCGCTCTTTCCAACTGAGCTAATGGGCGACTCACCGGCATCAGTGAAATTTCGAACCTCTTTACAATATTCTCTGTATTACGTAGCCAGAGGTCGCGGGTTTGAAACCCGGCATGGGTGGAATTTTTAGCCCCTAAATAGGTTTTTAATATGCATATTAAGCTTGCCTGAAACGCGGTTCAAAAAATGTGCTAAGTACGGTAGCACCTATACCGTGCCGGGCAAGATAGAATGGTGTAGTATTTTCAATAATAATTACCCAACTTTCCATTTACCGGTGGTCAGAACTAATAATTGATGACAATGATGTCTGGAATCAAAGCAGTAGTACAACGAATGAGTTCTATTTTTTATAGTACATTTTTTTTTTTACATTTACATACTGGCACATACATTGCTTCTGGCCCCACACTAGGATACCCTGTGTCGTGGGAACCAGAAACAACGACATCACAAACATGTAGACATCCAAGACCTGTGGGTTTTTTTTTTGTTCCCAGCCGGGATTCGAACCCGGGACCTCTTGCATGGTAGGTAGATGCGCTACCGCTACGCCACCAGAGGTCGTCCTAGTAATTAATTATGTCTCTTCTTTGTCTTTGCCTCATCCCATTATTTGTGGTCGGCTCTCCTCGTTCTTTTGCTCCAGTATTTTCTGTCCTGGGTTGTCCGCTCGCTCAACTGGGCTCGCTCGAAGTCCTTTGCTACGTGGCCCACCAGGTGGTTTGTGCTTTACCTCTTTTGATGGGCGGTGGTAGCGGAGCGGTGTAGAACGCCGGCCTCTCAATCGGGAGGTCGTGGGTTCAAACCCCGGCATGTACCAATGACTTTGTATTCTAAGTTACGTACATTTGTGAAATTGTAGTAGCAATACCACTCGCCGACGGTGAAGGATAACATCGTAAGGAAACCCTAGTGTCTGAAGTGTTAACGTACCTCAGCGCTTGCTACGTAAAATGGCCCAAAAATGAGGCTAAGTGCGGAAATCTCAGGTCTAACTACTACCTCTTTTTTGATGGTTGGGATCTGTTGAGCCTGTTGTTGTTGTTTACATAACTATTTTATGTTTTTAAAATAATTATGTAAACTCTGTTAATTAAGGAAAAGACAAAGTTTAGAGTTTTTTTGTCAATTTTTTCTCCAAAATGATCTAGATTTTGAGATGGACACCTACTTTAAATTGTAACGTTCATTGTAAATAAAACCTTTTCATTTTCGTTTTCATTTGGTTCCGCCACCAGATCCGTGCTAAGCGCTTTTTCTATTGTTATATTAACTTAATTTTTTACATATAAGAGACCTCGAAAACCTGGTATAAAATATTTTCACAGTTTTATTCTATAATTTTTCTTATGTTTCTGTGTGTTCTTTAAAGATACCTTTGCTCTCCCTTGAGGGTTCGTCTCCCTGGCCCCCGTAGCGTAGCTGATCGTAATAATACTTCAGCGCATCAGCTGCCTCAAGCATCCTGTACACCGCTTGCCTGAAAGGAGGAAAAATATATTAGAATAGGCGTGACGACATTCAATTCAATTTACGTTGAAAATTTTAATGCATTATTTAGAATGTTCGTTGAAAATTTTATCGAATTGAATTATCCTATGGCGACTAAGGGACACAAACCGGGGGTGGGCAGCAGCGCCCCTGTAGTACAATTACACCGAACTGCGATCGCCAACCCGCATGCCCAGCGTGGGGATTATGGGCATTAAGATAAGATAAGATAAGAATATTCTTTATTGTACACTGGAAAAACAACAAATACAAATCAATTGCAAATATACATAGTACAATTGGCGGCCTTATTGCTAAAAGCAATTTCTTCCAGACAACCTTACGATGGAAAGTTGCTGAAGGAAATTAGAAAGACGGGTAGCCAGTGCAAATTTGAATATTGATACATACTTATACTTAATAATAATACACTTACATACCGTTACTTATATATAATTTATTATAAACATACATATATATATCTTATAATAAAGTTCTACATAAGACAAGGAAAGTACTAACCTACACACAAGAGGACAAAATTTTAACGACTATACTGATAAATAAAGATCACGAACTCTGCTTTTGAAGACAGCTGGGGAAGGAGAGTGCCTTATTGAGACCGGCAGATTATTCCACAGTTGGGCGGCCCTTACCGCAAATGAGTTGCCCAAGAACCTCGTTGAGTGATTTGGCGTCTTCAGCATCAGAGTCAGGTCAGACCGCAGTGCCCGGCTATGGGAATCGCTGAGGTAAACAAAGGGCATTACCTCCTGTGATAGCACAACGTGGCTCTTTAGGGGAGGGCTATGTCCAGCAGTGGACTAGTATAGCCTGACGACGACTACAACGACGAATTATCCTATTATAATCAAAGATATTAGGAGAAAGTACACATTAAGTAGAGATTACAAATCCGTTCCGATTGCAACCCTGTACGTCCCCACTGCTGGGACACGGGTCTCTTCGTGCATGGGATATCACGTATCCCAAGTCTCAATTCAGATCTCTGTCTATATCGCTCATTTGGCAGAATAATGACGCAAATGTACTTTTTTGCCAATTTGAGTTAAGTATGCCAAAACACCCGAAATAACTGTTTACACTTGGGGAAAAAATGACAGTAATGTAGTTTTGTTTTTTATCTCGCGACAGCGCCACTGTCGTTGTGGCATTTTGACAAAGTTCTAACACTTCTGAATGAAACAACGGTCTCTCCTGTAAAATTGGAAAAAGGACATTTGCGTCAATATTCTGCCAAATGAGTGATATGTACGCTAAGTTTCATGTAAATCCGTTAAGCCGTTGCGTGATTGAGTAACAACCATCCGAAAATCTTCACAAACTTTCATATTTGTGTCATATTTGTAATACATACATAACCTCACGCTTGTGGGTACAAGCGTCAGTACCTCTGGGGTCAGAGGGGTAGGCAGAGATCAGGGTATGCCACTTGACACAATCCTGACAGATCACCTTCGCTTCATAACGTTCATAAGTCGTTGCATGCACGCACGCAATTTATTTTATAATATTTAATAATGGTAGGATTATCATTCAAATAAACAAATTAGAGAAAAAACTAAAATTAACTACAGTTTTTGTGTTTGTGATGTCGATTTGATTTCGTAAAGTGTCTATTTCGTAAAATGTTTTCCACATAACACCCACTTCGCAAAATGTCGATTTCGCAAAATGATTTTCGCGGAATGTCGAATGTCCATTTTCTTAAATGTTCAGAATGTACACCTTGGAAAATTTCTCCAAAGTGGAGCCGGCAGAATGAACAAAGATAGAAGAACCTCACAAGATGATTTTCGTATACATTTTACGAAGTGGAATGTCCGCAAAATGCTTTTAGCAGAATGTCCACTGGATACAAAAATATCAATTAAAAAAAACCCAGGTTTTGGATGTTTGTTTACATGTTTGTGATGTGGGGGACGTTCCCACGACACAGGGTATCCTAGTGTGGGGCCAGAAGCAATGTTTGTGCCTGTATGTAAATGTTATGTCTTTATTGTGCATAAAAATGGAATTTACACAGGTATTAAATCTCTTAACCTAAGAGTACAGACGGCGGCCTTATCAATAAAAGTGATCTCTTCCAGACAACTGTGAACTGAACTAGAACAATGGAGAAGGGACTAAGGCTATAAGGATTTTAGAAGAGTTTGTTTGCTACACTTTATTGCACAATAAAAACGCTATTAAAAATAAAACTTAAATAACAGGTTTGTCATAAAAATTACGTGCAAAGGCGGACTCATTTCAAAAGGAATTTCTTCCAGCCAGCCTAGAAATTTTTGAGTGTTACAAAGAGAGAGAGCGTGGTAGGGCAGATAAAGCAGAAACAAACTCATTACAACCTAAATACATTTCAGTATATATATATATATATATATATTTAAAAAAAGAGTCAGTCACGTTACCTGTCTCCCTCCCCGCCAACGTGCAGGGAACGCTTCCCGAGCCGGGGACCAAACCACATGCCTGTATGGTCCCGGGTGCCGCGCAGTATGTCGTCCTCCTGGTGGAAGAGAGAAAGAATATATAGTTGAAGTTGGAAGAGCTCTTACGTTGCGATAAATAACAGAAAATAGGTATGGGACTTCCCGCCACTGTCTTACAATCCTCCACCAACCCGGACTTGGCCCCCGTGGTGGAGTACGGTCTAACCTTCCTGCGATGCAGGAAGAGACCCGTGCCTCGGCAGTGGGGACATACAAGGGTTGATATCGAGAACTTTAAGAACACCATATATTTTTAACACCATGGCATTTTTCCGAGCGGTTTCGTGCTCCGCAAGGCACGTTAAGCAGTTGATGCCGGCTGCCGTCGATGGATGGCAGTCGTTAAGCCAAGTCAGAGGCCTTACGGCGGCGGCTTGAAAACTTCTGACAGTAAGACCGGCCAATAGTCTTGCAAGCCTCCACCAATCCGGACTTGGCCCCCGTGGTGGAGTATGGCCTATACCTTTCTCAGGGAAGAGAAACTTGCTCGGTGGGGACATAATGGGTTGATGATGAAAAACTCTTTAGTTATTTTAAAACTGATCAGAAGTTGCAAGGTCAAAGGTTCGTCAAAGGTCTTCTTCTTCTTTTCGTATCAGCGATTCGACCAATTTATATTTTTCCTGTCCAATAGTTGGCTACTGCAATTGCAGCAGCCTTGGCCTCTGTTAGGTCCTCCACAGTGCAGTGTGAGGGCGCAATGGGCATTGGAGCAGGTGCACCATGGATTGCGATGAGGCTCCACAATCACATTGCTCCTCCGTTGGTGCAATATAACCCCACCTGCTTAGGTTTTGTCTGCAGCGACCTACTTTGGTCCGGACTCGGTTGAGTGACTGCCACGTAGGCCATTGCAGATCGGAACCCGTTGGGAGCCTCTCCTGGGGGTTTACAAAGCCTGTGGGTACGGGATGTTTTAATTTCCACCGCACCACCCTTTCCTCAGCTGGCCATTTTTCTGAGGCCTGTGTGCTGCGCAGAAAACTTTTCCGGCTTTTTAGCGTAGCTGGCGGCAGGTCACCAAAGTAACAGGCCAAGATCCAAAGAATTTGAAATGGATGATGTAATTTTGAGGAAAACGCTCAAGTTAGGATCCGTATCTACAAGAATGTGTTAGTCATACCAACCCTTGTATGTCCCCACTGCTGTCGCACGGGTCTCTTCCTGCATACCAGGAACATCGATTTATATCTATCTATCTAACTATCTTACCTTCATGTCGTCAGCCAAAATCACCGCCCGCCCCCACACATTGAGAGCAATCATCAATAACACAGTCTTTCCAAAAATAAACGACCACATTCTTAAAACTCAAAAAACAGATGACAATAACAAAATAAATAAAAACTGTATTTGACTTGAGAATAATTTTTATTTCATTTATTTGTAGATTTTTTTTTATTCGTTCTCTTTTGAGTTTGTATTTCTCTTGATTTCTTTGTTTATTTTCCCGTGATGGCTTTGCGATCACTGTGGTGGGGATGTATCCTGAATGGGCTTTTATAGGTCTGCAAATCGAAATAGTATGGTAATCCGCAAAGGGAGAGCGGGGTTGTTTGCGATGTGCCAATTGAATGGATACCATCCAAAAATAAATATGAAAAATGTTTGTGCTTGTTATTGGAAAGTACCTACTACTAGTCGTAGAGTGTAGATGATAGTAAAACGTAAGTGATGTTGCTGGGTTGATATAGATAGATAGAGAACACTTTATTGCGCAACCAGAAAAATATAACAACCATGATTCTTAAATCTAAGTAATGTTATGCTCAATTGGTAGAGCGCTGGCACGGATAGCCAGAGGTTGCGGGTTCGAATCCCGGCATGGGTGAAATTTTTAGCCTCTAAATAGATTTTTAAAAATGTTATACTATTGGCGGTCTTAAAGCTAAGAGCGATGTATTACTTTCTGCAAGTGTTAAACATTAAACAAACACTGGTAAGTCATGTTTCGAGATAGGATTACAACCGGCCAATACATACTTATTACATGAGGTACTAGTGTACTAAAAACTGTAAAAAATAAACCTCTTTAACATCTTCGTGTCATTCGTAGCTTCAAAGCGGCTTCGCCAGCGTTCGAGACTATCCCATGGGAACGCATTACCGGTGTATCTAGTATCATATCTCTGAATTCAGATCTTTGTCTATCTGTACATCAAGTTTCATGTAAATCTGTTCTGCCGTTATTCCGAATACGTTTTCGAATCCCTGCTGGGAACAAAAAAAAACCCCAGGTCTTGGATGTTTACACGTTTGTGATGTCGTTGTTTCTGGTTCCCACGACACAGGGTAATCTAGTGTGGGGCCAGAAGCAATGTATGTGCCTGTATGTAAATGTTATGTTATTGCGTGATTGAGTAACAACCATCCACACATCTTCACAAACTTTCATATTTGTAATGTTAGTAGGATTATTAATCAAATAAACGAATTACAAGCATAAAACAATTTTTGTTTGTCTCTGCCTCATTGACATAGTCTATTAGTTATAGCATAGTAGCACAGCACAGGGTATCCTAGTTTGGGACCAGGACAAATTATTGTGTTGCGTGGATGGTATTGATGGAAGCGCTCGTGTCCTAGCCGTGCCTCAGAAGTGGGGACGTTCAAGGGTTGATATCGTGGATGGTAGTTATTTATTTATTCTAACCTTTTGGTTCATCCAATAATAACTTATGACAAAACGTTTTCACAGAATGTAAACAATTCGGCGATACTTTGTTTGGCAGTATACTTTATCCGTTCACTTATCACAATTTGGTTGCTTGCCTTCTGAATTATTTATAACCAATTTACTTAATACAAGGAAAATTTGCTGCAGCTGTGATTACTTACCTGTATTTATTTTCCGGTACAAATATGCGTATTTTTATCGTAAATGTTATTGCTTGCTGAAAACGACCAATTTCTTTATCTGCATGTGTATAGTATATTTGGACCGCAATCGGAAAACAACTGATATTTTGAAAACTTAACAATGTTATCAATTATATATTTTTTTTAATGCACTAACCCCTGCTAAGGACAATTTTAAAAACCTATTTAGAGGCTAAAAACTCCACCCATGCCGGTTTCGAACCCGCGACCTCTGGCTATCCGTGCCAGCGTTCTTCCAATTGAGCTAATGGGCGACTCACCGGCATCAGTGAAATTTCGAACCTCTTTACAATATTCTCTGTATTACGTACAGGCAGCGAATTTTTAGCCTCTATATAGGTTTTTAAAATGTTATCATTGTTAATGTCAATGTTATCTTAGAGTGAAAGTTTTCTGTCGGAATTTAAATATGTTGTATCAAATCATGATTGTTTTATTATTTTTATTTATTTCTGAGAAGAGAAATTAGTCCTGAAATTAATCGTAGAAAGAAATCTTGGTTGAGAGACCTACGGGGGTGGACCGGAATCGCAGGAGCTGTTCGCTTTGCGAGAGACAGGGATATGTAGAGCTTACTACCAACCTTCGCTTATCGGAGAGGCACCCAAAAGAAGAAAAAGAAAATTAATAGCTAAACGCAAAAAAAGAAAGAAACTTCTGTAACTTTAATAGACA
Organism: Yponomeuta sedellus; assembly: GCA_934045075.1. Classification (NCBI taxonomy): domain Eukaryota; kingdom Metazoa; phylum Arthropoda; class Insecta; order Lepidoptera; family Yponomeutidae; genus Yponomeuta; species Yponomeuta sedellus. The sequence continues at coordinate 3,041,835 of OW203750.1, read as the reverse complement.
CAAAAAATACAAAGGACAAACGATAACCGATATATTTCAGGAATTGAGCATTAGCTCATACATAAGTATCGTTCATAGCCCCGGCTGTCTGAGTGATCTTAAACGGTCACGAAGATTAAGCAACACAGGTCGCGTTCAGTGCATGGATGAGTGACCGCCTATGACTAACGGTAGTGGCGTTTTTTCCGAGCGCATCCGTGATTCGCAACGCACGTTAAGCTTAAACGAATGAAGAAGGTGCATGTCGGTGCCGGCTGTCATGTAGTTAAGCCATATAAGAGGCAATACGATCAATCCTCCTTCCTTACAATCCTTACAATCCTCCACGAACCCGGACTTGGCCCCCGTGGTGGAGTATGGCCTAACCTTCCTGCGATGCAGGAAGAGACCCGTGTCCCAGCAGTGGGGACATACAAAGGGATTTATATCGATGCCAAAAAGTATTGTGAGTATTGTGTCGTCAAATAAATATATAAAGTATATCTTGTTTCTTTCTTTCTCTTTAAAAATCTTGCTTTCACGTTCGACTTTTGCTGTTTGTCCCGAATCTCCCCCCGTCTTCAGGGATCAGTCGCAAATTGAAACAAATGCTTCGGATGGCGTCAACCCGGCTTTCCATTAAGCACCGACCTGTTCACGCTGTTTTAGCGTTAATCCAACTCCTCCTGTATAACACAGCCTATATATGTCCCACTGTAGAGCACAGACTTTCTCTCAGAGAGAAAGAGAGCATAGTTTTAGCCCCGGTTTCACAATGTTCAAATAAAGTTCCAGATAAGCTATCCGAAACCAGGGCTGGCATCTGTTCTAAATTTAAATAAATTTTCCTATATTGCGTGTGTTCGTTTATGGCTTCAAATTTAGAACAAATGGCAGCCAGTTACGGATAGCTTGTCCGGAACTTTATCTGCAGATAGTGAAACAGACCCTAAATCATTTACGTTTACAATATAATTATAAAGAAGCGCTCGTGGCCTGGTCGAACCGAGTGATTGAATTCAATCAGCTGAGTTAAGCAACAACAGGCTCGGTCAGGTATAGAATGGGTGACCGTCCCGTGACTACCGCTAGTGGCATTTTTCCGAGCGCTTCCGTGCTCAAAGCACGTAAAGCCGTTGCCGGCTGTCATGTAATGGCAGTCGTCAAGCCATGCCAGAGGCCTTATGGGCGGCTTGATAACTTCTGACAGTAAGGCCCGCCACTGTCTTACAATCCTCCACCAACCCGGACTTGGCCCCCGTGGTGGAGTATGACCCAACCTTGATGCGATGCGGGAAGAGACCCGTGCTCCAGCAGTGGGGACATACAAGGGTTGATAACGATAACGATTATTTTTAATTCACTAACCCTTGCTACTTTAAGGACAATTTTAAAACCCTATTTGGGGCTAAAAATTCCATCCATGCCGGGACTTTCACCCGCGAACCTCTGGCTAACCGTGCGTAACCAGCGCTCTCCCAACTGAGCTCATGGGCGACTTACCGGCATCAGTGAAATTTCGGACCTCTTTACAATACTCTCGGTATTACGTACACAGGTAGTACCTACGTACGCTGTCATGTAATGTCCAGCATAGGACGAGTATAGCCTGACGACGATGACGACAATGTATACATTTAATAGCTGCGCCCCGCGGTGTTACCCGCGTTTTGCCTATTTTCCCATGTGAATGACATATTTTCCCAGTAAAACGTATTCATTCATTCGTTCGTTCGTTCGTTCTTTCGTTCCTTCGTTCCTTCGTTCCTTCGTTCCTTCGATCCTTCGTTCCTTCGTTCCTTCGTTCCTTCGTTCCTTCGTTCCTTCGTTCCTTCGTTCCTTCGTTCCTTCGTTCCTTCGTTCCTTCGTTCCTTCGTTCCTTCGTTCCTTCGTTCCTTCGTTCCTTCGTTCCTTCGTTCCTTCGTTCCTTCGTTCCTTCGTTCCTTCGTTCCTTCGTTCCTTCGTTCCTTCGTTCCTTCGTTCCTTCGTTCCTTCGTTCCTTCGTTCCTTCGTTCCTTCGTTCCTTCGTTCCTTCGTTCGTTCGTTCGTTCGTTCGTTCGTTCGTTCGTTCCTTCGTTCGTTCGTTCGTTCGTTCGTTCGTTCGTTCGATCATTCATTCATTTATTTACATGAATATTGTAACATAACAGTAAAATTACGCCAAAGCGTTACAATATTATATCAGAGCACTACCTTTCATGCATCTTCTAGCATTCTCTTACATACCTTCACCACACTATACGTTAATCCAGGGTGTCATCTAACTCTATACATTTTTATTGAAGTCGTTCCATCCATTTAGGCGCGAAGTAGTAACAAACATACACACTCACACACTTAAATTCCGCCTTTAGAACATTACATGATTATATTACATAGTGTGAAGTGTGATAGTGCGGATTGGAAATTTCAAGCGCTGAGGGCGCTGGTATGTGAACGTCGCAGTCACTCAGGTTTCCTCACGACGTTTTCCTTCGCAGTTAGTAAACTAACTAACCCTGTGTAATGCAGCCTATATTATACCAGCCGTCTCTCAAAAAGAGAGATTAATATATTTTTCATTTCTTATACTCTGAAAGTAGTGTTGTTTTGATCTGATTCTTATTTTTCTTCTCCAGGCTATATTATGTAGTCCACTGCTGGACATAGCCCTTCCCTAATGAGCGCCATAGCGCCCTGTCTGATTATTGGGTAGAAAATGCTGCATCCCTCCATAGAGGGACTCATTCAAATTACTTCCCACCAAAGGGCCGGAATGAACTTTAAAAATAGAACTACTGTCGGCTGTGAAGAATTTCATGTAAAAAAACTAATTAAAAAAATTCTACGGCTATGTGAGTTTCTTATTATACTCTATGGTTTCTAAACAGCCAGTGTGAACTTAGCGCAAACTGCTTTGAGCGGAACAAGCCGCAACAATTACGCGGTGAGTTCGATATTTAAATTTAAAAAGTCGACACCACGTCGACACTAATTGGCGGGATACCTACTAATCTTTTATACTTGAGTTGATTCTTTCGACCCTCGGTCAACAATCTACCATTATTACTCGACTGTGGCGAAGGTGAGGTTAATGTATTCGTATGTATGTATGTTTTGTTACGAAAAGGCCCGTGCGGAATATCAGTGCCGTGGGCAAAACCGCAGCCTATACTGAGCTCGAGACCTGATTGGCATTTTACCGCTGCAGACATGTTCTGCAATATTATAGTTAGTTACACCTGAGATTTCCGCATTTAGCCTCATAGTTGGGCCATTGTACGTAGCAAGCGCTGAGGTACGTAAACACTTCAGACACTAGGGTTTGCTTACGGTGTTTTCCTTCACGTCGGCGAGTGGTATTGATACTATAATTTCACAAATGTACATAACTTAGAAAACAATGTCATTGGTACATGCCGGGGTTTGAACCCACGACCTCCCGATTGAGAGGCGAGTTCTACACCGCTCCGCTACCACCACTCCAATAATATCGCTGCAATATTATATAAACTTAATATGTAAGAAAAGTTTCATACAGAGCAGGAAGTAGTATTTAATTACACTCGTGTGCTTTCGGCGAAAACCGAAGCCTACTTACTCTAGAGCCCGAGGTACCTATATTCTATAAAGCTAACGGACTGTAACAGACGAAAATGTTTCCGTACCTAATAATTAGGCCCTCTCCAGGCGCTCGCCATACCTCACGGTAAAAATACAGCCAATAAATTAGGTGGAAGTTTTTCGTTTTAGCGCCTAATTAAGAATTAATTGAAAGTTGCTTTTTCTAAGTTAATTTAGATAGATTAGTTTGGATGGCGATTGTTTTTAAAATAGCTCTTCCTACGAACCTACAGTGGATCGACCTATACTTTGATTACACCCTTATACACTTTTAAACCCTTATACACCCTTAATCCTTACTATCTGTGCCCCGCGGTGTTACTCGCGGCTTATCGATTTTCCCGTCATCGTCGTCATCGTCAGGCTATACTAGTCCACTGCTGGACATAGCCCTCCCCTAAAGAGCGCCATAGCGCCCTGGCTTCAGCTTGCCGCATCCAGCATCCGCCTGCAGTTTTTCGCAGCTCCTCACCCCACCTAGTTGGAGGGCGTCCTACACTACGTTTGCCGAGTCGCGGTCTCCATTCAAGGACACGTTTGCTCCAACGGTTGTCGGTTCTTCGCGAGATATGGCCAGCCCACTGCCACTTCAGCTTGCTGATTCTCTGAGCTATGTCGATAACTTTGGTTCTCTGTCGGATGCAATCCTATCGTTACGAATCCTATCCTTCAGAGAAACTCCGAGCATAGCTCTCTTCATGGATTTTCCCGTGGGAATGAGATATTTTCCCGCGGTAAAACGTAGCTTCCGTGTTAATCCAGGGTGTCAGCTAACTCCATGCCAAATTTTGTCAAAATCGCTATAGCCGTTTAGACGTGAAGAAGTAACAAACATACACACTCACAAACTTTCGCCTTTAGAATATTAGTGCGATGTGATAGATAGATAGAGACAGAGATCACTTTATCTCTTCTATATTTACCATTATTTTATGATTAATATTTTTAATGTTGCCGTGCCACCATTATATTATAAGTACTATAATAAAAATCAATAAAAAAATATTTTTAGTTAGAGTAGTTTTTTTTCTACGTACAATGAAATAATTATTACCATCTAGATTTTCGTAAGCTACTTGTGTTATTTACAAAGAACAAAAGTAGCTCGCAGAACAAGATTACTACGTAGAATTTGAAGTAAGCATAGAAACCCATTCCCATACAAGCAAATCGGATCCCAAAAAACCGCGCCGGGCCCAGAGGCCGCCACTGAAAATGCGCGCAAAGCCGAAAAATACGTGTAGAGCGCTTTGTCTAAAACCGCTAGATGGCATTGTTAATAGTTTTCACGAGTTTACTATTGACATCTGGCGGTGACTAGCAAAACGTAAAACATTTTAGCAGTGTACTCTAGTAGCCAGTAGCGAGCAGAGAATTGACAGTTCAATTCTAGACACAGAGTACCTACGTTTGGTTCTTGTATGGTTTAATTGTTCTGTGTTCTTGTAAGTCCTTAAGGAAAATCTAATCTGCCATAAAATTGACAACCCACGGATGGGATAAATATAGGAAAAACATTGTTTGTTTGAGAGATAATTCAGAAAATACAATACCTATGTGAAAAAATCACACATTTCAAATCTGTGGAAAAAGTATATTGCGGTATTAGTGCATTGGGTCTATAAAACAGAATTTTAAAGCAAGCAGCAAGAAATGTAACCCACCTTTACCCACCAACAACTTCTAGTGAATGATATCAGTGCTTTCAACATGCAACAGTAACCCAGACTTCGTCATCCTCCGTGTATAGACCTGCCCTGTGGTCGCTGATTGTGATCTTATCAAGCCAATACTTAGACAACTCCCTCAAAGGTACCTTAGTCCATTTGGGTACCACACACACCGACCTACCTGCACAGTGCAGTCGACAGCACATCAACTTTGCATGTTCGCACTCTCCTCAGTATTATTATGGGCGACTTCGCAACAAAATGGTCGAACTTCTACCGAAGTCTTATCAATAGACCATTAACAATCATAAATAAATGCCACCAAAAGTTTCGTAATTGCTACACACGCCGCCGCCTACCCCACAAGCACGAACCTTCACATTTACCTATTTTATTATGAAAAAAGTATATTTTTTGACTGTACTACAATAAATGTTTCGAAATATATTGCTGCTTCTATTATTAAGGAGGTCCTTAAAATTGTGCTTGGTGGCAAAAACCATAAGAGATGCTTGTACAAAAAAGAGTAAGAAACGCTGGTTTAAACAATTATTAATAATAATTAGACGACCTCTGTGGCGTAACGGTAGTGCATCTACCTGCCATGCAGGAGGTCCCGGGTTCGAATCCCGGCTGGGAACAAAAAAAAACCCCAGGTCTTGGATGTTTACATGTTTGTGATGTCGTTGTTTCTGGTTCCCACGACAAAGGGTATCCTAGTGTGGGGCCAGAAGCAATGTATGTGCCTGTATGTAAATGTTATGTTATTGAAAAACCTTTACTAGTCCATCGCAAACACTTCCCAACGCTGCGAGATTTTGTTTAAGTTATTTTCGGGTAGGGTAAGGGTCTGTTTCACAATCTGCAGATAAAGTTCCGGATATGCTATCCGCAACCAGGGCTGCTGTTTGTTCTAAATTTGAAGCCATAAACGAACACACACAATATAGAAAAAAATATTTAAATTTAGAATAAACGGCAGCCCTGGTTGCGGATAGCTTATCTGGAACTTGCCTGTAAACTAGCCTAACTTTACATGTATACCGATGTCTGTGACCCAATAAATATCTTTATCTTTATTTGAACATTGTGAAATAGGGCCTAAGACCAGTATCCTATCGAGAGGTAGGTAGGTACTGCTACAAACTATTCCAATCAATTTAGTATTCCATTAAAAATCATATCTGTCCATCCATATGGGAGCTGGCTGATATTTTTACCAATTTCTGCTGTGATTATGGCCCATGATTTTAATATGCGCCGTTGCCAGCTAACTCTGCATAGAAGCAAACGCACGCATCAGCTACACCTTCATTGTACTGTGATATATGTGGAGAGGATGAAGGAAGAAATATTGATGAAACAAATATACATGGCGAATGTGGGTGGAAGGGCCAGTAAGGGACGTCCCACATACTTCGACCAGATAAGGAATGTATTAGCAAATGGAAGATAAAAAGTAACCGGAACTGACGTGAGTGCATGTAACGACTAATGAATGTTGATGAAGCGAAGGTAATCTGTCAGGATCGTGGCAAGTGGCAGTCCTTGGTGCCTGTCTACCCCATTGGAATGCAGGTGTGAGGTTAATATTATGGTATGGGTTATTTATAAACTTATAAGTTATTGAATATGAGATTTTCTATTTTATTAATTGTTGTAAGTGAAGCTCAGAATATCCGGTTGACACGTTCCCTGATTGATACTACCCATAAGTTCAACACACTTTATGTTTTAAGTTTAGGTAATGTGTACTTTCCCTGTAATTATATTCCCCATAAAACTTACTGATTTTTCATTTATGCTACCCTCGATGTAGTAAAGTTATTAAATTGTTTAAAGTAAGATTACGAAACGATTTACGCTGAGCAGAAATTGAGATAATTACACCATAGACTTTCTTTAAAATTTGATGAAGAACGAGGTAGCCGCCTGCCTTAGACGTTATAGTGCAGCAGCTAGCGACCTGCTGCTCGAGCCGCGCCGGGAGCCGTCGTCGTCGTCGTCACGCCGGCATCGGCATTGGGCGTGTTTCGACTCATCGGCCCGGACCGGCACGGCACACCGGCATGGCCGTTGCACAGGCATCAGGCACCGGTGCCGGGTTTCGTTTTTCCATTGTGCCGGTGTCGATGCCGGGTTACGCCCGGTGAGTGGTACAGTGCTGACACGGACTTCAACACGACGACACGTAAAGTAAAACGCGTAGATATAACAATGGTATCGTCCAAGCCGTCGACTATATTTGTTATATCTTTTACACCTACGACGCCGATACGAAATACGAGTCTCACCCTCCGCACGGTGGGCTGAAAATCGCTCCCCATAGACTTAGAGATCGAATTTTGAATTGTTATTTTTTTTTCACAGGAATCCACTTAGGAAGGCTAATCTTTCAACATATTTGAAGTGCAGTATGTTTACCTTTGTGCAAGTACTTTTTTTCCACTTGGTTAAAAAAAATGTATGGAAGTTACTCTAAAATTGGCCATAACTTGATTATGGCACACTTGCCCGTTATTTCCTTCAGCACGATTATTGCCTGCATTTTTATGGATTTTTTGACATACTGCACTATGGACGCACTCGTGCGACTTTGGTCGAAAAAAAATTAAATGCATTTAAAATATTTTTTTAAGGTATTTAAGCGTATATTTTGTGTTTGTCAAATTATGTACCTTCCTTAATTAAGGATTCTTTATAATTATAAAGAATCATACAGTATAACTACTTAAATACTGTTCTAAAACATTGTCATATGCGAACAAATTATACACATAAAAATCAAATAAGATATGAATATTCTTTATTGTACACGAGGAAAAACACAAGCATAAAATATTTACAAAGATACATGAAATAAGTCCAAGTTACATTTTAAAACACACATACATTTTAAAAATGTTAAATCATGTAAACATAAAAAATAAGCCTTTAAAACTACATGAATAAAATACTAGCTATGAATCCTTTACATTAAAATAGGTACATAAAAGACAAGTAAAGAAACCAATGTATAAAAAATATAAATAAAAGAATTACAATAACATATTGCAAACAAAAATCATATAAATTATTCATATAAATCAGTTTCTTTCTCGGAATCTGTGTCACTTTCAATATTTTCGACGTTACAGAACTCAATATGATGTCGTTGTAATACCTAAAGATCCACTGCTTCTTGACTCATTTTTTTCTTTAAAGCTATCCTCATAACTGGTCGCATTGAAGAAATAAAAGGATCAGAAGTGAGAAGCATCCTTTTGATGACATCTTCGTTTGAATTCTTCCTGGTGTTCTTTCGCGAGTGAAATTCTCGTTAACATCGAAAATCTTTGTTGCGAGCTTTGGATGCTTCTTCAGATAAGATCCCAGTAGGAACCAAGGAGTTCCTTATAATTTCAGCACCATGGATTAGCAACTTGTGCACTGTAGCTGGCATATAGTACCAGCTGTATTGGTCCAGGTACCTTTCTGCAGTACTTCGGCCATATTCTTTGTACTTGTCGACGTTTATTTCTTCACCAGATGTAATGGCTTGAAGTATGACTGCAAATCTTCTAATCAATTCTTCATCCACTCCTGTTATCTCGGCTGTCTGTTTTGGGTCATCGAAGAATTTTCGTGCGTTATTTCCATCGTTCGTTATTCCAGAGCTCTGTTTGACCACGTCCACAAGAAGACCAAGCTTCTGTTGGAATCGTTCTTGCAGCAACTGCTTTTTGGTCAGCATGACAGCCTTATCTTTATCTCCTCTTACTGCCCAAGTCTTCAACTCCAGTCTGTATGCTATATGTAGCAAACATTCCATGCAGTTAATTTGGGCATGTAACGGAGATAAGCCGAATTTTAACATGTTGTTGGCTACTTCTTTTCGTATTACTGCATCAATATTGTTCATCTCGCTCGGTTTTGCTAGACATAAATAGCAAACTGCACTGGAAAGAGCTTCGGATAAATAACTGCAAACTTTTCCGTCGATCATAGTCATGACTAGATCATGATTTATTTTTATATTTCTGCATTCTGAGGGCACCAATGCAGCTATTTCCTCTTCCATTTTCTTCATTTCTTCTTTTACGAGAGACTCGCTTTCTTTTGCGAAAAGAAACTGAACAGGTCTACAGTAGAAAACTGAGCATGGCTTCGGGTTTTTCCATATAACTTCAGTCCCGTTAGATAACTGCAGCGGAACAAGTGTTGTCATAAACAGAGATTCATCTGTTTCACCTCCTTCAATGCTTTGATTATCTGCTTTGGTTTGATGAACCGTCGAAACCCCACTTGGATAACAAAACCAGTGTTTTACCCATGTAAGCAGACAGTTCTGGTAAGGTTTTCAAAATTTGTTGTATGGTGTCATTTATAATGAAAGCCTGATTGGGAGGATAACAGCTTGACTTGGCTTGCTGAATCTTGTAATACGATGGGTGAAAGTCTGTTAAGCCCTCACGCATTGTCATCTCTCTCAGTGTAATATATTTCCACTTTGATAATCCCAGAGAAAATAAAAGGCCTAGCGCTTTTTCTGGCGTAACTGTAGTTTTCTTTAATTTCTTCATTTCTATATCGTTATAGATTTTTACTGCTTCTTCAGGATTCTTCTTAAATTACTTTGCCTAAACATTCGTTTCCTTCTTTCTTCAAATTTTCTATTGTAACACAGATTGATTCATCGGTGTCTTCATGACTTTCATGTTGTAGCCTCCTTTTCCTTTGTTTTGCTCCCAAAGATCCAAATGGTACTTCAGTGCAAGAACTTATGCCTTCTTGGCATACCGAAGCTGTTCCATCTGGTATAATATGTGAAACAACACAACATGGCCAGTCAATACTCATTACGAGCCAGTTTTCATATTTTTTTCTGAAAATATCCTGGTTTCTATTTGCTGTCTTCCATCTCTTGGTAACTTGTTGACTGAATCTTCGACAGAATTCTCGAAGTATATCAAGATCTTCATCGGACAGATGATGAAGGTTCAATAGCGATACAACTTTTTCCAACAAAGTAGAGTAGTTGCTTAGCTTTCCACACTGCTTCAAAACCACGAACAAGTCAAGTTTAGTTGTCAGACTTGCGATTCCATATTTTTCTCTTTATGATTTGGGTAAGTATGTTTTTTTAGCAGGACAAAATGTCAATGAGCACATAAAATATTTCACCTTCCATTTATACGCAACTACAATACCCCTAATGGTAATCAAACTCCAATTCCTAGTATACCTCAGGTGTTATTAACTAATTCGGTGATTTAGTCATCATACATGATGTTATTGTTAATATTAATTGTGAAAATATGAAGATAGACGCTTACATAACTTGAAAAAATATTGCTTGCTACCCCCGGTGACGGCACCGGCGGGACTCTAGGAACTTGAGTTTTCAAGTGTCACTTTTTTCTCTCGAAATAGGTTTTATTACTCATTACTACACTAAACAATGTGATGAGAGACAATTTATAGAGCAAACGGACGCGTAAGAATTTTTCGAAGAAAAATCTGTATGAAGCTGACATGAAAAGTGGCTATAACTCTAGAATCGCAAGTTTGGCCGTAATATCCTTGCAGATGTAGTGCTACTTATTTGTGATTTTTCAGCATACTTTTTATAGCGGTACCTTTTGCGATTTTTAAAAATATAATTATAATGTGTACTTTGTACTAAAATGAGTAGTTCTAATGCTTTTGTGTCCTGATTATGCGTAGTTAGATATTCCTGTACCCTAGTCTATGAAATTAAAACTGAGCATATACATTATGTGTTTAATTAATAAGACTTGTTTTACGAATTATTAAAGTGATATTAACGTTTTTGGGAATTCATGATAAAGAAACGGTCTTTATATTTAATGTGCAATCAATCAGCCTGTATTTGTCCACTGCTGCATATAGGCCTCTCCCAGGGCAAGCCACATTACTCTATCCTCAGCAATCCTCACCCAGCCACCACCAGCGATATTTTTGGGATCATCGGTCGAGCGAACTGGTACGTGTCCTACTTGGCGTCTGCCAGTTCGTGGTCAGTGAATGTGCAATTAGTAAAAATATATTTTGAAAAATTGGTATTTTATTAAAACCTTTCTTACTTTGGTGAATGTCGTCTAATGTACATATTATCCCTTTACAAAATAAAGGGATAATATGTACATTATATATAACACGCCTAATTTTAATTTCATAGGCTAGGGCATATGGTATAGGGTATATCTAAAGTTGGTCTAACTAGTCATTTAAGTATAAAATACACATTATTAATTTTAAAAAAATCGCAAAGGGCACTGCTATAAAAAGTATGCCGAAAAATCACAAATAAATAGCACTTTTTACATCTCCAAGGATATTACTTTTCATGTCAGCTCCATAAAAATTTTTCTTCGAAAAATTCTTACACATCCGTTTGCTCTCTAAATAGTCTCTCATCACATTGTTTAGTATAGTAATGATAATGAGTAATAAAACCTATTTCGAGAGAAAAAAGTGACACTTGAAAACTCAAGTTCATATGTCTTTGAAACGTGATTCTCAGCCCACCGTGCGGCGCCGACCGGCCCCGGAGTCGCGAGCCGGTGCCGGGCCGGTGAGACAACACAAAGACAGACAATAGCCCTCGCCGTTTTAGCTAGTGTGCTAATGTGTCGCGCGGGCTCCTAGATTATTTACTATCTATATTAATTTTAACTAAGGCAGATACCCAGAGCATAGGTAGCTTACTCACATATCACGTGCTTACAATCAGAGTATATAACCACTACCTACGTTTACAATCTTACGCAGAACATACCTACTCTCAAAAGTAAAACACGCTCCCACACACGGCGATGGATGCAGAGATGTTGCTAGGGCAACTTGGCAACGACGCGTCGCCTAGGTACTCACCCCGCACTACTTGGCAACGTCGCCTGGCACCCCGAGCGCAATCGTTCGTTGGACGAAAAATGATTGCGTTTGTTTTAACTTTCTACCAACAGAAATCTGATCTACCTATTTAGAAGAGCTGATGTAAATGTAAAAAGATACAAATTACTAGTGTTGAATCTACAACAAACTACATTTGTAGAAGATCTAAAATAATTAGTTCTTCGTTATAATAGTTTTATAGCACCCATGCGATGAATGAACCAAGTGTGTGAGCAGGCATGAATATGTCTAATTTGTATAATTATGGATTAGGTACCAAATCGGTATCTAGCAAGCAAGCATAGTAAGTAAAAAAATCAACTGGCCAAGTCCGAGTCTGACTTGCGCACGAAGGGTTCCGTAGGTACTATTATTAAATAAATTATTTATTTTTGAAGTGAATACAACGAAATATTCTGTAAATATTGTAAACGTCGGCGAGACATCGTGAGACACGCAACATTAGCCTATAATGAAGCCTTTTTTTGAAGACCACGACTGCTCAGTAGAGCGTAGGTACAGACTAAGAAGAATTTATAGTAACAAGTAATATAGAAATTTACAAGTAATTAGGCTTAGTGGTATATCTGAAATCAAAAGTTGTGAACCGGGTAATTTCAACAACTAAGAAAATGGGAACTTGAATGCTGTGCTGCATATCTATATATTTTATCAATGTCACATTCATTTTTAATGTTTCTATTGCTTCCTAAGGTACTAATTAAAGATCACTTGCGTAAAATTGTTTTTCATTCACAATACCTACTTCGAATCTCTAGTTTTCTGACCGCGTCCTTAAAATTTTGCATTGAAATGTTCCTTACCCTCAAATTGCCTTAAATGTAGACTTCACACCTCATACTAACGGAAAATCCGCAAAATGAAAAAAGTATAATTTTGAATTCATGCAAATATAGTCTTAGATAATAACTGAATTTGAAAGTTGAGTTGTCTATACCAGGCCACTCAGAAAGTTTTGAAAAATAGTTTTTATGTATAAGACATTGGCCACTAGTAGTTGTTATGAAAACGTCATTTATTTAAAAGTAAAAATACTACTGTTCGATTTTCAAATTTCCCTCCGCATTTTTTGAGAGCCAAAATGGATCGGCATTCAGAACATTTTCGTGCTATGATTTTATACTATTTCAAATGTGGCTTAAGACCTGATGAGTCATGTGATCGACTTCGAATTGCTTTTATGAATGAAGGACCTTCAAAAACAACCATCTACCGCTGGTATAGCGAGTTCAAACGCGGTCATCTAAGGCGCGAAACATACAGAAAAGGCGTAAGGTGAAGGCGCGGCGCAGGCGCAGAGACGGCGTGGAACAGATAAGGCACGGATGCGACTTAAATTATATCAAAGAGGCGAAGAGACGGCACAAAGAGTCATTACGCAGGCAGACTTTATCGTGATAGCATGTTTTCCTCTTCAGATGACGAAGATGCGCTCGCTTTGCTGCAACTCATTCTGCCCCCGATAGTTGAAAAGGCGCATGTAACAAGAATCTAAAACTGAGAAAAAAAATGTTTAATGAATAAAAACTTAAATTGTTTGCTGTCTGTTAGTTAAACGAAGAAATATATTTTTGAAGATGTTGAACAATAGTTAACATGATTATCTTTCAATTGCTATAGTACGATAGGTATATTTTAAATATATTATATGCAAAATCTCAAAAAATCCTTTTCATTTTAGTTTAAAAAATATGAAGAAATGAGACATAATAGGAGTTTAATAGGCGCATATCGCTACATGCGCCCTATCAATTTCGTATGCGCTTTTTATTACTTTTAACCCTAGTACCAAGTGTATAATTTTAAATATTTTCCTAGAAAGAAAAGGCGCATTTAAGTAGGCACTTTAGGCACAAATATCCATTATCAATCTAATAGCCCTTGGCTAAGTTGAAAAGTACCTATGATCGTCTATTGTAGGTTTCATCTTGACTTGTGAGTAAAAAAACAATAATTTCAGCCTTTTATGTATTTTAAAAAACATACGACGTATCTGGTAGATGCGCATCGAAGAAAATATAAAATACGAAGTAGTAAGGGCGCATGTGGCAGATGTTCTCTTTTCTACTTAGTAGGTATAATACGTTCCAACTAGCGTCTAAGGCGCAAATGGTCACTTGCGACCTATCTATTAAGCATTAAAAACGATATCGAATAAGCGCCTATTAAACTTCCGATCATGAAATATTACTATGAAGCTCAAAGGCGTATGTGCAAATGCGGCTATTCTACTAAGTTTATATTAATTTCGGGTTTTCATCTTCCATTTAGTCAAAAAATTGGATGCATATGCGCCCATTTCTACTACAGAAAATCGCTATAAAGCGAGATAGCGAAAAATAAAAAATACTGGCCGATGCGCCTTTTTTTGCTGATTCCAACAATGTATATAACTCAATTTCGGAAAAAATGTTATATGCGCCCTTTCAACTATCGGGGGCAGCATTAATGTGCAGAGACACCGATGATATTGGGTGCACCCTGTTTGGAAAATGTCACAAGAGCACAGATATTTTAAAATGATGAAAGATTATGCGAATATCCTGATCGTTTTCCAACAGTGTTCACAATGTAACAGAACATTGGCTGAAACATTCTGAAATGTCATTTACTTTAAAAGACTATTTAGCAGCAAGCACTTTTAACCGACAACACTCAATAAGAGGAGGTTCAATGATCTTTGTCAAAAGTAGTTTGAAAATTAAAGAAAGAAAAGATATTGTCAGTCTATCTGTTGAACGTTTAATTGAGATATCGTGTGTGGAATTGGATAGGTATATAGTAATGTGTGTTTATAGGCCGCCACAATCAAATTATAATGAATTTGAATTACTTATGGAGGATGCCTTAAAACGCCTATTCAGTACTACGAAGAGCATAGTGGTGTGTGGGGACTTCAATATAGATTTCTTAGTTCAAGGTCCACTTAAAACTAAACTCGCAAGCCTTTTCAGGTCATATAATTTAGATAATTTATTTACAGAACCCACTAGGACAACTGCTACTAGCGCTACCTGCATAGATAATGTCTTTTGCAATTGTGAATATTTAGAAAAAGAAGTCATACACAAATTACAGTCGGACCATAGCGGGCTATGGGTAGTCCTACCGTCAGTACTGGAAGCAAAAAAATGCAATGAATTAAATTGTAGGCCAATAACAGAGAAAAAAATTGAATTATTTAAAAAAAATATAAACATAAAGTTAAATTCGTTGAATTTCGATAGCAATGATCCGAATACGTTATATCAAGTATTGTTTTCAACCATATC
Source organism: Yponomeuta sedellus (assembly GCA_934045075.1). Taxonomy (NCBI): domain Eukaryota; kingdom Metazoa; phylum Arthropoda; class Insecta; order Lepidoptera; family Yponomeutidae; genus Yponomeuta; species Yponomeuta sedellus. The sequence continues at coordinate 3,026,393 of OW203750.1, read as the reverse complement.
AAAAGAATTTGAACATGTTTTTAACGTAAAAAAAATTACAGAGTTAAAAAGCGGGTTTTCAGAATGGGCAACGCCAGGTATATATAGAAGTAGGAAAAGGCTTTATGAATTGTATGAAGAAAAACAATTCAATCACAATCCGACGTTCAAAGAGTACGTAAAAAAATATTCAAAAACTTTTAGACAAACTTGTTTAACAGCCAAATCGATAAGTATAAGTAAAAAAATTATGGCGTCTACTAATAAAATAAAAACAGTCTGGCAAGTAATTAACAAAGAAACAGGTAAAACGAGACCTAAGGACCAGGGATTTGCGTTGAAGATCGAAGGTAAGTTAGTTAATTCGAAGAAGGACATAGCAGAAATATTTCAAACTTTTTTTAAAAACATGCCACTGCATATAACGGCTAGCTTAAATTCTTCCTCCCAATTAGCCGATACCTTACTTTTGGAAAGTACAAATCCATGTAAAGTTGACTTCCAATTCTCCCATATAACTACCTTAACTATTGTCAAAACATTTAAAGAGTTAAACTTAAAAAAGACTGAAGATTTGTGGGGGTTATCGGTTAAATTAATATCCAAAATTAATATCCACTATAATCAATATTCTAGCACCTTACCTTGCTTTGATTTTTAATAAATGTGTTGACCAGGGAACCTTTCCTAATCTATTAAAGTTAAGTAAAATCGTACCCTTGTTTAAATCTGGTGATAGTGAAGATCCAAATAATTTCAGACCTATAGCAATACTGCCGGTGCTAAGTAAAGTTTTTGAGAAAGTAATATTACATCAATTGCAAACTCATTTTAGTATAAATAAGCTCTTCCATAAGAAACAGTTCGGGTTTACAAAAGGCCGCTCAACGACGGAAGCAGGCATAGCGTTAGTAAAGCATATCTTTGAGGCGTGGGAGGAGTCGCAGGATGCCATTGGGGTTTTCTGTGACCTTTCTAAGGCGTTTGACTGCGTTGACCACGAAACACTTCTCATAAAATTGCACCGATATGGTTTAAGTAATAAATCACTAAGTCTTCTTCGATCTTACTTAACAGACAGAACTGTAAAGGTTGATATTAATAGAGTTAAATCCTCGGGTTCTGATGTAAAAGTAGGAGTCCCTCAAGGTTCTATACTGGGTCCGTTCCTTTTTTTGGTATATATAAATGATTTGCCCTACCTAGTAGAAAAGCTTTCGCAGATAGTGTTGTTTGCAGATGATACTTCCTTAATTTTTAAAGTAAAGAGAGGTATAAGTAATGTAGACGATGTAAACAATGCTTTATCTACTATTCTAAACTGGTTCACTATAAACAATCTGATGCTAAATGCAAAAAAGACAAAATGCATCAAATTCTCACTACCCAATGTTAAAAATGTTGACACGAGTTTAAAAATATCTGGTGAGAGGCTAGAGCTGGTAGAGTCCACGCTTTTTTTAGGCATAACGATAGACTCAAAACTGCAATGGGGTCAGCATATTGGAAAACTGTCGGGTCGGTTGAGTTCAGCAGCGTTTGCAGTCAGAAAAATTAGACAACTTACAGACGTGTCGACGGCGAGGCTGGTCTATTTTAGTTATTTTCACAGTGTCATGTCGTATGGTTTGTTATTATGGGGACGGGCAGCAGATATAGAAACCATATTTGTCTTGCAAAAAAGAGCAATAAGAGCTATTTACAACTTAAACAGTAGAGAATCGCTAAGGGAGCGTTTTAAAGAAATAGGCATTCTTACACTGGCTTGCCAATATATATTCGATAATATAATGTATGTCCGAAAAAATATAACAATGTTTAAATTAAATAGGGACGTTCATAACGTAAACACAAGGAATAGAAACAAGGTTGCTTGTACTAAATCCCGATTAGCCAAGGTAGGCACATCATTTGTAGGTTACTGCGTTCGTTTTTACAACAAAATTCCAGAACGTGTTCTATGCTTGTCTGAAAATAAATTTAAAACTTTCATTAAAAATTCGCTATGTAAAAAGGCATATTATAGAATAGACGACTATATAAACGATCCTAATCCGTGGTAGTAAACCAATTCCACCGCGATTTTATTGTTAAGTATAACTAAGTATAACATATTTTATAATACAAGTGTGTACAGACGACGTGATTGCATATTAATAACTATATGATACCTTATATAACTGACAAAAACTTAACTGCAAGTTTGCTAAAGGTCATTCGAATGGTAGCGTGGTGTTCGGGTCATCTATCTCCCTCCAAAATGGTTGAGACTGATGATGGCTGAGCACTGCGTTATGCTCGTGAACGAGTGCTGTTCGTGTGTCTGGCCGCAGCACTTATGTTTTCCCCTATTATTGTGAGACATTTGACTAATGCTTTGGCATTTAGGGTTGTTAATGGCAATCATGAAATCTTATTAGGTTTACATATGGCAACTGATGTATTTGGTTTTTAAGATGATTTGAGAAAAGATGGTCAGAGTGGAGTTTTTTTTTCCGCTGCCTTTTTCTCCACTACAATTACGGCCCGAAGGCGGCGGCTTACACTTTACATTGTACATTGACATTCAGCAAACAGAATGTAAATTCTTTACGTTGAAATAAAATTATTTGAAATTTGAAATTTGAAATGTCACTAGAATGTTTCCACATTCACTCTGTATAACAAAAGACGTGTTGCCTGCGCGCCACTCTAGTCGCGACTGCTAGCGACGCGGAACAGGCGACGAAACGACGTGCCTGTGCCACGCCGCATGAGTATAATTCACAACGTGCCGCTTACGTACATTTTGTATTGACGCGTTTTGAGGCGGCAAGATGCCTGCGCCGCGCCTTCACCTTACGCCTTTTCTGTATGTTTCGCGCCTTACTTTGAGGGAATGAACAAAGGAGTGGTCGTCCTATCACGGCTGTCACCGAAGAAAGTTTGCTGGCAGTAAAAAAAATAATTCAAGAAAACAGACGAATTAAGTACGAAAAGATTCAGCATACACTGCAGATTGGTTCAGGAAGTGTTCACAAGATTTTGCACAAGCACCTTCCCGTAAGGAGAATAATTTTTCGCTGGGTGCCGCACAACCTCACCGAAGCTCAGAAGCAGGCCCGTGTGGATTGGTGCCGTGATTTGTTACAAAAATTTGATGCTGGCTCGTCACGGCGCGTTTACGACACTGTGACAGGTGACGAATCCTGGATTTCTCAATATGATCCAGAAACAAAGCATCAGTCGACAGTTTGGTTGTTTCAAAATGAACCAACGCCTACGAAAGTGAAGCGATCGAGGAGCGCAGGATTTTTTTTATAGTTTCTTCACTTTGACGGGGTACCTAACTTCAATTCCACTTTGAGACCAAAGCAGCATCAACGCTGAATAATAATAATAATATTGGCCTTTTTGCATCTACTTAATGAGATGATTTATACAGCGTCCAGTGGTATCTTCACTCACACTAGATGGGTGAAGGGCCCACTCCGACGCTGTAGTGCCTGGGACATGGTTTTATAGATGGTGTAGGCTTGCCCAGCACCTATACCATCCTGACAGCTTAGTCGGCCTAGCCCACAGGAAAGACTAGTCAATACGTGCGGAGCCAACCAGGCCGCGGGTTTCCTCACGATGTTTTCCTTCACCGTTAGCGAGTGGTATTGCAACTACAAATTCTCAAATGTACGTAACTTTGAAATTAAACAAAGTCATTAAACGCTGAATGGTATAACACAAAATGCCTGCCAGAAGTTTTTTTCTGAATTGAGCAACAAGCGATTGAACAACGGGCTCCGCGGGGTCCTTCTTCACCACGACAACGCGGGACTTCCTGGACTCCACACAGATCAGAGTCTTAGGAGACCCTCCCTACAGTCCTGATTAGGTTCCGTGTGACTTCTTTTTACTGCCTACAATAAAAAATCTGCTCAAAGGGATACAGTTTTCATCGCCGGAAGACGCGCTAGCAGCGTTTGAGAAGGCCGTGGAAGAGGTGTCTGCGGAGGACTGGAATAAATGTTTTGAAAATTGGTTCAGACGCATGATACGTGGTATAGAGGCTGGTGGAGAGTGCTCTGAAAAGATTAAATAAAAATAGTTTTTAGGTATAATGTGAAATTTTATTCTCTACAATGTTTGTCTTATGGGTATTTCAATAGAAGTAAGAGTATCAGTTTCAAAGAAATATGGTCTTGAAAATTCGCAAAATGTAAATTTGCACGTAAATAAGTTCCGGTTCACAACTTTTGATTTCGGCTATACCAATAAATCGAATTTAAAGTTTTAGACAATCATGCTGTGTGGTTTCGGCTTAAAGAATAGCACCAACCCAAATTCTTCCCGCGGGTGTCGTAAAAGGTGACTAAGGGACACAAACTGGGGGGTGGGCAGCAGCGCCCCCTGCAGTACAATGCCACCAATCTGCGATCCTCAACCCGCATGCCCAGCGTGGGGATTATGGGCATTAACCCCCAATGATGGTATAAGACAGGCCGCTCTGGTCATCACTAGGGGAGGGCTATGTCCAGCAGTGGACTCCATAATATAGCCTGAAGAAGAAGACAATCATACAACGCAAAATTTAACTCTCTTTAATATTGCAATAACGAAGATTCCAGTCCAAAGTACCGTTTCCGAGCTAGAAGCACAAAACTGAAAGAAAGTGTGAGAAGTTCGCGGTTTTTTGGCCCCCAAAAGTTGAGCTCACCTCCTGGGACCGTGCGAATTCGCATTACACGCATTTAAGATCAAATGATGGTATAAAATGATATCCAGCTTTCTGGAAATTAATTCCTGGATTTTTTTTTAATTTGATTGACCTATTATATTAACATCAAGAATTTAAAATGTCAAGAACATAAAAAAAATAACATTCCATGCGATAATAAGTAAAAATGTCAAACAAGAGAGGTCACGGGGATAATATCAAATAGTATATCATTGTTATACTTATTTTAATCGATATAATTATCAGTCAGAAATTCGATTATTGTATGATAGCAGTTTTTAAATAATATATTTTTTTATTTGTGCTTGAACAAGCCTAAGTCCAGTTCTCTTAATGCACTAGACAGCTTATTATAAATTACAGGGCCCATGCAAAATACACTTTTGTGCACCAGCGCTGTATTTGTCCTCTGCGTAAACATATTTTCGTTTTATACCGTCTTAATCACTGACTGACTTGTGAAACTCGTATGAAACTAAATAGATATTGTGACTTTTATAACTACGCATGCCTATAGTATATTTTTGACTAAGGAACTAATAACCACGACAGTAAAATTGTATATTTTGACTTAAATTCTGGTTAACTGAAAACGGCATATTTTTATCTAGATTAGAAACTTAAAACCTCTCAAGAACTACATTTGAGCTGATGAACTTCGTAACAATGTCCACCAGATAATGTGCTACTTAATGAAAGTATTTGATGAACAAAGTGATTTTTTTTACTTAAATTTGAAGTTCTAAATTCCCATCTCTGAAAGTCTTCATCAGAACATCACCAAATTACCCTGGGACAGCTTTTATATTATATTTTATGAAACATATGCATATTATTTATGAATGGGCCTCATTAGGCCTTATTTGCTGCTGTCCATTGAAAAGTTCTTTTCTCCATCTCTCAAAGTCTTCATGACATCTTCACCAAATTAAAATGGGACCAATGGGACGCTATACCTAGTAGAACAAAAAAAAATATCGAAATAGGTTAAGATTTGACGAAGATAATGCGAAAACATAGTGAAAAATAATTAACATACGCGTCGATGTGATAACCTCTTTTGAAGTCGGTTAAAATGGAAATGACTTTCATTAAATAAATATGTACATCATCTATAAAAATATCAACTGTAGCTACACGGTTCATGAGAGTTTACGTTCAGCTTGGGGACAGACCGACAGACGGACATACCATCTTAGCAATTGGGTCCCGTTTTTACCCTCTGGTACGGAACCCTAAAATCTATGTTTTAGTTGGAAGTTATACTTAAAGGGCTATAGTTAATTATTGTTTATGTAGTTAATTATTCCAAGACATTATAAAATGTAAAGGTGATATGCTGTCGACTGTTCCTCAACAGCAAGTTGCGAATTCAAAAACTAGGGGGTACAAACTGCGACCACGAGTTCTTATAGGAAGCTGCCATAATAATCGGTACCGTTTTTAGTAAAGTTTTAAGCAACTTATTTGTCAATAAATCACATAAAAATTAAAAGATGTACCAACATAGCTTAATCGATCTTGTACTAGAAACCTTAAAAAAAAAATATTTCTTCCACCTATTTTGCAAAATGTGAAATATCTGTGAACCATCCATGAGGTATATTTTCGTGTATCGTTTTAGAAAATTTCTAAACATTTACCACGGATATCCGTGACATTTACTATCTGCGAACGGTTTAATCAGTGATGTCTGCGCGCGCCCCAGTCCCTTCTGTGTGGCCCAATTATTTCTATTAGCGCCATCTAACGTGGAGTAGCATAGACTAGTGAGATTGGGCACAAGCAACTCATTATCAAGTACGGTAGCTGACTGGGTTACGAAAGATTGATTAAAATAATTAAGTTATCTCGATCTTAATAACTTATTGATTAAATCATTGGATTTTTTAATATTAATTTATAAAAAAATAAACTATTAGGGAAATGTGGTTCAATTTCGTTATTATACAGAAAATGTAATAAGTTAGTCACAAATTTTACCGACAAGCGACGTCAGCGCCAGGATCCGAAAAAAGCTATTGAATGATCTTCTATCCTTACTTCAAATTCAATGCTACTACAGAAATACTACAGTCCCACGAAACTGAAAAATCTCCTTCACCAATAATTCACTATAATAACACAGTGAAAATCAATGAAAATGTTTTAATGTTTATAATTGTTGTTTTTATTTTAATTTTTACGTATAATTGTTTCTATTGTTTTTACTTGTGTTCGTATTTAATTTCATTGTCATTAGTCCGTTTCGGTATGTTCGTTTTTTAGTATTGTGTTCGTAAATAAATATACTTCTTCTTTTTCTTCTCAAAATATTATGTTAATATTCGTTTGAGAAACTAATATCAAGAAAACAATACAGTATTACTTTTACAAAAGTACTTGGATTAGCGCGCGAACCAGCAGAATTGACATAATGAATGAAACAAAAAACCAAACAAGTAAAAACAATGTTTATTGCTACGACATACGTACCTACTTCTAAAGTTCGGAAAATATCGACCGGCTGAAGGGAGACCGAACGTAACAATTTCGCTCCGTTCAGTTCAATCACACTCTCATGCAGCGTTCGTTCGCTCTCGGCCATATTCGGTCACCCGGTCCGGTTCATTTATTCATTCAGCCAATCCGTGATCGCGAGAGCAATGAACGAATAGACCAAATGTCCGATTAACACTGGGAAAAGTTTCCTTTCGTTCATTGCATGGTAACGTATCTTAATCGTACTTCGTACATGACCGACACAATACTACAAAACAGTACCCTATGAGAACATGCCACATGGCATGGCATTTCGTACCGCGCTATATGGCATTATAACAGTACGCAGTACGCGGAACATGGCCTACCTAAGATGTCGCATTATGTATGACTCACGAGGGCTATATTTAGAGTAATTGTCATTAGCCTACATGACGTAGCCCATCTGTATTATGCATTATCCTTAAAATAAGAGGTGTTGTCTAAGAAATGTTGGCCTTATCAAGATCGTATTGAGTTTAAAACGCTTTACCGGCGTAATAGAGATAGCGGAATCTCGTTTGTGGCGAGGTAATTTTTTCTTACTCGCTCAATTCCTCGAAGTTTTACGATGCCGACCGACGGACACACGAACATCGAAGTAGGATAATAATTTGTGCAAAACAGTATCCTATTAACAAAGCAATAAGGTACGCTCGCCGACCGCCGCGCGCTTTGTGCCATGCATGTGCAAGTACCTACATAGCAGCGATTTGCAGCGGCCGGCGGCCGGCCGGCCGCGAACTACTGATCATGCCACAGGTCATGCTAAATTTTGTACGCGGTACGTACGCGGTCGTGCTATATAACGCGTACTGCATAACTCGCAGTACTTACACATGTCTATTTTGGAACTGCCTGGCATATGGTACGAGGCAACCAGTGTTGGTAAGCGCAAATTTGGCCTTGCAGAAAATCAGTGTTGTGGGTGCAAACCCTCAGCTTATACTGAGCATGAGGCCTTTTTTCCGCTGTATCGACATACTGTGTAGCGTTGGAATTTATGTTCATTTCATTCATATCTGCAGTTCCTCTTTTCTTCTGCTTTTGTTTTACTCCTGCTTTCTTTTCTGTATTTTCCTTTTCTGTCAAATTTAGTATGTCTATGTAGCGTTAAATAAATGTTTTTTTCTTCTTCTTCTACAAAATCTCGAGACCAGCTGAACCAATTTCGCTAATTCTTTTTTTAGAATATTCCTTGAAGTACGTGGATGGTTCTTACGGAGAGAAAAATAATAAAAAATAGAGAATCGACTGTTAGGCGGCACGAAGTTCGTTGGGTCAGCTAGTTGTACATAAAAATGATAGATAGATAGGTAGATGAAAAATATATTAACACTTCCACACACACATGTTTAAGAACAACACAAAATCAGCATAATGTACAGCATTTAAGAAGATAACAAACAAACACATATTATTATTGACGACCTCTGTGGCGTAGCGGTAGCGCGTCTGCCTACCATGCAAGAGGTCCCGGGTTCGAATCCCGGCTGGAAACAAAAAAAAAGTCCAGGTCATGGATGTTTACATTATGTGTGATGTCGTTGTTTCTGGTTCCCACGACACAGGGTATCCTAGTGTGGGGCCACAAACAATGAATGTGCCAGTATGTAAAATGTTATGTTATAATAATCAACAGAGCATTGTGGGTGTGGCAAATGAAAAAAGGTTCTGACTCAGCATGTGCTGCGGCGGGCGACCACCTCAGCGCTGTTATTCTGTCAGTACCCGGTGGTAAGACAGCATCGTGCAGAGCCCGGAGATGTGTAGGTTCAGGTAAAATGGTTGTGACAAAGACGTCTTGGTGATAAAAATGGAAACGTGATACTGTGATATATTATTTAAAGGCCTCCACAACACAGGTTAGATCTAGCTTGGTGACCAGTGTGAACTATTGAACTGCGTGTAACCGCTTTCTATTTATTAAACAACTTTTTTTACTTTTTTGTCATTCCGTGTGTGTGTCAAGACCCTTTATGCTTTGGCTTGTTATCAACCCAATCGCTTTTGGGTTTGAACCAATCGCTTAACTCAAGCGATTGGTTCAAACCATGAGTGACTATCCAGTGACTACGCTTGTGAAAATTTTGCTAGCGCTTCCGAGCTTCACAAGGCCCGCTAAGCCGTTGGTGCGGGCGGTCATGTAATGACAGTCGTTAAGCCATGTCTGAGGCCTTATGGGCGGCTTAACTTCCGACAGTAGTCTTACCATCCTCGGACTTGGCCTCCGTGATGAAGCGCTCGTGGCCTTGCCAAACCAAGTAATTGGAATCAATCACTTGAGTGAAGCAACAACAGGCGCGGTCTGGTGCTGGATGGGTAACCCTCCTGTGACTACGCTCTAGTGGCACTTTTCCGAGCACTTCCGTGCTTCGCAAGGCCCGTTAGGCCGTTGGTGCGGGCGGTCATGTAATGACAGTCGTTAAGGCATGTCTGAGGCCTTGATAACTTCTGACAGTAAGGCTCGCCACAGTCTTACAGTCCTCCGCCAACCCGGACTTGGCCTCCGTGGTGGAGTATGGCCTAACCTTGTAACGGTGTAAACCTCTTTACACCATTTTTATTTCTTTTTCTATCTATAATTTTCAAATACTTAAATTTTGTCACTCATTCTTCGATTTCCCTCATTTTCACGACTACTACTTTACGCTTTGACCAGATCTGACTTTTTACCTGCTTATCCGTTTTTATCCAGTTTTTTCTGTTTTATTAAAATATTATACTAAATCTGCAAATAAAACCACACCTGAAGTCGTTCCAGAGTTTATTTATTATTATAAAAGTTACCCAACGTTCCTGAATGCAGGAAGAGACTCGTGCCCCAGCAGTGAAGAGATACAAAGGGTTGGTATCGTGACATGAATTCATATTATCGTACCAGATAAGCTTTTCTACGCCAAAAGGGCAAAACAAGAAGGACCTCATTACAATGTATTGTAATCTTTCAAGTGTGTGTTACACTCGCATTGCATATGAATGCATAAATGCGATTTGATTTGATAATGTGTACGTGTTTTTGGTCGCAGGACTAAGGATTTCGCTACTTTTGTAAGAGAATTAACCAGTGTTTGACACATAAAGTTATTGATGACAATCATGGAAAGTTGTCGTATCTAAGGTAGCTATATGAGATGATTTGAGAAAAGATGATCCTCTTTATGTGTACTTTCCGCGACAGCGACTCGGCAAACATACTGTAGGACGCCCTCTGTCGCGAAACCTATAAATATGTACATAGCAACACCGGAAAAGGAAAGGCAATGAAGTGGGTTTCGAAACGCCGCGATGACAGATCGGTGAGTATCGCGTGAAGTGTTAAACGTGCGCTGTATGTGTGTGAAATACAAAGGAAGAAGAGAAGGTTCGAAGGGGATGGACGCCAGGATTGAAGCTAAGTGGTCTAGACAATTCTCGGTGTTCTATCCGTGTATTAACACCAGACACGTCCGACCGGAACGTCCGACCGGAACGTGTCTGTTGTCAGTTTCTGACAACAGACACGTTCACATCCTCCAGGCTGTAGCTGAAAATCAGCGATCTGTTTGTTCTACCGAGCAGATAATGACGCTGAGATACGGCCATTTTGTACGGCTGCATCATACAATGGTTTTCATGGCTAATATTTTTGTTGTCTTAAGTCATGCATGCAGAACTTTAACGTATTATTTTAAGCTTTTGTTTTGTTTGTTTGAAAAAGTGTGTGTGTGTCAAAAAGTGCAAATAAATAATTATCTTATCTTAATTATCGTATTATGATTGATAAGTAATGAGCTTGGCCTTAAACGAGGAATGTCGAGAGATTTATGAGAGACGATATGAGCGATACCCCGCCCAGCCGATGATGTAGGCAGAGGGTCAAGGGGTCGCAAAGAGCCCTGCTGGTTCTAGCCAATGAGTGAGGTAGATCAGCAGGTCCAGAGACTATTTATGAAAGACAATGTGTTTGTGTATGTGAGTTATAATTATCATAGAAGCTGCTCGGATAATGTGCTGTGAATATGAGAATAGCATATCCTCCCGAGCATCCACTGATGGCACCGAGTCAGTCGGTGTCATAAGACTGTACTTCACAGGAGGTTCTTACTTCCCAGCTCTTCGGCTCACAGGTGATGCAAAGGGAACCGTCAGCTAGCAGGCTAACTTCATCGTATGAAAATTTATTTTTCTTTTACTAGTAACTTCTCCTTTCGTGATGCTCCATGGTTTTACCCCTCTAAATATCTCTGCGTTGTTAATATCTATGTTAGAAACGATTTGGGGCATCGCGACACCCTCAGGTGGGATGGCGATCTGCGAAAAACTGCAGGCGGATGCTGGATGCGGACTGAAGCTGAAGACAGGGCGCTATGGCGCTCATTAGGGGAGGGCTATGTCCAGCAATAGACTAATATAGCCTGAAGAAGAAGAGAAAAGATGGTCAGAGTGGTGTTTTACACGCTGCCTTTTTCTCCACTACACTACGGCCCGAAGGCAGCGGCTTACGGTTTACATTGATATTTAGCAAACATCTAAATTCATTAAGTTGAAATACGTACATTTTTACTTTGAATTGATTTCGTTTGGTGTATTTGCTGACGCTTGATGCGGCCCATTTATTTAATCTGCTGACCGAGATAATTTTTTCGTTGACCAAATACTTTTTGCTGATTTTAGTTGCTAATCAAATACAATTTATATATAGATAGATAAACCGAACCGCTCGTGGCCTAGTCGAACCGGGTGATTGAAATCAATCATCTTGAAAACCTATTTAGAGGCTGAAAATTCCACCCATGCCGGGCATGCACGCCGGGACTCGAACTCGAAACCGCGACCTTTGGCACGGTTAGTTTTTAAAATTGTCCTTAGCACGGGTTGGTGCTTTAAAAACAATATAATCAATCACTTGAGGTATTCCTTTTATTATTTACTACTTTGGACGAAACTTATGTATGTGTATCAAATTCATATTTATGTATCGTTTATGTATGTGTATCAACTATAAAGTAATAAGTTTCTAATATTGTTTAGTTGCGCCGACTACCCGTATTTCAGTTTCCGTTTCTTATTTACCGTCAATGGTTGTCTGGAGGAAATTACTTTTAGTAATAAGGCCGCCACTTGTACTGTACTGTTATTTTATAAGTCTCTTATGTAATCCTTGGTGTACATGCAGTAAAGAATATTCTATCTATCTATCTATCTATCTATCTATCTATCTATCTATCTATCTATCTATCTATCTATCTATCTATCTATCTATCTATCTATCTATCTATCTATCTATCTATCTATCTATCTATCTATCTATCTATCTATCTATCTATCTATCTATCTATCTATCTATCTATCTATCTATCTATCTATCTATCTATCTGTAGTCTTATCCCTAAAAGCGATCTCTTATTTATTTATTTATATCTCTCTTCCAGTCCTATGTCCATTCCAGTCTACCTTACTATGGAGAGGATGACGACGGATGGCCAAGGAGGTCATTCAATTAGGTACAAAAGTTAATGCTCCATGTTATGGCAGCTAATGTGCTAGAAAATTAGTGTAATGATCCACTAACTAAGTAGCTGGTTCTTCGGGCACATTAGCAAATAGTTTGTTTTGTTTCTGTTCAATATTATAAAGCCAAGTCAGAGGCCTCGGCTTGAAAACTTCTGACAGTAAGACCAGCCATTAGTCATGCAAGCCTCCACCAATCCGGACTTAGCCCCCGTGGTGGAGTATGGCCTATACCTTCCTCAGGAAAGAGAGCCGTGCCCCACTGTGGGGACATATTGGGTTGATGATGATTATTAAACTACCTCAAATCCTTCTATTAATTATAACTAGCTATTGCTCGCGACTCCGTCCGCGTGGACGTTAGTAGGTACAAAATTTTGCCACCCCGTTCACTGCCTTACGGGTTAAATTTAGAAAAACGGCGAAACACGTGTTCAATCAATTGTGTCAAAGAGTATCTATTTCAATTTTCCCGAAAATTAGACAACATTCTTTATAAATACCGTACAAAATTTTGTCAACCCGCTCCCTTAGGGGTTGAATTTCAAGAAACCCGGTCTTATTCCTTGCCTACATTATATATAGACCCTTTGTGCAAAATTTCGGCTTCCTAGGTTCAACGGCTTGGACTGGGCGTTAATGTGTGACACAGTCAGTCAGAACTTTGAATTTTATTTATATAGAACATGTGAAATGTTTTATAAACCTATTTAGAGGCAAAAAATTCCGGAGTATTGTAAAGAGGTTCGAAATTTCACTGATCGGCATCAGTGAAATTTCTAACCTCTTTACAATACTCTCTGTATTACGTACAGGCAGCGACATCTGGCTGAAGTAATTTGCATCACTTGCAGCCCCTTCAAATCCTAGTTCTGTCACGCTCTTCTCTGGAAAATTCGACGAGACAGCTTTACAGTTAATGCAACCAGAGTGTTATCAAAAACACGCATCAAATCGATATCGTTTCGTATGCGATATGACGCTTTGCCGGAATCCTGGCGAGCAGAAATACGTCCCTCCCTTGTCCAAATATATCGCCATCCTTTTTGCTTGGCCATTTCTCGTGCTTTGCTAAAAAGCTGCCTGTTTAAGCGCGTCAAGCGCTCATTCACGTAAAATCGTCGCGGGGGGCCGGACAAGTCGCACTCTGACGTATGACGAAGGCGGAACATGTAACGCCATCTGCCAGTGACATAAAACAACCGCAGGAAATGCAGCTTTTAACCATAGCAAATTTTGTACGCGGTCGATTTTATTGTTGAAAAGGCACTAGGTGGCGCCGGTATAATTTGTGTAAAGCTTAATTTTTATGAGAGTAATACTTTCAAGTTCAGTATGTGACGGTGCAAACCTCTTCACACCATTTTTATTTCTTTTTCCATCTATCATTTTCAAATATTTAAATTATGTACGTCACACATTCTTCGATTTCACTCATTTTTCAGCACTACTACTTTAACCTTGACCAGATTACCTGCTTATCCGTTTTTATCCAGTTTTTTCTGTTTTATTAAAATATTATACTAAATCTACAAATAAAACCACATCTGAAGTCGTTCCAGAGTTTATTTATTATTATAAAATTATATACAACGTTACAAGTATATGAGTAATTCATAATCCAATGGCTATATTAGTCTTTTGCACAGGCAATGGAGCGAAAATGCTAGTTGCTGTTATTAATTTACTAGAGTAGGTAATCTTCAAAAGACACAGTAGGTATTCACAAACAACGCAATAGGTTCCAGATTTATGTGAGCTATAGAACTAGATATACGCAGCGCGCTCACTCACACCAACACTTGACAAAGGTTATCAGAGCGAACCCAATATAGTTTGATGGATCACTGTTCGTTAAAGACTTTGTATCAATATAAAATATAAAAATATTCCGACGTGCAATGTTATCGTTTGACGCTGGTGACGTCACTCTAACGTTCGTGATGTCACTCTTTCATTTCCTATCAATAAAAAAATTCTACTGAAGACTTGGCTGTATGGGCATAGTTCCCTTTGCCTACCCAGAATGGGTGCAGAAAAAAAATTGTCTACTTATATTATTTTACGGTTGGCGCCATTTTCCATTGGTTGAGTTGAGCTTATTGTGTTTTTATTATTTTATTAAATTGCTTAATTTTTTTGCAACTGTATTAAAAATAGTTGTTCAGTACACGTGCGGAACCGTCATTGCTACTTGTTGCGACTGATTGTAGACATTTGCCGGAATTCTTTGCAATGACAGGCTTTCCGCACTCGTAATGAAATTTAGTATTAAAAATCTTTCGTCACGTTTATTACGCTCGCGGAGGCCTCTTCGGTAGTGTGATAAAATCCTGACCTTGACCCTTAGCAGAACAATAACGTACCTCTGCACTCTTAGCCAGTCTAGACCATCTGTACAATGTTGTTCTCTGCCAATTACCTATTTGAGTGCTTCTTGTGGGAGCAAATTGACAATGTCTCATTGTGTACGTAGTCTCGACTCAAAGAGTCAGCAGCGCGCTATACTGTCTCTCTGCACGCTGGGAAAATGTGTGAGTTTATTTTGATAACGAATCGATAATTTAATCCTTACGGTCTGCTTTATTTTCGAGTAATTTTATCGAATATTACATGTTAAAAAAGTGGTAACACTTGCGTGTTAATATTTCTAATTTATGTAGTGTTTATGTAGGCAAGTGTTATTTATGTAGTTGGCATAATATAAGATATCATTTTGGATAATATGGCATTTGTCCAGATGCAAATGTTATTTGTGTTTTTGTGTTAATTTCGCGCAAATGTTTTAATGTGTGTTTTGTGATTTAATGTTAATTTCACCCAAATGTTTTAATGCGTGTTTTGTGATTTAATGTTAATTTCACCCAAATGTTTTAATGCGTGTTTTGTGATTCAATGTTAATTTCACTCAAATGTTTTGATGTGTGTTTTGTGTTGAGTTTTAGTGTTAATTTCACCCAAATGTTGAAATGTGTTATTGTGTTGAGTTTTAGTGTTAATTTCGCCCAAATGTTTTAATGTGTGTTTTGTGTATGAGTTTTTTTTTTGTGAATTAGTGTTAATTTCACCCAAATGTATATGTGAGTGTTTTGTGTATGAGTTTTTTGTGTTAATTTCACCCAAATGTTTTAATTCTTGTTTTGTGGACTAATAAATAATAAAGCATTATCTTATCTTATCTTGTAATGTTTTTGCCTGGTTACCATAACACAGGGTATCCTTGGGTAAACGTATGAGTTTATATTTACAAGAAAACAATAATTTATTCTTCTCAGTCTGGGTGTATTTTCATGTGTGTAATGTCCTTGCCTGGTTACCATAAACCCTGTGTTATGGTAACCAGTTTCCTAGTTTGGGACCAGGACCAGGAACCGTTTTGTGTGGAAGTTATTATTTACTAGCTGTGCCCCGCGGTTTATCTATTTTCCCATGGGAATAAGATATTTTCCCGCAGTAACACGTAGTCTATGTGGTAATCCAGGGTGTCAGCTAACTCCATACCAAATTTGATTAAAATCGCTCCAACCGTTTAGACGTGAAGAAGTAACAAACATACACACTCACAAACTTTCGTATTTATAAATTAATATTGTCGCGGTCCTATCCCGAACCATTTAGAATAGAGCCTTCTGTAAGCCTATCGAATAGTCACCGCATGGTGCGTTTTAGTAAACAATAAACGCTGCAAGCAATAATGACTCGTATGTCCACTAGCATTATTACGCTTTATTGCACAAACATTAAGAAACAGAAAAATAACTTAAAGTGTTGATGTGCAAAGGTTCAAAACTCTTTGACAAGGACTTTGTTCTAGAGACGTAGCGACGTACGGGAATGTTCGAGAACCCTTGCCGGCTATAAGTAGCGGCCGCCGCGCGATGTTGTGCGCCCTCCTCGGCCTCGAGGGGGGCGCTCCCGATGTGGGTTTAGGGGTCCTTAGGACCAAAACCAGTCCCAAGGTGGTGTTTAGTGGGTAGGCGCACTTCTTGTGAGTCCCACATTGGCAGCACGGCCGGGTCCGTGCTGTTATGCATGAGCATTCACCTACTCCCTCCCCCGTGTCCTCCGGAGGCTGCCCTTTACAGGGCTTAAAAAAAAACAAAAAAAAAACGCGATGTCAGTTCCGTTTGGAATAGCGAAGAGTGAACTTCGAGCGAACACACCTGCGATATGAGCGATAACCTACGACCTCAGCGATACTATTGGACTTCGAATAAAAAAAAAAGACCAGTCCCTGCGTGAATAAATCCTAAGATGTTGTCATTGGCGTTTTACATCCAAATCCAAATCCAGAACCCTGGCCCGTAACAATATTATTAGTGTGATGTGATTAAAGTACAAAAATACGACACTTTTGACTAACAATTAGGTATAATGATATAATATCATCGTCATCGTCAGGCTATACTAGTCCACTGCTGGACGTAGCCCTCCCCTAATGAGCGCCATAGCGCCCTGTCTTCAGCTAGCCGCATCCAGCATCTGCCGGCAGTTTTTCGCAGATTGTCATCCCACCTAGTCCTTCACTACGTTTACGTCATACACCAGGCATTAAGGCATTAAAGCTTCTTCTTCTTCAGGCTATTAGTCCACTGCTGGATATAGCCCTCCCCTAATGAGCGCCATAGCGCAAGGTTGTGGCATCATTAGGAGGTAAATCCCCACGCTGGGCATGCGGGTTGGGGATCGCAGTTTGGTGGAATTGTACTGCAGGGGGCGCTGCTGCCCACCCCCCGGTCTGTGTCCCGCACACGCACGGTTTCCTGATCAGGAACTCAGATTCGGAAACCCGAATGCACGTCCTTCATATAAATATTCAACAAGGCGCACACGCTCTGACAATTTCCGGACGGAAAAATAACCGAATGTCATTCAGAATGGGCGAAATATTGTGCACTACAAGGAATTTTACTGTCCGGCAGACCGATTTTTTACGGTCCGAAGTGGCATGAAAAAAACGGATGATTGGCTTGTGCACTTGTCCGTCTTTACTCGGATGATACTCCCCTCAGTTTAGGGCAGTCTGGCTAACCTACAAAAGAAAAAAGCAATGTACCTACGCAACGCTCGTAAATTTTAATGGCGGTACAACCTGACTAAAACTTTCTTCTGTAAAACTCGTTCTGAGTGCACAAGCATAAACACGTTTTTCATTGCTGTCATTTCGGACCGGAAAAAACCGTTCCGGAATGGGGAAAAGTAAAATGTCGGACGGTAAAATTACGTACAGTGCACAAACTAGTATATACATTATATGGCGTGCCATATCGGACCGTAAAAAATCGGACTGCCGGACAGTAAAGTTCCCTGTAGTGCACAATCGCCAAAGCCGCGCGTTCGGGTTGGCAGAACGGAAAAAAAGTCATCCCGAACGCGTGTCTATACATTTTGTATTACCTACCGCACACGAACGGAAATTTTCGTTCAGAACCAGTGCTCCAAACTCTACTGATTTATCAGGAGATCTCCTAATTTTAGGCACTGTCTCCTGATCTACCGTTTTATTTGGAGAATTGAGTAAAATCTCCTGATTTTTGACAAGTAGCCACTACATTTCTGCATATTCCACCTTTGTTAACTAACTAGCTTACACTAACACAATCTCAATGGCTAGTTCTACGAAAAAAAGAAGTAGAGTCTGACAAGCGAGTCGTGGGACGCGATTTATTTCGAATGTTTCATATGGCCACACTGTTGATTGTCAAACTAAATGTAATTATAACCTCTTATTGTTGTTGATGTGGTGTGATTATTGTAAGTTTTTGGTGCGAAAAAATGTCGAAACCCATTAAAAGCAGTGCCCGGAGCTTGCTGTACACAATGATAAGCAAGTATGAACAGAGAAAGGATGATATAAAACAGCGCTTCGAGGAAAAACAACGAATTTTTGACGAAATTATTTCAGCTGCAAGTAAGTACAGCCCAAACATTTTGATACTCGCCCTAGATTTAAACGACACAAAAAACTTTTGTTTGTTTTCAACACAATTTTACCTTTGTTATAGTATGCACATACGAGTAATTATGTTTCAAAACAAACATTAATTATTTCTTGTGTTAAGGTCTGTCGGATGACGAAGATTTTAAACGACACATCGAAGACTTAGTCAAAGTACTCAAAGATGCTGAGAAAAAAGATGTAATTACCTCTGAATCCAGTTATTTGGCCCATTTATCTAAACTGACAGGTTGTATTTCATTATATTTCTACTACGAGTATTGTAAGTGTCAATAATTTGCCATCTAACCCAATTATTGTTATTATTGCAGAAGTTAGTGTCAACAAAATGAAGGATAAAAAAGGAAGGTTCCTTAAACCAAGGTGTGTGGAACACGCCAGGAAAAAAACGCCCTCGCCAGCCCACTGTTTCAAACTTAGATGATTTTGACATATCGGCAATTCGTAATAAAATAAATGAATTTTACTGCGTTAAGAAACAAGTTCCAACAATCAAAACTTTGTTAGCAGAACTGCGAGAATCCATTAGATTCACTGGATCTCGAGAAACATTGAGGCAAATATTGTTAAAAAATGGTTTTGAGTTTAAAACCAATAGAAATGAAAGGTTCAATTCTAATTGAAAAGTTTGAAATATCTGCTATGAGACACAGTTATCTTAGAGCTATTCATAAGAAGCGGCACGAAGGAAAGACAATATTTCACCTGGACGAAACATATGTTCACCAAAATTACAAGCCAAAAAAGTCATGGCAAGGACCGAGTACGAGTGGAGTAATTGAAAAAAATTCTAAAGGTTTCAGTAAAATGAATTTGGCCTTTTTTGGAATGTCTTAAGTATGTTTATTTTAATTATTATGTTTCTTGTTTTTAGAGGTAAACGATACATCATAGTCCATGCTGGCTCTGAGAAGGGTTTTGTACCCAATGCATTATTGGTTTTCAGCACAAAATCTAAAATGGCTGATTATCATGATGATATGAACCGCAATAACTTCATGAAAGGGATGGAAGAAAAATTGATACCCAATTTAACTGAACCTACTGTTATTGTAATAGATAATGCGAGTTATCATACAAAAAAATACAAAAAATACAAAATGTTTATTTTAACCACAAAAACACAGCAATATCTTTATGTTACATTGAGTATACAAGCAGAACATTAAAAAGGTGTTACGGTTTTCATGGCAGAGTTAACATAATAGTTCATGTAACTCAAATTAACAAGCCGCCCACGATGAGCAGTTTAAAGGCTGATATTCAGAAGTAGCTCATCGAAAATGGCATTCCCTTTGACGAAATTTTTACAAAAGCTAAGCTTTAAAAACCTAAAAATTTCACCCATGCCTGGGTGAAATTTTTAGCCTCTAAATAGGTTTTTAAATTTGTTCCTTAGCACGGGTTAGTGTATAAAAAAAAGCTGAGCTTTTGTGTCTTGTCAAAGAAAACAAACCCACTCCTCTGTACGAAGCTGAAGAACTGCTAAAACAGCATGGACATGAGGTCATCAAATTGCCACCATATCATTGTGATCTCAATGCTATTGAATTGATTTGGAGCTTGGCAAAAAGGAAAGTGGCAAGTATGAATTTAGACGTACCAGCTGCCGAAATGGAAAATTTAATAAGGAAATGTTTTGCCAGTGAGACTGCTAATGACTGGAAAACATGCACTGATGATGTGATTAATGTTGAAAATACATACAAAGTAAAAGATAGAATAACAGAAGAGGAACTTGAACCATTCCTCATCAATGTACGTGACGATGAAAGTGACAGCGATGAATCATTTGAAGGCATCGAATTTCTAGAATCAGATTTATATTATGGCTCAGACTGAATAAAATGTTTTGAAGTTTATGTTGCCTTTATTATCCCGCTTTTCGGTGGAGTGGAAATGTTGGTGTTGATTTTGATGTAGTTAATGTTTCCGATTTGCTTATATTTATTTTGAGAAGTTCTTCGGAGACTCCAAACTTATTAGACCAATAATCAAGTTAACACCTAAAAGATTTTTAAATTTGCCGCCAGAGGCTTGTGCCACGACTCGCTTGTCAGACTCTATTCGCAACATGTTTTTGGTGTACTTGTTGGAAGTGTGCATAGCCATTGGAGATTTTCTTTCGATAGGTACTCTGGCCAAAATAGAACCATTTTTTTTAGTTAATGGCAACTCAAATTACTAACTTCAATCTACCTTTGCATCCAGGCCAAAATCTTTTAAAAAAAAAAATCAATCTACCAAACTGTCAACTGCCAAAAGTCTTGAGTGTCAAAAAGGTTTTTTTTTGTTATTTTATGGTGTGGTAACACAATCTTTAAGTCATATCTTTATTGAATAAAAAAGCATTGTGTTTTTTGTATTGTATTTTTCTGCTTCACTAAGGGCCGATTCGACCAAACTATTTATGCTTGGTGTAAGTGCTAATCTTGGAATAAATCTAGAATTTAACAAAGAATTTCTCGATTTATTCCAAGATTAGCACTTATACCAAGCATAAATAGTTTGGTCGAATCGGCCCTAACTTAATTTGCTTAATTTAAACTCATAATTGATCAAAAAGGTATTTTTTTGTTTTCTCCCGATTTTTTTTAGCGTCTCCTGATTTTTTCTTCAAAATCTCCTTTTTTTCTTGCTGGTGGGGTTTGCAGCACTGTTCAGAACCGCGCGAGCGCCCGTGCTGTGTGGACGGGTTTTGTATGAAACTCCCTTAAAAATGAGCGAACCAGAAAATCTAATATTAGCGGTTGAAAAATATTCATGCTTAATGTGAGATTGAAAATCCGAATTATCACAACAGGGATGTGAAAGATTTGGCATGGGAACACATTAATTGCAAGGAGGTTTATATGGATTGGTATAGTTAGTTGTAAAAACCTATTTAGAGGCTAAAAATTTCACCCATGCCGGGATTCGAACCCGCAACCTCTGGCTATCCGTACCAGCGCTCTACCAATTGAGCCAATGGGCGACTCACGGCATCAGTGAAATTTCGAACCTCTTTACAATATTCTCTGTATTACGTACATATACGTATAGTTAGTTGTGCTCTTTTGAGATGGAATTGACTCTCTTTAATTCTTTGAGTGTTCAATGGGTGTACCCAATAACGACGATCCCGTTTTTTTTACATAGCACTAGTAAGCGGGCGTAAACCCGTGCGTAAGCCTAATTAAGGCACGCCCTGGTACATTACTAATATAAGTAGTAAAAATTTAATTGCAATAAGGCCGCCAATTGTACTTTGCATCTTTACATGTTTCATAATATGTACTTCTCTGGTGTTCTATAAAGAATATTCTTATCTTATCTTAAATAATAATACTCAGTAAAAAATCTTTTTTGAACTAAAACTTTCGTAAGCACAACACATTGTAGACTTTTAGTCCGGATCTACTTATGATTACAGCGGTGGTAGCTCAGTGGGTAGAACCATAGACTGGCAAGCGAGAGCCCCAGGTTCGATCCCGAGTGCGGGCATGTACCAATGACTTTGTTTAATTTCAAAGTTACGTACATTTGCGAATTTGCAGTCGCAATACCACACGCTAACGGTGAAGGAAAACATCGTGAGGAAACCCGCGGCTTGGTTGGCTCCGCACGTATTGACTAGTCTTTCCTGTGGGCTAGGCCGACTAAGCTGTCAGGATGGTATAGGTGCTGGGCAAGCCTATACCATCTATAAAACCATGACCCAGGCACTACAGCGTCGGAGTGGTCCCTTCACCCATCTAGTGTGAGTGAAGATACCACTGGACGCTGTATAAATCATCTCATTAAGTAGATGCAAAAAGGCCAATATTATTATTATTACTTATGATTAAGCCCTGCGAATCGGAGCGAAACCTGGTCGGACTTTTCCGATGTAACAACACCCGTAAGTAGATCCGGACTAAAAGTCTGTAAAAAGTCTTGTTCGATCTAAGAAACTCCGAAAATTGCAACTGGCTCCCTGCCTATTACTGTAGGTACATGAGATACATACTTGCAGTACTGCCCTTGGGAGGTCAGACAGACACAATTACCTCAGATATGGCTGATTGACGCAGGAAAGTGGGTTCACGACTTTTGTTACCCACTAACGCAGAGCTACATGACGAAAGATTTTTTAACCTCCCTCATAATGTGGGGACATACATACTTACGTAACCTCACGCCTCTATCCGAGAGGGGTAGGCAGAGATACCAGGGAATACCACTTGCCACGGGACATACATAAAACATCCCAAATATTACAGGAACGCTGCAATATTTTGGGATATTTGGCTGAATATTTAGATTTGGGCTACTTTGATTGATTTTTAACGCCAATAAAGGAAGCAGATTCTACAACCGGAAGTACGTCATCAACTGAGATCCGACGAGCTGTCAGTTTCTAGTGATACATTCATACATAACCTCACGCCTGCATCCCAGAAGGGTAGGCAGAGACCAAGGGACTGCCACTTGCCACGATCCTGACAGATCACCTTGGCTTCATCGACGACTTATGTCGTCGTCGTCAGGCTATACTAGTCCACTGCTGGACATAGCTCTCCCCTAAAGAGCGCCACGTTGTGCTATCATAGGGGGTAATGCCCATAAATAATCCCCACGCTGGGCATGCGGGTTGGGAATTGCAGTTCGGTGGAATTGTACTGCAGGGGGCGCTGCTGCCCACCCCCGGGTGTATGTTCCTCGTATTTTTTTATAAAATCAGTGTTTCAAATCCTTTTAATATGCACTTTCCCCTAATATCGTTAAATCATTGATTATTTGATACCGTCGTCACGCCTATTACTGGTTTATGTCTATGAAAGTCTTGCATTATTTTATTATACTAGCTGACCCAGCGAACTTCGTACCGCCTAACAGTCGATTCTTTATTATATTTTCTCTCCGTAAGGACCATCCTCATACTTCAAGGAATATTCTAAAAAAAGAATTAGCGAAATCGGTCCAGCTGCTCTCGAGATTTGCGCTTACCAACACATTCAGCGATTCATTTTTATATTATAGACTAGCTGACCCAGCGAACTTCGTACCGCATAACAGTCGATTCTTTAATTTTTTAAATATTTTCTCTCCGCAAAAACCATCCTCGTACTTCAAAGATTATTTTATAAAAAGAATTAGCGAAATCGGTTCAGTTGTTTTCGAGATTCGCGCTTACCAACACATTCAGCGATTCATTTTTTTATTATAGATGATGCATGTTGGTTTTGATTATTTTTCTAAGCTTTGGTTCTTAAAACATAACCTCAGGGGTAGACAGATACCAGAGGATGGCACTTGCCATGATTCAGACAGCGTTTCATGCAAATTTAGGGCCTATTAGGATCTTATTGTGGCTGTGTGGTGTCGGCCTGGAGAATAGCACCAACCCAAATTCTTCCCGCGGGTATCGTAAAAGGCGACTAAGGGACACAAACCGGAGGGTGGGCAGCAGCGCCCCCTGCAGTACAATTCCACTAAACTGCAATCACCAACCCGCATGCCCAGCGTGGGGATTATGGGCATTACCCCCTAATGATGGCCTAACCTTGCGCTCATTAGGGGAGGGCTATGTCCAGCAGTGGACGTCTGAAGAAGAAGAAGGATCTTATTGTAGATACTAAACGTATACAATTCCCAATCCCGGGATTCGTTCCCTGAACTTAGTGATTTAGACCAACATTTAGTTTATGTTCATTTAAATGTATGGCTACGGCTACCTACAGTCTTAAAGCTATTTATATTTTTCCTGATTTGCGTAATATTTTCATATCTATGAATATCTATAGTGACTGGCAAATCAGGATGTAGTTTATTCAAAAAAACTCTCTAACGGCCTTACTAATAAATAAGTTATACACTCTGAATAACTATTTGACGTATATCAATTAAAACTGGTTTAATCGCATTTAGCGTACAAATAACCATTTTGTCAGACCTCGCATAACGGCTGTATACACAGCTCATAACCTTTATTAGTAAGGCCGTTAATCTTCTGCAAGATGAAGATGGTCTCAATATGCTGCCCATCCCACAGTATTATGCCACAATACATAACACGGGCAAGAATATTAGTTTCTTTTCAGAAATCTCTTCGATATCAACCCTTAGTATCTCCCCACTGCTCGAGCACGGGTCTCTTCCTGCATCGCAAGAAGGTTAGGCAATATTCCACCACGGGGGCCGAGTCCGGGTTGGTGGAGGATTGTAAGACAGTGGCTCACTGTCAGAAATTATAAAGCCGCCCATAAGACCTTTGACGTGGCTTAACGACTGCCATTTCTTGACAGCTAGCACCAACGGCCTAACGTGCCTTGCGCAGCTCGGAAGCGCTCGAAAAAATGCCTCTAGTGATAGCCACGGGACGATCACCTATTCAGTACCTGCCCGCGCTTCTAGCTTAACCCGAGTGATTGATTCCAATTTTTTCTTGTTCCAGTGTCGTTTCTTCTTCTCACGATTCTCCTGAGCTCCGCATCAGCCTCCCCAATTGGCCAAAGCGAGCGATCAGACACTGAGCTAACGACACAGACCGACCAAATCGAAGCAAACCTCCAGAAAGACCTCGTAGCGCTGTCCTACATTCAAAACTTCAAGAATGTGATGACCGAATACGTCAGGAGTCAATATAACAATTTGACGATCAATGAGATAGAAAAAGTTAGGGAAACAATCGAGAAGTTTCTCTTTAACTTCGCCAAAGACTTGCGCGATGTTATAGAGGAACAGCATAACTCTACTCTGAACCAGATTGAGAAGGACGAAGAAACTGGTAGAGGTAACGAAGAGAGTCGGAAGGTGATAGAAGACGGTCTATCTGACCCTCAGTTCGATGAGATAAAGGCGAGGATAAGGGTGGAGTTTCCGCAAATAACAGAGAGATCCGCTGAAGAAATTGTGTACAGGCTCCGTGTTAACCTGCTGGTTACCCGACAAATCTTGGACAACATCATAAGGGAATCTCAGAAGGCGCAGACTTTGAATTCTTAAGTTTTTCACGTGTATTCGGTTCGGCAGTGTGGGGTCTCGGCATGCAACGGAAATATGTCGCCTCGGTGAGGGCCGTAACTCTGTAACTGCGTGTCGTGTGCAAGAACGGGTAGTGTATTGACTAGTCTTTCCTGTGGGCTAGGCTGTCAGTAGACTTGGGCAAAGTGTGTCCTTAGAGGGAGTTGTTATATCTCATATCTTTGCTCACCGAGACATACTAGATCTCTATCATATCTCGCTCACTCGCCCTATTCCATACTTTATCCAGATCACACGTTTCTTTTGGTGAACTTTCTCTCATAGCTCGTTGGTTACGACGAGAAATGCGGTCGAATTTAACCGATGTCAGACCATGTTGATCTCGCTCTCGCGCATTGTGTGTGAGCTGGATAAAGTAGCAGGAGATGACTACCGTACTGAGTTGAGAGTATGTCCGAGGGAGCCAGATATAGTTGGCATAACTGGGATATGAATGGGACACACTTGACAGGGAGGGAGTTGTGTGTCCAATCATATCTGGCTCTTGAGTTACCCAAGGCTAATTGTCAGCTAGCTCTAAGCTGTCAGGATAGTATCCACCAAAAAAATCTGTAAAACTAGCCAAGTCTCGATGGAGCTGCTCGTTTATCTCTAAAAAGTAATGAAATCCAGACAAAGTCGTGCCAAGTCTAAGGTTCCTTACTGCGATTTCTTTATTATTATACTTACCCCCTTATTCATAATGGTCCGCTAACTTAAAACAGCTGCTAAAGAGTGTTCTTTTTCATTCTGACTTAGGTCAATAGAATAAGACAGAGCGAGAATCAGCAATGCTTTAAGTTAGCAGACTATTATTAATAAGGGGGCTAATGTTGTGTGCCCACACTCTCTGTCTGAGAGAAGGCCTGTGCGCTGAAGTGGGATGTTTATAGGGCCTATAATACAGCCTATATAAAAAATCTCTATCTAAAAAGGGGAAGATAAAATGTATCCGGAACCAGCCTGCGCGCATGCAACGACTTATGAACGTTGATGAAGCGAAGGTGATCTGTCAGGCTCGTGGCAAGTGGCAGTCCCCGGTCTCTGCCTACCCCTCTGGGATACAGGCGTGAGGTTGTGTATGTATGTATAAAAAAGTCTCTATTCGCTCGAGATGGTTCCGTGTTTTTAGCGTTGAGTTTTGAGATATCCTCATTCTTTTTCCTGTGAGAGTAATTTTCATGTATACAATTATTCTAATGCAATTTGTAAATTACTAATCAATACAAATGATGTTATATGTTTTATTCAACAGTGTTGGTATTTTTATGAATGTAGGTAATAAACCGTTGCGTAACAATCCATTGCATTTTATTGATTATGTAAATGTGAGTAACAACTGAAAGAATTATGTATTATGCTACTAAGTAAGTATACTTAGATTTTTGTTCCGTAGAATTCTGACAGCTAAAATTTTCTGACTTTTGTAGGTAAAACTAGCTAATATCTATTTCTTATTGCCCTCAAACTGGTCAAATATTCCTGTCGTTTTCCCTTTTCCGGTGGAGAGCTTTTTTAATCTTCTATAATACAAAAATGAATCGCTAAATGTGTTGGTAAGCGCAAATCTCGAGAGCAGCTGAACCGATTTCGCTATTTTTTTTTTTTAGAATATTCCTTGAAGTACGAGGACGGTTAAAAAATAAATTAAAGGATCGATGGTAGGCGGTACGAAGTAGGGTCAGCTAGTAAATAATAACTTCCACACGAGTTCACGCAACACAATCACTTAAGTTTTGTAACTATATTATTTTGTATTGACATTTTTACCTTAATAACTCAGATTTATAAGTAATACGTTATCAACCCTTGTATGTCCCCACTGTTGGGGCACGGGTCTCTTCCTGCATCGTAGGTAGGTTAGGCCTTACTCCACCACGGGGGCCAAGTCCGGGTTGGTGGAGGTTTGTAAGACAGTGGCGGGCCTGTCGGAAGTTATCAAGCCGCTCATAAGGCCTCTGACTTGGCTTAACGACTGCCATTATATGACAGCCGGCACCAACGGCTTAACGTGCCTTGCGAAGCACGGAAGCGCTCGGAAAAATGCCACTAGCGGTAGTCGCGGGACGCTGACCCATCCCGTACCTGGCCGCGCCTGTTGTTGCTTAACCACATGATTGATTCCAATCACTCGGTTCGACTAGGCCACGAGCACTTCAATGTATTATTTCGTAATGTTTTAAATTTTGTGATGTCATTTATAAGTACCTACCTAATAATAAATAAAAAACCACTGGTCATTCAAAACATGAACTAAAAATGTAATAAGTCATATCCAAAGCAGAAGAACTTTTTAACTGAGTGTGCCCAAAATTTGTATTGATAACACAAACGAAATGCTGCTTTTAAAACAAAAATTATCATTAACTTTTTTAAAAACCTATTTAGAGGCTAAAGATTCCACCTATGCCGGGATTTGAACCGTGAATTTCGAAACTCTTGACAATACCTACTCGCTGTTAAATTATTTTTAATGCACTAACCCGTGCTAAGGACAATTTTAAAAACCTATTTAGAGGCTAAAATTGCACCCGTGCCGGGATTCGAACCCGCGACCTCTGGCTATCCGTGCCAGTGCTCTCTCCAACTGAGCTAATGGGCGACTCACCGGCATCAGTGAAATTTCGAACCTCTTTAAAATACTCTCTGTATTACGTACAGGCAGTAATTTGCCTGTACGTAATACAGAGGTCGCGGGTTCGAATCCCAGCATGGGTGGAGTTTTTAGCCTCTAAATAGGTTTTTCAAATTGTCCTTAGCACGGGCTGTAAATATTATGCAAAACACAATCAGTAGCAACACTTAAGAATTAAGGTCAAAATTCTACGGAATAAGAAATCAGAGTTTTACCTATCTACAGTTTTAGCTTAGCATGTCACGCTTGATAACTTCTGACAGTAAGGCTCGCCAATGTCTTTACAATCCTCCACCAACCCGGACTTGGCCCCCGTGGTGGAGTATGGCCTACCTTCCTGCGATGCAGGAAGAGACCCGTGCCCCAGCAGTGGGGACATACAAAGGGTTGATATCGAAAGAACTGTAATTCCTGTAAATCTACAGATAGATACTGATTTCTTTTTCTGATTAAAATCGGAAAGAGCGATTTTATATAAAGACGCTAGATGGCGCTGAGACGTAATAAAAATGCAAATAGATGTTGAAAATATCTTTATTTCGTAATAATTTCATTTTCTATGCGAGACAGGACACAGTTCCATATCTCTAAGTACAGGCTATTAGCACAAATAATTACATTTTTAATTCCATATGAAATTAAAAAATTAATTTATACATCGACTTAAATTCTATTTGAGACTTAAACGTTACTTTAAAAATAATGTACCTACAAGGAATGAACAAATCACAGTACAAAAGCACCATAACGAAAATAAATAACAATAAATGAAAACATAAAAAAATATATATTTTTTTATAAATTACAAACAAATAATTTAAAAAAAAACTCTTATTTACAATTTCATCCCAATCAATTTCCTAAGCCCAGTTTACATAACTTAAAAGCGAGCGTTTCAGTATTAGTTGAGCTCAAACGGCTAATGCCAGTCACTTGCTTTGAAGAACTCGTGGCCTAGTGGATTCAATTCAATTCATTTATTTGCTATAATGTGGTACAGTACATACATAGATATAAGTACAGATCATAAAACACTATTTTAAGCACCGCACATTCTGTCAGTCTTGACATGCAACATTTTATAGAAAGAAAGAGAAAGAAAGAAAGACATTTATTATAGCAACAAGACACATCACAGAAACTAAAAACCAGAAAATTAACACATTAGCACAACAGAAATTAACCAAATATACAAATAAACGAAACAAAAAAACACACATAGGTTTCGCCTGTGGTGCGTCTAAATTGCCACAAAAGGCAGCTGACTCAGCGTTGTGCTGAGGGACTGAGCCCTCAGCTCTGATATATATATACAACTATAGACTACAATTATAGACTATACAAGAAGTAAAATCAATTAGCCTAGTTAGTAAAACTTTTCTCGTCAAAACATTTATCTAAAAGCCATTCTGTTAATTTGTTTTTAAACTGATTTATATGCAAGCTCTCCCTTATTTCTATTGGCAATTTATTATAAATCCTTATCGCCATACAGTAAGCATTATTTTTATATAAACACAATCTTATTGTTGGTAGAAAGTTTATCGTTTGGAAAAATCGAATGATTGGAATTTAATCACTATGGTTAAGCAACAATAGGCGCGGTCAGGTACTGGATGGGTGACCATCCCGTGACTGCCGCTAGTGGCATTTTTTCCGAGAGCTTCTGTGCTTCGCAAGACACGTTAAGTCGTTGGCGCCGGCTGTCATGCAATGTCAGTCGTTAAGCCATGTCAAGAGGGCTTGTGGGCGGCTTGATATCTTCCGACAGTAAGGCCCGCCACTGTCTTGCGTCACTTGCACTTTAACACTCGCATTTTAGTAATGTAAACCGAGCCTTAGGCGTTCCCAAAGTTTGAATACAAAAAACGTCGCCGAGTTGCTTCGAAAGAAAAACAAACAATACGTAAGGAGTTGCTCTACAAAATCAATAATACAAACAATACAAGATAACGTGTACAGTCTGTTATCTTTTAGAATATACCTCGGCTACCATCGGATAGAATCGGATATATTCGTGTAAGAAAAATATCGGATCTAATGACACATAACTTTACATATCTTTTCAAAATAGTGAAGAAAAGTTTTATACAGAGCAGGAACTAGTATTACACTCGTGTGCTTTCGCCGAAAACCGAAGCCTACTCTAGAGCCCGAGGTATATTCTACAAGCTAACAGTCTGTAGGTGCGTAGCTAACCTCCAGTTTGTCGTGAGTAGCCACTTAAAAGTATAATGTATTGTTAACAGCCCTCACTTCGGCCAGTTACCCAAAGGTCGATTAACAGTTTATTAGACAGTACGAGAAACTGGGGATGAACTACATAAGGAACTAAGTATAAAAAAAATTGCTCTATAAATAGGTCAAAGTATGGCAAATCATTGTGTTAACGTAGTGTAGATTAATACCCCACTTAACCAATCTGTGTGGTAAGAGTGACTGTGAGGGACAGAAGTATGGATCATAATAGCTACAGTATATTTATCCTTACTTGGCCAATTTAGTGAACAAGATTCTAACCTCAAAATTGATATTTGATGCCAAAACGACACATTTTCTAGCAACTTAATGAACTTTGTTAATAAAATTGACAGCGATTACATCATTTGCGGGAATATGGCGCTTTGCGACTAAAATCCATACTTAACGGGTAGAATGTTGTTTACTAACATGGACAAGTAAGGATAAATAAACTGTAAGTATAGTATTTTCTAGGGTTAACACGAGTACTAGACATAATTAAAACTGTTTTTATACGGATTTCACTCGTTCATTAATATATATATATTTCAATTACTAATAATTAATATTGTTGACTTCATAAAAAAATATTGATTTACGTATTTGGGAACGTAACTTCATAATTGTAATTTTTGCCGAGGGCAGTAAACTAACAGTTAATGCTTTCAAAAAGACGCCTGTCAACTCAATCATCCGAGACCACGGCACCTGTAAAAGTGCCGAAACGTTGGAAAATTATAAGAACAAACGGTTTTATAATAAACGAGTGAAATCCGTATAAAAACAGTTTTAATTATATATCTTAGTAACTATCCATTTTAATGTAAGCTAGAAGGATTCCCTAAAAAATTCTCTGTCTAAAATCAATTTATTTAGGTAATTAATTAATTAGTCTTACTTGAATACTGAAATATACACGTTATAAATAAAAATATTTACATTTTAATTGCATTTTAATGAAACTCCATTAAATTTCAGATTGAACTGGTAAATAGTTAAATATTAAACGGGTCATATCGCGATTATTTACTAGGCAAAACGTAAGTTCTACCCGAGACCACGGCAACTGTAACGCTGCCGAAACGTCGGGAAATAAGCTAATTACGTTTTCGTTATCAACCCTTGTATGTCCCCACTGGGGCACGGGTCTCTTCCTGCATCGCAGGAAGGTTAGGCCTCCACCACGGGGGCCAAGTCCGGGTCGGTGGAGGATTGTAAGACAGTGGCGGGCCTTACTGTGAGAAGTTATCAAGCCGCCCACAAGGCCTCTGACATGGCTTAACGACTGCCATTATATGACAGCCGGCACCAACGGCTTAACGTGCCTTGCGAAGCACGGAAGCGCTCGAAAAAATGCAAATAGCGGTAGTCACGGGACGCTCACCCATCCCGTACCTGACCGCGCCTGTTGTTGGTTAACCGAGTGATTGATTCCAATCACTCGGTTCGCCTAGGCCACGAGCGCTTCGTTTTACCAAATAAATAATCGCGATTTGACCCGTTTATTATATAACTATGTATGAACTGGTAAAGATTACATTTCCACACAGTGTATGCAAATCGACAGACTAACAATCAAACAGCATACTAATCTTCTTCTTCTTCAGACTATATTAGTCCACTGCTGGACATAGCCCTCCCCTAATGAGCGCCATAGCGCCCTGTCTTCAGCTTGCCGCAGTGTAGGACGCCCTCCGGCTAGATGGGATGAAGATCTGCGAAAAAATGGAGGCAGATGCTGGATGCGGCAAGCACACTAATGTAACCAGATAATTGCATACTAATTGATGTCGTATGTCGCTGTATGCTGCTGTGTGGTGTCGTATGTATGCTGTGTGGTGTCGGCCTAGAGAATAGCACCAACCCAAATTCTTCCCGCGGGTGTCGTAAAAGGCGACTAAGGGAACCCCTGCAGTACAATTCCACCAAACTGCGATCCCGAACCCGCATGCCCAGCGTGGGGATTATGGGCATTACCCCCCAACGATGGCACAACCATGCGCTACGGCGCTCATTAGGGGAGGTCTATGTCCAGCAATGGACTAATATAGCCTGAAGAAGAAGAATTGTTGTCGTTAGGATTCAGAGAGGTTTTGGTGCGCATAATAAGACCTGTGAACCTGTAAACGAGACCTAAATTAAGGTGTGTAATTAGAAATCTTAAAATAACATAACATACTTAATAAACCTAAAATGACT
The DNA here is from genome assembly GCA_934045075.1 of Yponomeuta sedellus. Classification (NCBI taxonomy): domain Eukaryota; kingdom Metazoa; phylum Arthropoda; class Insecta; order Lepidoptera; family Yponomeutidae; genus Yponomeuta; species Yponomeuta sedellus. The sequence goes on along the minus strand of OW203750.1, from coordinate 2,993,672 downwards.
GATTATATTCATACTACAAAAAAAACATACGTTTACAAAATGGATGGAACGTATAAGTCTTAAATAACTAATTTAAAAACATATTTAGAGGCTAAAAATTTCACCCATGCCGGGATTCGAACCCGCAACCTCTGGCTATCCGTGCCAGCGCTCTACCAATTGAGCCAATGGGCGACTCACGGCATTAGTGAAATTTCGAACCTCTTTACATTAAAACACTATTCTCTGTATTACGTACAGGCAGCGACATTTGACTTAAGCAAATTGCATCACTTACAGCCCCGACCATCTACTTTGCAGTTAAGTTTAACATCGGAACGATATCACTGTACCCACAGCACGGGTTAGTGCATTAAAAATAAAAATAGTGTAACTAATTTAAGTTTAGCACCTGGCGACTGTATACAGGGTGTAATAAAATCACTTTAAACATAGTTGAATTAGGTGTAGTACTCGTTAGTACACGCAACTTTTAATATAGGGAAAACTTCGAAATCTCAAAAAATTGACTAAAAATTATACTATGGTTGTCATACGCGACGGGTGCTGTTATGCCTCTCTTGCTAACTCGCTCGCGCAATCTACATTTTAAGTGGCTGTACAAAAATAAGCTTTTGGTAAATGTGGTCTAATACATTTTAAATACATTTTCGTTTTCCTATATTAGAAAGAAACTTCCAAAATTATCAATGTTACTATACAATTCTCTTAATTAAAAACTAGGTTCAAGTTGAGAAAAAATATGTCTTGAATGTTCTTAAAGTTGTTATCTAACACACCTTTAGACTAAATTTTAAAGTATATATTTTTTTCTAAATCACAATAAATTTTTGTATGTGCGAGCGTGACGTATGTCGGACTTAACATAAAATTAATATATTTTTCACAATTTTGAACGTTAAGTAAAAATTGTTATTATTGACCAGTAGAACAGACATTTAAGGGACTTTTATTACACCATGTACAGTAAAATGGTAAGTAACTTAAAATTAAACATAAAATCGACTATTGCAAAATTATTAATTAAACTCAAATAATTTCAGCCTCGTGTTTGTTTTTAAAAAAAAAAACCTTTTTTTTAAGTTTTACTTTTAATCTAATATTATACATTAAAATGGATGTGTCAAATGTTTTGAGAAATGTATGATAGTGATTGTACGGGCGATTCCGATTGTTCGACTGTCCGCAAAGTTGTTTGTTGCGGTATGCTGTTGGAGTTGACAGAAGAAGAAATAATCCATTATGGTATGTTTTATTTTATTTTCATATGGGAAGATGTCCTTGGAGTGGACGAAGAAATTGAAGAGTTGAAGAAGAGAAAATAATCTGATGTTATTTTCACTATATTTATTCCACGATATTGTGCTGTGTGGTGTCGGCCTAGAGAACAGCACCAACCCAAAATCTTCCCGCGGGTGTCGTAAAAGGCGATTAAGGGACACAAACCAGGGGATGGGCAGCAGCGCCCCCTGCAGTACAATTCCCCCAAACTGCGATCCCCAACCCGTATGCCCAGCGTGGGGATTATGGGCATTACCCCCCAATGATGGCACAACCTTGCGCTATGGCGCTCATTAGGGGAGGGCTGTGTCCAGCAGTGGACTAATATAGCCTGAAGAAGAGGAAGAATGTTGTAATGTTAAGTGGTCAGAGGACAGTGGTCAAATGGCGTGTTCTAGGTAAAATGCTTGCATAGCATTTCCGTGAAAGTGCTTACACACTAATAAAAAAATATGTTAATGTGTTGCTACTGGCGAGAATCTATTATAGCTTTTAGAGATTAAGTCACATTGTTATATTAGAAGTTCAGGCTGACGATTTGCCAAACTGAATAAATAAAGAAATATATAAATAAATATATATCATAGTTATATATTTACCGGGTCAAATCGCGATTATTTATAAGGTAATAGTACATTACACAACTAGGGTGGTAATACAAAGAAAGGCCGAGATCGCAGAAGTTTGCGGCCCGAGCTGCAAGCGAGGGACGTAAATATGCGATCGAGAGCTTTCTTTATTACCTCCTGTGTTGTGTACATCTTTTTATGTCTACACTTGGCCAGAAAGCGGCTTCTTCCGTATGCGCAGCGTGCGGAAAAAGCCACTTTACTGCCAGGTGTGGCATAGAACGTAATTACTTTATTTCTTGACGTAATAAATAATTGCGATTTGACTCGTTTAATATAATTATAACTATGTTTGAGTATCGCCAATAATTAAGAAATATATAATAAATCCAAAAAAAAATATTAAGAAAATAAATAATACAAAAGTACATAATTTTACAATGATAAACATACCATAAGAAAACGCGCCGCCATTTTTTTTTTAAGTAAGACACTTCGAGTGTATGAGGGTAAGCTGAAAAAGGGTCTTAAGTGTTCTCTTTTTCTAATTTTAGTAATTATAATATTCTTTTTAATGCACTAACCCGTGCTAAGGACAATTTTTAAAAACCTATTTAGAGGCTAAAAATTCCACCCGTGCCGGGACTCGAACCCGCCACCTCTGGCTCACCATGCCAGCGCTCTCCCAACTGAGCTAATGGGCAAGTACCGGAATCAGTGAAATTTTGAACCTCTTTACTAATACCGCGCCAGCGCTCTCCCAACTGAGCTGAAAAAAATTATATAATCATGTGAGTACAGCGATATCATTCCGATGTAAAACCTAACTGCAAAGTAGGTAATCGGGGCTGCAAGTAATGCAAATTACTGCCTGTACGTAATACAGAGAGTATCGTAAAGAGGTTCGAAATTTCACTGATGCCGGTGAGTCGCCCATTAGCTCAGTTGGAGAGAGCACTGGCACGGTTAGCCAGAGGTCGCGGGTTTGAATCCCGGCATGGGTGGAATTTTAGCCTCTAAATAGGTTTTTAAAATTGTCTTTAGCACGGGTTAGTGCATTAAAAATAATATAACAGCGAGTATTGTCAAGAGGTTCGTAATTCACGGTTCGAATGCCGGCATGGGTCGAATTTTTAGCCTCTAAATTGGTTTTAGTAATTATTTTCAAACATTTGGCACACCAAATCAAATACACCTTCGAGTTACAATTAATAGCACAATAAATACATAATTTACTTACAATTATTTAATTTACAACCTACTTTCATTTGGTCTGCAGAAACAGGAACGAGATTACCTCGTTGAAATCTTAAAAATACGTTTTAAATATTAAATTCTTATTTAAAAACCTATTTAGAGGCTAAAAATTTCACCCATGCCGGGATTCGAACCCGCAACCTCTGGCTATCCGTACCAGCGCTCTACCAATTGAGCCAATGGGCGACTCACGGCATCAGTGAAATTTCGAACCTCTTTACAATACTCTCTGTATTACGTTCGTAAAAATTTTTAGCCTCTAAATAGGTTTTTAAATTTGTTCCTTAGCACGGGTTAGTGCATTAAAAATAAAAAAATAGTGTAATTAAATTCTTAGTTAAAACCATTTTACCGCGAATTCTGTAAGTTTTAGAAGTTCATTTCAATTCTGTTTCATGGATTCACTACAGTATTAAAAGTGAATTTCAGAAAACTTTAGTCCGTTCAGTTTTTTTTAAGAACAATAAAATCTATCAGCAAGTGTCTTTGAAACGAATTCAGTCAAGCTGCTACAGTAAAGAAATAGTTGATTTTATTTCTTTAGGATTACTAAACAACTTGTATACAGACACATTTACGGAATGCTTAAGGAAATTCAACTTAAAAATAAGTATACATCAATCATAGCATGCAAATTTATATAATAATAATAATAATAAATTTATATAGATACATACTAAATATGTATATCCTGCTGTGTTTTGTTGTTTAATTAACCTGTACTTTTCTAATCGAAATAAAACAATCAGCTGACTGACAGCTAAACTAAACTATAGTGCGTTCACATTAACTTGACGCTTGAGAGAATTGGTAGCACTGAGATGTTTACTGTTACCATGTTAAATAAGAAATCATTCCCATTACTTGGGGAAAATAAAAGGATTGAGGGCTTGTTTTACCATCTTCCGATTAGGTCCAAAAGCTAATTCACATGTTATGGCCTTGTTACCAATTCTCTCACGCGTCAAGTTAATGTGAACGCAATGTACAGGACGATTTTGAAGTCGTTAGCTACAAGTTTTTTTTTTATTTTTATAACTTTTCCTGAGGCCTTTGCCAAGCAGTACGCCACAAAAGAGGTCAAGTAAAAAAAATTGCATCGCGCCATTTTTTGTCGATGCATTTTTTGAAAATTTTGAGTAAGTAAAAAACAAATAATGTACCCTCTTTTATCAGATCTAGCGCCATATAATTCTAAATCACGGTTAGAATGCCCCCTTAAAAATTGTCTATCGAATTCAAAGCCACCCTGTAGAATGTCATATTGAAGACCACACCATAAACCACATGACGCCATTAAAGAAATTAAATAAAGAAACAAAACTAAAGATTTTTTTTCTTACTGAATTCAATCTCCATCGAACTAAAGCGAACGCAGCGCCATTTAAAGCTGCCGTGCTTCAAAATGAGCCGTTCTCAGCAAAAAATCACAAAGCAATATTAATAGACGGCGCTTACAGGCGTGGCCATAGTAGAACTGGAATACTATATTCTTTTTTTTTAATACACTAACCCGTGCTAAGGACAATTTCAAAAACCTATTTAGAGGCAAAAAATTCCACCCATGCCGGGATTCAGATTGTACGTAATACGGAGAATATTGTAAAGAGGTTCGAAATTTCACTGATGCCGGTGAGTCGCCCATTAGCTCAGTTGGAAAGAGCGCTGGCACTCATAGCCAGAGGTCGCGGGTTCGAATCCCGGCATGCGTGGAATTTTAAGCCTCTCAATAGGTTTTTTGGAATACGGCCGTCAAAATTAATCTGTGCTAAGCAAAATTTGACAGATTGTACTTTTATGTGCATACAAGCGCCATCTTTGATATGCTTTGTGAACTTGTGGCGAAAACGGCTCATTGACCATCAACTGTGTATAAATATACTCTGTAAATATACTGTGTCTACTATCTGACAAAATTTCTATATTTAAAAACCTATTTAGAGACTAAAAATTTCACCCATGCCGGGATTCGAACCCGCAACCTCTGGCTATGCGATGCTATGTGCCAGAGGTTGCGGGTTCGAATCCCGGCATGGGTGAAATTTTTAGCGTCTAAATAGGTTTTTAAATTTGTTCCTTGGCACGGGTTAGTGCATTGAAATAAAAATAGTATAAAATTTCTATAGCCAATAGTTTGTCTTTAATGACTTTCAGGGCTGATTTTTCGATCCTCGGATATAAAACTTATCCCTAATAAAGTGTTACAGAATGATATAAAAATGTCACCGTGAAACAACAAAAGAAAGGCAATTAGAATCCGCTATTTGACTCTCTTTTCAAGTAAGTCTTAAACGGTAAATAACTCTTCCATTAGACCAAAAAATATTTTAGTATATTTTTTGAGGACCTAAAAGCAACATAAAAATATATTTTAAAACTTTATTTTGCTAAACAGCCAAAAACGCGGTCAGCCATTTTTGTCTATGGTTGGACGTCCAAAAAATTGTAAACGAAGTTTGACATAAAATTTTCTGTAAGTGATCTCTGAGCATATTGAAATAACAACAACGCAACAATTATTTCATCGAATTTACATCCAACATATAGCAATTATCATTATTGCATTGTTCGAGAATGAAAAAACACGTCAATAAAGACCCCCGGGAAGTTGTGGATTCGTGTACCCAGTGAAATTAACATTCGAAAAACTTGGCTCAAACTTGCGAAAAGAGACCCCGACTCTTTATCAATTGGAACTCGGGTGTATTTATGTGAAGATCACTTTGATGTAAGTCCTATAAATGACCACTGGCTCTGGCTGAAAGATGTTTGTTTACATACTTTAGATGCTTTCAAGATGGCGGATAGCGTTTTCGCCGTTACGAATTAAACGAGGAAAATATTATTTTACTTAAGCCATCCTGCATACTTACTTAGCCAAACAATATATTTCGGTTTCTTACGTTAAATACTGTAGGAAATATTCATATATCGCGTCAAATTTGATACGTGTCAAATAGCGGATTGGTTGTTTATTATAATATTCGACGAAAGAGCTTTATACGAAGGTTGAAAAATCAGCCCTTAATTCACTATTATCTAATCTGTGCTAAGGCACAGATTATTCTATAAAAGATTATGCTACTAATCTAACAACATTAAGATGTTAGACCAATAGCTACGATTTCTTGTATCATCTATTTCCAGTAATAGTCTTTTTTCTTATAAGGTCGTTTTTAATCTAAAATAATACGTTGAAAGGTTTTCAAAATACAGATTAGAGGGCTTACCTCACAAGGTAAGGAGGCCATTATACCTGGCCCTAGAGTCTAATACTTACATAGTTTTTCAATAGAAAGAGAAAAGCACGACAATGGTTGTTATTTGCCTCAATTTGGTAGCCCACAAAGCAATCGCAATTCCAAGGGTATACCCGCGCAAATTAAATAGGCAGCTCACGCGAAGAAGATAGAATCGCGCGAGGCGCCGAGTTAAGCAGCACGGGTTATACCATTGCAATGCGATTGGTTGCCAGACTACCGATAGTGTGAATGAAACGACCATTACCGGAATAAAATGTCTCTATTGAACAACTGTGCATTTTACAGACGCACCCCTCTGGTAGGTATGTACCGTGAAGCTTAGTGACTAACCTCCATCGTACTCCTCCGTAGTACTAGTACCAAGGAGGGCAATATACTTATAATGACTCCAAAGAGGTCCCAAAACCTCTATAGTATTGAGACTAAGGAATGAGCACCATGGAGTTTATTACTTCACTCTCATTAATCTGTATTCAAGTACCTGACAACGCCATCTACATTTCACACAAGCTTTTTTAATCTTTAATTTATTTACGGAGGGTTTCACCCAGTCAACCTCGTTACGTATCTAATACCCATTCAAAATACGAACAGGTGTTCAGTCGTGGAAACTTTCCCAGGAACGGACCATTGAGTTAGCGAAATATTCCACTGGCAACACTGCCGAACAAGATGGCCGCCGCCGTCAAGATGGAGGCAGGGGTCGTGTTGACAGCGCTGCACGTCAGAATGTCGTTCGGGTATAGGTTAGGCGGCAAAGCTTCTTCTCCACCCTTGCAGTATTCACCCCTCGACTGGTGGAAAAAGAGAAGATGGTTCAAAATTGTTAACTAATAAAAAAGTAAAAAGTAAGATGATATCAACCCTTTGTATGTCCCCACTGCTGGGGCACGGGTCACATGCCACTAGCGCACTCACAAGATGGTCATCCATCCAGCACCTGAGCGCGCCTGTCGTTGCTTAACCGAAGTTATTGAGTCCAATCACTCGGTTTCACTACGCCACGAGCTCTTCATATAACTTAGCTACACTTAGTCTATTTTAAGTTACTTTTGTATTATTTTGCGATAATTAAATCTTTTTCTAATTAATGTTGATGAACGAAATTAAATGAAAATCTTAATAATAATAATAATAATATTCATGGACATATAACACAGATCTCGTTAGCCCTATACTAAGCACAACTAAATTATTTGTGTTATAGGTGCTAACTCGACGATATATTTAATACAATAAATACATAGATAACATCAAAGACCCAAGACAAACTAGAAAAGTTCGTTTCCTAGTTTGACCCGGCCGGGGATCGAACCCGAGACCTTCGGTGGCACAGTCAGCGTGCCAAACCGCTGCGCCACCGAGGCCGTATTTTCAAATTAATGTTGATGAACGAAATTAAATGAAAATCTTAATATCTTAGGTAGTTGATCCCCGGTTCTAGAGTATAGGTTCTAAAAATTGTTGTACTAAGAAATCTAGAAAATAAGCTGTACTTGTGGTTGGGTGGACTGTATTTTGTAGGATTAATTAAAACAGAGATTTAATTTAAAACATGACAGCTGCTGCATTGCTGGTACATTTAAGAAGCGGTTGAAAGAGCATTATCTATCTCTGTCATAACATTGAGCTATATATTTATGTATTTATTTTTAGTTTACGTAGTTTATTTCTTTCTTTCATAGTTAGGTAGGTCATTCAATATTTATGTAGTATATTTTGTACACGTATATAGACCCGCTTTTTACTGCTTCTCAGACTCTCTAAGGTTTGCTGGAAGAAATCTCTTTCGGACATAAGCTCGCCTTTGTACATGTTATTTCTTATGTAATGTCCTGTTAAATGTTTCGTGTGCAATAAAGTATAATTAATTAATTAATTAATTAATTAATTAATTAATTAATTAACAATGCAACTCAATGTTGCCACTATAAAAACTAGTCTATGACGCGAACAAAAGTTGTAAAACTACGCTATACACTCACAGCAAACTCCGTGGCGCACATTTCCCGGCAGGGCGGGCAGACCACGCCTCCCTGGTGCAGCCAGCCGTTGCTGATGATGCGGATCATTAGCACTTGGCCTGCGTGTGCGCACATGTACGTGTAGTTGCCGACCTTTGGGAGAAAAAAAATCTTTATTCATTCGTTCAATTCACTCGTTCGTTCGTTCGATCGTTCTGTTCGTTCGTTCTGTTCATTCGTTCGTTCGTTCGTTCGTTCGTTCGTTCGTTCGTTCGTTCGTTCGTTCGTTCGTTCGTTCTTTCATTCATTCATTCGTTCGTTCGTTCGTTCGTTCGTTCGTTCGTTCGTTCGTTCGTTCGTTCGTTCGTTCTTTCGTTCGTTCGTTCGTTCGTTCGTTCGTTCGTTCGTTCGTTCGTTCGTTCGTTCTGTTCGTTCGTTCATTCTGTTCGTTCGTTCATTCGTTCGTTCGTTCATTCGTTCGTTCGTTCGTTCGTTCGTTCGTTCTGTTCATTCATTCATTCATTCATTCATTCATTCATTCACTCACTCACTCACTCACTCACTCACTCACTCACTCACTCACTCACTCACTCACTCACTCACTCACTCACTCACTCACTCACTCACTCACTCACTCACTCACTCACTCATTCATTCATTCTGTTCATTCATTCATTCATACATTATTATTTATTTAAGAAAAGTAAACAATTATAATAATATTACAAAGGCGGTATTAAAATGACAGTCATTAAAAGTCTCCACCAAGAATAATTTTACATAATATGATAATGCATAACTAACGTAGCGTGGGATTCAACGTACGTCGCCCGAGCCAAAAAAATATCTTGCGCCCAAGATATGTACCTACACTTGACTTTTCATCATCCACTATGCCCCTTTTTTTAAACAATCCGTCAAAATTTACGAAAACGCGGGCAGAGTGCTGAGTGCTTAGTGCGAGTTTGACAGATCCAATCAAATAACTTTACTACCGCGTTAATCGGGCATTGAGTAGTGAGCATGAGTAAGTTAACCGTTCGAACTGGCAAAACGCTGTCACAGTACAACTCGCACTCGCGTTTATTCGTGTTTTGGCTGGTAAACGTGTTCACTTCTCAACGTAAACCATTACAACTCGCACTCAGCAATTTTAATTTCCATACTTGTCGCTAGGTGGCGCTTCCTCGATGCCATAGAAATATGAGTTTACGTTTATCGAGTAGTTAAAAAACTCGCACTAAGCACTACGAGTGCGAGTTTTTTAACTACTCGATCGCGCCGCGCGTTTTTAATTTGTTTTCTTTTTTATTATTCAGTTGTCGGCGCCATTGTGGGCCGTCGTACTAGCCAGTCTTTATTCATATAATTTTTCGTTCGATTTTTTTGGCGCTGAGCACTAAGATGTTCGAAATTCAACAATATTATTTATAGAATGTAATAGTCATTACTGCCCGCTAAAAGTTTCTTTTAGAAAAAAGGAGTTAGAGAAAAAACCAAAAAAACGCGCGAAATGGGTTCATTAAGCCGTTTTTAGTAAATTCTCAAAGCAATATGGCGCTTACAGGCGTGGCCATACAAGAAGTAGAATACGGCTGTCAACATTAATCTGTGCTAAGCAAAATTTGGAGCTATGGAGAGAGCTATGCTCAGAGTTTCTCTGAAGGATAGGATTCATAACGAATGCATCCGACAGAGAACCAAAGTTATCGACATAGCTCAGAGAATCAGCAAGCTGAAGTGGCAGTGGGCTTGCCATATCTCGCGAAGAACCGTAAACGGTTGGAGTAAGCGTGTTCTTGAGTGGAGACCGCGACTCGGCAAACGTAGTGTAGGACGCCCTCCGACCAGGTGGGGTGACGATCTGCGAAAAACTACCGGCAGATGCTGGATGCGGCAAGCTGAAGACAGGGCGCTATGGCGCAAATTAGGGGAGGGTTATGTCCAGCAGTGGACTAGGTACGCCAGAAGAAGAAGCAAAATTTGACAGACGTGTTCATGTTCTTGTGTGTGCACGCTTATAAGCGCCATATATGAAGTGCGTAATGAATTTGTGCTGACCCTTTCAGCACAAATTCATTACGCTCATTGTTTACATACTTACGGATTTTACTAAGTTTTATAAAAAAAAAATGTATATGTATTACTAGTAACCAAGTTCAAATTAACACTCGTCTCTGAGTCTACGTAATGAGGTGATTTTTGCAGCGTCCAGTGGCATCTTCACTCACACTAGATGGGTGAAGGGATCACTTGGACGCTGCAATGCCTGGGACATGGTTTTAGATGGTGTAGGCTTGCCCAGCAAATGTACCATCCTGACAGCTTAGTCGGCCTAGCCCACAGGGAAGACTAGTCAATGTGTGCGGAGCCAACCAAGACGCGGGTTTCCTCAATATAAGACTTACCACAATGTGAAGTCGGCCGCTTTCGCACTTATATTTGTAGCACCCAGAGCCCCAGTGTTGCCATTCGCGAATCTAAAACAATTCATTACACGTTACGTAAGTATATTTAAATTTTCACATCTTTCAAGAAGATATTAAACTGTATATTTCTAGTAATTATAGATTCGTTGGTATCAACCCTTTGTATGTCCCCTGGTGGGGCACAGGTCTCTTCCTGCATCGCCGGAAGGTTAGGCCATACTCCACCACGGGGGCCAAGTCCGGGTTGGTGGAGGATTGTGAGACAGTGGCGGGCCTTACTGTCGAAGTTATCAAGCCGCTCATAAGGCCTCTGACATGGCTTAAAGACTGCCATTATTACGGCTTAACGTGCCTTGCGAAGCACGGAAGCGCTAGAAAAAATTCCACTAGCGTCACTGACAATGTCTGACGATAAGCCCACGCGACTTTTTTCCACTCGAACACTTCTTGATGAGCGGATCCCACGTTTGCGGCAGTTTGAAACCACATACCCGATTGAAATAGTAATATAGTGAAGTCACTCGGTAATAGTGAAGGAAAACAGCGTGATAAAATCTTGAGTGGCGGATGCGCTGAAATTGCCAATGCGCGGAGGGCACGCGTGGTGATTTCGCTGATTCTCTGTCTTTCCCTCTCTGAGAGTGAAGTTACATGAAGGGGGGGGGGGGGGGGGGTGGGGGTGGCTATACACCACGATTTAGGGGTGGTTTAAAACCCAAATCAAAATAAATGTGTCTGGACATATTTATCGAATATAGTTGTTTAATAAGCACCCATATTTCAGCGCTACATTAAACACATACGTTGAATATATAATTACTGAAGCGCTCGTGGACTAGCCGAACCGAGTGATTGGAATCAATAACTTGAGTTAAGCAACCACAGGCGCGGTCAGGTGCAGGATGGGTGACCGCTAGTGGCATTTTTTCCGAGCGCTTCCGTGCCAGCTCTCATGTAGTGGCAGTCGTTAAGCGATGTCAGAGGCCTTATAGGCGGCTTCATGACTTCTGACAGTAAGGCCCGCTACTGTCTTACAATCCTCCACCAACCCGGACTTGGCCCTCGTGGTGGATTATGGCATAAACTTCCTGCGATGCAGGAAGAGACCCGATCCCCAGCAGTGGGGACATACAAGGTTTGATATCGAGAGCCAAAATATGGTAAGGCCAAAGTGAGTACCTGTCGGCAGGATTTCTCTTCCCAGATGCGGTCGCTGTGATCGAAACATTTCGAATGGGCGCCGTAATTCTCCAAGGCAAAATTCACGTCAGAGTCTGTAACAAATATTGTGGAGTGAATTATTTCAATTGACTTTTTACACACACACAAATTCACAAGTGGCACAAGTGGCACGAACAAATACAATACATATACACACACACACGCGGCGCGTTTTTCGGATTACTTTTAATGCAAATTTTATTAGCGCCTCTTTTTCGCCTGCCAGGTGTGGATTTGTGTGTATTTGTGTGCATATGTGTGTGTGTGTATGCGAGGATGCGTGCGTATGTGTTGCGAATGTGTATGTGAGTAGACTTTACGGCTTGTATTAGTGCCAGTTGAATACTTACTGGGCGCGTCCCCCTCATAGGAGCAGAGGCTTTCCTGAACCACTAAGCCGATCAGGCGTAGGTGAGTGTGTATGTGCGTGTGTGTGTATGCTGTATGCGTGTGTATGTATATATAATTTAAGGCTTTTATTAGTGCTAATAGAAACTTACTGTGCGCGTTCCCCTCATAGGATCAGAGGCTTCCCCAAACCATTTCCCCGATCAGACGTAGGTTTGTGTGCGTGTGTGTGTAAGAGTATGTATATATATATGTGTGTGTGTATTAGTGCAGGTCGAATACTTACTGGGCGTGTTCTCCTCATATGAGCAGCGGCTCCCGCGCACCATTTCTTCCTTGTGTCGCCAATTGAACTCCTGCAGGTACGGACAGTAGTCGGCGAGCTCCACTGAGCCACCGTAGTGCGCCAGATCAGTGGGCCCCACGCCGGAGAGGCTGTCGAAGTGCTGTGGACGGGGATGGCCATGATAAGAACGGTAGAAGAACCCCAGTAACCACAGTTCCTGAGATTTTAATACCAGTTTTAACAGCTCTTTAATGGACTGTATAAAAATGCGTTTAACTATCCAAACTATCCGTTTATTAATCTTCAATCACAGTTCAATTCGCTTTTCTTACAACTTTTCAACTTTACTTGATCGTTAGTATTTATCAACTCTCAATTATCAACTGACTGCGGGGCCGGGCGCCGCGCTATTTATACCAATCACAATCATCCATCCCTTTTTAGCAAATATATCTATTTCACTAGCACATTATATACCTATCCTTCTCTTACATATATGTCTATCTCACTCGCACACTTCGAGAAGGTTCGATAACTTTCCATACCTCTCGGTGGTTTCCAGAATGTTCCCGAATGATCAAGTACGTAATACTAGAACTCTCACTTACTAATCTAGAAACTGCGGGAAATACCCGGAAAAACATCAAAGGTACTAGAATTAGAACACAATAGAACGCTCCAGAATATCGTCTGAAAGTACCCAGGATCGCATCGAAGGTACTAGTAATACGTTCTCAATAAGCATCGAACAATCCAGAGTATATTTCTATCACTTTCTAACATATAGCTCTGTCTCTCTGCAACACAGAATATTCTGGAAGGTTCCTTTTTCTCTACACACATGAGTAGTTATTACGTAGTCTATCTGCGCCTAGTATCTAGATTATTCTAAACGGTTCGATTACACTCGCCGTCCGTAACAAGCTCCATGTTGCCACCTGACCTTCTGTAGCTATTTGATTAGTCTTATGTGTTAAGTACCTACACTTTGTGCCAAAAGGGCTACCATAACATAAAGGATTATTTAGATATTAGATTAGATTAGAACTCTTTATTGTACACATCAGAAAACAAAATCCATAAAAAGGCTTACACATCTAAGCTACTGCCGTATACAATTGGCGGTCTTATCGCTAAAAGCGATCTCTTCCAGACAACCTTGGGATGGATAGAACTGAAAGATGAAGGGAGTAGGTAGGTAGGTGTACACGAAGTATACAGGAAGAATATGTACATAAACTGACTTACAACTAATATTCATATATATTCAATAAAATACATAAACTATATAAGGCCATATATATATAATATTATTATTAATGTTCAATCCAGCCACACCTCTGTATCTCAAAACTCGCTTTGAGTTTTTAAGTGATACGCACAGTCGGACTTTGCGATCCGGTCACAATCGATTGCTGAAGACACCAAGTCATTCGACAAGGTTCTTCAGCAAATCCTTTACCATCACAGCTGTCCGCCTGTGGAATGATCTTCCCTTGGACGTAAGATTCTCACCGTCCCTGCCAATATTTAAAAACAGAGTGCATAACCACTATTTTTCCTTAATGTAAGTTTTTTATTTGTGTTTGTGAAATCCCTTTCTAGTATTATGTAGGTATATTTTTCGTTCATGTCCTATGTTTTTTTTTTCCTTGTGTATGTTTATTTTTATTTGTTTCATATGTACCGTTTATGTATGTGTATAAATTTCATATTTATGTATCGTTTATGTATGTGTATCAACTATAAAATAATATGTTATCTAATATTGTTTAGTTGCGCCGACTACCCGTATTTCAGTTTCCGTTTCTTATTTTCCGTCAATGGTTGTCTGGAGGAAATTACTTTTAGTAATAAGGCCGCCACTTGTACTGTACTGTTATTTTATAAGTCTCTTATGTAATCCTTGGTGTACATGCAATAAAGAATATTCTATCTATCTATCTATTATTAATGTATAAATTATACAAACATACATAATTACATAGATAATAATGATGTCTGGAATTAAAGCCAGAACAACGCGTGAGTTCTATGTTTTATAATAATTGTGTAAACTCTGTTGATTAAGGACTTTGAAAAGACTGAGTTTGGAGTTTTTTTTGTTCATGTTTCGTCTAAAATGATCTAGATTTTGATATGGACACCTAGTTTGAATTGTAACGTTCATTAAGCCGCAGCTTCTGCTCTACTTTGAATAAAACCATTTCATTACTTTTATTATTGTAACTATTATTATTGCCCTACTGTATACACTAATGCAATTTGCCTTCTGTTCAAAAAACTTTTTTTTTTCTAAATAGTACAAATTCAAACTGTTTTTATACGGATTTATGCTCGTTTATTACATTTTTACAATTTCAGTCTCAGTCATCCGGGACCACGGCACCTGAAAAAGTGCCGAAACGTTGGAAAATTGTAAAAATGTAATAAACGAGCATAAATCCGTATAAAAACAGTTTTAATTATGTCTACTGCTCGTGTTAACCTTAGAAAATACTAGTAAAAATTCTACAAATTAGTAAGACTACAACTACAAATTAGTAAGACTACAACTACAAATTAGTAAGACTACAACTACAAATTAGTAAGTTTAATCAGGGATTTATATTTATGTTTACTTATATCTATGTCGTTTTTTTTCTATAATTTAGTTTAAGTATGTAGTTTATTTATTGCTTCCATAGTTAGGTAGCTTATTCAAAATTTTTATCTTATCTTATATTTTGTACACGTTTAAAGGCCCGATTTTACTGCTTCTCCGACTCTCAAAGGATTGCTGGAAGAAATCTCTTTCAGAGATAAGCTCGCCTGTACACTTGTTTCTTATGTAACGTTCTGTTAAATATTTCGTTTCCAATGAAGTATTATAATAATAACAGGCGCTGGAGTCTAATACTCAATAGTTTTTCAATAGAATGAGCACGAAAATGGTTGATAATTGCCTCAATTTGATAGTCTACAGCTGTACAATGTCATTCCAGGGGTATGACCCGCGCAAATTAAATAGGCAACTCTCGCGAAGAAGATGGAATCGCGGAGGCGCCGAGTTAAGTAGCACGGGTTATACCGTTGCAATGCGATTGGTTACCAGACTACCGATAGTGTGAATGAAACGACCATGACCGGATTAATATGTCTCTATTGAACAATTATGCATTTTAGAGACTCATCCCTCAGGTATCTTTGCTACAGATTCAAAGTCTAGTCATATACCATGAGTATTGTAAACATGGAGTAATTTTTAGCCTCTAAATAGGTTTGGAAAATTGTTCCTTAGCACGGGTTAGTGCATTATAAAAAAAAGAATATAATCATGTGGGTACAGCGCAGCGATATCATTCCGATGTAAAACCTAACTGCAAAGTAGGTCCTCGGGGCTGCAAGTGATGCAAATTACTTCGGCCAGATGTCGCTGCCTGTAAATAATACAGAGTACGTTGCCTGTACGTTATACAAAGAGTATTGTAAAGAGGTTCGAGATTTTACTGATGCCGGTAAGTCGCCCATTAGCTCAGTTGGGAGAGCGCTGGCACGGTTAGCCAGAGGTCGCGTGTTCATGGGTGAAATTTTTAACCTCTAAATAGGTTTTTAAAAATTGTCCTTAGCACGGTTTAGTGCATTAAAAAGAATATAAACACACACACAAATTCACAGGTGGCACAAGTGGCACGAACAAACACACAATACATACACACACACACAAGCACGAACAAACAAACAATCAAATAAACCAACAAGGACGCGCGCGTTTTTGGCGTTTTACTTTTAATAGATATTTTATTAGCGCCCCATTTTAGCCTCTAAATAGGTTTTTAAAATGGAGTTATCTCTTTAGGAACTAAACATCTTTATACTATTTTTATTTTTAATGCACTAACCCGTGCTCAATTGGTAGAGCGCTGGCACGGATAGCCAGAGGTTGCGGGTTCGAATCCCGGCATGGGTGAAATTTTTAGCCTCTAAATAGGTTTTTAAATATCTTTATCTTATCTTGTCTTATTTTGTTAGAATAATATCTTTATCTTATCTTGTCTTATTTAGTTAGAATGAAATGAAATTACCTGATAGGCCCGAGGCAGTACAGTCTCGTGCCTGACCAAGTTGCAAAGTACTACCGCGTCGCGCCGCGGTGAGCACTCAGTCCTCAGGGGATCCCCCTTAATTCGCTCGCAGAACGGCGCCGGGATGTGACGTCTGCACGAAAAAACGTATGTTAGGATCTCTGCTACATATTATACATCTTCTTCGCTCCTTTTACTTGTAACGGTGCAAACGTCTTTACACACTTTTTTATGTTTCTTTTTCTACCATTTTTTATCATTTTTAAATATTTAAAATTAATATGTCACACATTTTCGAGGGAGGGAGGGATGGAACGGAGGGAGGGAGGTAGGGAAGGAGGGAGGGAGGGACAGAAGGAGGGAAAGAGGGAGGTAGTGGCGCCACAAAACATGGGTGACGTCACCGGAAGTAGTATAGGTACCGGGAGAAGAGGTAAAAAGTACGTCAATTCAATAGTGTTCTCTCTCTCTCTCTCTCTCAATTGGTACGAAACTACGGGCAACAGAGGTGCCGCACTCAATAATTAAGTTTCGAATAAGGTAAGTATTTTAACATGCGTTTTATTTCAGGTAAAACGCGGGGCACTTGAAGTGCCTGAAACTAGACTTCGGCTAGTTTAAGTACGGTCTGTTTATCCTTACTTGTCAAACTTTGTAAACAATATTCTAACCTCAAAATTGACATTTCATACCAAAAATTGATATTTTCTCGCAAGTTCATGGAAATTTGGCAGCATGTTATTCAATATAGTGTCCCGGGTTACTTTATTTATGGAAATATGACAGTTTTCGGTCAAAAAGTCATACTTCACCGGTAGAATCTTGTTTACTATATTGGACAAGTAAGGATGAATAGACCATGACATACTATTTAAAAAATATACACGTAACAAAATTTTATACAAAGTAATCGACACAAATAAACTCAAACAAACGACATGCATTCAAACAAAACAAAGGCAACGAAACAAACACACAAACAAACGAACGAACAGACGAGCGAACGAACGCACGAGCGAACGAACGTTTGACCAAACAAACACACAACTCACTCTGTTGTCGAGATATCCGACTCCGAAGTAGTGCTTGAAAAACAAGAAAAATACACGTGTAATCATTTTGTCAACTGAAACGTATTAATAGCGTTGAAAAATCAACAAATACACACGTGGCCTTACTAATAATAAGTTATACACTCTGAATAACTATTTGACGTAGGTATATCAATTTAAAACGGTTTAATCGCATTTAACTTACAAATAACCAGTGTGTCAGACCTCGCATAACGGCTGTATACACAGCTCATAACCTTTATTAGTAAGGCAGCCATTTGAAGGCGCGGCAGATGGATATGCAGGGCGCATAAGTCCTTTCGCCACGCAACGAAGCTGGCCCGCGCGCTGTGATTCGTCGGGCAATTTTGCCTCGCCGTAGTACTTACTACTTGCAACATTGAATGTTCTACATGCTAACAGTTACTTTCTTAATTAAATAAATCTTCCAATCTTACACTCCTCGTATCGCACGTTTAATTTCTGCATTCACACGCAAAACTGGTGACCTTGCATTCACACGCAAAAATTTTAGAGACATAACACATCAGGTTTGCACTGAAGCAAACGCTATCTTGAATCTAACAGTTGATCTTGAATTTCAACAAACTGGCGTCGTCAGCCGTTTCCTCTCGATTGGAACTGTCCGTATCACCAATTAGACCATATCACTTATTATCATTTGGCGTATTTTCCGAGCGCTTCCGTGCTTTGCAAGGCACTTCAAACCGTTCTGTCGTTAAGACGTCGAAAGCCTTATAGGCCGCATTATAACGTCCGACAGTAAGACCCGACACTGTCTTACAATCCTCTACCAGCCCGGACTTGACCCCCGTGGTGGAGTATGGCCTAACCTTCCTGCGATGCAGAAAGAAACCCGTGCCCCAGCAGTGGAGACATATAAAGGGTTCATATCATGACACACACACATACACGCGCGCACGCACGCACACATCATCAACATTCGACAGTGGCCTCTAATTTTTACTCAAAAAAACCGCCATGTTGACGCCATTTTGATTTTTGCCTTGCTCGGCCGCCATCTTGAATTAAACCGTAATACTTTTTATTAAGGTGTGAAGCTACTAACTTGATCCTCTGCTGGTTCATCCACCGCTTGCAGGACTCCTGAGCGAACACGCATCCTAGGTTCTTCCCCCAGTCCAGGGGTGACGCGCGATCGTAGTCTGCGCGGTACCAACCAGTGTCTTCCATCATCGCGAAGGTTATTCGGCTGTAGACCGAGTCTTGGGTGTGGGTGCCCGTCATTGCTTCGTTCTGGGGGACGGAATTAGTCATCCTGTTAATCATCGTTAGTTGTAGTGTGAAGTGCCTACTTTGTAATTTTGACTACAGAAGTTTTTAAAAAGCTATTTAGAGGCTAAAAATTCCACCCATGCCGGGATTCGAACCCGCGACCTCTGGCTATCCGGGCCAGGGCTCTTTCCAACTGGGCTAATGGTCCACTCACTGGCACCAGTGAAATTTCGAACCTCTTTCCAATATTCTCTGTATTACGTACATAACTTTTGTCTATCTTTTTTACATATACTGTGGTGTAGTTACAAATAACCATATGATTATGAACTCTGTTACCTTACTATTAACTAACCATTACGGCTCACCATAAAGTGGTCAACATTTCTTTTATCACGCAATACAGTCCATTGTTGTTTGAACCTAGACTCCGAAAGATTAACCACACTGTATGTAGCAATCTAAAGTGGTCACGCTGATGACGAACCTACTCTGCCGCAATACAGTTTCTAACTAGTGCGGAGGGTAGTGGTAATCTTCGACTGTTACAGTACTACACATCATAAAAGTCCCTTCGGGAATCTACGTTCGCGCAGACTAGGAAGAAGTGTAACGAAAGTACCCGAAGCTATAAGTACATTCAACATGATCTTTAACCAATACACCTTAAGGTGCAGAATTGATTGCCGCAGTAGCGCTACCTATCTCGCTCACGCTAATATTGCCAAACCTCCTGCATCGATGACGTTGAATCAACCAATAGCAACAAAGGCGCGCGGCCTGCCATAAAATGAAACTATCTGATTGGTCGATCAACTTGCCACACATCCAAAATTTGGTCCATCCGCGAGACTTATTTCTTGTGAGGCATTGTACCAAGTTACCGTTGCAAATATTTATAAATCTTAAAGTACCCCATGATTAAAGATATGTGCAATAAGGCGTTTGATAACAACAATACCCGTACTAAATAGGTCATGTGATTCAGACGTTGTATTACTTCGAAAAAATTACATTTAGTTATAGGTATACCCTGTAACAGTCTTTATATTCTTTCAAACAACAATGGACTGTATTGCGTGATAAAAGAAATGTTGACCATTTTATGGTGAGCCGTAATGGTTAGTTAATAGTAAGGAGTTCATAATCATATGGTTATTTGTAACTACACCACAGAATATGTAAAAAAGATAGACAAAACTTCTGTACGTAATACAGAGAATATTGTAAAGAGGTTCAAAATTTCACTGATGCCGGTGAGTCGCCCATTAGCTCAGTTGGATGAGCGCTGGCACGGATAGCCAGAGGTCGCGAGTTCCAATCCCGGCATGGGTGGAATTTTTAGCCTCTAAATGGGTTTTAAAAAATTGTTCTTAGCACGGGTTAGTGCATTAAAAAGAATATAAACATACACACAAATTCACACGTGGCAAAAGTGGCACAAACAAACACACAATACAGTCACACACACACAAGCACGAACAAACAAACAATCAAATAAACCAAAAAGGACGCGCGCGTTTTTGGCGTTTTACTTTTAATAGATATTTTATTAGCGCCTCTTTTTCGCCGGCCGGCCGTGGATTTGTGTGTATTTGTTTACGTATGTGTGTGTGTATATGCGAGGATGCGTGCGTGTACGTTCGCGGTCTAAAAATGTTTATCAGTTTTCAAATTAGGTTCTTTAGCACACTGTGTGCAGTAAAGTCTAAAATGCTATATCTAGGTACGTATTACTTTTTAATAGTTGTAGCATCGATTCTAACAAAAAGAGTATTCATGACGTTTTCATGATGAAACTCTTTTTTTTATTTAAAAGTTGACATAATTGAATTTTTTACAATGACATTTATCAAAAATACGAGGATTGAAATAATAGAAATTAATTGTTAAACCATGGCAACCTCGCTTGGGTGAATCTCTATTGCTTCTTCTATGCTCTATGCCTAATCAAATCACATAATATCATCGATCATGTGGCATAGATTTTTGCATGCAATTACCAACCTTAAGGTGGTAAACATTTTCAGATCGCGAGTGTATGTTGTGAATGAGTAAGTGAGTATACTTTACGGCTTGCATTAGTGCCAGATTGTAACGGTGCAAACCTCTTTACACCATTTTTTTATATTTCTTTAATACTGTCTATCATTTTTTAAACTTTTAAAATTACTTCACCCATTTTTGACAGATTTTACAAGAGTTTTACATAAAAAAGTGACGTTACCTCAAATATCCGCTTCTCCCAATGCGTGAGCGCAGTCCCGTCCAGCCCTTGGTCCTCTAGCTCAGCGCCCTCTAGCGTGGAACAGTTGAAGTGTTTCCGCACCTGAAGTAATTAAGGTTATCTATAATACAAAAGCGAATCGCTGAATGTGTTGGTAAGCGCAAATCTCGGGAGCAGCTGAACCGATTTCGCTAATTCTTTTTTAGAATATTCCTTGAAGTACGAGGATGGTTCTTACGGAAAGAAAAATAAAAAAAATGTTAAAGAATCGACTGTTGAGCGGTAGGAAGTTCGCTGGGTCAGCTAGTTTAAAACAAATTAAAGTCGCTCAGCGAGCTACGGAGAGCGCTATGCTCAGCGTTTCTCCGAAGGATAGGATTCGTAACGAATGCATCCGACAGAAAACCAAAGTTATTTCGATGACTTTGGTTTTCTGTCGGATGCATTCGCTCAGAGAATTAGCGAGCTGAAGTGGCCGTGGCCTGGATATATCTCGCGAAAAACCGACAACCGTTGGAGTAAACGTGTCCTTGAGTGGAGACCGCGACTCGGCAAACGTAGTGTAGGACGCCCGCCGACCAGGTGGGATGACGATCTGCGAAAAACTGCCGGCAGATGCTGGATGCGGCGAGCTGAAGGGCCGCTATGGCGCTCATTAGGGGAGGGCTATGTCCAGCAGTGGACTAATATAGCCTGAAGAAGAAGATAAATCAGAAGGTTGCGTGTTCTGCTACAATTATTGACTGTACGCGCACTTCAGTCTATCCGCGACCACGGCAACTGAAACGCTGCCGAAATTACGTTTAACCTAATAAATAATCGCGATTAAACCCTTATAATAATACATAACGATATACAACTAAGTTGGTTTGCACCTTTTATTCTACTCACACGCTTTGTAAACATTAAAGTTACTGCCTGAAATTCATCTGAGTTCACGTCGTCGCTTTAACAGAAAAAAGTTTGTCTTGTTGCCACAGCAGTTCAAAGATATTTATGACTTTGTTTTCTAAGCAATGTACATTTGTGAGTAGCTAGTTCAAAGAGTAGTAGTTCAAAGGTATTAATGACTTTGTTTTCTAAGCAATGTACATTTGTGAGTAGCTAGTTCAAAGAGTAGTAGTTCAAAGGTATTAATGACTTTGTTTTCTAAGCAATGTACATTTGTGAGTAGTTAGTTCAAAGTAGTTCAAAAATATTTATGACTTTGATTTCTAAGCAATGTACATTTGTGAGTAGCTAGTTCAAAGAGTACTAGTTCAAAGATATTAATGACTTTCTTTTATAAGCAATGTACATTTGTGAGTAGTTAGTTCAAAGTAGTTCAAAAATATTTATGACTTTGATTTCTAAGCAATGTACATTTGTGAGTAGCTAGTTCAAAGAGTACTAGTTCAAAGATATTTATGACTTTGTTTTATAAGCAATGTACATTTGTGAGTAGCTAGTTCAAAGAGTAGTAGTTCAAAGGTATTAATGACTTTGTTTTCTAAGCAATGTACATTTGTGAGTAGCTAGTTCAAAGAGTAGTAGTTCAAAGGTATTAATGACTTTGTTTTCTAAGCAATGTACATTTGTGAGTAGCTAGTTCAAAGAGTAGTAGTTCAAAGGTATTAATGACTTTGTTTTCTAAGCAATGTACATTTGTGAGTAGCTAGTTCAAAGAGTAGTAGTTCAAAGGTATTAATGACTTTGTTTTCTAAGCAATGTACATTTGTGAGTAGCTAGTTCAAAGAGTAGTAGTTCAAAGGTATTAATGACTTTGTTTTCTAAGCAATGTACATTTGTGAGTAGCTAGTTCAAAGAGTAGTAGTTCAAAGGTATTAATGACTTTGTTTTCTAAGCAATGTACATTTGTGAGTAGCTAGTTCAAAGAGTAGTAGTTCAAAGATATTTATGACTTTGTTTTATAAGCAATGTACATTTGTGAGTAGCTAGTTCAAAGAGTAGTAGTTCAAAGGTATTAATGACTTTGTTTTCTAAGCAATGTACATTTGTGAGTAGCTAGTTCAAAGAGTAGTAGTTCAAAGGTATTAATGACTTTGTTTTCTAAGCAATGTACATTTGTGAGTAGTTAGTTCAAAGTAGTTCAAAAATATTTATGACTTTGATTTCTAAGCAATGTACATTTGTGAGTAGCTAGTTCAAAGAGTACTAGTTCAAAGATATTTATGACTTTGTTTTATAAGCAATGTACATTTGTGAGTAGTTAGTTCAAAGTAGTTCAAAGATATTTATGACTTTGATTTCTAAACAATGTACATTTGTGAGTAGCTAGTTCAAAGAGTAGTAGTTCAAAGATATTTATGACTTTGTTTTCTAAGTAATGTACATCTGTGAGTACCAAAACCACTCGCTAACGGTAAAGGAACACGTCGTGAGGAGACCAAAGTGTCTGAAGTATTCAGATAACTCAGCGCTTGAAATTGCCGATCCGCGTAGGGCGCGCGTAGTAAGACCCAAAGTCTCTCTCCCTCTCCGTCTTTCTCTCTCCCTCTCTCTCTAAGAGAAGGCCTGTGCCCTGCAGTGGGACGTTTATAACATAACATTTTCATACAGACACATACATTGCTTCTGGCCCCACACTATAGGTTACCCTGTGTCAGGCACCAGAAACAACGACATCACAAACGTGTAAACATCCAAGACCTGGGGTTTTTTTTCGCTCTTGGATGGTAGGCAATTGCGCTACCGCTACGCCACAGAGGTCGTCAAACATAAGTTTATTACTGAAATGAAATATTTATTTGACGGTCTCGGTGGCGCAGCGGTTTTGCACGCTGACTGTAAAACCGAAGGTCTCGGGTTCGATCCCCGGCCGGGTCAAACCAGGAAACGAACTTTTCTAGTTTGTCTCGGGTCTTGGACGTTATCTATGTATTTATTGTGTTAAATCTATCGTCGAGTTATCACCTATAACACAAGTCATTTAGTTGTACTTAGATAAGATAAGATAAGAATATTCTTTATTGTACACTGGAAAAACAACAAATACAAAACAATTGCAAATATACATAGTACAATTGGCGGCCTTATTGCTAAAAGCAATTTCTTCCAGACAACCTTACGATGGAAAGTTGCTGAAGGAAATTAGAAAGACGGGTAGCCAGTGCAAATTTGAATATTGATACATACTTATACTTAATAATAATACACTTAAATACCGTCACTTATAATCTATAATATAAAAATGAATCCTCGAATGTGTTGGTAAGCGTAAATCTCGAGATCAGCTGAAACGATTTCGCTAATTCTTTTTTTAGAATATTCCTTGAAGTACGAGGATGGTTCTTACGAAGAGAAAAATAAAAAAATAATTGAAAAATCGACTGTTAAGCGGTACGAAGTTCGCTGGGTCAGCTAGTTTATTATAAACATACATACATTATATATATATATATATATATATATATATATATATATATATATATATATATATATATATGTATGTATGTAGTAAGCTATATTATTGTCAAGTGCCGTTAAAATCCATTCAGTAGTTTTTACGTAAAACAGTAACAAACATCCATCCATACTTACAAACTTTCGCGTTTATAATATTACTAGGAGTAGGGTAAGGTTGTGCAAAACAAAAAACCAGCTATTGTTGTGTCTTAAGCTATTTCAAGACTGTCGCCTCTTCTAATAGGCATGACGAAAGATATTTAAATCCACTTCCATAATGTAGGTACTTACACATTTATTCTTTACAAAAAAAAAAACTATATATATATATATATGTATATATATATATATATATATATATATATATATATATATATATATATATATATATATATATATATATATATATATATATATATATATATATATATATACAATGTATATATATATATATCTTATAATAAAGTTCTACATAAGACAAGGAAATTAATAACCTACACACAAGAGTATAGTGCTAACGAGATCTGTGTGATATGTCCATGAATATTTATTTTATTTATTTTATATAGTTTTTTTTTTTGTAAAGAATAAATGTGTAAGTACCTACATTATGGAAGTGGATTTAAATATCTTTCGTCATGCCTATTAGAAGAGGCGACAGTCTTGAAATAGCTTAAGACACAACAATAGCTGGTTTTTTGTTTTGCACAACCTTACCCTACTCCTAGTAATATTATAAACGCGAAAGTTTGTAAGTATGGATGGATGTTTGTTACTGTTTTACGTAAAAACTACTGAATGGATTTTAACGGCACTTGACAATAATATAGCTTACTAGCTGACCCAGCGAACTTCGTACAGTGCTACACAAGAAATAAGTCTCGCGGATGTACCTGCGCAGATGACCAAATTTTGGATGTGCGGCAAGTTCATCGACCAATCAGATAGTTCCATTTTATGGCAGGCCGCGCGCCTTTGTTGCTATTGGTTGATTCAACGTCATCGATGCAGGTGACTAATAGTTTGGCAATATTAGCGCGAGCGAAATAGGTAGCGCTACTGCGGCAATCAATTTTGCACCTTAAACGTATCGGTTAAAGATCATGTTGAATGTACTTATAGGTTCGGGTACTTTCGTTACACTTCTTCCTAGTCTGCGCGAACGTAGATTCCCGAAGGGACTTTTATGATGTGTAGTATTGTAGACTTTTAGTCCGGATTTACTTACGGGTGTTGTTATATCGGAAAAGTCCGACAACACCCGTAAGTAAATCCGGACTAAAAGTCTACAATGTGTTGTGCTTACGAAAGTGTTAGTTCAAAAAATGTGTAGTATTGTACCGCCTAACAGTCGATTCTTAATTTTTTTTATTTTTCTCTCCGTAAGAACCATCCCCGTAGTCAAGGAATATCCTAAAAAGACCTCTCCCATAGTAGGCAGATGCACTACAGGCTACATTCAAGGGAAATTGACTTGCCTCCCTCACTACTCTTGGAGTGACGACCACGTTGAAGGTCCGCTCGATGAAGCCACCCCGGACCATCCACTTCTTCCTGGTGATGTTCCTCACGACTTTGGACGACCACTTGTGGACCTGCAGCCTGCGAAGATAAGTTAAGATAAGAATATTCTTTCCAGTAATTAACACTGAAAAAAAAAGAAAAAGAATACTAAATTTGTGTAACATAGTAGTAGGAATTAATTGGTCGATAATAACATATGTGGCAGAAATGAGGTCCTTGAGATGTGTAGTGTTACTTTGAATGACAGGATACGCAGTAGTCTGATTAGAGAACGTTGTGGACTGAAAGAGGATGTAGTGACTAGAATTGAGAAAGGAATGTTGCGTTGGTTTGGAAATGTGGAGAGGATGAAGGAAGAAAGATTGACGAAACAAATATATATTGCTAATGTGAGTGGAAGTGCTGGTAAGGGACGTCCCAGGCGGACATACATCGACCAAATAGGGGATGTATTAGCAAAGGGGAAGATAAAAAGTACCCGGAACCGGCGTGCGTGCATGCAACGACTTATGAACGTTGATGAAGCAAAGGTGTTCGGTCAGGTTCGTGGTAAGTGGCAGTCCCTGGTCTCTGCCTACCTCTCCGGGATACAGGCGTGAGGTTATGTATGTGTGTATGTAATCAAATATGCAAAATTTCGAAGATATTATTGTACATAATAAGATTGTTGTATTTTAACATTATTGTGTGTGTGTGTGTGTGTTTACATGTGTGTGTTTACGTATGTGCGCGTACGCGTGAGCGTGAGTGCGTTGAAAGGATTAATCCTCGCAAAAACTCTAAAAACAGATATCTGATTCGACTAATACAATAAATTTCATCTTCGCTTCAATCTCATCGTGAGTGAGTGAATGTGTGTGTGTGTGTGTGTTTGTTAGTTGTGCGTCGTATGTTAGAGTTTTAATCAAGTTATTAATTTGACTTCATTTGTACAAATCAACTATGGTGGCATCCAATAGGAACCGAAACCACAATAGAAGGGTTGGCGTGACTGAGTCGTTGGTAGCAGCTAGTTTATAATACTAGTAGGAGAAAGAAGTGGGATGGAAGAGTTGAAACTGTGGAAATATGGTCAAGTAGAAAACGTGTAAAAATGGTCAAGTTGAAAATTTGAAAAACGGTCACGTTGAAAACTTGGTAAAATGATCAAGTCTAGTTCTTGGAAATGCTCTTAAGTCGAAACTATGAAAATATGGTCAAGTTGAAATTTTTTATACATGGTCAAGTGGAAACCAAAAAACGGTGCAGTTGAAAAATAAAGGTTAAATTTACTCTTCGTCCAACGGCGGGTTCCCGGTATCCGGCCGTCTTTCTGTGCGTGGCTCGCCGTTGTCGTCCCTAAAATGAATTAAATCACAAATTAGATAATATGCGACGTGCGGCCGATCTGCGAAAAAGTGCAGGATGCAGCAAGCTGAAGACAGGGCGCTATGGCGCTCATTAAGGGAGGGCTATTTGCAGCAGTGGACTAACATAGCCTGATGATGATTAGGACAAATTCGATATGAACCCTTCATAGGTCCGCACTGTTGGGGCATGGGTCTCTTCCTGTATTGCAGGAAGGTTAGGCCATACTCCACCACGGGGGCCAAGTCCGGGTTGGTGGAGGATTGTAATACAGTAGAGGGCCTTACTGTCAGAAATTATCAAGCCGCCCATAAGGCCTCCGACATGACTTAACGACTGCCATTACATGACAGCCGGCACCAACGGCTGAACGTGCCTTGCTAAGCACGGACTCGGAAAAATGCCACTAGAGGCAGTCACGGGACGGTCACCCATTCTGCACTTGACCGAGCCTGTTGTTGCTTAACTTAAGTGATTGATTCCAATCACTCGGTTCGCCTAGGCCACGAGCGCTTTTTGTTTTCTAAGTTATTATACTATTTTTATTTTTAATGCACTAACCCGTGCTAAGGACAAATTTAAAAACCTATTTAGAGGCTAAAAATTTCACCCATGCCGGGATTCGAACCCGCAACCTCTGGCTAACCGTGCCAGCGCTTTCCCAACTGAGCTAATGGGCGACTACCGGCATCAGTGAAATTTCGAACCTCTTTAGAATATTCTCTGTATTACGTACAGGCAGCGACATCTGGCTGAAGTAATTTGCATCACTTGCAGCCCCGAGTACACTCCGAGTACCTACTTTGCAGGTAAAAATTACTCCCGGTCTTCTAAAACTACGCAGGTAGATTATGAAAAAAAAACATTGGTCTAAAAAAGTTCGAAGAAAATAGTCGACCTAGAACAGTTTTTGTCCCAGATCTCCTGGGTACTTGAAGTTCATTGGGTATGAATAAGGAAAGGTAGACATGATGTCCTCTGTTTAGGACGGTAGGGTTTAGGAGGCTATTTTATAGACCTCCATGTATTGTACTTCTTTTCTCCTTCAGGCTATATTATGTAGTCCACTGCTGGACATAGACCCCCCCCACCTAATGAGCGCCATAGCGCCTTGTCTTCAGCTTGCCCCATCCAGCATCTGCCGGCAGTTTTTCGCAGATCGTTATCCCACCTGGTCGGAGGGCAAATATTGTACAGTCCTTCAAAAATATTCACTTAAAGCAGCAACTGCAGCTTACCTGTAGAACGCGAAGAGCGAAATACTAAACCCGAGGGCGTGCAGCATCTCGTGTTTAACCGTTGACATTACATTGGGCATGTCACGGTATTTGGTCGACAGCTCCCCTGGGCAGAAGTTGGCGTGCCCCGCCACCGGCCTGCGGAAGAAACGAGGTCTAAGAAACGAGGTTTGAGAAACGAGGTCGGAGAAATAAGGTTGGAGGAACCAAGTCGGAGAAACGAGGTTAGAGAAAAGAGGTCGAAGGAACGAGGTGGGACAATCGAGGTTAGAGAAAAGAGGTCGGAGAAAAAAGATTGGAGGAACGAGGTGGGAGAAACGAGGTTAGAGAAACGTGCACAGAGGAACGAAGTCGGAGAAACAACATCAGAGAAAAGAGGCCGGAGAAACGAGGAAGGAGAAAACAAAACCAAAAATGTTTCTTGAGCATAACAAAACATAACAGTGTATAAAGTACTCTCTATACTAAATTAAATAGTTTCATTAAATTAAATAGTTGGGGCACAGCGCTCCATTCGGGGTGAGCTTGAAGAGAGGTTGAAACGAGATAGAAGAAACGAGGTCGGAGAAAACGAGTTTGGAGAACCGGCCGAAGGGAACATTTGCGATGCACTATAAAATCGAGGCAAACGCCTTAATACACGGAAGGCTTCATTATATTTGCACCCCCAGAGTATTGTACGCGCTTGTCGTATTATTTGATTATTTTTACATTTGGAGATCTTATATTCTTTTTAATGCACTAACCCGTGCTAGGACAATTTTAAAGACCTATTTAGAGGCTAAAAATTCCACCCATGCCGGGATTCGAACCCGCGACCTCTGGCTATCCGTGCCAACGCTCTTTCCAACTGAGCTAATGGGCGAATCACCGGAATTACGTAGTACGTAATACAGAGAATATTGTAAAGAGGTTCAAAATTTCACTAAATAGGTTTTTAAAATTTAGACATCTCACAGCTTATAGTAGTAAAATAATGACACAAAAGAGCCATGGGACTAACCCATGGCTCTCTCGCAGTGAGAGAAACGAAGTGGGAGGTACAGGTCAGAGGAAACGAGGTCGGTGACTAGAGAATCGTTGCAAACGCCTAGTAACGGAAGGCGTCATTGAATCGCACTCTTCTCGTTTTATGTATCTATTTTTACACTTGGAGATTTTAGAAGGTTATACTTATAGGAAAGAGCGGGTGATCGTGCTCTTCCACTATAAAGGGAAATTTCCCCCCAGGCAGACCGTAGGCCTGGGGACAGCCGCTCCGTCCCACTGTTGTTCATCGGACGTTATATTTATGGAACGTCATGTGTTGTCAAATGTTGGAGTTTATAGTCTGGTCCTGAGTTGACATGTGCTCGCCAATGTCCCACCAGGACAAAAGTCCCGAAATAAATAAAGATATAAAAAAACATTCTAGTATAATACAGCAACCACAATAATGACACTGTGTGACATCTGTGTGGTGTCGGTCTAGAGAATAGCACCAACCCAATTCTTCCCGCGGGTGTCGTAAAAGGCGACTAAGGGACACAAACCGGGGGGTAGGCAGCAGCGCCCAATGCAGTACAATTCCATCGATCTGTGTTCCCCAACCCGCATGCCCAGAGTGGGGTTTATGGGCATTACCCCCTATGATAGCACCACGTGGCGCTCTTTAGGGGAGGACTATGTCCAACAGTGGACTAGTATAGCCTGACGACGACGACAATAATGACACAAAAAAACAATGGGTTGGTCTCGGTTAGTATCGCAGTGGGAGAAACGAGGTCGGAGGAACGAGGTTCCGACCTCGACTAAGCCTCTGCCCCCTGGGAGACCCTTTACCTGTCCAGCGCCGACTCCTGCTGGCAATGGGAGGCATAGGCCACCGTGGCGCCGCGCCGACACCTTTCAGTTTCCACCGCGCTCACGTAGAGTATGAAGTCGCTGTTTATCACCCCTGGGGGCTCTTCAGTCTGGTCAGGAGACTCTGGAATGCAGAAGACAACCCGCTGTTTAATTTTGGAACTGAAAGCCCCGGTTGCCTGAGTGATCTTAAACGATCATGAAGGTTAAGTAACCTAGGGCGCGTTCAGTACATTGATGGGTGACCTAGGTCTATGAGTAACGCTAGTGGCATTTTTCCGGGCGGTACCTTGCTTCCCAAGGCACGCTAAGCAGTTAGTGCCGGCTGCCGTCGATAGATGGTAGTAGTTAGTTAGACCTGAGATTTCCGCACTTAGCCTCATAGTTGGGCCATTGTACGTAGCAAGTGCTGAGGTACGCTAACACCTCAGACACTAGGGTTTGCTTACGATGTTTTTCCTTCACCGTCAGCGAGTAGTATTGCTACTATAATTTCACAAATGTACATAACTTAGAAAACAAAGTCATTGGTACATGCCGGGGTTTGAACCCACGACCTCCCGATTGACAAGCCGGCGTTCTACACCGCTCCGCTACCACGGCTCTAAGTCAGAGCGGCTTAGGGCGGCTTGAAAAGTTCTGACAGTAAGACCAGCCACTAGTATTGCAAGCCTCCACCAATCTGGTCTTGACCTTGTGGTGAAGTATAAACCTTCCTCGGCGAAGAGACCCGTCCCCTCGGTGGGGACGTAATGGGTTGACGATGATGATGAATGTTCCCCCACATAGGCGCATTATAAACGCTCGAATACCGGATGCGCTATTACGATATCTGTTTTAAGTGCTGTCTCGGCGAACTTCGTACCGCCATCACAGACTACATAAAGATACTGAGTGAGGAAATGGAAAGAGTATGGAGATCGCACACCATCTCTGCGGAGGTGTTGCTCGATCCAGGGCTAACCTGAAGAGATGTGGGACCCTGCCTGAAGATACCGCATCATACCACCACATAAGCACCAGATGACTGATATCTCGTGCTCATGAACTGCACAAACATCGTATCTTTGTGTCTACCCTGAAGCTCCACTGTGCAGTGCAGGATCTTATGAAGGCTTTAGCGCTATGGCAGTGGCACGGATTTGGGAGCGAGATGTCTGAGGAAGAGTCGAAGCTTTCGACACGAAAGAAGAATACAAAGAATGATTTTTTTTAAAACTGTCGACAACAGTCTGTCATTTTTCTTCTTCGTCGTATCCTCGTGGCTGAGGGACGTGACTATGGTTCAGCTTTCGCCATCAGCTCTCTCCATTAGTTTCGATTATGCGCCAGATGTATGGCCGCTTGTAGGGTCCCTCCCAAAGCTTTAGTTACAATGTCTGTCCAACGCGTTTGGTGCTCGTCCTCTGCTTCGTTCGCACGGCCGGTGGTAATAACATATTCCAGGTTATCTGGCCCGCGTCGGACGGTATGTCCGAAGAACTTCCGGATGCGTTGGGTACAGATACCATTCATTTACCTGATAATTCCGGGGCATCAAGGACCAAGTTGCCCTGGTCCTGCCAGGGCGAGAGCTGGTCATCCTCCAGAGGCAGCGCCCGGCAGTTGTGCCCCGTACTGTTACAGACGTAGCATGGCTGCCAAAGAGAAAATAGTACGTTATGGTAAATATATATTAATAGTACTATGCTTTATAATAACCTTACTACGGTGTCCGATTTCAGTGATTCTTTTTTTTTATGTAGCCTCGATTGTGTCCCACTGCTGGGCAAAGGCCTCCCCTTATGCATTCCACTCCTCCCTGTTCATGGCCACCTTCTGCAAGCCCGGCAGTGAGGTCCCGCCATCTCCGCCTGGGTCGGCCACGTTTGATATCCGTCGCGCGGAACCCAGTCATTGACGATTTTTGCCCACCTCTCTGGGCCCATACTTTGATTCTTATTATTCATTGTTTTTTTACTGAGCGGTGGTAGCCCAGTGGGTAGACTGGCAAGCGAGAGACCCAGATTCGACGCCCAGTGCGGGCATGTACCAATGACTTTGTTCAATTTCAATGTTACGGACATTTGCGAATTGTAGTCGAAATACCACATGCTAACTTTAAAGGAAAACATCGTAAGGAAACCCGCAGTTTGGTTGACAACGCACGTATTGACTATTGGTATATTTGTGTGGTGTCGGCCTAGAGAATAGCACCAACCCAAATTCTTCCCGCGGGTGTCGTAAAAGGCGACTAAGGGACACAAACCGGGGGGTGGGCAGCAGCGCCCCCTGCAGTACAATTCCACCAAACTGCATACCGCTGGACATTATCCCCCAATGATGGCACAACCTGGCGCTATGGCGCTCACTAGGGGAGGGCTATGTCCAGCAGTGGACTTATATTGCCTAAAGAATAAGAAGAAGTAGTGACTAGTCTTTCCTGTGGGCTAGGCCGACTAAATTGTCAGGGTGATATAGGTGCTGGGCAAACCTACACCATCGAAAAGCATGTCCCAGGCATTGTTTTAGCATTTAAAATTATTGAAGGCAATTATGGAATCGTATGATCATTGAATTTGAAAATTCAATGGTATGATATAGGAGGAAGCAAGTGATTTATTTACACACAAGTGACGTAATACAGAGATTATTGTAAAGAGGTTCGAAATTTCACTGATGCCGGTAAGTCGCCCATTAGCTCAGTTGGAAAGAGCGCTGGCACGGATAGCCAGAGGTCGCGGGTTCGAATCCCGGCATGGGTGGAATTTTTAGCCCCTAAATAGGTTTTTGACGTGATTTATTAGGTGTAAAATGACTTCAGAGATAATGGCCAGAGTGGAGTTTTTAATCCGCTGCCTTTTTCTCCACTACACTATGGCCTGAAAGCAGCGGCTTATATTTTATATTGACATTCAGCAGAATGCATATTCTTTACGTAGAAATAAACATTTTTGATGTCAGTTGATTTGCTTTTAAGGTGCGCAAGAGATGATGATTTATAATGGATATTTTTTTTATTTTTCTATTTTATTGTTTATTGGAAAACCAACAGCTTATACACGAGACATTTTTACATAGAATAAGATGAATTAGATTTAGAGCCAATAAATAACAGGTTTTCGCTGACAATCGGAATAACATTAGAATTTACATAACAAAATT
The DNA here is from genome assembly GCA_934045075.1 of Yponomeuta sedellus. Lineage (NCBI taxonomy): Eukaryota > Metazoa > Arthropoda > Insecta > Lepidoptera > Yponomeutidae > Yponomeuta > Yponomeuta sedellus. Next base: position 2,959,954 of record OW203750.1, on the reverse strand, counting down.
ATCTTAATGTAGTTAACACATTCATTTCTTGTATTTTACGTACTTTTTTAATTAAAATTTATTAATGATCCCTTCGAGATCATCTCTCCACAACCATCTGCCGGAGTGGCCTGAGGTGGCCCAGGACAGGAAACTCTGGACTGAATTGGGGGAGGCCTTTGCCCAGCAGTGGGACACAAACATAGAGGCTACGTAAAAAAAAAATGATCCCTTAATATAGAAAAGAAGGCATCGTTCATTGACATAAATGATTCCAATATTTTCCATCCCAGAGAGATAATCTTTCTGGGATAGAAAACACTGGAATGCGGCTGCTTGTAATTAGAACTAAAGAGGACGACATTGTACAAATTCAGTGAATCAACACATATCACCTAATGTGTGTAAGATATTGCGCGTATACACATACTTACACATATATACACACACACACATACACACATACGCACATGCATACACCTACATAAATATACGTAATATAAACATATTCATATTTACATACATATACATATATATATACACATAAATATATATCAAGGGTCTACGTTATAGCTCTAGTAAGAATTTTCTTATTTTCGTTTTTTTTTCAATTCAATTCAATAGGCTTAAAAACTGCCTAATGCTCACTACAGACACCACTGTTGTGTGTACCTACCATTAATTTGACAGTTCTCCATACTATTTTTGTAAACAAACTAATTGTTTTGTGAATAATATCATTATCTTTGTGCATCTGTTGATTGCAAAAAATCGTTAATTCATTTATTTTCCAAGAAACCTAAGAGGAAAGTTGGAGAAAACTCTCCGTAGAAAAAAATGGAAGGCTAGCACTTCGTCAAGCCTTGTGATGGCTATTTTCAATTACTATGGACGTAATTCATATACATGTGATGAATTTCTACACAAAGCTGTACACTTGAGACCAAACAACAATACAATGTGGTGGTTCTTAGGAACACTCAACAGTGGGCTGTGGGCCGAGCACGTTATCTAGAGATCTACATGGAGGTGAAATAAAACAACTAATTTCAAACTTGTATTTTATGAAGTCTCAACCCCAGCTTTCGTCTCCAGATCCTTCTCCCACCACGGCGTCTCAGAATTCGGTTCCACTAGCAACATAGCGCCACTCGTAGCTATCGCCTTACCGTGCAGTTTGTTCGAAAGCACACTTTCTAAGATAGGCTGTTTCGCTTCATTAAACGCATCATAGTTAGTGTCAGACTCTACGCTCTCCTTTTGTCTGGAGAATTTGCTATTCTCAGCGCTAACGTTGACCACTGGCGTTTCTGTGTACTCTTCCAAAACTTTCAGTTTTTCGTTTTCATTCTTTTCTGGTGTTGTACTGACGGTTTCCGTTGTGGAGCTAGTTTCCGGCTCTGTGTTAGCTTCTTTTTCTAAGAGATAGTAATTCTTGGTGGATCCCTGTCTAAAATTGTCGTACTGGTCGAATTCTTTGCGTTCCTTCGCTGTTGTGATCGTTCTACTAGATTCAGCCTCGCCACTGGCTCTAGCCAATAACAGGTGCCTTAGATCCTTCACGAGCTCCTGTGCTTTCCTTGCAGCTGGCGGGTCAGTAGTGTCCTCAGCTTTCAGTTTTGTGTATCCTAAATTTCTATCATAGGCTGGTCGTTTAATAGTCGAAAAACGTCGAAACTTCTGCGTCTCGTAACCAGAGTCTTCGACGCTCTGTACTTTCTTGAACTTGTCATTTCTCTCGTTGTTTTCCACTTCAAAACGTTTCACTTCTTTGCCTTCTTCAATTTCATCGTAGTATTTTTCTAGATTCTTTTTTTCTCTCTCTTTGCCTCTGTTATGTTTCTCCGTAGCCACGTCGTCAGATTCGTCGTACGCCTCTTTGATTGGAACGTCGTCTTTGTGGTCTCTTGGTAGTTTTGGTTTGCTGTGGTCCCTGATATCATTCAGGTTGGCAGCGTATTGCTGCTTCGGCCGAGTCTTATTTAATTTCGCGATATTTCTAAACGGGTTTGTTTTCTTCGGCTTCTCGGCAGGATCGTACTGGTACTTTTTTATCGGTAGCCTCGTGTACGGATCTGCTGTGCTCTGGAAATAAGTATAACTCTCATTTTCTAATAACCGTAGCTATCTTTATAGGATGACTAACTTCAGAATCTTCTTAGCGTGTCGATGGCAAGCTATCGTGGTGAAAGGATTTGCCAATCAGCATAAGGGACTCGCTGATTGGTAAAGCGTGCGCCAGACGTACGGGCTCAGTGAGTACGACAACTTTACAATGAGTACTTAGCGCTTCAAATTTCCAATATGCGGTGAGCACGGGTGCAGTTTAAGCCCATACTTTCTCTTTGAGAGAAGCTCCTCGCCCTACTCTGTGGCGTAGCGGTAGCCCGTCTGCCTACCATGCAAGAGGTCCCGGGTTCGAATCCCGGCTGGAAACAAAAAAAAAGTCCAGGTCTTGGATGTTTACATGTTTGTGATGTCGTTGTTTCTGGTTCCCACGACACAGGGTATCCTAGTGTGGGGCCTGAAGCAATGTATGTGCCTGTATGTAAATGTTATGTTATGTTACTATGGGACGTGTACCTGCACAGGCTGCACGAAACAATGAGGCATCTAATGACAAAGTCGGCAATCTCTAACGGCAAATTTCCAATAAAATTCTGCTTCAGATAATTTTGCGTGTAAAGTGATCATTCTCATTGTACATTTCATATTTTAAAAGATTCTCAGTTGAGGGATGAATAAATTTCACAATACATGTTTTTATAACTTTGCACAAAATCTAATGAAATGGATATTGCTGGCTTTGTTATTAGATGACTCGATTGCTAACGATTTCAAAATCACTGATAAGTCTTCAGTACATCAGAATCTGCATTTCCACTGGACCCTACAGCTTTGGCAACGAATTCTGCCAGTTTGTCTGCAAGGGGGCTTGGTATAAATTGGCGTGCAATCTGCCGTATATCCTCAACATTGGCCGTAAGTAGCACCAGTGACTGGCAGTCGTGACAGCTGAGGATGGTGTAGGTGCCTGGAATAAAGTTCACCTTTGAATAAAAATATTATACAAAGGAAAACAACGACAAAATGCTGGCAACGAAGGTCATATTTTACACTGACCTCCGTGGTACTAGGAACGTCGTACTATAGATAGAGAACACTTTAATGTACATAGGTACCTAAATAAGGAAATTACATAAATATTTCTTTTTATACGGTCTCCCGAGGTTCCACTGAGGTCATATTTTACACTGACCTCCATGGCAGGAATGGTTTTAAAAATATAACATAAGATGTTGTTTAGAGCTTTTTTCTATGTGTACGCTATCAAGTAAATTTAATGTTTTGCTTCAAACCGCATATTATTAATTTGTAGAAATTTGCACTCAAGAGCAATTTCATTGAAAAAAATCGAAAACATCTTTATTATAATATACACAAGAAGTTAATTTAAAAAAAAAATATTCTTTTCACTGGAATCAAATTGAACAAGTTTTTAATCAATTACAAGACACATTTTCTTGTGAATAAGAATATGCAGAATATTTAAAGACTGTACTTACATATAAAACTAAAGCTCCGTAAAAAATGCATTTCTGCAATATCAAAATCTCTTTTTATTTATTCACTCACGTATTGTAGGTATGCATCTCAACAATATTACAGTAACAAAATACAATAAAAAGGATTTTATCGCCAATTTTATCGTTGAAATATTGGGTAACATTGTGACCAAAAAGTATACTTCGGTAGAGTAACTTCGGTTTCAACCTTCTTTCGGAACTGTCATGGCACAAAATTGCGAAGAAAATCTACAAAATGACATTAGACGAAATAAAGAATAAACTATCTAGTGATGTAGTTCCAACAAGAACTAGTCGATTTTTCAGAAAATCTAAATTGGAACCGGCGCATTACAATCGAGTCCGTCTAGATTATAAGGCGCATCCCTATTCTTTTTATTTTAATTCTTTGGATATGGCTTCAACTGCCAGTATTACCTGAAAAGGTAAGTGCATCATAATATTTTTTTTTAGAGCACACTGATCTCCAGATAGAGGGTAGTGTGAGGGAGGCACATGGAAAATAATTGATTGATGTTTTATCCTAACCAGGAAGAATCAGAAATCTCTTACAAAGATAAACTCGCCTTTGTACATTTAAATATTTGAAAGTGATAGATAGAAAAAGAAATATAAAAAATGGTGTAAAGAGGTTTGCACCGCTACATTGTTATGAGGAAGAGGACGAGGGAGAGGATTTCTGTAAATCGATTTAGAGGAATTGGATGAGGGTGAGGAATCTGGCAGACGAAGAGGATGAGGATGCAGGAGACTTCTCTCTCCCTCTCCATCGCACACTTCGTTTCAACAAAACCTATAACTCTCCTTAAAAATTTCTCTTAAAATATGAGGAAGAGGATTTTTTTTAAATCAATTTTGAGGAAGGGTATAAAAGGAGAAACCTCAAAAACATGTGCTTTGCAAGTCACGTAAAGCCGTTGGTGCCGGCTGTCACGTAATGGCAGTCATTAAGCCTTATGGGCGGCTTGATAACTTCTGACAGTAAGGCCCGCCACTGTCTTACAATCCTCCAACAACCCGGACTTGGCCCACGTGGTGGAGTATGGCCTAACCTTCCTGCGATGCAGGGAGAGACCCGTGCCCAGCAGTGGGGACATACAAAGGGTTGTCACTCACATTGAGATGATCCTCGGGAACCCGGACTTCCCCGCAAAACGTTTCCGCTCGGCAGCTGTCAATGCAGTGGGTAACCCCACCTCTAATGAAAATTTGACGCGTCGGGCATTTCCTGGAAGCAGAAAAGCACGGTGGAGAGATCTGCATGTTTCATACGAGAGAGAAAACGTAACAATAATAATAATAATAGTAAATCAAATGAAATCAAAGTCCGTAAACATGTAAATACTGTACGTAATACAGAGAGTACTGTAAAGAAATTTCACTAATGCCGGTGAGTCGCCCATTAGCTCAGTTGGGAGAGCGCTGGCACGGATAGCCAGAGGTCGCGGGTGCGAGTCCCGGCATGGGTGGAATTTTAGCCTCTAAATAGGTTTTTTTATAAATGTCTCTTACATGTCATTGTAATTAAATCATACGTCGCCAACGCCATCTATATATTCATCATTGAACTACGGTCGTCAAGGACCAAGTAAACTGAGTCGGTGATCCTACTTTATATATATATATATATAAAGCTACAATCCGATATACTCACTGACTGATCTAACATCCATACGTTTTCTCGGAAACGGTAAGATTTGGACGAAAATGATGTATGAGAAAGTTGTAGGAAATGTATGAATTACAGCCATCCTATGAAGCCGATTTTTGAATTTCGAACGCGTTCCACTACGCGAAGGTGCTAACTCTGTCGTTTACCGGCCGATTTGGATGAAATTTTGATAGAATGGTGATATAGTGATCCGATTGAAAAAAAAAAATTTGGTTGTTCGAAATTCAAAATGGCGGCGCAGATATAGCCGACCGAAAAATCGACCTTTGCGCAAAAAAGTCGGCAGCCAACTGGGCATATGCTGGAGATATGCCGTAAGCGGCATCGCGTTGCCAAAGGACCAAGGTATATGAGAAAAATCAGACATCTTGGAATTTCAAGATGGCGGCCGAGATATTGATGATTGAAAATGACAAATTTTTGTATGGAGATATAGTACTAAAATTGACTTTTCAATGGAGAAATGAGACAACCTTGCGAGGCCGGAGGCCGAGCTTCGCGAAGCGGGCATAAAAAGTTCTGCCGCGGCGAGGCCGAAGGCCGAGCTCCGTTTAGGCCGAGGCCGAAGGCCGAGACCATTCAAATTGCGGCGCACAAGTGCCAGCGCAAGAGCAAAAAGAGACAAACTAGCGAGGCCGGAGGCCGAGCTCCGCGGAGCGGGCACGAGGAACCCTGTCGCGGCGAGGCCGAAGGCCGAGCTCCGTCCAGGCCAAGGCCGATGGCCGAGACCGTTCAGGTTACGGCGCACAAGTACCAGCGCAAGAGCAAAAAGAGACAAACTCGCGAGGCCGGAGGCCGAGCTCCGCGGAGCGGGCACGAGGAACCCTGTCGCGGCGAGGCCGAAGGCCGAGACCGTTCAGTTTACGGCGCACAAGTACCAGCGCAAGAGCAAAAAGAGACAAACTTGCGAGGCCGGAGGCCGAGCTCCGCGGAGCGGGCACGAGGAACCCCGCCGCGGCGAGGCCGAAGGCCGAGCTCCGTCCAGGCCGAGGCCGAAGGCCGAGACCATACATGTTCCCATGCAACAATTCACTACAGTAAGTGTCTAGCGAGGCCCTAGGCCGAGCGCCGCGGAGAGCGCAGCTCGGAGCGGCTGGGGGTTGGCGCGCGTAAGCGCGCAGGGGGCTCGCCCCCTAGTTTAATATTATATACTCGTAATGTGAAAGTCTTGCAAGCCTTCACCAATCCGGACTTGGCCCCCGTGGTGGAGTATGGCCTATACCTTCCACAGTTACGAGACCCGTGCCCCTCGTTAGGGTCATAATGGGCTGATGATGATGATTTTGTGAAGTTGTCATGTATCGCTCGTTGCCCCGGCTGCCTGAGTTCCTTGTCCCTTTTGACTTGTCCCTTGGGGACAAAAATCCCTCGTCTGCGCAGGCCTAGAAACACAAATTCTATAAAACGCTCCTGTTCGCTCAGCATGCGACGCTCGAGAAATGCCCCTCTCTATGCGAAACTGACAATTTTTCTGTCGAACGAGCCCGAATAGGCTAGTTGATTTAATTCTCGAAATGGTTTTATAACGTGCTTTTAAGTGTATTATACAACAAATATGTGTAATTTTAAACAAAACTTAACATATTCAGTAAGTATTTTGACTCTAAAAAAAACAATTTTAATTTCCCACAACAACGCTCAAGACTGTCATGGCATCTTGAGTGACGTCACGAGGTGGTTTACGAACACTGTTTCAGTAGGCGATTGCTAGTTTTCTCAACTAAACACTACTAAAATGTCAACAACAACAATGTTTGCCACGAGACGTGGCACGCTCTGATTGGTGTTCTCTGTTTCGTCACTTATGTGAAAGTTTTTCGAATTTCTTTTCAGAAAATATTAATAATCTTTATATTTTATCATAAATAGCTTTGTTTTTTCCAATCTGCATATCATAATCAGTATTTAAAGACTTTTTTCCATCCGATTTATTCTTAGTGGACACAAGCCTATTGTCTTGACGCTAACATGGCGTCCGCGACAGAGACGAAGTTGAGCGAGACTTATGTACAGTCTATTTATTCTTACTTGTCCGATTTAGTAAACAAGATTCTAACCTTAAAATTAAGATTAGATGCCTAAATTAGACATTTACTCGAAAATTCATGAACTACGTTTATAAAATTGGCAGCGTGTTGTCTAAAAGAGTGTTCCAAGTTACTTCATTTATGGAAATATGGCAGTTTTGGACTAAAAAGTTACAGTTTACGGGTAGAATCTTGTTTACTAAATTGGACAAGTAAGAATAAATAGACTGTAGAACTGTTATCTTATAGGTGGCGTCATTGCTGCTGTGTGGTGTCGGCCTAGAGAATAGCACCAACCCAATTCTTCCCGCGGGTGTGGTAAAAGGCGACTAAGGGACACAAACCGGGGGGTGGGCAGCAGCGCCCCCTGCAGTACAATTCCACCAAACTGCGATCCCCAACCCGCATGCCCAGCGTGAGGATTATGGGTATTACCCCCTATGATAGCACAACGTGGCGCTCTTTAGGGGAGGGCAATGTCCAGCAGTGGACTAGTATAGCCTGACGACGATGACGATGTTTGCTGAGATGATTTCGGTCAAGTTAGGCACTAATTTTGACATATGACACCGAGACATGTCTCGTAACCACGGAGGTGAAGACAAGCCCTCGAGAGCATAAATTGGACAGCAAAAATACCGATATAAACCCTATGTCCCCACTGCTAGAGAACGGGTCTCTTCCTGCATGGCAGGAAGGTTAGGCTATACTCCACCACGGGGGCCAAGTCCGGGTTGGTGGAAGATTGTAAGACAGTACGGGGGCCTTACTGTCAGTAGTTATCAAAAGCCTCTGACATGGCTTAACGACTGCCATTATATGACAGCTGGCACCAACAGCTTAGCGTGCCTTCGAAGCACGGAAGCGCTCGGAAAAAATGCCACTAGCGGTAGTCACGGGTCGGTCACCCATCCTGCACCTGACCGCGCCTGTTTTTGCTTAACTCAAGTGATTGATTCCAATCACTCGGTTCGGCTAGGCCACGAGCGCTTCGAGCTGCGAGCAAAATTACAGGTGAAACGGCTGTACCCATTTCATTTGTATGCAATTTGGCCAACTGACAACTGAGAACAGTAGATTTACAGTTTTTTTTTAATGTACGAGAAATCGGGAGTAGGAATCATACATACCTATTTGGAGACTTACTATGATAAAATTCATAAACAATGTATCTAATCAACATATTTCTGACGAATTGGCGCGTTTGCGATTAGCCATCCTATTTACAATTCATTTATATCAGCTTGTATCTACATGTAAACAAAGCATACAAGAAAATCATAAAAAATTGGTACGGAATCCTAATTGATAGAATTTCAATAATTCGGTACTATAGCCGCGTTTTCACGGTCTTAGTGGACTCGGACCGAGTGCCCCATTCGAGTAAACCAACGCTTCTGATTGGCTATTTTGGTGTTGTCACGAAAAACCGTCCAATCAGAAGCATAGTTTACTCGGATGGCGCACTCGGTCCGAGCGTAATAAAACCGTGAAAACCTGGCCTAAGTCAATTTAATGCCGACGCCAGACAGAAGTTCAAACAAGATCATCACTTCTTTGGAGACTCTGCTCACACATTTGGTCACATGTTTTTGTATCTGGCAGATATGTGTTTCACACCTTTGAGCTCACAGTACTCAGTAAGACTTCAAACATGGACGACGATTTGGTCTTGGAAATAAACAAAAACTGCCAAAAAGAAGACGTGAATGGATGTGTGAAATGTATCGTAATAGAACAAGGTTTCGGAGCCCACACATGTGGCTCTCCTTGAAGCAACTCTATAAACTCGAAAACACTCTCGTTGCTCCACTCCATCGTTCGCCTTTGATCCCTTTGATGTGCGCTAAAAAACCTACACGAAACGGCAAAGCGCACTTAAGTGTTCAAATATGTGACAAAAGTATCAATATCCGTGCCACACATAGTCATGTGCACAATTATTTGTGATCACTTGTTTGACTACACCACGTGGGCCAAGTCCGGGTTGACGGAGGATTGTACTCGTAAGGCGGGCCTTATTGTCAGAAGTCATCAAGCCCATAAGGCTTCTGACATAGCTTAACGACTACCATTAATATCAGCCGGCACCGACGGCTTAACGTACCTTGCGAATCACGGAAGCGCTCGGAATTCTCACACTGGTGTGACAACCTGGTGTGACCACGAGTCCGGACTCGACAAAATCCCACTAGCGGTAGTCACGTGATGGTCATGCAGCACCTGACCGCGCCTGTTGCTGCTTAACCTTAGCGATTAATTTTAATCACTCGGTTCCACTAGGGCACGAGCGCTTCTCGAGCGTCTACTATTAAGGTTTGTGAATTTCTTAGTGAGTGTCTTACTATTGAGGTGTCAGTATTATCTATTATGTCCATAGTTATATATTTAACGGGTCTAATCGCGGTTATTAGGTAAAACGTACCTTCTTCTTCTTCAGGCTATATCAGTCCACTGCTGGACACAGTCCTCCCCTAATGATCACCACAGTGCAAGGCTGTGCCATCATTGGGGGGTAATGCCCATAATCCCCACGCTGAGCATGCGGGTTGGGGATCGCAGTTTGGTGGAATTGTACTGCAGAGGGCGCTGCTGCCCACCCCCCGGTTTGTGTCACTTAGTCGCCTTTTACGAGACTCGCGGGAAGAATTTGGGTAGGTGCTATTCTCTAGGCCGACATCACACAGCAGTTTCCATAATATAGTATAGCCTGAAGAAGACGACGACATTTCAATACTATGTTAATTTAAGATATGAAGACACGGACCTCGAGACAAACCAGCTATGGTTTTAGGAGGTCCGAATCCACTTGGGTTAAGCAACAACAGGCGCGGTCAGGTACTGGATGGGTGACCGCCCCGTGAATACCGCCAGTGGCATTCTTTCCGAGCGCTTCCGTGCTTCGCAAGGCACGTTAAGCCGTTGGTGCCGGCTCTCCTGTAATGGCAGTCGTTAAGCCATGTCGGAGGCCTTATGGGCGGCTTGATAACTACTGACAGTAAGGCCCGCCGCTGCCTTACACCTCCACCAACCCGGACTTAGCCCCGGTGGAGTATGGCCTAACCTTCCTGTAATACAGGAAGAGACGCATGCCCCAACAGTGGGGACATATAAAGGGTTGATCGATATCGAATTCACTTAATCTGTACCTCTATTATGTAAACCTAAACAAAGAAAGAAAAATTAATACTTATTCCAAAATATGTTTGTTTACACCTTGACCAAAGCCGATAGAAATCAACTAAGTGCCTTGTTTTTATCGTCGAAGTACTCTTGCAGCAGTTATCTCTGAGTTTTTTTATCATTCAGTCGAGCTGATTGTAAATCTTCTGATATGATAGGAAAGAGCAACTAAACGGAGTTTCTCCTTGCAATCGGCAAATTCCGACAAATTACCTGCTAATGGCCCGTTTCCAGACATTATGACATAGTCTGTTAGAACTGTTTTTATACGGATTTATGCTCATGTAATAAACGAGCATGAGTCCGTAAAAAAACAGTTTTAATTATGTCTACTGCTCGTGTTAACATTAGAAAATACTATATAGTCTGTAAGCTTTTAGAATATACCTCGGCTACTATCGGATAGAATCGGATTAATTCGTGTAATAGAAATATTGTAACAAGTATCGTATTAACCCTTAATTTCGAAATCGGATTAAGTGTTTTTCAAAAGTGTTTTTGGCGGAATTTAGCAAAGTAATTTTAACTTTTTACTATTATGGATTTCCGCAAAGTAACGCCTGATTCTATACAACATCGAAATCGAAACTAATATGACACTTAATTTCGAAATCCGAACTCCAACATCAGTACGAAAACCGGCGAAAACTGGCGAAAACCGAAGTCTGAGGTATATTCTAAAAGCTAACAGAGCTTTTTTGAAGCGCTCGTGGCCTAGTCGAACCGAGTGATTGGAATCAATCAGTTGAGTTAAGCAACTACAGGCGCGGTCAGGTGCAGGATGGTTGAACGCCCCGTGACTACCGCTAGTGGCATATTTTCCGAGCGTTTCCGTGCTTCGCAAGGCACGTTAAGCCGTTGGTGCCGGCTGTCATGTAATGGCAGTCGTTAAGCCATGTCAGAGGCGATCATATATTTATAAATAAAATTCAAAGTCCTAACTGACTGACTCACTCTTCAACGCCCAGCCCAAGCCGTTGGACCTAGGAAGCTGAAATTTTGCACAGCGGGTCTATGTATGTATAATGTAGGCACAAAATTGTATGGGAGGTTTAAAGAATGTTGTCCAATTTTCTTGAAACTTAAAATAAATACTTTTCATGACAATTGATTGAACACGTGTTTTTTTTTATTTAACCCTTAAGGGTGTGAACGGCGTTGCAAAAAACTAAAGTCCACGAGGATGGGGTCGCGGGCAAAAGCTAGTGCTACTAAAAATTAGCACATGTGCCTAACTTTGAAAATATTAATAACTATATGATACAATAACTGACAAAAACTTAACTGCAAGTTTGCTAAAGGTGTTCGGGTCATCTATCTCCCACCAAAATGGTTGAGACTGGTGATGGCTGAGCACTGCGTTATGCTCGTGAACGAGTGCTGTTCGTGTGTCTGGCCGCAGCACTTATGTTTTTCCCCTATTATTGTGAGACATTTGACTAATGCTTTAGCATTTAGGGTTGTTAATGGCAATCATGAAATCTTATTAGGTTTACATAATGGCAACTGGTGTATTTGGTTTTAAGAAGATTTGAGAAAAGATGGTCAGAGTGGAGTTTTTTTTTCCGCTGCCTTTTTCTCCACTACAATACGGCCCGAAGGCGGCGGCTTACATTTTACATTGTACATTGACATTCAGCAAACAGAATGTAAATTCTTTACGTTGAAATAAAATGATTTGAATTTTGAAACAAAGTCACTGGGAATGGGGATGGAAACGGGGTATCTCGTTTCGCAGTCCATTGTTCTGCCTAAATTGGGCAGAACAATGGACTCCGAAATTGGGCCTAATTTGGACCTCATTGGCCTAAAAAGTGGCTACGAAAAGTGACACAAGTCTTGGCGAAATTACCCGGTGTATGATCCCGTCGCAATACGGATTTTGCAGGTGGCCATTTTGAAATATCATAAAAACATTTCGGACGCGTAAAATGTAGCAGATACTGCGCGAGTGAATGTGTACTTTGTGCGGGCAAAAAAAAGAAATACGCGAACTGAAACAGTCTACGTATATGTACAGTTTTAAGGTAAGCTTTACAGCTTTTTTCTATTTGAATGACATAACATGACCTCGCGCCTGTATCCTAGAGGGCTAGGCAGAGACCGGGGACTGCCACTTGCCACGATCCTGACAGCTCACCTCCGCTTCATCAACGTTCATAAGTCGTTGCATGCACGCACGCCGGTTCCGGGTACTTTTTATCTTTCCCTTTGATTATACTCTTTTTAATGCACTAACCCGTACTAAGGACAATTTCACTAATTCGTAATTGTGGCAAAGATAGCCAGAGGACGCGGTTTCGAATCCCGGCATGGGTGGAATTTTTAAGCCTCTAAAATAGGTTTTTTGAAATCTTCCCCTTTGCTAATAAATCCCCTATTTGGTTGATTAAGCACAATACATCTTTTTAATGGAACGACTGTAGTTTTTATTTTTCTAATTGTTTTAAGTGCAAGAAATTAACTAACGCAGGCAAAAAGTCTGAGCAAAACCTTACTCATTAATTTCTACACTTTTTGGACAACACACATGATGACACTATTTCATTGAATACTTTTAATATCGTGACATATACTATTAACCGTTAAAGCAATCGAGGAAACAATATTGATGCAAACCAATGCCAATGATCAAATGATCCAATGTAAAAATCCTGGTTTCATAAAAAAAATTGAACTAAAACTTTCGTAAGCAAAACACATTGTAGAAAAATTATCATAAAAATTGTCCAAAATTTTTTTTTTATATTAAATTTAATTCACGTTCAATTGTTGCTTGTAACATAAGTTATAGTATAAAATAATTATTTGTCTTATAATTATCCAACGAATAGTTCATACATTTTAAATATAGTGAAGTTACGGTTGATGGACTCTTTTAGCAAAGTTTAGTCTGTTCGTGAGACGTTTCAACTCGCGTTTAATTCTAAGCTATGCTATCAGTTTAAAAAGTGAAACCTGTTATTAGCTTTACTTATTATTAGCTATAACTTTAAGCAGTGAATTTTAAGTACGTACTTAAAATCTATACTTAAAATTCAATGCGTTAAGTTTTAAAACTCTGTAACGCTGTTGGTTTTGTGAATAATATAAAATAACATGTTTTAAACGTTCATAGTTACAATATTTTCGGCGCTTAATCGCGTAGTAATTTATTGCTATTTTACCTCGACGTTTCGACGACGTTACAGTCATCATGGTCACGAGAAGACTGATGGCTGGCACCCGTTCGCATCTTCGGCTGTTGAGGTTTCAGACCAACCTCAATCAGCCATCACAAAGTACTATTAGGGTTGCGACACACTACACTGACAATGTCGGACGATAAGCCATGCTACTTTTTTCCACTCGAACACTTCTTGATGACCGGATCCCACGTTTGCGACAGTTTGAAACCACATTCCCGATTAAAATTTTTGTGTTTTTTAATTTCAACCGCTTCACGCACAATGCGGCTATAATAATGGCGATCGTTGGAAAGTACCGTCGTCGAAACGTCGAGGTAAAATAGCAATAAATTACTACGCGATTAAGCCCCGAAACTATTGTAATGTTATCAACCCTTGGATGTCCCCACTGCTGGGGCACGGGTCTCTTCCTGCATCGCAGGAAGGTTAGGCCATACTCCACCACGGGGGCCAAGTCCGGGTTAGTGGAGGATTGTAAGACAGCGGCGGGCCTTACTGTCAGAAGTTATCAAGCCGCCCATAAGGCCTCTGACATGGCTTAACGACTGCCATTATATGACAGCCGGCACCAACAAAAATATTCTAATAATATAAAATAAAAATCATAATGATGTAACTAAAACACAACTGTCCAACTTTTTGCTTCTCGCTCTTGCACTATTGCCATCTATGCTGTGTGAGCGAAAGACAAATAAATCACACAACGCAATCATTTCTGCTGGCCCTAAAGTCTAATACTTAAATAGTTTTAAAAACATATTTAGAGGCTAAAAATTCCACCCATGCCGGGATTCGCACCCGCGACCTCTGGCTATCCGTGCCAGCGCTCTACCAACTGAGCTAATGGGCGACTCACCGGCATCAGTGAAATTTCGAAAATAGTTAAATAGTTTTTCAATAAAATAATCACCACAATAAAATATTTTCGGGGCTTAATCGCGTAGTAATTACGAACGTGCGAACGGGTGCCAGCCATCAGTCTTCTCGTGACCACGTGACTGTAACGTCGTCGAAACGTCGAGGTAAAATAGCAGTAAATTACTACGCGATGAGGCCCCGAAAATATTCTAACTATGTGTACAAGTCGCGAAAGTTTAAAATATGAGTGCTGTTCGTGTGTCTGGCCGCAGCACTTGTCATGTTTTCACGGCCTATGTAAAAAAAGTATATTTATTTAATAATGCCTTAACATTTAAAGTTATTAATGGCAATCATGGAATCTTATGCGTATAGGTGGTATCTAATGTATTAGATTTAAGACTTGAGAAAAGATGGTCAGAGTGGAGTTTTTTTTCCCGCTGCCTTTTTCTCCACTACACTACGGCCCGAAGGCAGCGGCTTTCACTTTCATGTTACATTGTACTTTGACATTCAGCAAACAGAATGTAAATTCTTTACGTTGAAATAAATTGAATTGAATTGAATATGTTATAATCACCACAATGGTTGTTGTTTGCCTCAACTTGTTAGTCCACAAAGCAATAGCAGTACTATGTCATCCCAATGGTATAACCCGGGCAAATTAAATAGGCATCTCTCGCTAAGAGGATGTTTCTTCCACAAATAATTTAATCCTCCCATTTCCTTAGTGAATTCTCAATGAGCTTCGAAGTAACTGCCTTCTTAATGGCAATGAATTTTGTATGAAAAACGTATCTAAAAATATCTTTAGTGTCTATCGAGTTAGGAAAGCGAAAAGGAATCGTTAGGAAGCGCTCGTGGCCTAGTCGAACCGAGTGATTGGAATCAATCACTTGAGTCAAGCAACAACAGGCGCGGTCAGGTGCAGGATGGGTGACCGTCCCGTGACTACCGCTAGTGGCATTTTTCCGAGCGCTTCCATGCTTCGCAAGGCATGTTAAGCCGTTGGTGCCGGCTGTCATGTAATGACAGTCGATAAGCCATGTCATAGGCCTTATGGGCGGCTTGATAACTTCTGATAGTAAGGCCCGCCGCTGCCATACAATCCTCCACCAACCCGGACTTGGCCCCCGTGGTGGAGTATGGCCTAACCTTCCTGCGATGCAGGAAGAGACCCGTGCCCAAGGAGTGGGGACATACAAGGGTTGATATCGAAGTTAGGAAAGTTATGAATATATTAATATTCTTATTTGTACAATCGCCTGCACTAACATTAAATAGATTAGAACCTTGTCATATTAAACTCTTCTAGCCTGATGTGTGAGGAATTGACTATTTTCACTTGGACAAGATACTGAGGTGCATAAAATTAAATAATATTACAGTCTATTTATTCTTACTTGTCCAATTTAGTAAACAAGATTCTAACCTTAAAATTGAGATTAGATGCCTAAGCTAGACATTTTCTCGCAAATTCATGAACTATGTTTATAAAATTGGCAGCGTGTTATCTAAAAGAGTGTCCCAAGTTACTTCATTTATGGAAATATGGCAGTTTTGCACTAAAAAGTTACAGTTTACGGGTAGAATCTTGTTTACTCAATTGGACAAGTAAGAATAAATAGACTCTATGTTGGTACGCCTGACTGTACCGACTGTCCGTCTTATCTTTTTCCTGATAACTTTCCGGCTAAAGGTTGCTTGGAAGAAAGCAATAATATCATTAGCGATAAGGAAATAGATCGAGCGAATGTGAGTGGAAGCGCCGGTAGGGGACTTCAACCAGATAGGAGATGCATTATGGTTCATCCTGAGTGCTTAGTGCGAGTTTGACAGATCCAATCAAATAACTTTACTAGCGCGTTAATCGAGCCTTGAGTAGTGAGTATGAGTAAGTTAAACGTTCGAACTGGCAAAACGCTGTCACAGTACAACTCGCACTCGCGTTTATTCGTGTTTTGGCTGGTAAACGTGTTCACTTCTCAACGCAAACCATTACAACTCGCACTCAGCAATTTTAATTTCCATACTTGTCGCTAGGTGGCGCTTCCTCGATGCCATAGAAATATGAGTTTACGTTAACGCGATCGAGTAGTTAAAAAACTCGCACTAATCACTCTGAACGTCAGCGCCGACCGGTGTTTCATGCATCTCTGGGCGGAATATTGCTGAGCATGGTTATTTATGGCTATTTAGGCTGGCAAAGGTTAATACATCCTTCATGGGGCATTGAATACGCTTCTATAATAAAATCCCTGAATATATATTAAGCTTGCCTGAATCGCGGTTCAAAAAATGTGTAAAGTACACTTTGTGCCAAAATGGCTACTATAGCATAAAGGATTATTTAGATGACAATAATGTCTGGAATTAAAGCCAGTACAATGCATGAGTTCTATGTTCTAAAATAAATATGTAAACTCTGTTAATTAAGGACTTTGAAAAGACTAAGTTTGAAGTTTTTTTGTCCATTTTTTTCTCCAAAATGATCTTGATTTTGAAATGGACACCTAGTTTGAATTGTAACGTTCATTAAGCCGCAGCTTCTGCGCTACTTTAAATAAAACTTTTTAATTTCATTTCATGGGTCCATTTGCCAAAACCTTTAAAATAATATTCCTAATGTACACAAATAATGGTGTCTTAAAAACATATTTAGAGGCTAAAAATTCCACCCATGCCGGGATTCGAACCCGCGACCTCTGGCTATCCGTGCCAGCGCTCTTCCAATTGAGCTAACGGGCGACTCACCGGCATCAGTGAAATTTCGAACCTCTTTACACTATTATCTGTATTACGTACAGGCAGCGACTTCTGATTTAAGCAAATTGCATCACTTACAGCCCCGGCTACTTACTTTGCAGTTAGAGAATAGTGTAAAGAGGTTCGAAATTTCACAGATGCCGGTGAGTCGCCCATAAGCTCAATTGGAAGAGCGCTGGCACGGATAGCCAGAGGTCGCGGGTTCGAATCCCGGCATGGGTGGAATTTTTAGCCTCTAAGTAGGTTTTTAAATTGTCCTTAGCACGGGTTAGTGCATTAAAAATTAAAATAGTATAAAGTAAAGGTGTTGTTTTCTTTATGTTGCGATTTTTATAAAACATTAAGAAAATAACGTTTTGGACTTAGGCTCTTACTAATAAACACCGTATAAGCCTGGTATAGTTAGTGTTTTGTTCACGTCATTTGAATGTAATTTTCGGTTGGAAGAAAAGAGACAAAACACTGCATAGTTATACAATACTTACACCAAGTTTATTAGTAAGGCTGTTAGAGTATATACTACTACGTATGGAGACAGAACCGCAGTCAAGTGCAGCCAGATTTATTTATTTTTTTAGTTATAAGGTTGATTAGTTGATTAGACAATAAGTATAGGGTACGATGGGGCTGACATGGTCCCACCAGGACAAAAGTCCCGAAATAAATAAAGATATTTTTTTTTAAACGTTTATTGGCTGATTACATGTCATAGTCCACGACACAGACTATATAGAGATACTAAGTATGTCTAGTACTAACGCACGGATGTAAAACAGCCGTGTACTAACGTTACGCGACAGCGACACAGATTTTGTTCGGTATGTCTGTCCCATATGATTCTATTTGTATGGTTTTAGATGCTCTTATGTCTGTTATTAAGGGTGCTATCATTGCCGAGTCTCTATATTTACGAAATGGCATGTTTTGCCCACAGCCAGAAACATACGTTTACAAAATACTGTGAGGCTTATTCTTTTAATACAAGATATCCTAACAAAATTATATGTCCGCCATGCAGAATTGAATTTTGTAAGAGAGGTTGCTACCGTATGCTCATAATATATATAATAAGCTCCCACAGTCAATTAAGCACCTGCCTTTGACTCGATTTAAGGTATCTCTACATAAATGGCTAATCGAAATGTGTTTTTATAATGTGAACGAGTATCTCTCTTTAAATAGAATAAATATACCGTAAGAAACGTATATTCGATTAATGAGCATCAAATAAACCTTTTGTAAAAAAAAAATAGGAACATTATCTGTTATGGAAATAATTATATTATTTTATACTTTAATAATTATATACTTTTATACATAATTTTTGCATACCTGGACGGGTGAAATGTGTAGACCGCTATTTATTATACTGACCACCAATTGTACGACATTTCAGGCAAATAAACTATTTAATTTCATTCATTACATAAATGTAATTTTTTGATTTCTTTGTGTATAATTTGTGTTTTGGCAATAAATGTAGTTCACTTCACTTTCACTTTCATTAGCAAAAGGCCAGATAAATAGTACTCAAAACAAGCGAGCGTGTATCCAACGACGAATGTTTATGAAGCAAAAGAGATTGTTAAGATAGCGACAAATGTCAAAACCGAGTCTCTGCCCACCCCTGCGAGACACAGACCTGATGTTTATTCCAATGTATCACAAAAATTCTCAATCAAATCGACTCCACCGTTTCTCCTTAATTTCAGAACAAAAGCAGTCGTCAATATGGCATCACAAGAGGGCTACTACAATCCTATAATAATTGAAGAATCAATTTCTAATCATTCAAAGACTAGCAAGAATGACAACTACACTAGAAACTGTCATCATGACATCGAGATTCAAAATGGCGACCCAACGAACGTCATTACGGAAGACAATCATCAAAACGGACAAAGAACAGCCGCGAATGAAGAAATACCACCAATAATTTACACAGAAAACAGAGTAGAAAATCTACACCTCGTAACTCCAAACCGCCGCCAAAATGGCGGGCTAACCACTATCAATGTGGAAACAGCCAACGAATACGCCCAGACTAGGATCAACCATGACGTCCATACAGAAACAGAATACTCAGAACTAAACAGAGATCAAAACACACAGCACACAGTACACCGGCAGCCTCCAACACCGAATCACGTTGAGCATACAATTTTCTACGATCCATTCGAGGACCGACGAATAGTCATTTCCAGGAACGAGCAGACCAGCCCTAAACCAATCAGAGCTGCGCCTTCACCTCCAGTTAACCACCAGGATCACCAAATAAACATCGAAGAAGACCACAATGTATATTCTCTTACAGAACAGAACACAAATTCTCACAGACCTACAGAACTTACAATTCCAGCAGGGCATTCAAGGCACCCAGACCACCAAATACCTCAACGACCATCAGAACTTGCAGCCACTCTTCGAGAGTTTCACGGACTTTCCCCAAAACTCAACTCCCAAATGCCTTCTGGACAGAACTGGGCCACTCAGAGACCAATGGGGCAACGAAACCCGACCTATTCACCACTAACCCCTGACGGTTTCACATTATCTCCTCTGCCTGTTAAAGAACGCGAGCCTCCACCCTCGTACCAAGATGTGATTCTGGCGACACAGCAGGGCAATAACAGCCCTAATTTAAACTATAACCATAGTGTAGTGACCCAACAGCCAAATTCGAGGTTTGGGGCTACGTTGAACCAACAGGATTTGATACAGGGTAACGGTAAGTATTGTCAGCTTCGCTTCGTGTGACCAACCCTCGATATCAACACTTGTCAGTCCCCATTGCTGCTATTAGCGCTTTACCCCCAAACAGCGTCTCTCATAATCACCTCTTTTTCTGTGCCTGACATTTTTTATCTTTCAACATCCATCATCTTCAGGCTGCTGCTACTTCTGGGCTTATAGATCTTGAACCAACAAATTTTATAGCATTTATAGGGAAGAGCGGGTGATCGTGCTCTTCCACTATAATGGGAAATTTCGTATGCCTGGGGACGGCCGGTCCGACTGTTGTTAGTCGGACGTTATATTTATGCTGTCATGTGAAACACTTTGCGCCATGCATGTTGATATGTGCTCGCCACTCATTTAAAGTTGTGGATGACACTAATGGACTCTTATTATGTTAGGTACCAAATGATGTATCATGTTTAACATTAGTTGAGAAGACATAGACTGGAGGTTCTCTGTTGCCTTTTTCTCTATTATACAGCTCTAAAGTAGCTCACATGGTACTTTACAAACAGGATACAATGATTCCTAAAGTTAGAACAAATTTCTGATATTGTTGGAAGCCAAGCCATGAAAGATAAATATTCTCAAGCACAGAAATAGAAATGATATTGAGAGGGCATTTGGGGTTCAAGCTCTATAAGCCCAGAAGTTGGCAGCAGCCTGAAGATGATGGATGTTGATAAATAATGTCGCGCACAGAAATGGAGAAGATGATTAGAGATACTATTTGGGGTTCAAGCTCTATAGGGCCAACCCGGACTTGGCTCCCGTGGTGGAGTATGGCCTAACCTTCCTGCGATGCAGGAAGAGACCCGTGCCCCAGCAGTGGGGATGTCCCCACATCTCCTGTTTATACAAGGGTTGATATCAACATCGATGTATCGATGAGAGATGCCATTTGGGGCTAAAGCTCTATAAGCCCAGCAGTGGAAGGCAGCCTCAAGATGATGACAGGTTACCTGACAGGTTCTGCAATCACCTTTCGGAGACGGAATTCCTAAGAGCCCCTAAACATCTGTTGTATAGAATCAGGCGTTACTTTGCGGAAATCCATAATAGCATAATAAGTTAAAATTACTTTGTTAAATTCCGCCAAAAATCCCACAAGCACCATGCGGTTGTTAATGCACCGCCCTCCCTCCCACTTTTTCAAGCAGAATCAAGACACGAACACATCACAACCAACACCAAAACAATTGTGTGAGAAAACACGCGACGCGTTTCGCCTCTAACACCGAGGCATCCTCAGGCTCCCAAATGCAAACTTGTGGGATTTTTGGCGGAATTTAGCAAAGTAATTTTACCTTTTTAATGGCCTAAGCATTTTCCTAAACGTTGCCCCCCCTGCTTTTTCCAGACCAGCAACCGCCTCTCCCAGGGACTAGGAAGATCCTGAATTGCCAGCACTGCAACACCAGGGTGGCCACGGTCGTGGTGAAGCAGAGTGGATGCGTCACGCACGTCATCGCGATGATATTTCTGTTCTCCTGGTGAGTGCCGTCATGGTGGTAGCAACACCGTGACCTTAGATGATTTATACAAGCAATAATATCTTAATTATTCGCGATACTCATTCTTAGTTATATATTAAATGGGGTCTCATTATTATTATTAATACGTTTATTGCACATAAGTAAAAAAAATACAATGGCAATGTAGCGGACTTAATGCTATAACGGGTCTAATCGCGATTATTTATTAGGTAAAACGTAATTACTTTATTTCCCGACGTTTCAAGCTTTCAAGTACGTGGAATCCAGTGCTAAAGTGTAGTGTAAACACAAATCACGGGCCTTATCACCGGACCTGTCCGTGGGCGTAGCGAGTGTTGTGTGTCGGCCAGCTGAGAAAAATTAAAAGTGACTACCTACAATAATTGGCTGTACTCGCCACTTCAGTCTACCCGAGACCAAGGCAACTGTGACGCTGCCGAAACGTCGGGAAATAAGGTAATTACGATTTACCTGATAAATAGTCGCGATTAGACCCGTTCAATATAAAACGAACTATACTTATCATCATAGAAATGAATTAAAACAAATTAATAATTGAAAATGTAAAAACTAAAATGTTTGAGCCAGATCGCTGCCTCGCTGTATGATTTATGTGTTGAAGCACTCGTGGCCTTAGTGGAACCGAGTGATTGGAATCAATCACTAAGGTTAAGCAACAGGGGCGGTCAGGCGCTGGATGGGTGACCGTGCTTCGCAAGGCACGTTAAACCGTTGAAGCCGGCTGTCATGTAATGGCAGTCGTTAAGCCATATCAGAGGCCTTCTGGGCGGCTTGATAACATCTAATAGTAAGGCCCGCCACTGACTCACAATCCTCCACCAACCCGGACTTGGCCCCCGTGGTGGAGTATGGCCTAACCTTCTTGCGATACAGGAAGAGACTCGTGCCTTAGCAGTGGGGACATGCAAGGGTTGATATCGATGATTTATATTGTGACTTTTATATACGTGTACCAGACGTAGGTACCTAGGTTGGTCCCACAGTAGTTAATGCCCAGCAATCCGTTTGTGGATTATTAGAACAATAAGGCAACTAAAATCCGGCATCCTTTTTTTATTAAATTTTAGGTTCAAATTAAATGAATGTTTTTAAATTCAACGTATAGAAGTTAGTCTATTTGCTATTGTATACAGCAAAACCAAGACATGTAGGCTTTATATTTGCACTTAAATTTAAAAAAATAAAAACGTACAATGCGCTACAATGCATTTTGTTTCTGCTGTGTTCAATGAAGGCCTGCTCAGACAAAAGTCCTTAAATGGTAAAAAATGTCCTGCGAGTACTTGTCGCGGACTTAACACCTACGGTGTGCGGTCATTTGTTCCCCAGAAATTGAGTGAAGCGTACGCTATGGAAGCAAATCTTGTGAGAACACAACACAGTAATTTACATAAGGTTGAAAAAGAAAAGGCGTTTTAAACGAAAGCACCGAACTTTTGACCAGTCCGGTCTCTTGAATTTTTGTACGGGGTACTTCTACTCCTTCCTGTGCGTTATTCGATACAATTTATAGGAGATCTATATCGACGGACAAAAAAATACCCAAGGGATAGTCCCTCGTTTGCGCAGCCGTAAAGAGTTCTAATCAAATCGAATCAATGTAAAATGTGCCGCTGCCTTAGAGTAGTGGAGAAACAGATAGCAGGAAAACAAAACTCCACTCGCTCTGACCATCTTTTCTCAAATAACATAACATTTACATACAAGCACATCCATTGCTTCTGGTCCCACACTAGGATACCCTGTGTCGTGGGAACCAGAAACAACGACATCACAAACATGTAAACATCCAAGACCTGCGTTTTTTTTTTGTTTCTAGCCGGGATTCGAACCCGGGACCTCTTGCATGGTAGGCAGACGCGCTACCGCTACGCTACAGAAATCATCTTAAACCTAAAAATACATCTCGTTCCATAATGTTTAGTGTCACTCGCGACATAACTACCCCTCATTTGGCACCTCATTTGTCGTAATCCGTCCATCCGTTGCCCCTCTACGCGGTCACCTATAAGCATACATACTTACAGACATTTACGCGCGAAAACCGCAACCATTTTCCTTCGCGCCCGGGTAAAACTAACGGCAAGAGATTATGCAAAAGTTCTTGTAAGTCTGCACGGTAGGGTCACATGCACTAATATGTAACCACGCTAGAACCTTGTCACAATAACCTCTTCTAGCCAGATGTATGAGAAATTGAATATTTTGACTTTGACAGGGTACTGAAGTTCATACATGTTAGTTCAAGTCACGTGACTGAAGGTTCGAGAGTTGAACTGGGGAATTCCATCAGTCGTAGTCCTTTAATCGGTTTCAGTACCTCCTTGGAAATATTATGAAACTGTATTATTCAGCCCATTGTATGTCCCCATTGCTGGGGCACGGGTCTCTTCCAGCATCGCAGGATGGTTAGGCCATACTCCACCACGGGGGCCAAGTCCAGGTTGGTGGAGGATTGTAAGACAGTGGCGGGCCTTCCTGTCAGAAGTTATCAAGCCGACCGAACAAGGCCGGCTTAACGACTGCCATTAGTCATGTAATGGCAGTCGTTAAGTCATGTCAGAGGAATGGAGATGGCAGTAATGCCCGCCACTATCTTGCAATCCTCCCCAACTCGGACTTGACCCCGTGCTAGAGTATGGGCTGACCTTCCTGCGATGTAGGAAAAGGCCCGTGCCCCAGCAGGGGGACAGACGAAGAGTTGATATAAATAGTGTCTTTGAAATACGCCCTTTAAATAATAATGACGGAACAATTATTACGATGACGACTGCTGTCAGTTGAAAACGGTGCTCCCGAGGGCTGAAAAGTATAGCTTTCAACACGCTCTTTAGGCACCTTCAGACCTACTTTCAGAACGTAATTAATGGTCTATAAATTGACTGCTGTCGCCTATTCACCATCATCATCCCATTATGTGGGGACATAAGGACCGAGGGGCACGGGTCTCTTCCCTGAGAAAGGTATAGGCCATACTCCACCCGCGGCCAAGTCCGGATTGGTGGAGACTTGAAAGACTAGTGGCTGGCTGGTGGTTACTGTCAGAAGTTTTCAAGCCGTTCTAAGGCCTCTGACTTGGCTCAACGACTACAATCTATCAACGGCAGCCGGTCCCAACTGCCTAACGTGCCCTGCAAAGCACGGAACCGCTCGGAACGCCACTGGCGTTAGTCATAGACTGCACTGAACGCGCCCTGTTGCTCAACTTTCGTGTTCGTTTAAGAACGCTCAGGCTGCCGGGGCTGCGAGGGATTCAAAGAGGCCTATGGCAACTGAATAATTAAAAGTGCTCCTCTCTCCTTTCAGTTTGTTCCCGGTGACAATCCTAATCTACTGCGGGGGATGCCTCAAGTATGAGAACCACTACTGCCCGACGTGCTCCAACATGATCGGCTATAAAGTCCCCATGTTGGGGCGTCAGTTGGTCCTTGTATCGCCAAGATAGTTTATTAGTTAATTATTACGATAAGATAAGATGCATTTATTTGTAAACCATAGGTATAACAGAGGTATGATGTTGCATTCAAGAGAATAGGTAAGTAACTCTATGTGTTGGCCATAAGGCGTACATATTTACGACCTGACGACCTCTGTGGCTTAGTGGTAGCGCGTCTGCCTACCATGCAAGAGGTCCCGGGTTCGAACCCGGGATGGGGACAAAAAAGGCCCACGTCTTGGATGTTTTACATCTTTGTGATGTCGCTGTTTCTGGTCCCCACGACACAGGGTATCCTAGTGTGGGGCCAGAAGCAATGTATGTGCTTGTATGTAAAATGTTAAGTTAAATGTTATTTATTATAAATTAGTATTAAATACAGATCAAAAATTGTATTAAAAGTATGTCAGATTATTTATATTATGTTGTGTGTATGTCAGTAATATATTTACAAAAAACGAAACAATAATAGTAATTATATCCCTTCGGCCGCGTATGATACCAGAGTTTGGTAACCAGTATCATACGAAGAAAAAATGATCGTCGTCGGATACTGGTATCCAAGTGATAAGGATATTTCGTTTTATGTAACCGAGTATCAGCTCAGGAAAATATCAAACAATTACAAGTGAGTACTTCATATTTCCTCATATGATACTGATAAGCATGTCATGAGCATGTTCATTGGTCATCATCTAAAATACGTACTACCAATAATACAGAAGGTTGGCACAGTCGCCTTAATGGATATATTGGACGCAAAAGACCGGCGTTGGCTCAACTCTTAGATATTTATAGAAATGAAACCACCGTTAGGGATATTTCCAAATAGTCGTCGTCAGGCTATACTAGTCCACTGCTGGAAATAGCCCTAAATAGTCGTTCAGTACACGTGCGGAACTGTCATTGCAACTTGTTCCGACTGTCTACCCTCGCCCCAGGCTGCGCCTCGGCTCGGCTCTAGACCATTTGTCGGAACTCTTTGCAATGACAGCCTTTCCGCTCTTGTAATGAAATATACTATTTTTTTTCCTAACACGGGTTAGTGCATTAAAAAAAAGAATATAATGACAATCGTCTTGAGACTTACCGATTCAGTCTTATAGGGCCGCTGGTCTTCCGGACTTTCAGTGCTTGCTCCCAAAAATTTACGGCTTCTGGTAGTATGGTATTCTGTAATACAAAATATTGCATTAAACAGAGGTAAGTACAAAGTGATTTTGAACTCGATAGCAATGTTTTGACGAATATTGTTGACTTTGAACTAAAACTTTCGTAAGCACAACACATTGTAGACTTTTAGTCCGGATCTACTTACGGGTGTTGTTATATCGGAAGAGTCCGACCGGTTTCGCTCCGATTCGCAGAGCTTAATCATGGTGAGCAGAGACGGAGCTCGCGTCGTCGTCGGTCGGAATCTTCCGATATAACAACACCCTTAAGTATATCCGGACTAAAAGTCTACAGTATTGTGGTCATTGAAAAAAACCTTATTAGTAATTATTAGAAATTAAAATTTAAATCTAAAATGTTTATTTATCACACACAGATTAGATCAGAGGCCTTATGGGCGGCTTGATAACTTCTGACAGTAAGGCCCGCCACTGTCTTACAATCCTCCACCAACCCGGGCTTGGCCCCCGTAGTGGAGTATGGCCTAACCTTCCTGAAGGCAGAGACCCGTGCCCCAGCAGTGGGCACATACAAGGGTTGATAAAAAGGAAAGGGCTCAGCTTAGTGCTGCGAGTGCATGCATCTTCACAGCGCTGATTTTCAACCCGTCCTTGTTCTCACTTAATAATGTAAGAAAAGTTTGCGGATTTTAAAAAGAGAACAGTTGGGCCTTTGTTTTATTAATATTATACATTATTGCACACGAGACATTAAATAGGACATTGAATAAGAAATAACCTAACTGCAAAGTAGGTAGTCGGGGCTGTAAGTGATGCAATTGACTTCAGCCAGATGTCGCTGCCTGTACGTAATACAGAGAATAGTGTAGAGGTTCGAAATTTCCCTGATGCCGGTGAGTCGCCCATCAGCTCAGTTGGATAGAGCGCTGGCACGGATAGCCAGAGGTCGCGGGTTCGAATCCCGGCATGGGTGGAATTTTTAGCCTCTAATTAGGTTTTTAACAAATAACATGTAACATCTATAAAAGACTTTTCTTCCAGCAAACCTTGGAGAGTCTGAGCAGAGGTAAAAAACGGGTCCATATACGTGTACAAAATAAACTACATTAACTGAAAAAACCCTTAACAATAACCTAAGCAAAATAATACACTACATGGACTAAATACCTGTAAATATTAATCAAATAAAATACATAGTAAATAACAAATAAGCACATCTTCTTCTTCTTCAGGCTATATTATGTAGTCCATTGCTGGACATAGCCCTCCCCTAATGAGCGCCATAGCGCCCTGTCTTCAGCTTGCCGCATCCAGCATCTGCCGGCAGTTTTTCGCAGATCGTCATCCCACCTGGTCGGAGGGCGTCCTACACTACGTAAATACAACAGCTATTAAATACATAGCTCAAAGTTATGATAAAAATAAATACTTCTTAATCGCCGACGAAAAATCTGAGTCGGCTTTCGGGAGTAATTATAGCCTATTGCGATCGCCCAATCAAACTGCGTTGAAGCCATCAAACGACACTAACTTCAAAGCTCGGAGCGAAAATAGAGCCTTAGTCGCTTGTACAAGTACTTACGTTAATTAAGTCAAACTTGCTTGGCTCCAATCTGAAACAGAAAACAAGTAATTGCTTTGGGGCAGTACGGGGAATATTTAGTTATATACTAGCTTTGGCCCGCAACTCCGTCCGCGTGGACATTAGAAAATGTTGCAACTCCGTTCACTCCCTTAAGGGTTAGACAACATTCTTTATACCTCCCATTAAATTTTGGAAACCCTTTTCCACCCTTAGGGGTGGAATTTCAAAAAATTCCACCCTTAGGGGTGGAATTTCAAAAAATCCTTTGTTGTTTCTTGCCTACATTATATATAGACCCTCTGTGAAAAATTTCAGCTTCCTAGGTCCAACGGCTTACGCTGGGCGTTGATGAGTGATTCAGTCACTCAATCAGGACTTAGCATTTTATTTATACATACATATATACATACATACATGCATGCATGCATGCATGCATACATACATACATACATACATACATACATACATACATACATACATACATACATACATACATACATACATACATAACCTCACGCCTGTATCCCAGAGGGGTAGGCAGAGACCAGGGACTGCCACTTGCCACGATCCTGACATCATTTTATTCATTCTTATGATCATTTTATTTATATAGATTAAAACGGTCTTCGTTATCAACCCTTGTATGTCCCCACTGCTGGGGCACGCGTCTCTTAATCTAAATCTTATTAAAACGGTCTAATCGCGATTATTTAATAGGTATAAGTGGCTACCCACAATAATTGACTGTATTTGCCACTTCAGTCTACCCGAGACCACGGCTACGGCTCTGTAAAGCTGTCGAAACGTCGGGAAATAACGTAATTACGTTTTATAACATATTTGCTCGTAAAGTGGTTGTAATTACACCAATTTCAATATCGTAATGTATCTCATTACGTACTTGTGCGATAATGTAATGTAAAAGGCACGTGTTTTTTTTTAATAAACTTTTAAGATACTCCGTCTAAAAATGAACGATACTTTTAAAAATCTTAGCAAAGAGGTTTTATGTCAAGAAAGTGGTCAATATTTTATGAATAAAATTAACTTTGGGAAATAAAATATAACAAATAAACATTTAATTCTTTAATTTAATTAATTTTGACAATAAATTACAACCATATATCTGTAACAAAAACACAAAAATATTAATTTACTTTATTAGTAATACTGGCTGTTTTTGTACTTTGCCTAAAAAAAAAGTAGATGCGCGCGCATCGCTTATTTGTGGACAAGTAAAAATAAATCCGCGCGCTTTTTCTTTTCGATGTATATTGTTTTTATTTGAAAATGTCGTCAAGTAGTAATGACAACAAAGTCAGAGTTTTATTAATTTCCTCGTAAATATGTTATAAAACGTCGTATGACATACGTGCGCTTTGAAAATTACAGCCTCTGATTCCTTATAGCCCTCGCCGATAGCTCGGGCTAGTAATATCGCCTCGGCTGTAATTTTCAACTTACCGCACTTATCATAATGTACTACCAAAGAAATAATCGCGATTAGACCCATATATAAACCAACCATTATTATTATTAAATTCTTTATTGTAACAGTAAAGATTGTACTATTGGCGGGCTTAATACTAAAAAGTATTTTATTTTAGATAACCAACTGGTGACATGGAGGAGGTGTTAAACAGTGAGAAGATATTGTAATTATCGTTTTAAAATTAAACTATGTATTAATTAGACCCGTTTAATATATTACTGTGTATGAGTATCGCGAATCATTAAGAAATCCTATTGCAAACAGCTTCGGGGAATATTTTTCACTTCAACTAATTCTCCTTAATGTTCAATTCGATGAGGATTTTCTTTTATACTGTTAACGGACGTTGGAACTTGGTAGGGGGCGGATAGCGAATTCGATCACGCGCCATACCATTATGCGTTCGTCTGGAAAGTTGTCTGTCGAACACGTCTGGGAATTGCCAATCCGCGGTGGGTTGCGTGGTAATTAAGCCCAATTAATGCACTAACCCGTGCTAAGAACAATTTAAAAAAACATATTTAGAGGCAAAAAAGAGCCCGCGACCTCTGGCTATCCGTGCCAGCGCTTCGAAATTTCGAACCTCTTTACAATACTCTGTGTATTACGTACAGCCAGCGACATCTGGCTGAATAGAGTATTGTAAAGAGGTTCGAAATTTCACTGATGCCGGCGAGTCGCCCATTAGCTCAGTTGGGAGAGCGCTGGCATGGATAGCCAGAGGTCGCGGGTTCGAATAACGGCATGGGTGGATTTTTTAGCCTCTAAATAGGTTTTTAAAATTAAGCCCACACTCTCTTTTCGAGAGAAGCCGTGAGCCATGCAGTTTGACGTTTATAGGCTACCTAAAACTAAAAAAAAAACCTTACCTATACACAGAGTGGTCGTAATATATGCTTATCCTGAGCGGTTGGTCAATGCTTCGTTTCTTGACTACGTGTGCCGGCCCCAAGTGGACGCCAGTGACCACCTGTAACAAAATATGGAAAAAAACTTAGACCTATAGCTAACCAATATCCATAAAAAATCTACATCCATAAAAAAATAAAGTTGTGTGAAGAATTGTGAACCGCCTCCTTTTTTTTTTGAAGTAGGTTTCGATATCAAGCCTTGTATGTCCCCACTGCTGGGGTACGGGTGTCTTCCTGTGACACAGGAAGAGACCCGTGCCCCAGCTGTGGGGAAATACAAAGAATTGATATCTATCTATATATAGATACCTACTTAGATTTAAGAAATCATTTTCTATAGTACCTATATATATCTATAGAAGCGCTCGTGGCCTGGGCGAATCGAGTGATTGGAATCAATCAATTGAATATACTATTTTTATTTTAAATGCACTAACCCGTGCTAAGGAATAGGTTTTTAAATCAATCACTTGATTAAGCAACAACAGGCGCGGTCAGGTACGGGATGGGTGAGCGTCCCGTGACTACCGCTAGTGGCATTTTTCCGAGCGTTTCCGTGCTTCGCAAGGGACGTTAAGCCGTTGGTGCCGGCTGTAATATAATGGCAGTCGTTAAGCCATGTCAGAGGCCTTATGGGCGGCTTGATAACTTCTGACAGTAAGGCCCGCCACTGTCTTACAATCCTCCACCAACCCGGACTTGGCCCCCGTGGTGGAGTATGGCCTAACCTTCCTGCGATGCAGAAAGAGACCCGTGCCCCAGCAGTGGGGACAACAAGAGTTGATAACGATATAGTACCTACATTAAGACGTCGTCATAGAAAATACGACATGATCTAACAGAAAAATATAAATTAATTATATAATTTTACCTCCAAACACAAGCTTCTTAACCAATTTCTTACGTAAACAGCTTAATTTATGCCTTTAAAGTCTCTTATCAACATGGATGTACAAAAAAAGGCGATCTACAGAAACAACACACAGTGAGACAAAACAAACGCCTGAACATTTTCCATTAGCAAACAAACACCTTCGCAGTTTTTTGCTGTCAACTTTCCCGCAGGAGTTATTGCCATTTAGGGATCCGTTTGCGGAATATTAAGCTTTGAAGCGCTGTGCTGCCATTTGTACATATTTGCCCTCTGTGGGGAATCAAAACCACGACCCCTGGCATGGAAATCAGACGAGATACCGCTAGGTTAAGGCAGTCATTGAGGTAGATATTTAGATGATGATTTTGTTTTAATAATCGTAATCTTATGTGTGGTGTCGGCCTAGAGAACAGCACCAACCCAGTTCTTCCCGCGGGTGTCGTAAAAGGCGACTAAGGGACACAAACCGGGGGGTGGGCAGCAGCGCCCCCTGTAGTTCAATTCCACTGAACTGCGATCCCCAACCCGCATGCCCAGCGTGGGGATTATGGGCATTACCCCCTATGATAGCACAACGTGGCGCTCTTTAGGGGAGGGCTATGTCCAGCAGTGGACTAGTATAGCCTGACGATGAATCGTAACTTCCTTCTCCAACATATTGCTCCAGTCCATCCAAACGTTGTGTGGAAAAGATCACTTTTAGTGATAAGGCCGCCGTCTGTACTCTTAGGTTAAGAAATATCTGTACAATTTCCTTTTTTTATGTACAATAAAGTGTCCTCTTATCTATCTAGCTATCTGATCGCGATTATTCCACGGCCACTGCAACGCTGCCGAAACGTCGGGAATTAAGGTAATTACGTTTTACCTTATAAATAATCGCGATTTGACGCGTTTAATATATTCAATGCTCAATGCTTTATTGCAGCCATAATTTCGGTAGGATCTTAAATAACAGCTATAAGTATGTATGATAGTATAAAATCACCCAGTGAAGCCTGGTCAGCCAGGGTGGCCTAACCTTCCTGCGATGCAGGAAGAGACCCGTGCCCCAGCAGTGGGGACATACAAAGGGTTCATGTCTAGCTTTCTATAGATATTTAGGTGTAACGGTGCAAACCTCTTCACACCATTTTTATTTCTTTTTCTATTTATCATTTTCAAATATTTAAGTTATGTACGTCACGCATTCTTCGATTTCCCTCATTTTTCACCACTACTACTTTACGCTTTGACCAGACCTGACTATTTTACCTGTTTCTCCGTTTTTTTTCCAGTTTTCTGTTTTAACATTACTACAAATATCTACAAATAAAACAACACCTGAAGTCGTTCCAGTTTATTTTATTTTTTTATTCTTTATAAAGATACCCAACGTTCCACTGGCGACCAACGTGGGGCCGGTACCTACTTAGATTTAAGAAATCATTATAATAAACAATAAAATAAAATTAAAAAACAATTAAACTTAATTAATCAAAAATACCGCCCCGGGACACACCCGACCCAAAAGTTCCCATGACGCAAGCAGCATTACCTCGCTGCACCGCCAGGGAGATCCTTTGCATCAATTTATTACGTATTCTATTCTATACAGCTATTACTCTAAATGATATATAAGTTGGTTGTCGGCCTCGGTGGCGCAGCGGTTTGGCACGCTGACTGTGCAACCGATCGGTCTCGGGTTCGATCCCCGGCCGGGCCAAACTAGGAAACGAACTTTTCTAGTTTGTCTTGGGTCTTGGATGTTATCTATGTATTTATTGTATTAAATCTATCGTCGAGTTAGCACCTATAACACGAGTCATTTAGTTGTACTTAGTATAGGGCTAACTTAGTATAGGCTTGCACCACACCGCAGTCTGTAACGCTCGCGGAGCACCTGGCACTGACTGAAAATCAGCGCTGAAGGCTTGCCCATCAGCTTAAGCTGAGTCATTTGCCGTTTATAGCGGGAGTGACACGCCATAACCATTAGTGTTCTTTTATTTTTTTTATTTTTTTAAATTCATTTAGTAATGTGTTTTAAGTTTGCTTTGTTATTGTGGCGTGTGTACTGTGGGTAATAATTTTTTTTTTCTTCTTCTTCTCCTTCATCAGGTATGCCCCGGAACGAACGTCATACCCCCGACTCCTCAGGCGCCGACCGATCTCCCGAATAAAAAGTTTTTCATCCCACCATCTCGGAAAGAGTATTTTTAATCTTCATTATCTGAGTGGAAAAGCCGTTTTTATTCTCTAGAGGATAAAGTAAATTGAATTTAGAACATCGTGTGCACTAAGTTTGTGAATTAAAAAAGTGTACCTATCTTGTGATTGTAAACGGTTTTTTTTTTGCATTTAGTCATTTCCTCGCTGAGGTGGAATGAAAAGTTACGTGTTGCACTCGAGTGCAAAGATTTTTCACCTCGTGCTCTTTTGATTCCCTCGCTAACGCTCACGTTCGCTTGCTCGGTCATCAAAATTGAACACGCGGTTAAAAAGCAACTTTGCACTATAACAAATAACTATTGCCTCATCCCCCCCATACCCCCATTGTTTGCACGGCCAGTGTCCCGGGGCGGTATTATTTATGTGTCCCGGGGCGGTATTATTTATGTGTCCCGGGGCGGTATTATTTATGTGTCCCGGGGCGGTATTATTTATGTGTCCCGGGGCGGTATTATTTATGTGTCCCGGGGCGCTATTATTTATGTGTCCCGGGGCGGTATTTTTGATTAAGTTTGATTATTTTTTTAATTGTGTTTATTGTTTATCTTGCTAGTTTTTATGACAAAGCTTTGTGCGAATTTTCAGATTGTGTAATGCCTCTTATTAATAAATGAATAAAGTTCTACAAAGTAAAAATAAATCATTATTGTATTTTATTTTTCTGATTGTCTAATAATGCGTTTTCATAGTACTTATATTAAGACGTCGAGATCAACGATATTAAATAACGGGTATTTAATATATTATCGTTGGTCGAGATAGAAAAGAGGAAGAGAGAGACCCGCTCCCCAGCAGTGGGGAAATACAAGGGTTAACAAGGGTATCCCCCTCCTTCCTGTTTTGAAGTCGGTTATAAATTACCTTTGTACGTGATACAGAGAATATTGTAAAGAGGTTCGAAATTTCACTGATGCCGGTGAGTCGCCCATTAGCTCAGTTGGAAAGAGCGCTGGCACGGATAGCCAGAGGTCGCAGGTTCGAATCCCGGCATGGATGAAATTTTCAGCCTCTAAATAGGTTTTTATAAATTACCTTTTTTTACAGACTTCAGTCGCCTTCAGTTTTTTGCTAATTTAATGAAGTCAAAAGCTTTCAAAAATAAAAAGCTTTGAAAGCTCTCAATAATACCCAGAGGGTAAAAAACTAAATGGAATCGCTCGTTTTATTGTAAAATAAATAATTTTTCTATACAAATCCCTTCCACTGAAAAAGATTAACTAGCCAACACGATTCCGTTGAAAGAGTGATAATCGGCTCTTTGCGATTTTAAAACAAAATGCAACTGAAAGGGTTTATAAAGTGTTGTGAATCGCTACACTTTATAAACCATAAATTAAACCATCACGAAGGTTAAGCAACACACGGCGCGTTCAGTGCATGGATGGGTAAACCGTCTATGACTAACGCTAGTGGCATTGAGCGGTTCCGTGCTTCGCAAGGCACGCTAAGCAGTTGGTGCCGGCTGCCGTCGATAGATGGTAGTCGTTAAGCCAAGTCAGAGGCCTTAGGGCGGCTTGAAACTTCTAACAGTAAGACCAGCCACTAGTATTGCAAGCCTCGACCAATCCGGACTTGGCCCCCGTGGCGGAGTATGGCCTATACCTTCCTCAGGGAAGAGACCCGTGCCCCACCGTGGGGACATAATGGATTGATGATGATGAATATTCACATTTACATACAGGCACACACATTGCTTCTGGCCCCACACTAGGATACCCTGTGCCGTGGGATCCAGAAACAACGACATCACAAACATGTAAACATCCAAGACCTGAGTTTTTTTGTCCCCAGCCGGGATTCGAACCCGGGACCTCTTGGATGGTAGGCACATGCGCTATCGCTGCGCAGAGGTCGTTTCTTTACTTCGCAATTTTTATTACCCCCCTTTTATTACACACAAAAACAATAAAAAACTATTACGCAGATTACAACGCAAAAAATATAAAAATACAATAGGTATGCCTTTAACGTTCTTTCGTGAGTTCTGCGTTTACCTAATATTTGTTTCAGTCGGTGAGAAAAATTTATTTCTTTTTTAGGTAATAATACCTTTTTTTTGAAGCGCTCGTGGCTTAGTCGAACTGAGCGATTGGAATCAATCACTTGAGTTAAGCAACAACTGGCGCGGTCAGGTGCAGGATGGGTGACCGTCCCATGACTACCGCTAGTGGCATTTTTTCGGAGCGCTTCCGTGCTTTGCAAGGCACGTTAAGCCGTTGGTGCCGGCTGTCATGTAATGGCAGTCGTAAAGCCATGTCAGAGGCCTTATGGGCAGCTTTCTGATAACAACTGACAGTAAGGCTCGCCACTGTATTACAATCCTCCAAAAACCCGGACTTATTGGCCTCAGTGGTGGAGTATCGCCTAACCTTCCTGCGATGCAGGAAGAGACCCGTGCCCCAGCAGTGAGGACATAAAAAAATGAAATTAAAATGTTTCATTCAAAGTAGCGCAGAAACTGCGGCTTAATGAACGTTACAATTCAAACTATGTGTGGTGTCCATTTCAAAATCTAGATCATTTTGGATAAAAAATGGACAAAAAAACTCTAAACTTAGTCTTTTCGAAGTCCTTAATTATCAGAGTTTACATAATTATTATAAAACATAGATCTCATCCATTGTACTGGCTTTACTTCCAGACATCATTGTCATCTAACCTTCCTGCATCGCAGGAAAGCTAGGCCATACTCCACCACTGAAGCCAGTCCGAGTTGGTGGAGGATTGTAAGACAGTGGCGGGCCTTACTGTCAGAAGTTATCAAACCACCCATAAGCCTCTGACGTTGCTTAACGACTGCCATTACATGACAGCCGGCACCAACAGCTTAACATACCGAGTACGGAAAAAAATCCATTAGCAAAAGTCGCGGGAGGGTCACCCATCCAGCACCTGACCGCGCCTGTTGTTGTCTCACCCTAGCGATTGATCCCAATCACTCTGACTGTAAAACCGAAGGTCTCGGGTTCGATCCCCGGCCGGGTCAAACAAAGGCCGAGAAACGAACTTTTCTAGTTTGTCTTGTTCTCTAGTTTGTTTGTCGGGTCTTGGATGTTCTATGTATTGATTGTATTAAATGTACCGTCGAGTTTGCACCTGTGACACAAGTCATTTAGTTGTACTTAGTATGGGGCTAACGAGATCTGTGTAATAAAATAAGTCCATGAATATTTAATATTTATTTATTATGCGCAGAACTAAAAGGCGAAAATGACAATGCGGACACGGCTGTGGCACCGAAAACCATTGAGATAATTGAAAAGAAGCTACCATTCAATATCGGCGTAAATACTTCCGAGATTTTCCCGAAATCAGCGCAAAAATATCCCTATTACCGTGAAAATACGGACAATAACCGGGTGAGCGTAACTGGGACGGGCCGACGGGCCTTATATCACGGGTTTTTTGCACCTTTGCAAATTTTACAATTTTTAATTTTGTCCTTAATTCGATGCAATACTTAATTTGATTAAATACATTTACTAATAAGCTTTTTCTATACAATATTCATTTCAGATCAAAGATAGACTATCGAGAATGACCCTCGTGAGAAAGGAAACTGGATTCAATCTGTACCACTACCAAATTAACCCAAAAATGGACATCAACAGTGAACTCTGGTCTTCACCAGTCAATCTTAATGACAACTTTGTTAAATCAACATTGAATAGGACTAATTTTAAAAATGTGGGCAACGTACAAAACTTACAAAAGCGTTACAGCGATAGAACTGATCAAAACAATCTTAACCACCAAAACATTAGACAAGCAACGCTTAGTGAAAATAATGACAGTTACTACAGCGACCAAATTAACCACACAAATCAGCCGAATAACAAAATTAGACCAGTTAATGTTAATAAAGATGACCACGACAAAATTAGTAACATCAATCAGCCAAATGACGAAATTGGAAAATTTACTGATAATAACAATCATGACGGTTTCTACGATGACAAAATTAGTCAAGTCAATGAGCAAATTAAGAAAATTAGACAGGGTACTGACAATCGAAATTGTAACGGTTACTACAGAGAGAGAATTAGTAACACGAATCAGCCAAACGCAAATGACAAAATTGGAAAAACTACTGATAATATAATCAGTAACGTCGGCAGATTTAGTAACAACGACGGTAAGAATAAAGCTAATGACAATAACGGGGTTAGCAACCTTAATCAGCTATATGACAGAGTCAGCAACAACGTCAAGAACACACTCCAGTATCCAGACAACAGACTTAATAACAGTAATAAGAGCAACAAAGATTCAAACAACAGAATTGGTCGAAATATTCCTAGATATCAATATGAAGGCTCATACGACGGTGGTAATGAAATTAGGGATTATGATAATGAAAGGTTCGAAAACAATGACCATCAAGATCATCACGAGTACACGTTCAGTGACAGATTTATAAGTAATTTGCAGAAATATCAAGAACTGATTGAGGAATGGAAGGACGTTTTGAGGGCAGAGGAAACTAAACACGTTAAGAAAGATGTTAAAGCTGACAATGACAGAGACGCGAAAGCTATGGTAAGTAATGTTATTGCACAATCATACCCATTTCCAGATACTGGGGATATTCTGGCCACAAATTCGCAACCAGGACCTCTGGAAGTTCACCAATCACATACCAGTCCATCTAGAAATCCTGGATAGGAAATGGCGCTGGATAGGAAACACACTACGCCACGACAAGAGATGCCTGACCAGACAAACACTAACCTACATCCACTTGGGCAACCGAAAAAGAGGGCGGCCAAGGATCACCTGGAAAAGATCAATAGACCAAGAGGCCAAGTCGATCGGCACTAGCTGGCCCGAATTAAGAGCGGCCGCGAACCACCGACAGAAGTGGAATTCTGTGGTTAAGGCCCTATGCTCCGCTAGGAGTTAAAGGACCAAAAAAGAAGAGGAAGAAGATACTCATTTCTATTCGCTTTTACCGTGAGTACACACGGTGTGCTTTCACGGTGTCTCCAGCTGCTCGAGTATAGATAGAGCTAGGGGCGGGGCGGCCTAGTCTATAAATACGGAGAGTTTTTGCGTTGACGGTCAGTTTGCGCCCTCCTCGGCCTCGAGGGGGGTCGGTCCCGATGTGTGTTTAGGGGTCCTCAGGACCCAAACCAGCCCCAATGTGGTGTTTAGTGGGTAGGCGCACTTCTTGTGAGTCCCACATTGGCAGCACGGCCGGATCCGTGCTGTTATGCATGAGCATTCACCACCTCCATCCCCCCTGTGCTCCGGAGGGTGACCTTTATAGGGCTAAAAAAGCGGTGACGGTAAATTGTGAGCCTGAGGATGCCTCCTGTTAGAGGCGAAACACGTCGCGCATTTTCTCACACAAGTATTGGTGTCGGTGGTGGTGTGTTCGTGTCTTGCTTCTGCTTGAAAAAGTAGAAGGGAGGGCGGTGCATTAACTAACCGCATGGTACTTGTGGGATTTTTGGCGGAATTCAGCAAAGCAATTTTCACATTTTAATCCCACGGAACGTTTAAAACCCCTGCGGCTTGTAAGAGGACAAGTTTTTAGAAAACTTTGCGTAAACGCTTTTAAAGAGAGCTCGGAATGTTCCCTCGATGAGTTTTAATTAGTTTTAATGAAAAATTCTTCATTTCAGACGAGGAAAGGTGCGGCGACCACGAGAAAGACACAAGATGACGAGAAAAGGAATTCCAATACAACCGCAAGAAAAACACTGCATGTGAGTTTTGAAGTTACTGCTATAAAAAAAACTAATTTCGTTCCATCTATTCGAAAAGGACAACCTGGCACCCAATTCATCGCATTGCATTAGCAATTAAGTCGTATTCGACTCTAAGGTGTAGGACTTGAATTCCATATAAAAAGTCGAACGAAAGCCAAAATCTGTATTCTGAACGCCAACGCCATACGACATTGAATTCAAATGAGAAAATAAATGTCGTATGACTTAGTCGAATTGTCTGTGAATCATAAGTTCCTTTTCTCGATTGTAAATTGAAAGATGGGTGTTATCTATGTATTTGTTGTATTAAATCTATCGTCGAGTAAATTCACTCTTAAATTGATACATTTTGCAGCAAAATATTAAATTGTGTTTTATTTTATAAACTTAAAAAAAACTATTTACATATATTTACACGGTAATAAAAGTTATAAACACCTTTCAAAACTTTCAAATGAAATGTAACCTATAACGAAACGTCAAGGAGCCCAAGTTCACAAAGCACTTACAAGAAACATAGATGGCGCTTACAAGAAACGAACGTCAACTGTCAATGAATGCGTTGAAATTTTACGCCTTTTAGCCTCGCATGGCAATCACCATGCAACATTATGACACCTCAAAGCGAACGAAACTTATTAGCAAATTTGACCATACGACTTTGTGAAAAAACTAGAAATTTAAAATCCTTCGAATATTATTTGGAAATAATAGTTATTTTTGAGTTTTAAAATAGATTTTTTAATACAGTTGCTCAAAAAGTGGCGTATTACAGGGACGTATAGCGTGCGGGATGTGGGCTATTACACACGCGTGCTTTTTTTTACCTTTACCGCACTCGTGCCTTTTCTTTCCCAACTGTCTAAAAAGAAAAACCAACCATGAAGTTTTTACTAAAAAAAATCATAGAAGTTTTTATGAGCTACTAATTTGTTTCAATATCAGATTTTATGATTTGATTGAATGAGTTAAGTTAGGTTTCATTTCATCTCATTAAATTTCATTTTCATTTCATATCAATAAAAAAATTCTACTGAAGACTTGGCTGTATGAGCATAGTTCCCTTTTTTACGGTTGGCGCCATTTTCCAAATATTTTTTTCTTTTTTTTTGAACTAAAACTTTCGTAAGCACAACACATTGTAGACTTTTAGTCCGGATTTATTTACGGGTGTTGTTATATTGTAAAAGTCCGACCAGGTTTCGCTCCGATTCGCAGAGCTTAATCATGGTGAGCAGAGACGGAGCTCGCGTCGTCGGTCAGAGTGTGAGACGAGCAACCGACGACGCGAGATCCGTCTCTCAGCGGCGGGCTGAATAAAAAAGCAATCAATTTAAAAACGCGCGAACTACAGCCAGCGTTATCGGGTGTGCGTTCCTGGGACGTGCGTTTGCCTTCCCCCGCGTTTTCGTAAATTTTCACAGATTGCTAGATTTTCATGGTTTTGTTTTGAAAACCGAGAAGCATTTTCATTTTTCATAGTGGCTGATGAATAGTAGAGTGTATCACTCTATATTACTAGGGAATAAAACAATCCATTTTAGGGGATTTATGCGCGAAGCGCTCGTGGCCTAGGCGAACCGAGTGATTAGAATCAATCACTTGAGTCAAGCAACAACAGGCGCAGTCAGGAGCAGGATGGGTGACCGTCCCGTGACTAACGCTAGTGGCATTTATCCGAGCGGTTCCGCGCTTCGCCAGGCACTGTAAGCCGTTGGTGCCGGCTGTCATGTAATGGCAGTCGTTATCCATGTCAGAGGCCTCATGGGCGGCTTGATAACTTCTGACAGTAAGGCCCGCCACTGTCTGACAATCCTCTACCAACCCGGACTTGGCCCCCATGGCCTAACCTTCCTGCGATGCAGGAAGAACCCGTGCCCCAGCAGTGGGGACATACAAAGGGTTGATATGACTTCCGCTTCCACATTACGACTTCCTTGGTGATTTGATAAAGATTTATTTATTACTTGGGTTATTCCTACCTCTGTTCTGTTACAGCAAGCTGTATCCAAACCCGGGAATGAAGCGGCAGATGAGGATAGCAAGGCAGGCGAGGATTTTCAGGAGGTGGTAGACTTTGTGGCTCAATGTAAGGAGACCAGGGAAGAACCTAATATCTTCTTCTTCTATTTTTAGGGTTCCGTACCTCAAAAGGAAAAAACGGAACCCTTATAGGATCACTTTGTTGTCCGTCTGTCCGTCCGTCCGTCTGTCAAGACCCTTTTTCTCAGGAACGCGTGGAGGTATGAAGCTGAAATTTATATCAATTACTCAGGTCTATTGTCCCTTGAAGCTGTGAAAAAATCAAACTTCTAAGCCAACGCAATCAAAAGATACAGCCGTTTAAGCCGCAAATTTTCGACACTTGCAAGGGAATCAAAACCTACAGGGTGCTTCCCGTGAACTCAGAATCTTGAAATTTGGTACGAAGCAACGTCTTATAGCATAGATAAAGGAAAAATTACGAAAACCATAAATTTTTAGTTACATCTCATAATATATTTTTTTTTAATAATTTTAAACTTACTACCCATTTCCTCATAAACGCGTAGAGGTATTAAATTGAAATTCATACCAAATACTCAGGTCTATAATACAGGTTTGTACGGAACCCTCGGTGCGCGAGTCTGACTCGCACTTGGCCGGTTTTTTAATCGGTCCCTCAATTCTGAGGATCGTGAACATAATAATATACAATAGTTCTCCATTTGTCTCGGTCATATGCGCAATGGGATGCGTGCTGAATGGATCCCCTAGCTGCCTTCTTCATGGCACCGGACCAGCGCATTGGTGTTCTGCCTCTCGCTCGTCTGCCCTCTAACTGGCCCAAAAAGATCTGTTTCTCTAGGCTATGACGTCGTGACCGCAAATATGCCCAAAAAAGCTTCTGGTGACAGACTGACGACAGTCGCTTCGTTAAATTACTCCGAGCGCGTTAAGTATAGAAATATTGGCTATGAAGGCTGTACAGGGGAGAACCAAATAAAATGAACCTTAATTTTTTTTAATGCACGTACCGAATATATTCTTCATGCAATCCACTCCATCCAAAGGTTGTCTAGCGATAAGACCGCCAATTGTATAACATTACTTAGGTTTAAGAAATCGTGGTTGTATTCTTTTTTCTGGCTGTGCAATGATGTGTTTTCTATCTATCTATTTATCTATAATTTTATGCTCGTGAACGAGTGCTGTTTGTGTGTCTGGCCGCAGCACTTATGTTTTTCTTACTTTAGTAAGATAATTCACTAATGCTTTGGCATTTAAAATTACTGTGGGCAATCATGAAATCTTATCGTACGTACAGGTGGCAATTTATGTATTAGTTTCAAGATGATTTGATAAAAGATGGTCAGAGTGGAGTTTTTTTTTCCGCTGCCTTTTTCTCCACTACAATACGGCCCGAAGGCAGCGGCTGATATTTTGCATTGTACTTTGACATTCGACAAACAGAATGTAAATTCTTTACGTCGAAATGAAATTGGAATATTTTAATTACTTTTCAGTCAAAGGTTATCTGGAAGAGGTCGCTCTAAGCGTTAAGATCACTCAGGCGGCCGAGGATATGAGAGATTTACACAACTGTGTCGGTCAAAAATTACGTACCGTAAAAGCGATCCGTTTTACAATATAATAGTTAGTTAGACCTGAGATTTCCGCACTTAGCCTCATAGTTGGGCCATTGTACGTAGCAAGCGCCGAGCTAACAATTATAATAATATCAACGCAAATATATAAAAAAATATTATATAAAAAAACAGAATGTAAATTCATCAAATCGCGATTATTTATTATGTAAAACGTAATTACTTTCTTTCCCGACGTTTCGGCAGCCTTACAGTTGCCGTGGTCTCGGGTAGACAAATAAATAATCGCGATTTGACCCGTTTATATATATAATATATAGTTGAACCTTCAAGTTGAAATTTTTTGTGGAATGTGTTCGAAACTAATGCGATATTTAGTAAATATTTAATCAACTTTACTCATGTATAGAGACTTACTTGTCACAAGTATTACTGTATAGCATTACTAGGACGACACGGTCGCTTTTCTTTTGTGTACCAAGTTC
The DNA here is from genome assembly GCA_934045075.1 of Yponomeuta sedellus. Lineage (NCBI taxonomy): Eukaryota > Metazoa > Arthropoda > Insecta > Lepidoptera > Yponomeutidae > Yponomeuta > Yponomeuta sedellus. Next base: position 2,917,010 of record OW203750.1, on the reverse strand, counting down.
TTTCAATAAAGATAAAAAAAAGTTGAAATTTTTCTTTTCTCAGTCAACATAACCACGGGCCCACCAAGGGTCACCACAAGCCCGGGAATACCCTCAAGGCCTAGGCGCTGGTACAAACATGTTCTGGACGAGACAGCTCTGAGGCGAGCCCTCCGAGACGATCCCTACATGCAGCGGATACGGAAACTGTACTTCATGAAGCTGGCCGATTATAAGCGGCGCGTGGAAAAGTAAAGAAAAATTAAATAAAAATAAATAAATAAAAATGTAAAAGAAGCGGAGTGCCGGTAACACCATATGAAATGTAAAAAATACATAATGAATAATGGTAATATATTTATGAACTTATGATATATGTTTACGAGAATAATGAGAAAATAAGATATAAAAAAACAAACTTAAGTAGGTCGTAAGGTTGTCTGGAAGAAATTGTTTTTAGCAATAAGGCCGCCAATTGTACTTTGTATCTTTACATGTTTTATAATATGTGCTCTGGTGTACAATAAAGAATATTCTTATCTTATCTTATCTAAGTAGTACGAAAGCTGTACTTTATAAAGCTGCTGTCAAAAGGAAAAAAAACGATAAACAAAATAAATAATTAAAATATAATGTCCCTTTTTGTCCCATAATACCAACGGTAGGTACTTCATTAAGCTGGCCGACCAAAAAGTTTCTAATCTGTGTAGTAAACTACAAGGGTGTTGTGACGGTTAAGATAATACAAAGTTCCTTCATTCATTTCATTCCTTCTGAAAATGAAAATTTGAACCAATAACAAAAGCTTACAAACCTCCTTGCTCACCTCCTTACAAACAGCAGCTGAGCTCTGGCCACGAAAGCCATATTCCAGTTAAAAAGAAAACATATCTTTTTAACTTATTTTAAATGACTCATGCGGCCAGTATTTCGAAGGACGAGACAATCGAATCAAGAATCGAATCTGAAGAATCAGGTTTCATTCTCGCTTAAATGTCTCGTCAATCGAATCGAGAATAGAGTCTGAACAACCGGGATCTATTCTCACTTATATGATGTTTAAAGTTAAACTCTGTGACTACATATCAGAGTAAACTTCTCAAGAAATTTTACCCTGCACCCAACTTTGTTAATATGCGTAACTTGACGTCTGACAACTCGAAAAGGCTTCAACGTTCGACGCAAGCACACAAGAGACGTCTTAATTAACTTGATATTTGTAAAAGAGAAGCGCTCGTAGCCTAGCCGAACCGAGTGATTGGAATCAATCACTTGGGTTAAGCAACAACATGCGCGATCAGGTACAGGATGGGTGAGCGTCCAGTGACTACCGCTAGTGTCATTTTTCCGAGCGCTTCCGTGCTTCGCAAGGCACGTTAAGCCGTTGGTGCCGGCTGTCATATAATGGCAGTCGTTAAGCCATGTCAGAGGCCTTAGGGGCGGCTTGATAACTTCTGACAGTAAGGCCCGCCACTGTCTTACAATCCTCCACCAACCCGGACTTGGCCCCCGTGGTAGAGTATGGCCTAACCTTCCTGCGATGCAGGAAGAGACCTGTGCCCTAGCAGTGGGGACATAAAAGGGTTGATAACTACTGATAACTCCTATACAAGAGAAGTGAAAGATCCCGTCAAACTATAATACACTCAACTTCAGACCTTCTTCTTCTTCTGCAGGCTATATTATGCAGTCCACTGCTGGACATAGCCCTCCCCTAATGAGCGCCATAGCCTAATGAGCGCCATAGCGCCCTGTCTTCAGCTTGCCCCATCCAGCATCTGCCGGCAGTTTTTCGCAGATCGTCATCCCACCTGGTCGGAGGGCGTCCTACACTACGTTTGCCGAGTCGCGGTCTCCACTCAAGAATACGTTTACTCCAACGGTGGTCGGTTCTTCGGGAGATATGGCCAGCCCACTGCCACTTTAGCTTGCTGATTCTCTGAGCTACGATGTCATAACTTTGGTTTTCTGTCTGTTCATTCGTTACGAATCCTATCCTTCAGAGAAACTCTGAGCATAGCTCTCTCCATAGCTCGCTGAGCGACTTTTAACTGGTGGACCAGCCCTTTCGTGAGTATCCATGTCTCGGGGCTCAACTTCAGACCTATCAGCATTCAATACACAAGAATTCAAAATGTAGCGCTGTCTAGGTAAAACGTAATTACCTTATTTCCCGACGTTTCGGCAGCGTTACAGTTGCGGTGGTTTCGGCTAAATAAATAATCGCGATAAGACCCGTTTAACTCATAACAATAAACATTAAATAGTATTTTAAAAACCTATTTAGAGGCTAAAAATTCCACCAGTGCCGGGATTCGAACCCGCGACCTCTGGCTATCCGTGCCAGCGCTCTTTCCAACTGAGCTAATGGCCGACTCACCGGCATCAGTGAAATTTCGAACCTCTTTTACACTATTCTCTGTATTGCGTAATTTTATAACTTAGAGGTTCGAATCCGAATGTTGTTCGAATGTTGGAATTTTTGCCTCTAAATAGGTTTTTAAATTTGTTCTTAGCACGGGTTAGTGCATTAAAAATAAAAATAGTATAATTAAATAGTATTTTTTTTTAATTATATTAAGGACATCAACAGCGTGAACAAATTTTTTGATCATCACAATAATAAAAATACAGTTAACAGGGCCAATAACAGATATCCACAAATAGACAGTTCTTAATTACTAAAAATATACCACGAAAACGCTGTGTAATAAAGATAAAAATACATGCTTTTAACTATTATATTACACTATTTTTATTTTTAATGCACTAACCCGTGCTAAGGAACAAATTTAAAAACCTATTTAGAGGCTAAAAATTTCACCCATGCCGGGATTCGGGTTAGTGCATTAAAAATAAAAATAGTGTAATCATGTGGGTACAGTGATATCGTTCCGATGTTAAACCTAACTGCAAAGTAGGTAGTCGGGGCTGTAAGTAATGCAATTTGCTTAAGTCAGATGTCGCTGCCTGTACGTAATACAGAGAATATTGTAAATAGGTTCGAAATTTCACTGATGCCGTGAGTCGCCCATTGGCCCAATTGGTAGAGCGCTGGTACGGATAGCCAGAGGTTGCGGGTTCGAATCCCGGCATGGGTGAAATTTTTAGCCTCTAAATAGGTTTTTAAATATTATATTAGATATAGCACGTTACAGTTAAAACCAATCAAGATTTGCCAACTTGAAAAGTATGTGTGTGTGTGTGTGTGTGTGTGTGTGCGTGCGTGCGTGCGAGGGTGTGTGTGTGTGTGTATGTATGTATGTATGTTTGTGAGCGTGTTTGTGATGAATAAGTGCGAATAGGGTTGGGGGGAGGGTTCTCCAATATATTACGTATTATCATTGAGTATATTTAAAATACTATGTTTAAAGGAAGTCTTAGAGCCTAGGAAAGGATCGGCCAAACAAAAACACCCATTATATAGGCGGATCATGCGTATCAGGGTTGAGCTCTGAGTGCTTAGTGCGAGTTTGACAGATCCAATCGAATAACTTTACTACCGCGTTAATCGAGCATTGAGTAGTGAGTATGAGTAAGTTAACCGTTCGAACTGGCAAAACGCTGTCACAGTACAACTCGCACTCGCGTTTATTCGTGTTTTGGCTGGTAAACGTGTTCACTTCTCAACGTAAACCATTACAACTCGCACTCAGCAATTTTAATTTCCATACTTGTCGCTAGGTGGCGCTTCCTCGATGCCATACAAATATGAGTTTACGTTAACGCGATAGAGTAGTTAAAAGCTCGCACTAAGCACTGGCATAGTTTGTATTCACAGAGGAAACGTGAAACATCTTATTGCAAGTATGGACATTAGTGTGATAGTGGGAAGTGTGATGTGATGTGATTGTATATAGTAGTTCTTAGTGATTCGCGATACTCATACATACTTATATATTGTCGCGGTCCTATCCCGAACCACCTAGAATAGAGCCTTCTGGAAGCCTATCGAATAGGCGCCGCATGCTGCGTTTTAGTAACCAATAAAACGCCGCAAGCAATAGTGACTCGTATGTCCACTAGTATAAGGTTCAAATCTCTTTGACAAGGACTTTGTTCTAGAGTCGTTGTCGCGTGCACCGAGTGTAGGTACGTACTTGAATGTTCTAGAACCCTCGTTTACCCAGCGTTTTACATCCAAATCCAGAACCCTAGCCCGTAACAATATTAAACGGGTCTCATCGCGATTAGACCCGTCTAATTAAAACTATGTGTGGTTTTATATGCCGGAATTCGAATCCAAAACCTCTCGAACGTGAGGCAACTGTTCTAATCATTGAGCCATCACATCTCCCAGGATAATCAGACTATACAAACGGAGAATAAGAGCGTTCGCAATGCTATTGTAAATTCAACCAACAATGGCCGAACTAGCCTCAACGGACAAAGGTCAAAGCAAAAAGGTTAGGAAATAAGTTCAAACTACAACCACGCCCTTCTTTCATAAGTCGAGGTCCGCACAGCAAATAACTTTGAGGTAGTATCAACTGGTATCTACCCTTGGTATGTCCCCACTGCTGGAGCACGGGTCTCTTCCTGCATCGCAGGAATGTTATGCCCACCACGGGAGCCAAGTCCGGGTTGGTGGAGGATTTGTAAGGCATTGGCGGGCCTTACGTTCAGAAGTGATCAAGCCGCGCATAAGCCCTCTGATATGGCTTAACCACTGCCATTAGATGACAGCCGGCACCAACGGCTTGACGTGCCTTGCGAAGCACGGAAGCGCTCGGATTAATGCCACTAGCGGTAGTCACGGGAGGGTCACCCATCTTGCACCTGACCGCGCCTGTTGTTGATTAACTCAAGTGATTGATTCCAATCACTCGGTTCGACTAGGCCACGAGCGCTTCTTTACTTTAGAGTTACTTTATACACTGTTATTATTGTTCTGCTTGATAAAAAAAAAATTATTTGTTTTGAAAGGTTAATGTACCGTCCAGCAAGTCAATTTCACGTAACCGAATTTAACTAGTATAAGACTGACATCTTCTTCTTCTTCAGGCTGTACTAGTCCACTGCTGGACAAAACCCTCCCCTAATGAGCGCCATAGCGCCCCGTCTTCAGCTTGCCGCATCCAGCATCTGCCGGCAGTTTTTCCCAGATCTTCATCCCACCAGGCCCTGGAATCTGCTAATCCATTGTGATACAATGACAATTGCATGAACGTGGCGATTCAATTCCGTTGCTGCTTCAAGTCTACGCGCGCACATACATCGAACCTTATAGGCGTCAATGGTATGAATATACACCCCACGGGACTTTGACATATACGACCACGTATATGTCAAAGTACTCGTACCGTAACGCACTAACAGAATCGATGCTCTGTGAGCCAATTCTCACTTCGTTAGCAAATAAATCGTTTAAGACTCAAAAACTTATGATGACTTGGAATTGGCCATGCTACTTTTTTAATAATCAATTTCGAAAATATGGACCGTTTCAATAAACTAATTTCGTTAGTTTTGAATTTTATTCATTATTTCTATTTTTAATACTTTTCTAATATTTTGTGGCGTGTGACGTCATCAGAGCATGTTTGAAGAGAATACGTACGTAGTGGTTACATACTCTTTGGAGAATGTCTTTGCCTATATAAAATAAAACAAATGTCATTAACGTCAGTTGATTTCACAGAACAATTAGACGTTAATTTGGTCGGCTCACAGAACAATGGTCGGCTAACCGTGTATTCTGTGGTCTAACAAACAATACAGTCCGTATACAGTCAGTAATAATAATAAAAAAATATCCACAGACTACATAAATACAGTGCGTTCACATTAACTTGACGCGTGAGAGAATTGGTAGCACTGAGATGTTTACTGTTACCATGTAAAATAAGAAATCATTCCCATTACTTGGGGAAAATAAAAGGATTGAGGGCTTGTTTTACCATCTTCCGATTAGGTCCAAAAGCTAATTCACATGTTATGTCCTTGTTACCAATTCTCTCACGCGTCAAGTTAATGTGAACGCACTGTAATCATACGTTGACATTTCGTTTTATCATTTTGTAAGGCAAAGGATTAATACTCAAACTGCCTTTGCTGACGTCATACAAAAGTCATTTAAGGTCAAAGCTTTTTATTGAATATCTTAAAAAATATAAACTTATTTATAAATCTGATAAATAGGAATTGTTCGGAAAGCAAAATTCTCGAAATGGTTTTCAGATTTCCGTTTATAATAAAAAATAAAGCATGGCCAATTCTACGTAAAAAGTCGAGCGAGAGCCAAACTATAAAACCGAAGGTCTCGGGTTCAATCCCCGGCCGGCTCAAACTAGGAAACGAACTTTTCTAGTTTTTCTCGGGTCTTGGATGTTATCTATGTATTTAATAGGCTTATGACTTGGAATTCTACGTAAAAAGTCGAGCGAGAGCCAAACTGTAAAACCGAATATCTCGGGTTCGATCCCCGGCCGGCTCAAGCTAGGAAACGAACTTTTCTAGTTTGCCTCGGGTCTTGGATGTTATCTATGTATTTAATAGGCTAATGACTTGGAATTCTACGTAAAAAGTCGAGCGACAGCCAAACTATAAAACCGAAGGTCTCGGGTTCGATCCCCGGCCGGCTCAAACGAGGAAACGAACTTTTCTAGTTTGTCTCGGGTCTTTGATGTTATCTATATAGGTATTCAATATATTCAATCTATCGTCGAGTTGGCACCTATAACACAAGTCAACTCAATGACAAGTACTTTAGTATAGGGCTAACGAGATTTGTGTAATATTTCCATGAAACTAAAACTAGATTGAATTATCTTATCTTATTTTTATGCGACAAATGCTAAGACATTCGAATATTTTGCGACTACGCTTTCAGTTCGCATGAGCGAGAATCGGCCCCCAGGGAGCCAATTCTCTCTTGATTAGCAAATAACTCGTATGCGACTCTAAGGCTTATGATATGACTTGGAATTGTAGGTAAAAAGTAGATTTTTATGCGACAAATATCTTATCCTCCGAATATTTTGCGTGTACGCTTTCAATCCGCTATTTAACTCTCTTTTCAAGTAAGTCTTAAACGGTAAATAACTCTTCCATTAGACCAAAAAATATTAGTATATTTTTTGAGGACCTAAATGCAACATAAAAGTGTATTTTGAAACTTTCTTTTCCTAAACAGCCAAAAACGTGGTCAGCCATTTTTGTCTATGGTTTGAAGTCAAAAAAATTGTAAACAAAGTTTGACATTCAATTTTCTGTAAACTAGTGATCTCTGAGCATAGTGAAAAACAACAACGCAACCATGATTCCATCGAATTTACATCCAAAATATACCAATTATCATTATTGCATTGTTCGAGAATGAGAAAACACGCCAATAAAGACCCCCGGGAAGTTGTGGATTCGTGTACCCAGTGAAATTAACATTCGAAAAACTTGGCTTAAACTTGCCAAAAGAGACCCCGACTCTTTATCAATTGAAACTCGGGTGCATTCATGTGAAAATCACTTTGATGTAAGTCCTTTTAATCAATTTCCACTGGCTCTGGATGAGAGATATTTGTTTACATACTTTAGATGGTTTCAAGATAGCGGATAGCGTTTTCGCCGTTACGAATTAAACGAGGATTTTTTTTATTTCTAAATTGTGAAGCCATTCTGCACACTTACTAAGCAAAATCAAAATATTTCGGTTTCTTACGTTAAATACTATAGGAAATATTTATTTATCGCGTCAAATTTGATACGTGTCAAATAGCGGAATCGGCCCCCTTGTCGGAGTGCGTCCTACACTGACTTTGAAGCTCTTAAAAAAGATGCTAAACTAGTAAATATTTAGGCAAACATGATCGTTAAAGACAGACACGTGCGGACACCTGGAGCTACAATTGACAATATTTCATATTTTACATCGCGCAAAACTAAAAATACCGTTAATTAATTTTGCTATCTTGATTACGAAAAAAATATTTAGAATTTTTATTATTGCTTAATTTTAGAGAAAATAAATAAAAACCAATAATTTTGTGATGACGTCACATATACAGTGGAATGAGGAGGTACCGTTGCCTATATTTAAAAATGATTATATGACAGACAGATGTCATTTTCTATTTCATTCAAATGCACAGAACAATTAAATCAATTCAAATGTCATGTCGGAGAAATTACTTTTCCAATGGTTTTTAAAAAGGCGGCAAGGGTGTTATTATGCTGTATGTGTGACGTCATTTGGCGGTTACGTCCTTTTAGAATAAGACGAAATTCAAACAGAACGTTACGAATGAAAATCGTCGAATTTCCGAAAATAAAAAAATATGGGTCGTTTTATTTCGTATCTAGTTTCCTTTAACACAGTAAAATACGTGTGCTAAAAAAATTGAAATGCCCATTTCCTAGACATACAATTCATTCATTCCATTTTTTTACGTCCTATAAACGTCCCACTGCAGGGCACAGGCCTTCTCTCAGAGAGAGAGGGGGCTTAATTGCCACGCGTGCCCACCGCGCTGAGGTGTGAGTAACTAAATTCGGTTTGGGGTACTGACAAGCGCCACAAATATAATAAAAATCATACAGTCTAGTTTTTTTTATCATACAGCTTGTTAGCTTTTAGAATATAGGTACCTCGGCTACTATCGGATAGAATCGGATATATATTCGTTTAATAGGAACCCACCAAAAACATTCTGTAGAAACTAGCCAAGTCTCGATGGAGCTGCTCGTTTATTTCTAAAAAGTATTGAAATCCACACAAAGTCGTGCCAAGTCTAAGGTTCCTTACTGCGATTTCTTTATTATTATAGTTAATGTTTTGTGACTTGGCCGTTGAAGGGTACACAAGCGTACAAAACCAGGTGCTTCATGACACCATTGCACCAATCTGTCGCCAGAACCGCTACACAGTTTTTGTGACACTTGAAGTCATAAAACCAATTACACTATTTAACGAAATGAAATGTAATCAATTTTATTTTAACGCACAGTGTGTTAGCTTTGAATATACCTCGGCTACTATCGAATAAGCGGTGGTAGCTCAGTGGGTAGAACCATAGACTGGCAAGCGAGAGCCCCAGGTTCGATCCCGAGTGCGGGCATGTACCAATGACTTTGTTTAATTTCAAAGTTACGTACATTTGCGAATTTTGTAGTCGCAATACCACACGCTAACGGTGAAGGAAAACATCGAGAGGAAACCCGCGGCTTGGTTGGCTCCGCACGTATTGACTAGTCTTTCCTGAGGGCTAGGCCGACTAAGCTGTCAGGGTGGTATAGGTGCTGGGCAAGCCTACACCATCTTTAAAAACCATGTCCCAGGCACTACAGCGTCGGAGTGGTCCCTTCACCCATCTAGTGTGAGTGAAGATACCACTGGACGCTGTATAAATCATCTCATTAAGTAGATGCAAAAAGGCCAATATTTTTTTTTTTATCGGATAGAATCGGATATATTCGTGTAATAGAAATATCGGAACTAATATGACACTAAACTTAATAAGAAAAGTTTTATACAGAGCAGGATGTAGTACTATACTCGTGCGCTTTCGGCGAAAACCGAAGCCTACTCTAGAACCCGAGGTATATTCTAAAAGGTAACAGACTGAAGCCTGATTTATAATACGCTTTTTTCAAAAAGTTAACATTAAAAATCGTAATATCTGTGATAACTATTTTTAGAACGCACAGCCTAGAACAGGGATCCCCAAACTACTTTAGACAAGTGGAAAAGGGGTTTCAAAAATCAACTGTTACCTTGACCCCCATGGCTAAATTACCTACTTTTAAGATCATCCCCCTTATTCATGATGGTCCACTAACTTAAAACAGCTGCTAAAGAGTGTTATTTTTCATTCTGACTTAAGTCAATAGAAGAAGACAGAGCGAGAATTAGCAATGCTTTAAGTTAGCAGACTATTATGAATAAGGATCCCTATTTGGTTGATGCTGTGTGGTGTCGGCCTAGAGAATAGCACCAACCCAATTCTTCCCGCGGGTGTCGTAAAAGGCGACTAAGGGACACAAATCGGGGGGCGGGCAGCAGCGCCCCCTGCAGTACAATTCCACCGGACTGCGATCCCCAACCCGCATCTTTAGGGGAGGGCTATGTCCAGCAGTGGACTAGTATAGCCTGAATGTCGATGACGTGGTCGATATCGACCCCGGGGTCGGGGAATCCCTGGTCTAGAACGTAGTATCAAGATCCTAGGACGCACAAAATGGCCGCTATAGGAAATCGAAGAGATTTTTAATCCATTGACGGCGCTAGCTAAATCTTAAAAGCGTCTTAATGTATAAAGACACGGACTTCGAGACAAACCATGGTTTTAAAACTAAATAACTAAAAAATGTGAACACCTCAGACAGTCAGGTTTCCTCACGATGTTTTCCTTCACCTTGTAATGTTATATTCTTTTTAATGCACCAACCCGTGCTAAGGACAATTTACAATATTCTCTGTACGTAATACATAGAATATTGTAAAGAGGTTCGAAATTTCACTGATGCCGGTGAGTCGCCCATTAGCTCAGTTGAAAAGAGCGCTGGCACGGATAGCCAGAGGTCGCGGGTTCGAATCCCGGCATGGGTGGAATTTTTAGCCTCTAAATAGGTTTTTGAACTTGTAATGTTATAACTTCTATAAATAATAAAAACTCGAACGTTTTCAACTGTTGCTTTATTTGTAATACTGTTATTTTATAATAAAACAGAAAAACCGGATAAAAACGGATAAGCAGGCAAAATAGTCAGATTTAGTCATCGTGTGAGGTGGTAATGATGAAAAATGAGGGAAATTTCGAATTGTGTGACATAATTTAAATATTTGAAAATTATAGATAGAAAAAGAAATATAAAGAATGGTGTAAAGAGGTTTGCACCGTTACACAGTATTGCACGTTTAAAGCTTAAAGGACAGAAACCTGACATTCTCGGCCCGCGGAAAGATATTGAAGACTGCTGGCCGTGCCGCGCGCGCGCACCAACCTGCTGCGAGATGCGCCGCTCACGCGCGCCTTGCGTACGCTCAACACTGTTGCTAATCATGTTGACTTGTTTAACTGTTCCCTGAGAGGGTTTACGGAGGCTGTTTTAAATGTGCTATGTTATCCGTAATGGGATAGTTTGTTTATTATATTTTCTGTTTAGGTGTTTTGTAATTTTCTATGTTGTATTACAATATTTATATTAACAATTTTAGTTATAAGTTCAATGATGTACATAGTGTTAGATTATCCGCTGTAGTAGCTTGATTTTGCAACTAATTGTAAGTTAAGGTTCCTGCACTATCGAATTAGGTAATCCTGTAATGGTAGTGTGATGTGTTACAAATAAATAAACAAATAAATAAACAAATAAACAAACTTTGTTAAAGAGTAAAACTCCAAGGAATTTTATCGACGTTTGCCTTTGACGAAGTACCTGTTCTCCTTTGCAGCTACGATATCTTTCAAAGATGGACGCTAGAGGAATTCAGATGTCAAAAGCAACAAAATACCTGCCAAGTGCGAGATGGACTCGCGAACGAGGGGTTCCGTCCACAATATTTCACACCACACAACCACAATCTTCGATTAAGCATCGACATGTCAGTATTTCTTAATCATTCGCGATACTCATACATAGATATATATTAATAACTAATCGCGAATATTTATTAGGTAAAACGTACCTTTTTTCCCGACGTTTCGGCAGCGTTAAGGTCTACCCGAGACCACGGCAACTGTAACGCTGCCGAAACGTCGGGAAATAAGGTAATTACGTTTTACCTAATAAACATCAACGTAATATCGAGAAAAAAACGCAATAAATTAGGTTTGTTGTGTAGGAGCACCACTTAAACATTTACCATATTATTTTTTTGTATTTGCTGAAGTGTGGTGTCGGCCTAAAGAATAGCACCAACCCAATTCTTCCCGAGGGTGTCGTAAAAGGCGACTAAGGGACACAAACCGGGGGGTGGGCAGCAGCGCCCCCTGCAGTACAATTCCACCGAACTCCGATTCCCAACCCGCATGCCCAGCGTGGGGATTATGGGCATTACCCCCTATGATAGCACAACGTGGCGCTCATTAGGGGAGGCCCTTGTCCAGCAGTGGAACTAGTATAGCCTGACGACGACGATTCGCTGAAGTAGCAGCAACATAAATACGATCTGTGAAAATTTCCACAGTTCATGAGATACAGACTGGAGACAGACAGTGGAGTCCTAGTAATGGGTCCCGTTTTCACTCTTTATTATTATTCTTCTTCTTCTTCAGACTATATAATGTAGTCCACTGCTGGACATAGCCCTCCCCTAATGAGTGCCATAGCGCCCTGCCTTCAGCTTCTTCTTCGGGCTATATTAGTCCACTACTGAACATAGCCCTCCCCTAATGAGCGCCATAACGCAAGGTTGTGCCATCATTGGGGGGTAATACCCATAATCCCCGCGCTGGGTATGCGGGTTTGAGATCGCAGTTTGCTGGAATTGTACTGCAGGGGGCGCTGCTGCCCACCCCCGGTTTGTGTCCCTTAGTCGCCTTTTACGACACCCGCGGGAAGAATTTGGGCTGGTGCTATTCTCTAGGCCGACACCACACAGCAGTCTGTGTGTGTCTTCAGCTTGCCGCATCTTTATTATTATTATTCTCTATTTGAAAGTCCAACAGCACAAAATAACAAAAAGTATCTGCAAACAATTATTGTGACTATTGCCAAAAATTTATTTCACTTGTAACTATTACCAATTTACCATACAATATATACATAAAATTAAATATTAATATGTTTTAATTAAATTGAATTGGGAAGTGGACGGGGCGAGGAGAGGGAGGGGTGTATGTGTGTACGTGTGTGTGTGCGTGCGTGAGTGTATGTGTGCGCGTGTCTGTGTGTGTGTGATTAGTTGAGAGTAGCACCTGTAGAGCCTGGCTACGGAACCCTAAAAACAGCCAATTAAAAAGTTCTCTCCATTGTCACTTATTTTTAAATTCTTCATCCACCTTCACTGCTAACAATGTTGCAATTAAACTAAAGAACGAATAAATTATAACGAGGTGTCAGTATCAAGTAATCAAAGATCTAACGTTATTAGGGGAAAGTACATTATAGAAAATACAAAAGGATTTAAAACACATTTCTTAGTAACATATTGGAGAACCCTCCCCCCAACCCTATTCACACTTATTCATCACAATCACGCTCACAAACAAACATACACACACACACACATACACACCTCTCACACACACACATAGACACCCTCACACACACATACTTTTCAAGTTGGCAAATCTTGATTGGTTTTAACTGTAATGTGCTATATTTAATATAATAGTTAAAATATAAAAGCATGTATTTTTATCTTTATTACAAAGCGTTGTCGTGGTATATTTTTGGTAGTTAAGAACTGTCTATTTGTGGATATCTGTTATTGGCCCTGTAAACTGTATTTTTATTATTGTGATGATCAAATAATTTGTTCTCGCTGTTGATGTCCTTAATATAATAAAATAAAAAATAAATAATAAGATCACCAATATCTTCTATAAAATAAAATTCAAAGTCCTGACTGACTGACTCACTCATCAACGCCCAGCCCAAGCCGTTGGACCTAGGAAGCTGAAATTTTGCACAGAAGGTCTATAATATAATGTAGGCAAGGAATAATACCGATTTTTTTTAAATTCAACCCCTAAGGGGGCGAAAAGGGTTGTCAAAATGTGTATGGGAGGTATAAAGAATGACGTCTAATTTTCTTTTAACTATTCAGCACTATTAAATGAACACGTGTTTCGCCGTTTTTCCAAATTTAAAGCTTAAGGCAGTGAACGGGGTTACAATAAAAGTCCACGCGGACGGAGTCGCGGGCAAAAGCTAGTTTCCAATAAAATATAAGATTATAATACTGCTTTCAGCCATTTTACTGAAACACGAATAACACCGCGTGACGTCACGCTTAGGTAAACATTTGTTTACTTTCTTCGGCTGCGCGCAGACATATTTGACATTTTGATGTTTGTCTACCCAGGCGTGACATCAGATTCGACGCCATGACACCGCGAGCTGTTTTCCCACAGATTCAAAATATTTTAGAAAATTACTTTAGGTTTCGTTAAGCATAAGTTTTTGACTAAAATATTAGACTAATATTAATAATAGCCAAAGTGTGTCCTTAGGAGTTGTTATATCTCATATCTTTGCTCACCGAGACACACTATATCTCTATCATATCTCGCTCACCAGTTGTGTCCTAGCTCATACGACGTCCAATCAACTACGTGCGTGGGGAAACAAGAGACACAAGTGGTGAGTCAGTCTAGTCTAACCAATTCCCTACTTTATCCAGATCACACGATTTTTTGCGAGCGTGACCTTCAATCACAAATTGAGTAAGTATGTAAGTACTAATTTATAACGTAAACACTGCATTCGCAAGTGTCTAATTTTGTCTGATTTTATTTAACTTTACCTCATGTGAACTATTTAAAGACTACTGAGTGCTTAGTGCGAGTTTGACAGATCCAATTGAATAACTTTACTACCGCGTTAATCGAGCATTGAGTAGTGAATATGAGTATGAGTAAGTTAACCGTTCGAACTGGTAAAACGCTGTCACAGTACAACTCGCACTCGCGTTTATTCGTGTTTTGGCTGGTAAACGTGTTCACTTCTCAACGTAAACCATTACAACTCGCACTCAGCAATTTTAATTTCCATACTTGTCGCTAGGTGGCGCTTCCTCGATGCCATAGAAATATGAGTTTACGTTAACGCGATCGAGTAGTTAAAAAACTCGCACTAAGCACTCTGTTGACCTTGCCGTTGTACCAAACTAAGATATTGAAAATATCACCAAATCAATACATTTTACAATACAACGAATATGTTGACATCCATTTCGCAGCTCAAAAATTAAAGCGTGACAAACATAATTATATGATCATCATCTTTACCGTTCAACTTATTGGAACGAGTACCAACCTACTACGACCAACTGCCCGATGTTAACCGAACAAGCCAGGCCAGGCATACCAATAGCGATCAAGAAGGCTGTCATGTAATGGCAGTCGTTAAGCCGTGTCAGTTGCCTTACCGGCGGCTTGATAGCGTCCGACAGTAAGGCCCGCCACTGTCTTACAATTCATCCGTCAACCCCCGGACTAGGCCCCGATAGTCAAGTGTGGCCTAACCTTCCCACGATGCAGGAAGAGACCGGGCCCTAGCTGTGGGGACATACAAGGGTTGATATCGAGCAGCGTTTTAGTAAGTGGACGGCAGATTACAATAATTTTCTGTAGGAAAAACATTAATGCCACGGCCAGACCAGTAATTTATGCGTCAAAATGGCCGCCAACCAACGTCCTATTGTTTCTTTAAACATTTGTGTTTAGACATCCATTCAACATTTACTTAATAGTCATATCACATTGAATATTCTCTTTTTGTAAGAGGCGTGTTCAGTATTTACACGGTTTTGAATGAAAACAAAAGCGGAGTTCTCGAAGCTATTCAGTAGGTACTTAATTTTAGGTAGGTACGCAAGTGTGTAGGCAGATAATTACATCGTTACGTCAAGTTAATGGTATACATAATTCGGTGGGTCGTCTGGAAGAGATCACTTCCAGTGACTGGGTTCGATCCCCGGCTGGGGACAAAAAAAAACCCACGTCTTGGATGTTTACATGTTTGTGATGTCGCTGTTTCTGTTTCCCACGACACAGGGTATCCCACTGTGGGGCCAGAAGCAATGTATGTGCCTGTATGTAAATGTTATGTTAAGTAATAAGCCCGCCGGCACATTACTAAAACTGGAACTGAATCTTTTGATACATGTAAACTGGGCACGGGTTTAAGAAGTAAAAACATTATCCAAAACGTTACAAAATGCTTAAAACACGGTATAAAAACATTTTGTAAAACACAATGTTTTAAACATTCCAATCCGGTATGGAAGCGCTCGTGGCTTAGTCGAACCGAGTGATTGGAATCAATCACTTGAGTTAAGCAACCACAGACGCGGTCAGGTGCGGGATGGGTGACCGTCACGTGACTACCGCTAGTGGCATTTTTCCGAGCGCTTCCGTGCTTCGCGAGGCACACTAAGCCGTTGGTGCCGGCTGTCATGTAATGACAGTCGTTAAGCCATGTCAAAGGCATTAGGGCGGCTTAAAGACTTCTGACAGTAAGATCAGCCACTAGTCTCCACTAATCCGGACATGGCCCCCGTGGCGGAGTATGGCCTATCCTCAGGGAAGAGACCCGTGCCCCTCGGTGGGGACATAATGGGTTGATGATGATACGGACATCTTTGCCAGCCAGTCAGTAATGGTCTGCACGGGAAATAGTTAACATTATGGAAACATAATTGACGTATCACATCATCTTTATGAGTACGACGTGCCAATGCCGCCAGCTAGGCTAAAAAGTCAACCATGATAGTCAACCCATTATGTCCCCACCGATGGGAACAGGTCTCTTCCCTGAGGATAGGCCATACGCTGCCACGGGGGTCAAGTCCCAATTGGTAGAAGCTGGCAAGACTAGAGGCCGGTCTGACTGTCAGAAGTTTTCAAACCGCCCTCAGGCCTCTGACTTGGCTCAACGACTGCCATCTATCGACGGCAGTCGGCACCAACTGCTTTACGTGCCTTGCGAAAAATGCGCTAGCGTTAGTCATAGACGGTCACCCAAACATGCACTGAACGCGCCCTGTGTTGCTTGACGATACGACCGAATAAGGTAAAATTATTAAATCGAAATATGCGATTCTAATAATAGCATTCAGAAAAGTTCAAAGTTTATATATCCTCAGAAATAAAGATCCACCTACGTTGCAAGACTCGATTGGTGATTCGAATTGAATCGATTTATTCATACAATAGCATTCGTTACATAATGATTCGAGTCATTAATACAGCTCGTTAACGTAGATGTGAACCAAGTATAGTCTGTGCAGTCCAAAACAGAAATGTAAACAGACTGATTCAACTTTTTTTCTAGCCCTATAAAGGGCACCCTCCGGAGGACACGGGGGAGGGAGGTGGTGAATGCTCATGCATAACAGCACGGACCCGGCCGTGCTGCCAATGTGGGACTCACAAGAAGTGCGCCTACCCACTAAACACCACCTTGGGACTGGTTTTGGTCCTAAGGACCCCTAAACCTACATCGGGAGCGACCCCCCTCGATGCCGAGGAGGGCGCGACTGATTCAACGAAATTATATCTTATACGATCTCAGCTCGAAGCGCGGTCAGGTGCAGGATGGATGACCGTCCCGCGACTACCGATAGTGGCATTTTTTCCGAGCGCTTCCGTGCTTCGCAAGGTAAGTTAAGCCGTTGCTGTCGGTTGTCATGTAATGGCAGTCGTTAAGCCATGCCAGAGGCCTTATGGGCGGCTTGATAACTTCTGACAGTAAGACCTGCCACTGTCTTACAATCCTCCACCAACCCGGACTTGACCCCCGTGGTGAAGTATGGCCTAGCCTTCCTGCGATGCAGGAAGAGACCCGTGCAACAACATATAAGGGTTGACATAGAACTAATATGACACTTAACTTGACATAAACTTTAGCAAACTTTTACAATACCACTTGCTAGGATCATGAACAACCTCTTCCGCTATATCAAATACTATTATTAATATAATAACAGGAAAAATTTGTAAGCAGAAGGACGAAAATACAACAATTTCAAAAATCTTTTTGCAAGGATTTGGAAATGGAACTGGAATGGAACCTTCAGAATGACTTGGACTAAAGGCTTCATTCATTCTTTCATGTTCGTTCGTTCATTCGTTCGTCTCACTCACTCACTCATTCATTACCACGCAAACAAAGTTATGGGCTGCGCTAATACCTATTGCATAGACAATTTGTGTACAACAAATCGTTCAATTATTAATATTAATGTATCACACAGGATGACTGTTTTATTTTCAACCCTGATAACTTCAAAATTCATACTTATACTTCGTCCTTTGAAGTGTAGAAATTAAAGAGTAAGGTTTTGACATTTTCTCTGTGTTAGTTAATTTGTTGCACTTCAAAGCATTACAAAAATAAAAACTAGTCTTTCATTGAAAAGGTGTATTGTGCTTAATCAAAGCTATAAAATGGTCTTAGTTTCCGATAACACCAATAATTATGTTTCACTTCCGGTTTCTTGAATTTTTTGACTCAAACTGTACTATTTATAGCGCCCATTTTTTTCTATTACAGTTTTTCTTTTTAAACATTAAGCGAACAGACTATACAGCCGCACTTTTTCTTCTTAAAAACAACCGTGCCAAAGGTCAAACTGAACAGTGGTGTTGCCAACGGAAACAAAATGGCGGGCAAAGTTTACTTTCACTCATCAGATTAATCGAAAGCAATAGGTGAAGTAAGAGTTTTTATTTAATCTTGCGCAACGCGCATTATGTCATGTAACGATGGGCCGTTATGTCTGTGATCGCCGAGTCTGGGACCGGTTTGATAAATTAGGTACATTTGTTGGGCTATACCGATACGTGTATCTGTGCCTAATAGGTATGTCGAAAGATTTTTAAATCTTCTTCCATAATGTGCGGACACATGTATTATTTTCAAAGTATATTTCACTACGTACATAATAAACTTAAGTTTTAAAAAGTGAAGATTACTTTGCTAAATTCCGCCAAAAATCCCACAAGCACCATGCGGTTAGTTATTGCACCGCCCTCCCTACCACTGTTTCAAGCAGAAGCAAGACACGAACACACCACCACCGACACCAATACTTGTGTGAGAAAACACGCGACGCGTTTCGCCTCTAACACGAGGCATCCTCAGGCTCCCAAATGCAAGTATTTGCACAAGTATTGGTGTCGGTGGTGGTGTGTTCGTGTCTTGCTTCTGCTTCAAAAAGTGGGAGGGAGGGCGGTGCATTAACTAACCGCATGGTGCTTGTGGGTTTTTGGCGGAATTTAGCAAAGTAATCTTCACTTTTTAATGATATTATGGATTTCCACTCCACTCCACTCTATTTACTCAACAATTCCACAGCGCATAAAATATGTTTCCTACCTAGAGTCTCACGTGGACAACAGACCTTTCAGTAATAAGACACTTATCGGAAAGTGAACGAAAAGAAAAACTTTTTCCAATGCCCTATTTTCCTGCACACGTGTGGATCATATTTCCTTCGTATAGTGTTGCCATCTCGAAAAATACAAAGCTGCACTTTCGTGTTAAAGGACCGCAGGACATACCGTTATAGGACATAACGTACAGTCTACTATCCTTACTTGACCAATTTAGTAAACAAGATTCTAACCTCAAAATTGACATTTCATATTTCAATGTATAGAATTTACATTCTGTTTGCTGAATGTCAACGTAAAATGTAAGCTGCTGAGTGCTTAGTGCGAGTTTTTTAACTACTCGATCGCGTTAACGTAAACTCATATTTCTATGGCATCGAGGAAGCGCCACCTATCGACAAGTATGGAAATTAAAATTGCTGAGTGCGAGTTGTAATGGCTTACGTTGAGAAGTGAACACGTTTACCAGCCAAAACACGAATAAACGCGAGTGCGAGTTGTACTGTGACAGCGTTTTGCCAGTTCGAACGGTTAACTTACTCATACTCACTACTCAATGCTCGATTAGCGCGATAGTAAAGTTATTCGATTGGATCTGTCAAACTCGCACTAAGCACTCTGCCTTCGGGCCGTATTTGATGCTGAAACTAAATATTTTCTCGCAAGTTCATGAACTTTTCTCAAACATGCTCGGAAATGTTTGTGTTATTACCATGAAATAAAGCCACAAAGTTTCTCTTTTATGGCTCCCGCCTCACTTTACTGGCCTAAGCCAGTAAAGTAAGTATGAAAATCCATTACCGCTCTAACTTTTTAAATTTACTTACTAAAATTAAACTGACCAAGGAAAAATTACATACAGCCAACCACCTACTAAGTTCTGTAAGCATACTTACAAGATTTAAAAAAAACAATCTATGGTATTGGTTTTTGTGCGGTTAAACATGGTGCTCAAATATGTTAGTGTATTTAAAAAATAAAAAAGGCGGCACATTAAACAACTTTTTTCTGCTTGTTTTTTCTGATAATCATTTCATCGAAAATATTGAAAATGAGTTCTAGTGACGAGAGTGATGCGGAAATTATGGACTGTACTCCGCCTAATTTGAGAAATGAAGCAAAATTAGCTATGGACAATCTGTTACCGGCTAAAAGTAAAGAAAAATACATTTTTACGTTATTTTTTTCCTAATAAACTATTATTTCTTAATTACCTAGTAATTATTTTAATATTAATATTTCCTCGCATTGTTTGAGAAAAGCATTATACAATCCTCGGCCAGATTCCTGTTTTATTATTAATTAAAAGTTATACAACACTAAAAGTCATACCTTTAATAGTGTCAGAACATAATTATGCATTTTTGCTATTATGGTTCAAGTAGGTGTTACATTATAATTTACGCATGCTGTGGACACCTATAATTAAGGTAGCATTAATTTATATCCTTGGTGCATGTGATTAATACGATGTTTTAATGTATACCTTGTTGGTGACCCTAAATAAAAAAATAAAAAAAATTAATAAATAGAAGGTTGTTTACTAAAATGGACAGATGAGGATAAATAAGCTATAGGTCTGTGGGTATTACATATTATAAATAGTTCAGGAATGGAGTCTCGTAATTTTTTCCGAGGGATACAAACCGGGGGGTGGGCAGCAGCGGCCCCTGCAGTACAATTCCACCAAACTGCGATCGCAACCCGCATGCCAAGCGTGGGGATTATGGGCACTACCCCCCAATGATGGCACAACCTTGCGCTCATTAGGGGAGGGCTATGTCCAGCAGTGGACTAATATAGCCTGAAGAAGAAGACGAAGATATTTTTTTCCGAGCTTGACCCGCGTGTCTTTGACTATGGGCCAGTTTCTAAATTGAGAATTTCGCTTAGTAAACCCAGTCTGTTAGCTTTCAGAATATATCTAGGCTACTATCGGATATATTCGTGTAATAAAAATATCGGAACTAATATGACACCTAACTCTACAAAACTTTTCAAAATAGTGAAAAAAAAAGCTTTATACAGAGCAGGAAGTAGTATTACACTCGTGTGCTTTCGGCGAAAACCGATGCCTACTCTAGAGCCCCACCAGGTACCTATATTCTAAAGCAGTGCTCTTCGAATTACTCAGCAAAGAGCGTGATAGGATGTTACTTAAGTACTTTGAAAACCTTCAGAGGTTCGAAATTTCACTGATGCCGGTGAGTCGCCCATTAGCTCAGTTGGAAAGAGCACTGGCACGGATAGCCAGAGGTCGCGGGTTCGAATCCCGGCATGGGTGGAATTTTCAGCCTCTAAATAGGTTTTTAAAATATTCTCTGTATTACGTACAGGCGACATCTGGCTGAAGTAAATGACAAGTTTGCATCACTTGCAGCACCGAGTACCTACTTTGCAGTTTGGTTTTACATCGGAATAACTTAACTATTTACTAATTGAAATTCTCGATTCAGAAACCAGCCTTATGATCTTATAGAAATTAATAGTTTTTAGATCTTTTTCCCTAGCATCCGATTTTGCTCGAAGAATTGCTCAGTTGACGTGACGTGGCAATGGGCGGGGCACATAGCTCCGAGAACTGATGGCCGTTGGGGCGGAAAACTTATGAACTGGCAACCACGGACCGGACAGTCCCCCCACCAGATGGTTTGAAGACCTGGTTACGGTGGCGGGGAGTCACTGGATGCGGACAGCACACGACCGGGACGCTTGTAAAACCATGAGGGAGGGCAATGTCCTCCAGGGTGTCAAATCGATATCAACCCTTGTATATTCCCATTGCTGAGGCTCAGGCCTCGCGCGAGCGGAAGCGCTCGTCGCCTAGGCGAACCGAGTGATTGGAATCAATCACTTGAGTTAAGCAACAACAGGCGCGGTCAGGTGCAGGATGGGTGAACGTCCCGTGACTACCGCTAGTGGCATTTTTCCGGGCGCTTCCGTGCTTCGCAAGGGACGGTAAGCCGTTGGTGCCGGCTCTCATGTAATGGCAGTCGTTAAGCCATGTCAGAGGCCTTATGGGCGGCTTGATAATTCTGACAGTAAGGCCCGCCACTGTCTCACAATCCTCCACCAACCCGGACTTGGGCGCCGTGGTGGAGTATGGCCTAACCTTCCTGCGTTGCAGGAAGAGACCCGTGCCCCAGCAGTGGGGACATACAAGGGTTGATAACGAGGCTCAGGCCTCTTCCTGCATCACAGGAAGGTTAGGCCATACTCCAACACGGGGGCCAAGTCCGGGTTTGTTGATTGAAAGACAGTGGCGGGCCAGTTATCAAGCGGCCCGTAGTAAGGCCTCTGACATGACTTAACGACTGTCATTACATAACAGCCGGCACCAACGGGTCAACGTGCCTTGCGACGCCCTCAAGCGCTCGGGAAAAATGCCACTAGCGGTAGTCACGGGCGGTCATCCATCCTTCTTCTTCTACATGCTATATTAGTCCACTGCTGGACATAGCCCTCCCCTAATGAGCGCCATAGCGCAAGGTTGTGCCATCATTGGGGGGAAATGCCCATAATCCCCACGCTGGGCATGCGGGTTGGGGATCGCAGTTTGGTGGAATTGTACTGCACCCATCCTGCATCTGACTAAGTCAAGTGATTGATTCCAATCACTCGTTTCCACTAGACCACGAGCGCTTCTCGACCGGGAAGCTTGAAACCGGGAAGCTTGAAAAACTGAGAGGAAGGCTTGTGTCCTGCAGTGGACTTCAAATGGATGACAATTGTGATTATGAAACTTCGAATCGGTCTCTAAAACTCTTCTTTCAGAATGGCAGAAAAGATGGGCCGCTAGTACCAAAGGCAGGCATCTATTTCAGTTCTTTCCATCAGTACCTACTAGATAGACTAAAAGCATGCTGGATGGAAATTGACCTCCAGGTATCGCAGTTCCTCACCGGTATGGCAACTTTAAGGGTAAATTGCACAGTTTGCAACTGGTGGAGA
The DNA here is from genome assembly GCA_934045075.1 of Yponomeuta sedellus. Taxonomy (NCBI): domain Eukaryota; kingdom Metazoa; phylum Arthropoda; class Insecta; order Lepidoptera; family Yponomeutidae; genus Yponomeuta; species Yponomeuta sedellus. The sequence goes on along the minus strand of OW203750.1, from coordinate 2,894,079 downwards.
GTCCGTACTGCGAATGCTCGGAGACTTAACAGACGGCACACCATATCCTTGAAGCGCTCGTGGCCTAGGCGAACCGAGTGATTGGAATCAATCACGTGGTTAAGCAACACAGGCGCGGTAAGGTACGGGATGGGTGAGCGTCCCGTGTCTACCGCTAGTGGCATTCCAAACGCTTCCGTGCTTCGCAAGGCACGTTAAGCCGTTGGTGCCGGCTGTCATATAATGGCAGTCGTTAACCCATGTCAGAGGCCTTATGGGCGGCTTGATAACTTCTGACAGTAAGGCCCGCCAGTCTTACAATCCTCCACCAACCCGGACTTGGCCCCCGTGGTGGAGTATGGCCTAACCTTCCTGCGATGTAGGAAGAGACCCGTGCCCTAGCAGTGGGGACATATAAGGGTTGATAACGTAACGTAACACCATATCCTTTGGGAGTGTCCATTGTGGGATGAGAGGCGTTACACTATGCTTTCACATATTTACTGCAACCTGATAGGTAGGGCTGGTCCTGTTTATTATAAGGGTCTTGTGACGAATAAAAAAAATTCATGGCATTTAAAAAATTCTGTCACCATTACTATTGGCACTACTACGATAAAATAACTTAACTGTAAATATTACCGTATTTTAGTTTTCAAGTGCTTTTAGCATAATATTATGTTTCTCTTCCTTTTTTCATACTTTTACACTGTTATTTAATTAGATTAGATTAGAACTCTTTATTGTACACACTAGAAAACAAATTACATAATAAGGCTATTAATTTGTTATGAACCTTTAAAACCTTCTTTAGTCATGTTATTGCAAATTGGCATGTATTTTATGTTTTTGATCCTATGTATCAGGAGTTAAAACATGGAAAATAATAATGATGATTATGATACTTACGAGTAAGTAGAGCTTATCGTGAACCAATGTCGGCCAGAGTTGACACACATCGAGTTTAGTATTTTCTAAGGTTAACACGAGTACTAGACATAATTAAAACTGTTTTTAGTACGGACACTCGTTTATTATATTTTTTCACAACACATCGAGTTGACAAAATGACAATAGCGTGTCGAAATGACAAACGTGACGCACTACGAAATGTTGGTGAGAGTGCAATTTTAATAATTATCCAGCAAGGACGTCTCTGCTGTGTGGTGTCGGCGTAGAGAATAGCACCAACCCAATTCTTCCCGCGGGTGAGGCCTAAAAGGCGACTAAGGGACACAAACCGGGGGGTGGGCAGGCCCCCTGCAGTACAATTCCACCGAACTGCGATCCCCAACCCGCATGCACAGCGTGGGGATTATGGGTATTACCCCCTATGATAGCACAACGTGACGCTCTTTAGGGGAGGGCTATGTCCAGCTGTGGACTAGTATAGCCTGACGACGACGATTTGCTGAAATAGCAGCAACAGAAATACGACATCTGTAAAAATTCCCACAGGTCATGAGATACAGACTGGTGACAGACAGTGGGTATTACCCCCTATGATAGCACAACGTGACGCTCTTTAGGGGAGGGCTATGTCCAGCAGTGGACTAGTATAGCCTGACGACGAAGGACGTCTAGGTTTTGGCGGCCTCGGTAGCGCAGTGGTTTGGCACGCTGACTGTAAAACCGAAGGTCTCGGGTTCGATCCCCGGACGGGTCAAACTAGGAATCGAACTTTTCAAACTTGTCTCGGGTCTTGGATGTGTAACCATGTATTTATGAGATCTGTGTAATATGTCCATGAATATTTATTTATGACTAGCTGACCCAGCGAACTTCGTACCGCCTAACAGTCGATTCTTTAAATTTTTTTTATTTTCCTCCGTAAGAACCATCCTCGTATTTCAAGGAATATTCTAAAAAAAGAATCAGCAAAAACGGTTCAGCTGCTCTCGAGATTTGCGCTTACCAACACATTCGGGGATTCATTTTTATATTATAGAAGATTAATATTTATTTATTAAGACGCAATCTTGAACTGTGAGGAAACCTGAACGTCTGCGGTGTTCATATACATAAATAAATAAATATTCATGGACATATTACACAGATCTCGTTAGCCCTATACTAAGTACAACTAAATGACTTGTAACACTATTTTAATTTTTAATGCACTAACCCGTGCTAAGGAACAAATTTAAAAACCTATTTAGAGGCTAAAAATTTCACCCATGCCGGGATTCGAACCCGCAACCTCTGGCTATCCGTACCAGCGCTCTACCAATTGAGCCAATGGGCGACTCACGACATCAGTGAAATTTCGAACCTCTTTACAATATTTTTTAGCCTATTTTTTAATATTTTTTAGAAATTTTTAGCCTCTAAATAGGTTTTTAAATTTGTTCCTTAGCACGGGTTAGTGCATTAAAAATAAAAATAGTGTAATCATGTGGGTACAGTGATATCGTTCCGATGTTAAACCTAACTGCAAAGTAGGTAGTCGGGGCTGTAAGTAATGCAATTTGCTTAAGTCAGATGTCGCTGCCTGTACGTAATACAGAGAATATTGTAAAGAGGTTCGAAATTTCACTGATGTCGTGAGTCGCCCATTGGCTCAATTGGTAGAGCGCTGGTAGGGATAGCCAGAGGTTGCGGGTTCGAATCCCGGCATGGGTGAAATTTTTAGCCTCTAAATAGGTTTTTGTCTGCGTTTAGACGGACATTGGGACATTGCGTTTAGACGGTCTAGGTTTGCCCAGCACCTATACCATCCTGACAGCTTAGTCGGCCTAGCCCACAGGGAAGACTAGTCAATAAGTGCGGAGCCAACCAAGCCGCGGGTTTCCTCACGATGTTTTCCTTCACATTTAGCGTGTGGTACTGCGGCTACAAATTCGCAAATGTACGTAACTTTGAAATTAAAAATCATTGGTACATGCCCTGGGGATCGAACCTGGGTCTCGCTTGTTCTACCCACTGAGCCACCACCGCTGTTTTCCTCTGTGTCTAACACAACAAGCAATTAACAAAGTAATAAACGCCCGCCATCAATTTAGCTCATAAAGCTCAGAGTCACACGAGTATTGAGTGGCACATAAAATTGATTGTTCTGCGTTGACATTGGCATAGAAAACGGATAGCTTCAACGGTACGGAATTTTTGACTGACAGCTGTGTAAATCGGCCATTAGCCACGAGCTCAGACTCAAGTGACAGTATTATTCTTCAATGGAAGAAGCAGAATTATAAATTCATTATTTTTTTCGGTTCAGTAGTCAGTAACATTTGTTATATCCTCCTAAGCCCTGGAGTAGGACAGAAATAGGATACCACGAATAACTTTTTTAAACACCTAGTTTGAATTGTAACGTAAATTAAGCCGCAGTTTCTGCGCTACTTAAAGTAAAACCATTCCATTCCGTTCCGTTCATTCCATTTCAGTTTCCAAACTGACATCCCCAACCCAATTCCACCGAACTGCGATCCCCAACCCGCAGGCCCAACGTGGGGATTATGGGCATTACCCTTTACAGCTCTTTACAGCGTTCTCTGTTCAGTGCAATTCTGAACAGCTCCTCAGCGGTTTTAACACCGTTTGTCCACTCCTTGTCTCCAGCGGTTTGTCCACTCCTTGATGTTGCACCACCATGACATCCTTCTCCTGCCCGGCCTTCTCTTTCCTCCCACCTTACCTATCAAATAGAGTCATTGTAGACTTTTAGTCCGGATCTACTTACGGGTGTTGTTATATCGAAAGAGTCCGACCAGGTTTCGCTCTGATTCGCTGAACGATTACGAAAGTTTTAGTTCAAAAATAGAGTCATATTAATCCGGTAATGGTCGTTTCATTCACACTATCGGTAGTCTGGTAATACATCGCATTGCAATGGTATAACCCGTGCTACTTGACTCGGCGCCTCACGCGATTCGATCTTCGCGAGAGATGCCTATTTAATTTGCGCGGTTTATACCCCTGAAATTACATGGTACTGCTATTGCTTTGTAGACTAACAAGTTGAGGCAAATAACAACCATTGTTGTGCTTACGTCATTCTATTGAAAAACTATGTAAGTATTAGACTCTAGGGCCTAGTCACAGGGTGTCGCGATCCCCACTCATGAAGTCTACCGCAGGTAATATATGTATTATATATTATTCTTGTCTAATGGCGATTATTTATTCGGTAAATAGTACATACAGTCTATTTATAAATAAAATAAAATAAAAATAAAAATAAAAATTCTTTATTTCAGGCATTAAGTACCCATATTATGTTAGTAACAATAGTGACTTAAGACTATATTAGTAACAATAATAACAAATTCTAATCAATTCAAATCAATCAATCAATTATGTACTTTTTTTTTATTATTATTTTCAATTATTTTTGGTACGTAACTGTACAGAGACTTCTGTGTCTCTCGGCCCACATTTCGGTGTATCGGCTATCTACCCTGTCCGCTATCATAGTCAGAATGCTATTGGGGCTGGCGCGGAGCCTGGAGAGCGCTGCGGCGGACCGGTTGCGGAGCACGGCATAAAAACCATTCACCTGTGCATCCGCAAACATGCCTGATGCGCTGCAAGCCCGCGGCAGCCCCAGCAGCATCCTGAAAGCATTATTATACTGAACTCTTAAAGAATTCAGAGTCTTCTGCCAATATACAGCCCACATATTACAAGCATACATAGATGTACAGTATGATCGAAACAATGTTATTTTAACCTGTGCTGTACAGTATCTAAACCTGTGAACTATCATATTTGCTCTGACACACAATGCTCTGCGCTCCCTCTCAATGTCGGCGTCGTCTCGTAAATCCTCAGTGACAATATGCCCTAAGTACTTAAAAGACGACACCCTAGCTAAAGGTTTACCATTTAAAGCTACTAGAGGTACATTTAAAGGGACCTTTTTGCCGGCCTTAAAAATCATGAATTCGCTTTTAGTTGTATTATATTTAAGTCCATGCTGACTAGCGTAGCTTTCACACATTCCTAAAAGTTTTCTAAGTCCACTGACTGAGGGGCTCAACAATACCATGTCGTCTGCATAGCTAATATTATTGACACAGGTTCCGTCAATATGGCAGCCGACATGCATATTGCTGAGACCCTCAATCAGTTCATTTACATACAGGTTAAACAGAGTAGGAGATGTGAGCCCACCCTGTCTCACTCCACACTTCAAACCATATGACTCAGACATAACATTACCTCATTTAATTATATTTAGTTGGCTAGAGTACCAGTACTTAAGTATTAAAATAATCTCTGTAGGAAGTTTACATTTTTCTAGCTTATTCCATAAAATATTATATTGCACAAGGTCAAAAGCCTTAGATAAGTCTAAGAAACATGCATACACAGGCGTTAGCCTAGTAACATAGTATTCTACAGTATGCTTTAATGATAAAATAGCATTTTCTGTCGACAATCCCTGTCGGAAGCCAAACTGTGCATCGTGAAGCACTACATATTTATTTAATTCACCATTAATTAATCCATCAAATATTTTTGCAATAATTGTAGCCAAGGAAATTGGTCTGTAATTCGCTTTTGATGATATGTCACCTGTCTTACTCTTAACAATAGGTACCACTATCGTTTTAGTCATTTCAGTTGGCAGATAGGAGTGTCCAATAGACAAATTAAACAACATGCTTGGAACGTTGGGTAACTTTTATAATTAATAAATAAACTCTGGAACGACTTCAGCTGTTATTTTATTTGTAGAATTGTATGTACTTAGTAATATTAAAACAGAAAAACTGGATAAAAAACGGATAAGCAGGTAAAAAGTCAGATCTGGTCAAAGGGTAAAGTAGTAGTGTATGAAAAATGAGGGAAATCGAAGAATGAGTGACAAAATTTAAATATTTGAAAATGATAGATAGAAAAGAAATAAAAATGGTGTAAAGAGGTTTGCACCGTTACATGCTTAACACCCTTGGAAGATGTACTCCAGCATGCGTGAGATGCTCAACACTGAGACTGTCATGGCCGGGAGACTTACCTCTCTTCATTTGACTGATTAATTTGGCAATTTGTTCAGCTGAAAATTTAGTTTTGCAGTCCCCGTCCATGCCAGTCACAGCAATGTTCGTAGTGCTCACAGATTCACTCGGCTCAGGAGTCATTGTAAAATTTTCTTTAAAGAGATTAGCAATAAGGATTGGATCAGTAATTCCATCTATACTAGTAGGTAGGCCCTGACGAGTATTTAGCTTATTTGTACTTTTCCAGAAGCTACGAAAGTCCTTTTTTGCATGGTGTTCAGCTAACACTTGCATCTTTATTTGCTCTTGGTGCCGCTGGCACCATTTTAATTTAGACTTAAACAGCCTACGACTAGTAGCCATTTCTTCATAAATAGGCCCTGATAATGGACGGTTATGCAAGACTCAGACTTGAAAGCGAAGCCTGGCCTCTGTGTGAGCATTACTAACATGTTTATTCCATCCCAATAGAGGTCTTTTTTTATTGTTAATTATGGGTGCCTCACAACTTGCCAGTGAGGCTTCACTTAGTGCTTCAACAATACTAGAATATAATTTATCAATTATTAATCTATGTTTCGTATTACTGCAATATTTATCACAACATTCTCTCAGTTCAGTGGGAAAATCAATAGTTTTTAACAGTTCATGACATTTATTTGAGTATATACTTATTTGTTCCCCATTCCTTTCACCCCAAATAACACGATTGGGCGTCGTAGTACCAATCTTAACTTTGTACTTTATTAAATCTAAATTACAGGTAACAAATAGAGGGTAGTGGTCCGACCAGTAGGTATCATATTTCACATAAGTGCCAACAATAGTCTGCAGGGCAGCATTCGTAACAACACAGTGGTCTAACCACCGATTACATCCATGACTCTCGCTAGTGTAAGTGTACTCACCCGAGTTCACACCTAATTTTTTGATGTCTGCACAGCACCAATCGTGATCCATACAAAAACACATCAGTTCAGTGTAAAAACTTTCACCCGGGTGTGCATTAAAGTCACCCAAAAGGTACGAGTGCTCAACATTACAATTTTCTGTAATTACCTGTACAGCACTAACAATTTCTGTAAACTCTGTAAGATTATCTATTTTGTCTACAGGCATATAAATACAAAATACAAGGAATTTAGTTTTGCATGTAGATATTTGAATACAACTAACACGAGGGTTATCGCAATGTATCACTGAGACAGAAGAGAATACACTTTTCCTCCATAACAATGCAGTCCCGCCGTGGGGACGACCTCGCAGCACACTGGTCTGAACATCCACCGCAGACGTACCTGTGCAGCCGAACTCGTCACTGATAGTTGATAGGTATGGTAAGTCATGAGGTAGTAGCCAAGTTTCTTGTAGGGCTATTATGTCGGCGGTCTTACACAACTCTCGGACTCCATCGATGCTACGTTTTACATTTTTACAATTAAAAGTCACAAATGTATGAAGACTGGAGCTGGAACTAATCATGGAGATTTATTAGGTGTTCTCCCTCCTTCTTGGAGTGCCCGTCTATGTCCGGGAAACTGGACAAATCGCCGAAAAACGATGCCCACTGGCCACATCGCTTCATCAAGGAAAAGTCCAACCTTGAATTTTGATACGAAAAGTTTGTATGCATTATGATCCTTCCTTTTATCCCGTATCTGGATCTTTTTTAGCGTCACCTGTTCGTTGGTTTTCGATGCTATGTAATTTACAATGTCACTTTCTGCCGTCTGTTTGTGAACATTCGTAATCAATATAGGCACCTTACTCTCCGCCGTTCTAAAGCCATCCGTGGCAGGAACTGCTTTTCCCATTTTTCCTTCCAGTTTGTTCGCAATCCTTCGTTGTTTTCGTCTTTCCACGACTTTCCATTCGCCGTTTTGCACAATATCCGCCATAGTGGGTAACTCAATATTTGTTGCCGTATCTAACGGTTGTAACGGTTGTTGTTGCGTGTTAACTGGCAGAATTAGGTCGTCTTTTGGGTCGCATGTATTTGTAATAGATAGTGGCTTCTTTATTTGTTCGGGTAGTGATAATTTGGCATCACCGTTCTGCGCCAAAATCGAGTGAGATGGTTCTACGGGTTTGCTTACGCGGGAGCAGGACAGAGGGGCATTGACACGAAATTCACTGCTCTTATCAATGTCTTCTATGCTTCGCTGACATTCCGACCTGCCGAGGTCCGAGTGGTTCATTGGCTGAGAGCCGCTATTGTTGTAATCTTCGCGTCTGTTTACATTCAAACTTGCATCGTTATTTTCCCAAGGCGATAAACCCATAGGACCGCTGTAGCACTCTAAACTACCCTGCACGCAATGCGCACCTCTACGTCTATTAACATAAGGTTCAGAAAATTGAAACTCTGACTTAGGACATTTTAGCTTTTCAATTTCTTTCTTCATTTCCTCATATTGTTCCTGAGTTACGTACTGTGTTCCCGCCGAGTAATGATCCTGTATGTCTCTAAGCTCCTTCTGGATGAGCACAATATCCTTCAGTAGCCGGGTAACATCGACGTGATCGAAAGTCACTGGCGGTAGTTTCTGCAGCTCTTTAGCCACGAAAATCGGCAATTGTTCGGGGTCTGTTTCTTTAATGAGGCAGATAATGTCGTCCAAACTGCGCCGTACACCACCTGCTCCTCTGCGTACCTTCTTTTGCTGACACAGGGAGTCACATAGAAGGGTTTTCGCGTTTTCAACGTCAGCATCCGAAAAAGACGTTGAGCAGATGCGGATCAGTGATTCCTCGTCCATCACGTCGATCTTATTTTGCACAAAAGATAACAACTCATTTATAACAATGTTGCAACTGCTGCACTTCACTAGATTAGGGGACATTGTCCACCTCGTATTTAACTGACTGAACGAAACACTTTGGGTCGCGATCCGTTCGCTAACACAGTCAACGACCGACTATGACCGACTACTTATTCTTACTTGTCCAATTTAGTAAACAAGATTCTAACCTTAAAATTGAGATTAGATTCTACCCTTAAACTGTGACTTTTTAGTCCAAAACTGTCCTATTTCCAAAAATCAAGTAACCTGGAACACTCCTTTAGATAACACGCTGCCAATTTTATAAACATAGTTCATGATAGTTCATGAATTTGCGAGAAAATGTCTAGTTTAGGCATCTAATCTCAATTTTAAGGTTAGAATCTTGTTTACTAAACTGGACAAGTAGGAATAAATAGACTGTACAATATTAAAAGTACTTTCCCTCCATGTGGCATAGCCGTGGTACGCCCCGTATAATGTAACCCTTTATTCTCAATAAGAGACGTACTCTCTTGTTCCTTCACGCCTCAATTACGTTCAGGTTACAGTGACACCATACTGAAGCTCTCCGCGGTGCTAAGCACAGTCTGTTTGTTATCTTTTAGTACCACTAATAGAAAATGTAACGTCTTATTTTCTTTCTTCTTTGAAAAAAGTGAACATTAATCACTCAAAACCTATTTAGAGGCTAAAAATTTCACCCATGCCGGGATTCGAAACCATGCGGGTTTGGGATCGCAGTTCGGTGGAATTGTACTGCAGGGGGCGCTGCTGCCCACCCCCCGGTTTGTATCCCAGTCGCCTTTTACGACACCCGCGGGAAGAATTTGGGTTGCTGCTATTCTCTAGGCCGACACCACACAGCAATTCTATTCCCCTAATATCGTTAAATCTTTGATTATTTGAAACCGTCGTCACGCCTATACTAAAAGGCCAGCGCCGAGTCATTGGCTCTAGACAAGATCTACCAACTGCGACTGCATCAGCGAAAGCCGTTTTATTGCTCTGCAAAAACAGTGAAATGTTGTATGTAACTAGTCCGCACTGATTGTTGGATAATTCGCGGAGAAATTCAGCATGTTTTAAACGCGCCAAGCGCGAGGTGGACTTGGAGTTAGGCTCTGCAACTTTCGATATCAGCTCAGAGTGCTTAGTGCGAGTTTGACAGTACAATCGAATAACTTTACTAGCGCGTTAATCGAGCATTGAGTAGTGAGTATGAGTAAGTTAACCGTTCGAACTGGCAAAACGCTGTCACAGTACAACTCGCACTCGCTTTTATTCGTGTTTTGGCTGGTAAACGTGTCCACTTCTCAACGTAAACCATTACAACTCGCACTCAGCAATTTTAATTTCCATACTTGTCGCTAGGTGGCGCTTCCTCGATGCCATAGAGATATGAGTTTACGTCAACGCGATCGAGTAGTTAAAAAACTCGCACTAAGCACTCTGGTGTCTGGTGGACATCATCAGCGCGAATGTCGTTCTTGAGATGTTCTAAGCTTATGTTCTAGATATAAATATGCCGGTTTTACTTTTTTTTTAATTGGCCACGGCTGTGTCCCACTGCTGGGCAAAGGCCTCCCCTTGAGATTTCCACTCCTCTTTGTTTACGGCCAATGGTTTCCACCCAGGTAAATATTTGGTCAGGTCGTCACACCATCTCCGCCTTGGTCTGCCACGTCGTCGGTAGCCATCGCACGGGACCCAATCAGTGACGATTGTCGCCCACCTTTCCGGCTCCACACGTCTGACATGGCCAGCCCAGCTCCACTTGAGCTTAGCGGTCGCAACTCCAACGTCACTGATCTTGGTTTCGGCGCGCCGTTTTTAGTGAAGTATTTAATTTCCCGAAGATTTGGAAGTCTGATGGTGACCAGCTCAAGAACACCCAGATCTAGGGCACCGTGACACCTAGAAATATGGAATTAAAGTTGAAATGTATAGTTTCATTATCACTTGCTACACTAGGAAAATTAAGAGTCAGATGATACCGTATAACCAAGAACGTAAACATCTTTGCGAATAACCCAATAAATAGGATTTAAGTTCAAATACACAATTTTACTGTAATTTTAACTGCAATGTAGGTACTCGGGGCTGTAAGTGATGCAAATTACTTCAGCCAGATGTCGCTGCCTGTACGTAATACAGAGAGTATTGTAAAGAGGTTCGAAATTTCACTGATGCCGGTGAGTCGCCCATTAGCTCAGTTGGATAGAGCGCTGGCACGGATAGCCAGAGGTCGCGGGTGCGAATCCCGGCATGGGTGGAATTTTTAGCCTCTAAATAGTTTTTTTTTAATTTTACTGTATATACCTAAGTCCCTTAGTGAAACGTATAGGTACTATAGGCATGCGTAGTTACAACAGTCACATTATGTATTCACTAAAAATTCACTAAAAATAGTGAAATAAAAATTAAAAAAAAATAAATTACAACCGAGTTCTGTACACCAAGTTCCACGCCAGCACATTTTGCCACCCATGCCGGGATGCGAACCTGCGACCTCTGGCGATCCGTGCCAGCGCTCTTTCCAACTGAGCTAATGGGCGACTCTCCGGCATCAGTGAAATTTCGAACCTCCTTACAATACTCTCTGGATTACGTACAGGCATGGGTGGAATATTGATTATTGTGGAGAGGATGAAGGAAGAAAAATTGACGAAACAAATAGGTATATATTGCGAATGTAAGGGACGTCCCAGGCGGACGTATATCAACCAAATAGGGGATGTTTTATCAAAGGGGCAGACAAAAAGTACCCGGAACCGGCGTGCGTGCATGCAACGACTTATGAACGTTGATGAAGCGAAGGTGATCTGTCAGGATCGTGGCAAGCGGCAGTCCCTGGTCTCTGCCTACCCCTTAGGGACACAGGCGTGAGGTTATGTATGTATGTAGATCTTATTCAGCAGACCAAAGCATTTTCAGTAACACTTCTGCTTCGTATTAAAAGTAATTATATTTTATCGCGCATTTCATCGCGTTATGCGTCTCTTGGTGTCGATCCCAAGGTATTTAGTACGCGCATTTTACAATTTCACTACCGACTTCAAGAAAGGGGAGGTGATAATCTCCTCTACTCCTGAAGAAGAAGAAGAGGGGGAAGAAATTGCATTGACATAATGTGTACTTTTTTCTCCGGTTTTATTCACGTAGGCGTGAATTTTTTTCTTCCACCTGCTGCGCTTTATTGTTAGCCAATGCTTAAGGCGGTAAAACCGCCGTGTTGTACATTTATATAAGTGCAATAAAATTAATAATGTTAAAAAAAGATTTGCGTGTATAAACGTAGTGACATTATCCTTTTACTCTCAGTAGTTCAATTAACAGTTCAATCAATTGAACTAGTCAAATTTTCCATTATTAGCAGTTCAATGATTTTCTTTGATTGAACTGCTAATACTGGAATGTTTCACCAGTTCAATTGTTTTTTATAATTAGCAGTTCAATCATAGAAAATCATTGAACTGCTAATAGTGGAAAGATTCACTAGTTCAATCAATTGAACTGTTAATTGAACTACTGAGAGTAGAGGGATAGTGTCACTTCGTTTATAAACGCTATTTTTTTTTATTATCTGTTTTATTGCACTCATTCTGCGTAGATTATAATACTGCGTTCAGCCATTTTGACGGAAACACCAATCACAATGTTTTACGTCACGCTTAGGCAAAGCTTGGTAAACTTCACCCGTGCTTTGTTGTGACTACCAGAGATTACGATGTTTGTTTACCTAGGCGTGACATCAGATTCGACGCCATGACACGGCGAGCTATTTTTCTACAGAATATAAATGGCTCTAAGCTTCGTTAAACTTTAGTTTGTAACTGTAATATAAATCCACTCCATTTAAAGGTTACCTGGAAGAGATCGTTGTGAGCGATGAGATCGCCAATTGTATAACATTACTTAGATTTAAGAAATCATTGTTGTATTTTTTTTATGGTTGTGCAATGAAGTGTGCTTTTTTATCTAGGTATAGTTTTTTTTAAATAATAACTGTGACCCCACACTATGGAAAAAGATTTTATTTAAAAATCTTTCGTCATGCCTATTGTAGATACACGTTTTAAACGCGCGTTGAAAGCTAATATGCAGAAGCGTAATACCGTGCGGCCATGATAATGAAATGCTGGGAAACCAGCCGCGCGGCACGCGCCCGCCGCCATCTTGAAATTTTATTTCACTTTTTATTTTCTACCCCGTCTATTTTAGCACTCAAGCACTAGATTCTGTAAGTGCAGGGTCGAGTCAGTGTCACTTGGCAGATGATTTAATGGTCTTGGATGTTATTATGTATTTATTGTATTAAATCTATCGTCGCGTTAGCACCTGTGTAACACCAGTCATTTAATTGTACTTAGTATGGGGCTAGCGAGTTCTATGTAATATTTATTTATTAATCATTTATTTACACTTACACAAACACACGCAATAAAAACAATATTAAGCAGACTATACGTACAAGAGAAGAAAAGCAACAACAATCCGATACACAATGAAACAGAGACACAGAGCATTTTCCAATATGAGTACTGTGGGTGTGGCAAGTGCAAAAGGGCTCTGACTCAGCATAAGCTGGAGATATGATACTCCAGCGCTGGTCTTCCGTCAGTACCCGTGAGGCGGCATGCAGGCCTCGGAGAGATACCTAGTACGAACCTGAACAAAATCGTTAATAAGATTAAGCAAATAAATAAATAAGAGACAGTGAGTTATTTACTATAAGTAGCGAGTCAAACTTTGAGTAAACAAAGTGGAATGCTGGATAATGTAAGATGAATGTCAGTTATGGTAATTGCATAAATTGTAAAAAGATAATTAGGATAGAATAATTGATAGGGCAATGTCAGTTGCGAATCGCAACTGACAATTTATGCAACTATCGCAACTTGCGATAGTTGCATAAATTGTGAATAGATTAATAAAGTAGAAAAATTTAAAATTGTATATTGATGTCAACTATTTTAATTTAAATAAATGTATTATAAGTTTGTATATGAATACATATAGGTATATATATAAAGTCACAGCGAAAGTATGAATTGATTTGGCCGTACATAATTATTTAAGGAAGCTGCTTTTGGAGGTCAAGAAGAAATTTCTTGTAGCTGTTTTTAAAGCATTTTTTTGATTTTTTAATAATGTCCATAATATTTATTTATTATACAAGGTGTAACAAAATTTTCGTATTATTGTTGACTTTCGTTAATCAGCTAAAACTTTACAGTGCTGATCATTTTTTCTCTAAAATGATCTAGATTTTGAAATGGATACCTTGTCTGATTTGTAACGTTCATTAAGGGGCAGATTCTGCGCTACTTTGAATAAAACCTTTTCATTTCTAAAAAAACCTATTTAGAGGCTAAAAATTCCACCCATGGCTCGGGGCTGAAAGTGATGCAAATTAATTCAGCCAGATGTCGCTGCCTGTACGTAATACAGAGAAATTATTAAAAGATATTGTAAAGAGGTTCGAAATTTCACTGATGCCGGTGAGTCACCCATTAGCTCAGTTGTAAAGAGCGCTGGCACGGATCGCGGGTTCGAATTCCGGCATGGGTGGAATTTTTAGCCTATAATAGGTTTTTTAAAAATTGTCCTTATTACGGGTTAGTGCATTAAAAATAATATAAACTTTTCATTTAATTTACATAGTATACACGTTATAGACAGATCGTTCTAACCTTCGACTCTTTCTTCTTTCTAAACTATTCTTTGCTCTCTCAAATGCAAAGAGAGGTCAATGTCACGCAAGTGCAGGCTGGCTGGCGGCGGAGCTTTGCAGCAACATTCGAAACAAAAAAGAAAAAAAAAATAAAAGCAGCCGATACTGGCGAGCTGAGTGTTTTCTTTTTCGCGCCATAACACATTGCACGGTGGTACCGTAGTAGGTCATAGGACTCGGATGGCAATGACTGAGCTAAGCCATGATATCTGGCTCAGTTACCCACTAATTGTCATACTACCTGAGGGTATAAAAGGTTTCGCAATCTATTGTTCCCAACATTCCTTTTTCGGCATCCGAAGTGAACACAAGTAATTAGTCATCAACCTGTTATCACCAAGTGCTTTAATTAGCCCAAGACGCGACGCGTGTGTTTAAGTTCCAACTTGTCTGTGACCTGCTATTTTACAATGGAATTTGAAGTCACAGGTATGTATTATTAATTTACTTTACTATTTTGCCTTTTCCTTCTACATTTTTTTTTAAATAGAGTGCTACGCCAACGTGGCATTTTTTATGTATTTATGTCTGTATATTTTTTACGTTGAAGCTTTTACTTATGTTTGTACCTACTTGTACCATTCAATTTGGTATAGAAATATGGGTTACAATGTCTACTACTAGGCCTCTCCAAATTTAGCTGCGTCATGCTGCGTCTGTAAGGTGCAGCCAGGTGCTACGCCGCGCGCCTGAACGCGTAGCAGGCGCGTAGCACTTGCTACGAAACATGTATCTATTTTGATCCGCTTTTAACGTATTTTTATTTTGTTTTAGGTACTAGTATTAAGTGTTCTTTCAAAAGAATGCTTGTACTAGATACTTGGCTGTCTATTAAAGACAGCAAATCTGAACTGGAGCGTTGGCATCGAGTTTTTCGAGACCTAATACAATTGCTGCCTGATGTTGAGAATTACATTGCTGATGACTTGGAAAAAAGAGTTACTAAAGTTTGTACAAGATTGGTAGCAATTTGGAAGCAAGTCACGCGCAACCATTCTCGCATGGTCTCTAAGTACGGAGACTGGCTGAACGAAATTGAAGTTTGCGTTCTGCCAACTTGTGCAACAGTAGGGAGCCACAACACCCAACGGCCAGCAGCAGAAGCTTCGACAAGCACCCAACAGCACCAGCACAGGAAGGACTTTGAGGAATGTAGCAAGAGATCAAAACGCCGCAGGCTTGCAGAGTTAAGTAAAGTAGACAGTTCTGCGATAAATTCTTTGTTGGACGATTCTAGTCTATCTAACGCCGCTGCATCTTTAAATTTCAGCACTGACGAAGTCTTGTCTCTTATAAATGAGACAAAACTGACTAAACATCAGTATCTTTTGGTGAAAGACTTCGTTAATGCAAAATCACCTAATGCATTACCATCTTATCAAAAAGTGTTAGAAGCTAAGAAGCGGTGCTATCCATCGCAAGAGTTTATCACGGAATCATCTGCTGAAGTAGAATTACAATCATTGTTAGATCATACTGCTTGCCGGATACTAGAATCCCAAAAACCCGTTTTGAATAATATTGACCCTAATAAAGAATTTGTTTTGATTCGAAAATGGGGTTTCGATGGGAGTACGGGGCACAGCGAATATAAACAGATTTTTGGAGATTCTGGTATCGATGATGATGGCAGTATGTTTGTTACTTCATATTGTCCTCTTCAATTGGTTTGTAAGTCCAATACCTCCGACCCAGATCAAATAGTTTGGAAAAATCCGCGCCCTTCTTCCACCAGGTATTGTAGGCCTATTCGATTCCAATTTGCCAAAGAATCCAAAGACCTTTCTGTGCAAGAAGAAGCTTATTTCAAGACTAAAATTGATAGTTTACAACCGACTTCTTTCACTCACGGTGAATATGAAATAAAAGTGCAGCATTCTTTACAATTAACCATGGTTGATGGTAAAGTGTGCAGTGCTCTGAGCGATACATCTTGTAGTAGATGTTATATTTGTGGTTCAACTCCAAAAGAGATGAATGACATTGATAAATCGCTGAGCAAAACTGCAGATAGTGGTACCTATCAATTTGGACTATCTCCTCTTCACTCGTATATCCGATTCTTCGAATATTTAATTCACGTTTCTTATAGATTAGACATAAAGAAATGGCAGGTACGTTCTTCAGACGAAAAAGCTCTTCTTGCACAAAAAAAACAACATGTGCAGCAACAGTTTAGGCAGAAACTTGGTCTAATAGTCGACAAACCGCGAAGTGGAGGAAGTGGCACATCTAACGACGGAAACACTGCCAGAAAGTTTTTTTCTAACTCAGCGGTTTCAGCGGAAATTACTGGATTAGATAAAATCCTTATTGACAGATGTCATAATCTGCTGCAGTGTCTTTCGTCGGGATACAAAATTAATAACGCCACTTTTAAAGAGTATTCTCTAGAAACAGCACGTAAACTTGTTGCTACCTATCCATGGTACAACTTGCCATCGTCTGTACATAAGGTCCTCATTCATGGGTCGGAAGTAATTGAACACGCATTATTGTCAATAGGTGAGCTTTCGGAAGAGGCCGCCGAATCTTGCAATAAATTAATCAAACTCTTCAGGCGTGACAACACGAGGAAAATGTCTCGGGTTGTCACAAACACCGACTTGATACATAGACTTCTCCTTAATTCGGATCCTTATATTTCTAGTTTAAGAAGGTTACCACAGAAGAAGAAGTCTATTCTATCAAAAGAAGTATTAAATTTGTTGTCGGTTTAGGAAAAAATGTAAAAAATAAGATAGGTATTTATGTTATTTTTTACATAACTCCTATTATGTAAATATAATATTTTTTGTCCAATTGTGTGTTTGTACTTAGATGTTAGTTAAGTATTTACTTTATTTGTAATATAAAATGTAAATAGTAAGGTTTAATAGTTATTAAGTTGCAAACCTTCTTTTAAGTGTAATAAAAATGCATAATTTTGTAAATAAAATAAGCTTTTTAAGATTATTTTGTTTTTTTTTTATTGTGTTATGGCTTAAAGTATTACAAAACACCATAATAATAATAATCAGCTATGACAACGACAGTCATTATTATCGCGAAACCCTATGACCGCTACTCTTAGGGCGTGGAACCAGTGTGCATTGGTACGATTTATATATCTATAACGATTCGATGAAATTTTTACTTGATTTCGGAATCGATTGCTTAATTTATTGACTAAATTCTTTTTATTTGAAAACGACTCTGAAATGCAACGAGAGGTCATTGTCGCGCAAGTGCTGGCTGGCGGAGATTTTGAAGCGTGAATCGAAACAAAAAAAAACGGCAATAAAACCAGCCAGTACTCGCGCACTGAGTGTTTTTTTTTCGCTCTATAACACCGTGGTACTGTTTCATAAAAATACAATTATGGATCAATAACGATTTGTTGAATTTTTACTTGATTTCGGAATCATTTACTTAATTTATTGACAAGTCTTATTATATGAATACGACTTAGAAATTCAAAAAGAGGTCATTGTCACGCAAGTGCTGCCTGGCCGGCGGAGGTTTTGCAGCGAGATTCGAGACAAAAAGAAAAAAAAAACAATATGACAAAAGAGAAAAAAAACCAGCCAGTACTCGCGCACTGAGTGTTTTTGTTCTTTTTTGTGCCCTAACACCGTACTATTTCATAATTTTACCTTCAATTCGGAATCAATTACTTGATTTATTGACTAGTGTTTTCTTTTAAATTCTAGCCAATTAAGCCATAGATTAACCATTAGGAGGATTAATAATTGTTCTAAGCGGCTACCACGATGTTTACGATGTTTTGAGTGGTATTGTTTCTGCAACACGTATTAAGAGATTAGTAACATAACATAACCTCACGCCTGTATCCCAGAGGGGTAGGCAGAGACCAGGGACTGCCACTTGCCACCATCCTTCGCTTCGCTCCATCGACATTCGTCAGTTCTTATCTTGCCCTTTGTTATACTTATAGTGTGTTAGATTGGATAGTGGTGGTAGCGGAGGGGTGTAGACCGTCGGCTTCACAAACGGGAGGTCGTGAGTTCGAACCCCGGCATGTACCAATGACTTTGTTTTCTAAGTTATGTACATTAGTGAAATTATAGTAGCAATACCACTCGCTGACGGTGAAGGAATACATCGTAAGGAAACCCTAGTGTCTGAAGTGTTATCGTACCTCAGCGCTTGCTGCGTACAATGGCCCAACTATGAGGCCGCCAATTGTACTATGTATATTCGTAATGAGGTATTTTGTATTTGTTGTTTTTCTAGTGTACAATAATGAATATTCTTATCTTATAGATAGATAGATATATAGATAGATAGATAGATATATAGATAGATAGAGAACACTTTATTGTACATAAAAATCTTCTTCATCTTATCTTATCTAAGTGCGGAAATCTCAGGTCTAACTATAGTGTGTTAGATAAAATATACACGACTTCAATAACACTGTTTATTTTAAGACTGTAGATTGAAACTTCCGTGAAATCTATTTATAATATAAAAATGAATCACTGAATGTGTGGGTAAGTGCAAATCTCGGGAGCAGCTGAACCGATTTCGCTAATTCTTTTTTTAGAATATTCCTTGAAGTACCAGGATAGTTCTTAAGGAGAGAAAAATAAAGAATCGACGGTACGAAGTTCGCTGTGTCAGCTAGTACAGAATAAAAGTTAATTTGAAATTAGGTAAACGTTGTCAATAGTAGAGTTTCGTCAAAAGGTGATGCAGCAAATAAAACCAAACAGAAATCTAGAATCATTCTGATGTAATATCCTGTTTAATGTTTCGTGTGCAATAGTAGTATTGGCCTTTTTGCATCTACTTAATGAGATGATTTATACAGCGTCCAGTGGTATCTTCACTCACACTAGATGGGTAAAGGGACTCCGGCGCTATAGTGCCTGGGACATGGTTTAATAGATGGTGTAGGCTTGCCCAGCACCTATACCATCCTGACAGCATAGTCGGCCTGGCCCACAGGAAAGACTAGTCAATACGTGCGGAGTCAACCAAGCCGCGGGTTTCCTCACGATGTTTTCCTTCACCGTTAGCGTGTGGTATTGCGACTACAACTTCGCAAATGTACGTAACTTTGAAATTAAACAAAGTCATTGGTACATGCCCGCACTCGGGATCGAACCTGGGGCTCTCGCTTGCCAGTCCATGGTTCTACCCACTGAGCTACCACCGCTCAATAACGAATAACGTGCAATAACGTATGATAATAATAATAATTAAATTAAATGAAATGAAAAGGTTTTATATAAAGTAGGGCAGAAACTGCAGCTTAATGAACTATTAGTGATGTGATATTGTTATCATGTGATGTGATATTGTAATATTGAATAAATAATTATAATAATAATATTCATGGACATATTACACAGATCTCGTAAGTTCAACTAAATGACTTGTGTTATAGGTGCTAACTCGACGATAGATTTAATACAATAAATACATAGGTAACATCCAAGACCCGAGACGAACTAGAAAAGTTCGTTTCCTAGTTTCACCCGGCCGGGGATCGAACCCGAGACCTTCGGTTTTACAGTCAGCGTGCCAAACCGCTGCGCCACCGAGGCCGTCATAAATGAATGAATAAATGATTTTACTCGCAATGGGGGAGCCTGTAACTTAATAGTCATGTGATATCCTTAATAGAAATAAGATGTGAAATGAAATGGTTTTATTCAAAGTAGCGCAGAAACTGCGGCTTAATGGAAGTTACAATTCAAACTAGGTGTTCATTTCAAAATCTACATCATTATGGAGAAAAAATGGACAAAAAACTCCAAACTTAATCTTTTCAAAGTCCTTAATTAACAGAGTTTACATAATTATCATAAAACATCGCAAATAAAAAGGCTGAAATCTAATTACATGTTTTATCGCCTGTCTGCTTCCGGGTGACAACTGATAAACAGACTTCCCGTTTGTCCCCTCTAGTCAGCGTCCAAAGGGAACAGAAGCTACGAATCCGCTATATACTCGTAACTCTCTTTTCAAGTAAGTCTTAAACGGTAAACTCATCCATTAGACCAAAAAAATATTTTAGTATATTTTTGAGGACCTAAAAGCAACATAAAAATATATTTTAAAACTTTATTTTTCTAAACAGCCAAAAACGCGGTCAGTCATTTTTGTCTATGGTTTGAAGTCCAAAAAATTGTAAACAAAATTTGACATTCAATTTTCTGTAAACTAGTGATCTCTGAGCATAGTGAAATAACAACAACGCAACAATTATTTCATCGAATTTACATCCAAAATATAGCAATTATCATTATTGCATTGTTCGAGAATGAAAAAACACGTCAATAAAGACCCCCGGGAAGTTGTGGATTTGTGTACCCAGTGAAATTAACATTCGAAAAACTTGGCTCAAACTTGCCAAAAGAGATCCAGACTCTTTATCAATTGAAACTCGGGTGTATTTATGTGAAGATCACTTTGATGTAAGTCCTATAATAATCAATGTCCACTGGCTCTGGCTGAAAGATGTTTGTTTACATGAGGTGTACATACTTTAGATGGTTTCAAGATGGCGGATAGCGTTTTCGCCGTTACGAATTAAACGAGGAAATTTTTTTTTACTTTGCAATTTTTGCAGCCATCCTGCATACTTACTTAGCAAAATCAATATATTTCGGTTTCATACGTTAAATACTTTATGAAATATTCATTTATCGCGTCAAATTTGATACGTGTCAAATAGCCGGGAAGACAATTCCCAGCTGTCACCCCGGGGGACAGGGCTAGAGGGTACTAATGGGAATAATCGGTCACGGGACGGTCACTCATCCTGCACCTGACCGCGCCTGTTGTTGCTTAACTCAAGTGATTGATCCTATATATGTTAGCCTTTTGCATCTACGTAATGAGATGATTTATACAGCGTCCGGTGGTATCCTCACTCACACTAGATGGGGGAAGGGACCACTCCGACGCTTTCGACGATTGATTCTAATCACTCGGTAAAATAAAGATTATATTAAGATTGATGTTACTAACAGACATTTAACGTAAAATCAACGGCGTAGTCCACTTCGTCTCGCTTTTCAAATTCGGAACTTGTCAATGGCCGCCCGGCAATGACATTGTCACGAGTCACGGAACACGATCAAATCGACCGATTTTAAGCGGTGCGCGATTTTACGGACGTTTCGCTTTTCACACTTCAATTGAATGCTGTTCATTTGTTCCAATGCGCCGCGCACTCGTCGGCACAGAGTATATAAACACTACGTTTTAAGAGACGGGACCTCCCTATATGCTCTTGTATTGAGTTTAGCCCCGTTAGCAATACCAACCAATAGAGCAAAAATGCAATGCCAAAAGTGCTACCAACATAACAACTTGTCTGTGCATTCGGGACGTCCACTTACATTACATTTATCGATATCGATAAATTATCATCCAGGGGCTCCGCAGTTAGCCTAATAAAATTAATAAAAATCAATGTTTTCAATAAAACGACAAATGAAATTAGTATTTTATTATTTATTATCAAATCACAATAATTGTGGTCAAGGTCTATTAAATTTATTTCAGCAGGTATTTGGTTTTTCTTTAGAGGTGTCCAATCTGAGCGAACTTCATCAATCGGTGGTTTGGATTCAGGTGCTGAAATCGTCAAAAAAAGTTAAGTTGAGTCGTTATTGATTATTAATTTGTTGGTAAACTATGCTACTTACCGGGATAGTTCTGATAAATATGCTGAGATTCCAGGCCACAATTATTGTGGTCAAACCCTACTGGACCAATAGCAACAGCTGATATTTTGGCTGCTGTACAAGGTGCTGAAAATGATAACACTTTGTAATTTATCAAAGTAAACACTAGTTACAAAAAACTTCAGCGATACACGAAAAGTCTACGTACCAGAGTTGTTTTGTGAAGCTCGACAACTTTTTTGTATATATATTTTTGATAACGTTTTTGTATGGCTGAATCTGAAAATAAACAATTGCAAGAATAGTCCGAAAAAAATATATAGTTTGTTCCTGTTTACCACATAACTGCATAATTGACTATGTAACTATCAAATACATTTTTATAAAAAAATATTTTAAGTTAAAATTAGTAAAAAAATATTTCAGTAATTCCAATCACTAACCAGTTTCAAGTGATGCGACGTGGCTACATGGTAAGGAAACTCAGCTAGTAAGTAATCAGGAAGAGGAGGCGCATTTATAAGTAGAGAAGGTACAGCCCTGTAAAAAAAAATTATCTAAGTAATATCATTTATGTATTAAGACGTAATAATAATATTGCGTTCTAAATGACGGAGCAAAATACATTTAAATGTTCGACGTAAAGCAAGGCGTATTTTGTGTTTTATTACATAATTATTCATGAAATGTAGTGAGTGTTACATTATATTATAACACAACTCACCATTTCTTTAATCGGCTTCCTTTTAAAATCGTTGTTAAAATCTTTCGGCCGGAAATGATCTCTACAAACATATTTATATTGGTGGAGTTTTTCGATGGGGATACACGCAAGATCTTCCACAATTTTCACCCATTGTCTGCATCTAAAAAAAAACCATATTCAATGCAGCCACTAATAGTGCATCGTTGAAACATTGTTATGGCTTACAGCAATTCACCCGTCGTACACTGAGTAGTAATTCTGACCAAGGTACTTATCAGATATTTTTTTATCGATATTGAATATGTGTATGGCACATCACTATGACATTGAAACATCTTAATATTTTTCTCTTAGTACCTATACTAATTACGTTATTTAACATAATTTATGATCTTGCTCTTGTGCAAGATGACAAAAACTGTAGCCAGAAATACTTACCGGTCTTCATCATTAGGAAATTTACCCATAAACTTTCTTTTGGTACCCTTTGACCGGCTGCATCTTATTTTACAAATAGCACTAGTTCGACACCATCCGATCAGTGCCATTGTTAAAAGAAAACCACTAAACACTGTACAACAAGATACACACAGCTAGATATTGAAAAAACTTAAAACACAAAATTTTTAACTAGAAAACTTTCTAATATGTGACGCGATCCGCCATGACATTTGTTGAGTTTTCAGTTTGACAGCAAAGAAAGAGTAAGTAGTATTAAAGAGTGAGACAAATATATGTCCGCCATTAAAACGGGGCTAAATGCGAACAAATAATTCAAAGTTCCTACTTGCGCTAGGCTGCTCGTCGGCTTAACAACTGACTGATGCTGAATAACTCTGTTAATTTTTATACGAGTATTTTTATAAATACTATAGGTGCTAAGTCCGATGCCTTAGGGCGGCTTGAAAACTTTTGACAGTAAGACCAGCCAGTGGCTGGTAGCCACTAGTCTTGCAAGCCTCCACCAATCCAGACTTGGCCCTGAAAATAGAAAAAAAAGAAGAAAATATATATGGTAACTGCTTCTAATTTCGGCTACGAGCCTTCTTTACAGTACAATCTGCCATATTTAGCCAGTTTGCAAGAGGACTAAAAGTAGAGAGTTGACCCTATTTTATTTTCTTTCTTTTATGTTTCACAACAAAGTGGCCAGGATGGTTCGTATTTTTTTTGTGAAAGACCTAAAATATAGTTACTTGTTATGTTGGTAGCACTGAATAAAGCACTACATGACGGAAAAATGCATAGTCTCTTTAATCTGTGGCACTGATTTTAATAAGGACAATGGATGAACGAAACGGCTTAAAAGGACTAGCTTCGAGGGCCGTTAAATTATATAAAAAAAATAAAGACAAAGTAGGCGTGGTTATATAGGTACTCTTTGATTAGGCGTAGGCTCAAAAGGATAAGGTTCCATACAGGGCTGCCGGCCGTTAAGCTTTATATAAAAAAAAGACGAAGTATGTTGTCCTAATCTCAAAATTTGTACAATTTTTTGCGTTCACTAAAAGCTCAAGGCGACCTTCTACGCTTTATTTTTTCTGTTCCAGCGGTAATGTCTTATATTCATTTCTCGCGTCTGTTTTATTGTTTAGAAAGCGCGCGCAAAATGCTAAGTTGGGCAAAATTTTGTCGCTATTATTTCAGTGCCGTGGCCAACGTTACGCAAAGTACGAGTCTTTTCCACACCATCAGCCGTTCAGCAAAATAATAATTATAATAATACAGAAGGGTATCACGACGGAAGTAAAGGTAAAGACCGTTAAAGGACATTTTCATTTAAATTATTCCTGTTTTTAGTGCTGTAGGATTTCGAAGTCTGTTTTTATTTTACATTTTCGTTTTTTATGTAATCTATAAACATCCCACTGCAGGGCACATAATCTCTCTCTTAGAGAGAGATTATGGGCTTAATTACCACAAGTGCCCACCGCGGATTGGCAATTTCAATCCCAATTTTTATTATAAAGATCTGATCATCTGTTTTAGCATAGTTTGGAGTTCGCTCGTCCATTTACCACCATTGTTTTGCAACTCGACCTTCGCTTATGAAAGAAACTTAGTTCAGCTCTATCTAATGAAGTCAATTGGGTGGAGTAATGAGAAAAAAATAACGAGAATTTCACCATACAGTGATTGTATTGCAGATGTGATAACTTGATAAGTTCTGAGTTAGTTTGAATGGGAACTTTGCCTCAAAACATTCAAGTGACATAGTGTTACTGCACTACTCGTTTTCGCTTAGACTTATAGGCGGCTCGATAACTTCTGACAGTAAGGCCCGCCACTATCTAAACCGGACTTGGCCGCCGTGGCCTAACCTTCCTGCGATGCAGGAAGAGACCCGTGCCCCAGAAGTCGGGACATGCAAAGGGTTGATATCATAGTGCTTCGCAGGAAGACACATGTAGGGCTACATAACGAACCACAATAAAATTCTACAAGTTTTCATGTAGTTTAAGTCTACATAAGATATTAGCTATACCTACATTAGATAGGGTCAGGTTTGCCTAGGAGAGGCAAGTCAATACGTGCGCAGCCGCTCAAGCCGCGGGTTTCCTCACGATGTTTTCCTTCGCGGTTAGCGTGTGGCGTTGCTACTACAAATTCGCAGATGAAACGTGGCCTACGTTTACCTAGGCAAGTAATTTCCAGTAATTTAATCATTTAGTAATTTAGTCGGCCTCGGTGGCGCACCGGTTTAGCACGCTGACTGTAAAACGGAAGGTCCCGGGTTCGACCCCCGGCCGGGTCAAACTAGGAAACATACTAGTTTGTCTCGGGTCTTGGATGTTATCTATGTATTTATTGTACTAAATTTATCGTCGAGTTAGCATATAACACGAGTCATTTAGTTGTACTTAGTATAGGGCTAACGAGATCTGTGTAATATGTCCATGAATATTTATTTATTTATTTAGTCATCATAACAATCATTTCTCAACTACCCTTCTAGAAACTTTCAAATTAAGTCGCTTCCGGTAGGCTGTGAGCGTAAAATCCGTGCAAATGTAATTAAAATACGCAAAACCACACTTAATTATAAATTTTCACCAGAAACTGTTGCTATCACGTGTACAAATCTCATTTCCGACAGCGAGAGCTCAACTTTGATCAGTCTTCCTATAAAAATGTTATTTGAAAACGTATAACCATCTTAACTTGGCCTAAGACAATTCTTCTACTTTTTGCGTGCACATTTTAACAGTGCAGACGAGCGTAGTTTCCTATAAATCTTTATCTTAGCTAACACAAGCAAATGACGACTTCAATTAATATCTCATTTCTATTAAGAATATCACATGGTGTAAGATTTATAGGCTCACCCATTGCGAATAAAATCATCCATATTCCATATCATATCATAATAATATACCTTAGCTTAATATGCTGTGTGGTGTCGGCCTAGAGACTAGCACCAACCCAAATTCTTCCCGCGGGTGTCGTAAAAGGCGACTAAGGGACACAGACCGAGGGATGGGCAGCAGCGCCCCCTGCAGTACAATTCCACCAAACTGCGATCCCCAACCCGCATGCCCCGCGTGGGGAATATGGGCATTACCCCTCAATGATGGTACAACCTCGCGCTATGGCGCTCATTAGGGGAGGGCTATGTCCAGCAGTGGACTAATATAGCCTGAAGAAGATACCTTAGCTATGACAGTTGATTCCTCGACTTGCACGATTGCAAGAAATTTAATAGGTTTTAAAATATAGTTCTCCTCCGTTGAGCAAGAGTGGAGTCAAGTGGAGACAAACTTCGAGGAACGTCTTAGAATACGGGTGATACAAATCATGCAAAGGACAAAGATTTCTAAACCTTATGTGGCCCCTCAAGACTAAGACAAAGTAGCAAAGCGCATCTTTAAGTCAGGGCCGAAGGTTGGCAAACGGAATCAAGGCTGTCAACTTGGTGTACAAAGATATAAATATGCGTCACATGAAGCGGTGTAAGGCTAGTCTCTAAAATCCAGTTCAATATTTCAATAAGATGATATTAGTACGTTAATGGTTATTTCAGTAAGGCCCGCCACTGTCTTGCAATCCTCCACCAACCCGGACTTTGCCCACGTGGTGGAGTATGGCCTAACCTTCTGTCTTACAATCCTCGACCAACCCGGACTTGGCCCCCGTGGTGGAGTATGGCCTAACCTTCTGTCTTACTATTCTCCACCAACCCGGTCTTGGCCTCCGAGGTGGAGTATGGCCTAACCTTCTGTCTTACAATCCTCGACCAACCCAGACTTGGCCCCCGTGGTAGAGTATGGTCTAACCTTCTGTCTTACAATCCTCCACCAACCCGGTCTTGGCCTCCGAGGTGGAGTATGGCCTAACCTTCTGTCTTATAATCCTCGATCAACCCGGACTTGGCCCCCGTGGTGGAGTATGGCCTAACCTTCTGTCTTAGAATTCTCCACCAACCCGGTCTTGGCCGGCTTTGCATGATGTAGGAAGAGTCCCGCACCCCAGCAGTGGGGGCATAAAGGGTTCATACAGTAAGTTTAACTAATCGGTCTGTACTAAGCAAATATATAATATATAAAAACGACATTCAAACCAGGCGATTATTTTTAAGGAAGACCTCACGCAATCGATAAAATTCGTACCTTGAAGAAATGTCTCATTATTAAAACTGTTTTTATACGGATTTATGCTCGTTTATTACATTTTTACAATTTTCCAACGTTTCGGCACTTTTTCAGGTGCCGTGGTCCCGGATGACTGACCTTGGATGGTCCGGGACCACGGCACCTGAAAAAGTGCCGAAACGTTGGAAAATTGTAAAAATGTAATAAACGAGCATAAATCCGTATAAAAACAGTTTTAATTATGTCTACAGCTCGTGTTAACCTTAGAAAATACTAAATGTCTCATTACTACATAATGGAAAAAATATGGAGGTCAAGATACCAAGCAGGCCATTGCTAACCTTTAGGCAGGCTAACCTTCGAATTTTACCTCTTTTCACAAAACAAACTGGCACAAAACTATCAGAAAACTCAATGAAATGCCATTTGCTTAAAATTTTAAATTAAGAAGTAATTACTTTTGGTGTATTATCCGCGCCGCTATCCGTTTTGAAACATCACAATAATCGTAATGTATGCTATAAGCAAGGATTGAAGGCGGTTTAAAGCACGACGGATTGCGAGTAATAAGCCTGCATTTTCATTTGCAATCAACTCTTCAACAAACATGACTGGCTGGCATAACGGTTGATTAGTACTGAAATATGGACGTGGATACATAAAATGTTGGTGCATAGTTTATTTTCACATTTTATGAAAGAGCAGTTCATAATATTAATAGTGGTTGAATAGGATTTATGAATGAATTTCATATGTACCATTGCGTACATACTCCAAATGTTTAATTTAATTCTTCGTGTATAAATTGAATGGGATAAATTTTGTTAGCAACGCTTTATAACTTAAATACCTATTATTTCATAGTGGTTAAACTTTATTGTATTAATAATAATTTAACAGTACGTTTAAGATTTGACGCATTTATTAAATATTACTAGTGCTGAAATTAACATGGCCTTCTAGACTAACAAGAAGGTATGAAACCTTCATGTGATGACGTCACTATAAAAAATTCTAGCTTGTATTTTTTGGTGGGAAGCTAATTTTGTAAAGAAATTTAAGTTAACTGCTCAAATAATAATAGATCAATTAATCTGTATAGTTGCATTCCATCTGTAGATATTCCACTACCAATTAATTTCATATGTTTATTAACGCATTTATCATCGTCCATGGGCCTATATATATTACTCATAAAATTCATTGGGGAAAATGATATTAAGTTGTAATTAGAGTTTTGTTTTAGTTGTATAAGTAGCATTTAGTGTAAAAAACCTATTTAGAGGCTAAAAATTTCACCCATGCCGGGATTCGAACCGGCAACCTCTGGCTATCCGGGTTGCGGGTTCGAATCCCGGCATGGGTGAAATTTTTAGCCTCTAAATAGGTTTTTAAATTTGTCCTTAGCACGGGTTAGTGGATTAAAGGTAAAAATAGTATAAGCATTAAGTGTGTATTTAGTTTTATAAACTATGTATTGTTTCAGTTTAATGTACTGAATGTCTGCTTCAGACTATAACGTAAATACAATAATAAGTATAACGTTCCACATCAAATTGTACTTCAGATTTCACAAAAAATACACACATAGCACACACACCATACACACATGCACGCACACCACACACACACACACTCGAAACACACTCACACACACATACATAAATACAGACAGACATGCATAGACCTCGTTGGATTATTTATTGATAATTAAGTAAGTGATTGCATTAAGAATAATGTAAATTTTATTTTCTTTTCACTACCTAAACTTTGCATGAAATTTAGTTTTATAGTTATTTCTTAGTTCTTTTTAAACTTTTGTTGAAAAGTAATATCGAACTGTATACTATCCACTCACTATTTTATGCAATTGTTTTTTTTTTTTTTCTACCATGGTAATCGAAAGAGCAGGACTTTCCGTAATACAGGTTTTTACCTAGTACGGGGTCTTTACCCTTTTATAAATTGTGAAATTTTATAATAAATAATATTTTATTTATTTTTTTTATTTTACTCATTGTTAATTTTATATTCTTTCAGAGTTGCTGTAGATAGAACATTCATGTAGTTCACACTATGTAGTTCTAAGTCTTCACAAAGAAATCAAAATTAGTTAAAAAAAAGTCGCTCATTTCGTGTCAAGACTTGACTTTGGCAGAATTTGTCGACATCGGCTTGTTGCCATATCAATAAGAAATAATAATAATAATTAGGTACTTACCTATTTGAGTAATATTTTTGTTAGTATCTTCTGCAAATTATTCGATACAGAAAATACTGATTAACAATTTGACAAGTTTTTTATATAAATATGAGTACGTTTTTCAGTATGTAATTACAATACTCTCTTATTTCCATAGTTAAACATAGAAAAATACGTGTGCGTCTCTTACACCAAGCAAGGACAATAAACAATGAGGCCATTTGCACAAATGAAAGTACGCCGGCCCCAAGCGGGAATCAAACCCACGACCTCTGACTTGGGAATGAAACATTTTACCGCTCGACCAACGAGTCAATTAATCGAGCTACTGGTAGACGGACGTATAAACGTTATAATCCGAGCTCTATGAAGACAACACCGCAGTTTATTTCAACCATTTGATCTGGGGCGTGATCTAAGCGACGTCACACAATTCGTGGAAACAAACTTGACATAAGACAAGACGTTACAGAAGATCCGTCGTCCGCTTTTATACACAATAGAGGATGCCTGCCTTACAGCGATGGCAAAACGTTAGATTTTGCAAGTGATGCAAATTACTTCAGTCAGATGTCGCTGCCTGTATGTAATAATACAGAGAATATTGTAAAGAGGTTCGAAATTTCGCTAATGCCAGCACTTGCCCATTAGCTCAGTTGGGAGAGCGCTGGTACGGTTAGCCAGGTGACGGGTTCGAGTCCCGGCATGGGCGGAATTTTTAGCCTCTAAATAGGTTTTTAAAATTGTCCTTAGCACGGGTTAGTGCAACAAAAAGAATATAATTTTATTTGAGTGCCACGCCGGCGTTAGTGCAGTGAACTTTGCTGGATTAAAAAAACAATATCACTATTTCGTACGGTGCCCCGCATTTAGAGGAGGCTGGACTCCAGCCTCTTCGAAGGAACATCTTTTCGTAAAACTCCTCAATATAAAAGGGAGTAATATCCTCAACAAGGACGTGTCTTGGGTGGTGTAGTGTAGTTTTAACTCATTTTATATTAAGGTGCACATGTTTTTTACTTAGTTACCATATGCAGAAGCTTATTTTTAGCTTATAGTTACTCAAAGAACTGTCCCTTTCTATACAAGCGACAAGTTTCCCAAAAAAAAAATATATATATTAAATAACAAAATTGTGAAACTCCACAATGTCAACATAGTTAGTATATTTTCGGGGCTTAATCGCGTAGTAATTTATTGCTATTTTACCTCGACGTTTCGACGACGTTACAGAAAGTCAAGGAGACTAATATCCTCGACAATCCCAGGAAACACCTCAACGTAAAACACAGACCATTGTGAAACTCCTCATTGTCAAACCACTCGCCCCGAGTGGTCCTTCTACCCGTCTCCTCGGTCACTGGTAGCTAGTAAACTCTAAGGAGCCACTTTCACTGTCGCAAAACAGCAAAAAAACTTGAATTCAAACGAACACCTTTTCGCGAAACTCCTAAATATAAAAGGGACTAATAATATTAGCTATGCGGATGACATGGTGCTGCTGAGCCCGTCAATCCGAGGACTTCGACAGCTGTTACATATATCCATAAATTACGCCGAGAAGCATGGCCTAAAATACAATGAAAAGAAAAGTGAAATAATGGTTTTTAGGGCGGGTAAACGGTATCCTTATCATGTGCCACCTGTTTCTATAAATGGAACTGCTCTAAATAGGGTATCATCCTTCAAATATCTTGGCCATGTCCTTACAGAGGATTTGAAGGATGATTTAGACATAGAAAGGGAGCGGAGGGCACTGGCAACCAGAGCGAACATGGTAGCGCGTAGGTTTAGTCGATGTACAGCGGAGGTAAAAATTACGCTGTTTAGGGCATACTGTACATCACTATATACTAGCAGCCTATGGACTAAATACAGCCACAAGTCGTTAAGTGCCCTCCGTGTCCAATACAACAACGCACTCAGGGTGCTGTTGCGGCTGCCCCGCTGGTGCAGTGCGTCGAATATGTTCGCGAGCGCCCGCGTCGACGGCTTCCACGCCACACTTCGCAAGCGCTGCGCCTCAGCGCTGAGTAGGCTGCGGGCCAGCGGCAACGGCATCCTGGCGTGCATAGCGGACCGGTTTGACGGTCGCTTCCTAACCCACTGGGTTAGGATTCATTTAAATAGTAATAATAAGTACTAACATAGTGTAAGCAATTATCTGTATAACTAACATTTTATTTGTGTATCTGTTGTAATATGGATTTGATTTAAAGTCTGAAATAAACGTTAATAAATAAATAATATCGCCAACAAAATTGTGAAGCTCCACAATGTCAAGAAGACCAATATGCTCAACAATATCAGCAATTTCCTCAATGTAAAAGACAGAACATTGTGAAACTCCTCAATGTCAAAGGGACGAGTGGTCCTTCTACCCGTTTCCTCGGTCACTGGCAGCTGGTAAACTCTAAGGAGCCACTTCCACTGGCGCAAAACAGCAAAAAAGCTTAAATTCAAAGGAACACCTTTTTCCGAAAATCCTCAATATAAAAGGGACTAATATCGCCAACAAAATTGTGAAACTTCACAATGTCAAGGAGACTAATATCCTCGACAATATCAGGAAACAAATTTAAAAACATATTTAGAGGCTAAAAATTTCTAACTAAATTCCTAACTGCAAAGTAGGTAGTCGGGGCTGTAAGTAATGCAATTTGGTGAAGTCAGATGTCGCTGCCTGTACGTAATACAGTGAATATTGTAAAGAGGTTCGAAATTTCACTGATGCCGTGAGTCGCCCATTGGCTCAATTGGTAGAGCGCTGGTACGGATAGCCAGAGGTTGCGGGTTCGAATCCCGGCATGGGTGAAGGTTTTTAAATTTGTTCCTTAGCACGGGTTAGTGCATTAAAAATAAAAATAGTGTAATATCAGGAAACTCCTCAATGTTCCTCAAACACAGAACATTGTGAAACTCCTCAATGTCAAAGGGGCAAGTGGTGCTTCTGCCCGTGTCTTTGGTGACTGGTAGCTGGTAAACTCGTTGAGGAGTTACTTTCACTGCCAGCCGTTGAACCGGGCTGAACGCTAGAAAACCGCATCGGATAAAACTGTTTGACTATGGCGCAGTGGCTCTCAATGTGTGGCCTGTGGCCTTGAAAAGCGTGTGGAGTTTCATATCGGTTTGAAATTAATAATTAATTTGAAACAATGTTTTTTTAATGGACTAACCCGTGCTAAGGATAATTTTTAAAAACCTATTTAGAGGCAAAAATTTCCACCCATGCCGGGATTCGAACCCCCGACCTCTGCCTATCCGTGCCAGCGCTCTTCCAACTGAGCTAATGGGCGACTCACCGGCATCAGTGAAATTTCCAACCTCTTTACAATACTCTCTGTATTACGTACATTAATTAATTATAGTTACACAAATTAGTTACAAATAACATTTAACTAATTTATGTAGTACCATCTGCGGCGGTAGCCCTGTGGGTAGAACAATGGACTCCAAAGCCAGAGACCCGGGGTTCGGCATGTAAAGACTTTGTTTTCTTATTTATGTACATTCGTAAAGATACACTAGCGTTACCGATCGCTAACTGTGAAGGAAAAAATCGCGAGCAAACCTGAGTGTCTGAGGTGTTAAAATAACATTAACATACAGGCACATGTACATTGCTTCTGGCCCACACTAGGATACCCAGTGTCGTGAGGCCCAGAAACAACGACATCACAAACATGTAAACGTCCAAGACCTGAGCTTTTTTTTGTCCCCAGCCGGGATTCGAACCCTCTTGCATGGTAAGCAGCCGCGCTACCGCTACGACACAGAGGTCGCCAATACCCAAATACCTCTGCGCTTAAAATTACCGGTACGCGTGGTAATTACACCCATACTCTTTCACACAGAGAGTAGGCTTGTGTCCCAAAGTTGGACGTAGCGGGAATGGGAAAGCATTTATAGGGTTACTACGTTTCTTTCTACAAAATCCTTGCTAAGCCAAAAATACCTAATTACACCCAACAATTATATTATCACCATCATCAACCCATTATGTCCCCACCGAGGGGCACGGGCCTCTTCCCTGAGGAAGGTATCCCTTACTCCACCACGGGGACCAATTCCGGCTTGGTGGAGGCTTGGAGCAAGACTAGTGGCTGGTCTTACTGTCAGTTCGAAATAGTCAAAAATCTATAAAAAATAAAATTCAAAGTCCTGACTGACTGACTCACTCATCAACCCCCAGCCCAAGCTGTTGGACCTAGGAAGCCGAAATTTTGCACAGAGGGTCTATATATAATGTAGGCAAAGAATAAGACCGGATTATTTTAAATTCAACCCCTAAGGGGGCGAAAAGGGTTGCCAGTGTTTGTATGGGAAGTATAGAAAGAAAGAAAGAAAAAACATTTATTTAACGCCACGTATAAAGAATGTTGTCTAATTTTCTTGAAACATAAATACGGTACTCTTCAACACAATTGATTAAACACGTGTTTCGCCTTTTTTTTTAACGGGGTTCCAAAAACTAAAGTCCACGCGGATGGAGTCGCGGGCAAAAGCTAGTCCAATAATATTATACTAGCTGCGCCCTGGGCTTTATCGATTTTCCCATGGGAGAAAGATTTTAACCCGCAATGAAACGTAGCCTATGTGCTAATACAGGGTGTTATTAAATAACGAATTAAATAGAAAATTTAGTAGAATAGAATTAAATAACGACTACAATTTCAATAAAGATTTTAAGAAAATACTAATTTCAAAATGTATAAAGATATAAAGAAATGACATAAAGAAATTACATATTTTTAAAGCCAAGATTACGCAATATTTAATAAATAACAGCTATTATACAATAAATGAATATTTTAATAATAAGTTAAATGAATGAAATAATTTAATGAAATAATACGATTGAATAATGTACTGGAATAATGCAATGTAATGGAAATTAATAATGAAATTGTAAATAAGTTTATACATATCTGTAAATATATAGTGTAAGCAAAGTTGTAGTGCCCTTACAGGGTGTCATGTAGAACTGGAATTACTTATTAATATTATTACCACCTGTATTAATTAAATTACCATGACATGCAATAAATAAATGATTATGATTATTATACGATAGAAGAATATTCAAAAGATAGTATAGATGAAATGAGATAAATAATTGTATAAATGTAACTTTATAAATATAATTAATTAAAATTGTATGATAATTAATCACATTAAATTTAAATTAATGTAATACATACTTTTATATAGCACTTTAAAATGTTGCGTGCCCTACAGGGTCCACAAAGATCTTATCAAATAACTGTTAAGTTATAATGTAACAACCTTGAAACTTGTGGAATGCAATAAAGTATTGAGTATTGAGTTATTTAATTAAAATCGCTCCAGCCGTTTAGACGTGAAGAAGTAACGAACATACACACTCACAAACTTTCGCCTTTAGAATATTAGTGTGATACTCTGTTTTTTTTTAAAGGGAGATCCTACCTCATTCTAATACGAGCCTGTATCGTGAGGGCCAATTATTTTACATATTAGAAATTATACTATTTTTAATGCACTAACCCGTGCTAAGGACAATTTCAAAACCTATTTAGAGGCTAAAAATTCCACCCATGCCGGGATTCGAAACCGCGACCTCTGGCCATCCGTGGCAGCGCTCTTTCCAACTGAGCTAATGGGCGACTCACCGGCATCAGTGAAATTTCAAACCTCTACACTATTCTCTGTATTACGTACAGGCAGCGACATCTGGCTAAAATAAATTGCATCACTTACCTACAGCCCCGAATACCTACTTTGCAGTTAGGTTTTTACATCGGAATGATATCGCTGTACCCACATGACAATACTATATTTTTTTAATGCAGTTAACGGGTTAGTGCATTAAAGCCTCTAAATAGGTTTTTAATATTAGAAATTAGTTTCAGAGGCCTTATGGGCGGCTTGATAACTTCTGACAGTAAGGCCCGCCACTGTCTTACAATCCTCCACCAACCCGGACATGGCCCCCGTGGTGGAGTATGGCCTAACCTTCCTGCGATGCAGGAAGAGACCCGTGGCCCAACAGTGGAGACATACACAGGTTGATATCGATCAATTAGAAAATATGCGCTAGTCCCACAATTGGTACATTTAAGAAGCAGGTGAAAGAGATTTTTTTTATCTCTATCATAACTTTGAGCTATATATTTATTTATTATCTATGCACTTTGTTTATTTATGTTTACAAGTATTTAGTCCATATAGTGTATTATTTCTGCTTAGGTTACGGTTAAGAGTTTTTGCAGTCTATGTAGTTTATTTTGTACACGTATATTGACACGTTTTTTTCTGCTGCTCCGACTCCCCAAGGTTTGCTGGAAGAAATCTCTTACAGAGAGAAGCTCGCGTTTGTAAATGTTATTTCTTTTGTAATGTCTTATTTAATGTGCAATTGAAAAAAAATGTAAAGTATAATAATAATATTTCGATTTACGATATTAGCTTCATTTTTATTGTTAACGGCCTCGTTGGCGCAGCGGTTGGGCACGCTGACTGTAAAATCGAAGGTCTCGGGTTCGATCCCCGGCCGCTTCAAACTAGGAAACGAACTTTTCTAGTTTGTCTCGGGTCTTGGATGTTATCTGTGTATTTATTGTATTAAATCTATCGTCGAGTTAGCACCTATAACACAAGTTATTTAGTTGTACATGGTTGTACTTAGTATAGGGCTAACGAGATCTGTGTAATATGCCATGAATAATAATTAATTATTATTATTATTTATTATTGTGGCTAACAAAATGGAGAGTGATATCCCGAAGTTTGGGAACGCCTGGGCGGCCGTGCACCGTTACGTGGCGCCAAGTGGTATTATGCAATTACACATCTTAACTGTGTATTTGTGGGTATTATCGTAGGCCCGTGACGAGACATTATGGCATTTTTAACCTCGCGATGTTATATTAGAAGACCCCAGGGAAAAAGACAAACTAGTCAAGCAGCAAACAGTTGGAGATATTGCATTTTGAAAGTTCGACTTATGCCACTCTTTATATACCTGTATGCGATTTTTTAAGCGTCAATAACTCCGAGGGTAATTTGTTTTTTACCCTGTTCGATTTACTATCTTAGAGTAACGGAAATTCCCAACAAAACTGCATTCACAGATTAGTTTAAAAAAAAAGGGACAAGTTCGTCTTTTTCCCTGGATTCTTCTACATTTAAGTACTAGAACAGTGAAACAGTGAGAATTTTAGTGGCGCCAGTTAGGATCCCGAAGCACCTTGAATGTCCTAGGGCTTTAACCCTTCTCGCGTTTAGTGTACATACGTCTGTACACTAATCAGCCCGGCCGCGCGCAATCCCCCAAGCGCTTAGTGTACAGACGTATGTACACTATGCAACGCTCAGATTGGACTCTTTTTATCTATGCTCTGTGCATTCTCTATGGACAATATCTGTTGTTTTATTGGCCAATGGTTAGTAAGGATTACTTTTGCCAACCAATCAAATGACGTGACGTGGAAAAAAATTGAATTATCATCGAAACCACATGAGCTTGCTAGGTCAGACGCCATTTTGCGTTTTCGACGTGAGTTGCTCCGCTCGCTAAA
Organism: Yponomeuta sedellus; assembly: GCA_934045075.1. NCBI lineage: Eukaryota > Metazoa > Arthropoda > Insecta > Lepidoptera > Yponomeutidae > Yponomeuta > Yponomeuta sedellus. The sequence goes on along the minus strand of OW203750.1, from coordinate 2,856,932 downwards.
GTTTTATAAGTTATTTAGAGAAGGCAACGCTGCGTATTTCTTCATGTGTTATATATCAAATTACTGGGAAAAGTGTGTAGATTATGTTTCAAATAATAGTTTCGTTGTATTTGATGGAAAAGAAAGTGAAAAAAGCCTCGAACTTTTAGCCCGGATTGTGCCGCTTGTATGGGCGGTCAGTGTCATTTTACCTCTTCCTGGTAATTATTCATTTATAGCTTTATTTTGGTGAATTAGAGTATGAAAATTGTGTAAACAGTAATAGATAATATGCAGATCATATTATAAGTGTTAGTTCAGTGCTAGTGAATGAGTAATTAGTGAAAATAGTGAGACAAAGTTCAAAGTAGTGTCAAAATGGCGTGGATAGTGAAATTCATCTCGTCATTTGAATATAAGCCCATTGTGCCCTGAGTCTGGCTACAGCCAAGGACGGAACAACAAATAAACTGAAGACTTTCTTCAAAACCTGTGCCTAATTCACATTCATTCGGCCGTGAAAAGATTCCCAATCGAAAAAAGTCTACGATATTCGAATTTCTAAGTAGCTCCTTTGATGCCCAGCAAATAAAGCACGCATGAACGGTCATAGCTTTTTCTCTTCGATAGGTAGGTACTCTCAAATTAATAATACACAAACCGGAGGGTGGGCAGCAGCGCTCTCTGCAGTACAATAAGACCGAACTGCGATCCCCAACCCGCATGCCCAGCGTGGGGATTATGGGCATTACCCACTATGATAGCACAACGTGGGGCTCTTTAGGGGAGGGCTATGTCCAGCAGTGGACTAGTATAGCCTGACGACGACGACAACGAAATCTTCAGCAAAAAACAATAATAATATCGTCCACATAACTCTTTATCACAAATTAGATGATCTGCGACGTGCGGCCGATCTGCGAAAAAGTGCAGGATGCAGCAAGCTGAAGACAGGGCGCTATGGCGCTCATTAAGGGAGGGCTATTTGCAGCAGTGGACTAACATAGCCTGATGATGATTAGGACAAATTCGATATGAACCATTCATAGGTCCGCACTGTTGGGGCACGGGTCTCTTCCTGCATCGCAGGAAGGTTAGGTCATACTCCGCAACGGGGTCCAAGTCCGGGTTGGTGGAGGATTGTAAGACAGTGGCGGGCCTGTCAGAAGTTATCCAGCCGCCCGTAAGGCCTTTGACATGGCTTAACGACTGCCATTGCATGACTGCCGGCACCAAGTTATCAGAGTCGTATCATATACATATAATATTATTATTTACCACAAGGACTTTCCACTCTTACCGATAAAGTCCAATCGCACAGTGTAAAACCAACTTAAGTTATAGTTTAACGGAATTATTCACACGCGAACCTCGCTGATATATTGTTCATATCTTCAGAGTTCACACCAAAAGTGTGTAAGCTATGCACTCTTGCGCAAGCGGTGTACTATGCGGAGACAAAACTTTCTCTAGATATAACTAAATTACATCAGACTAGACGTACAGTCTATTTATTCTTACTTGTCCAATTTAGTAAACAAGATTCTACCCGTAAACTGTAACTTTTTAGTCCAAAACTGCCATATTTCCATAAATGAAGTAACTTGGAACACTCTTTTAGATAACACGCTGCCAATTTTATTATAAACGTAGTTCATGATAGTTCATGAATTTGCGAGAAAATGTCTAGTTTAGGCATCTAATCTCAATTTTAAGGTTAGAATCTTGTTTACTAAATTGGACAAGTAAGAATAAATAGACTGTAGATACTGTGTGTGGTATAGATATTGCTGTGTGGTGTCGGCCTAGAGAATAGCACCAACCCAAATTCTTCCCGCGGGTGTCGTAAAAGGCGACTAAGGGACACAAACGGGGGGTGGGCAGCAGCGCCCCCTGCAGTACAATTCCACGAAACTGCGATCTCCAACCCGCATGCCCAGCGTGGGGATTATGGGCACTAACCCTCAATGATGGCACAACCTTGCGGTATGGCGCTCTTTAGGAGAGGGCTATGTCCAGCAGTGGACTAATATAGCCTGAAGAACAAGAATAATAAAGAGTGAAAACGGAACCCATTACTTGGACTCCACTGTCTGTCTCCAGTCTTTATCTCATGAACTGTGGAAATTTTCACAGATCCTATTTATGTTGCTGCTACTTCAGCCCCATAAGGCCTCTGACATGGCTTAACGACCGCTATTACATGACAGCCGACACCAACAGCATAACGTGCCCTGCGAAGCACGGAAGCGCTTGAAAAAATGTCACTAGCGGTAGTAAGGGGACCGTCACCCATGCATTGCTCAACTCAAGTGATTGATACCAATCACACAGTTCGACTATTCCACGAGCGCTAGTTAGTTTAGTTGTAGGTATGTTGTTTATTTTACAGTCTGTTAGCTTTTAGAATATACCTCGGGCTCTAGAGTAGGCTTCGGTTTACGCCGAAAGCACACGAGTGTAAAACTACTATTATGCCACGGCACGGACGGACATGTGTGGCACGTTCATTTGTTACTATTGTCACATAAAATGTCCGTGCCACAAATGTGCACACTTATGTGATCACTTGTTTGAACTTCTGTTCGGCGCCGACATTATAAAACTTTTCTTCACAATTTTGAAAAGTTATGTGAAATTGCCCCTGTTTCACAATGTTCAAATAAAGTTCCAGATAAGCTATCCGCAACCAGGGCTGCCGTTTGTTCTAAATTTAAATATTTCTTCCTTTATCACTTGTGTTCGTTTATGGCTTCAGAACAAACGGCAGCCCTGGTTGCGGATAGCTTATCCGGAACTTTATCTGCAGATTGTGAAACAGGCCCTGTGTGTCATATTAGTTCCGATATTTATATAACACGAATATATCCGATTCAATCCGATAGCAGCCGAGGTATATTTTAAAAGCTAACAGACTGTAGTTGGTTAGACCTGAGGTTTCCGCTCTCAGCCTCATAGTTGGGCCATTGTACGAACCTCAAAACAAAACAAAAACTTCAGCCACTAAGGTTTCCCCACGAAGTTTTCCTTCACAGTTAGCGAGTGGTATTGCTACTGAAACTTCACAATAAATGTACGTAACTTAGAAAACAAAGTCGTTATCAACCCTTGCATGTCCCCACTGCTGGGGCACGGGTCTCTGCATAGCAGAAAGGTTAGGCCATACTGGAGTATGGCGTACCACATACGCCATACTCCAGTATGGCCTAACCTGGCGCTTGTGGCCTATTCAAACCGAATGATAGGAACCAATCACTTGAGTTAAGCAACAACAGGCGCGGTCAGGTGCGAGACGTGTGACCATCACGTGACTACCACTAGTGGCATTTTCCCGGGCGCTTCCGTGCTTCGCAAGGCACGTTAAGGCGTTGGTGCCGGCTGTTATGTAATGGCGGATGTTAAGCAATGTCAGAGGCCTTATGGGCGGCTTGATAACTTCTGACAGTAAGGCCCGCCACTGTCTTACAATCCTCCACCAACCACGAGGCGACTCCGGTGGTAGAGTATGGCCTAACCTTCCTGCGATGCAGTATCAGACCCGTGCTTTAGCAGTGGGGACGTACGGAGGGTTGATATTGCCATTGTTTAAAACCTATTTAGAGGCTAAAGACCCATACCGGGACTCGATCCCGCGACCTCTGGCTAACCGTGCCAGCGTCCTCCCAACTGAGCTAATGGGCGACTTACCGGCATCAGTGAAATTTCGAACCTCTTGCACAGCGATCGGTTCTAAAAGTAATGCTGAGGAAACCCCGCGGATACCCCACCGATAGACTTTTAAAGATTGCACGCTGCTGCGAGTGCGCCAGCTTTATATATTGAGATCAGTACTTAGCACCCACAGACGAATAATGAACTCTCCTGAATATACCCACCTTATCACTAAAAGGGTTTTCGCTATCCCTTTACCTAAGACGAGAAGTGTTTTTGCACAGCGCTTTTCTAATTTTTTGACACTCTTTAACGAGTCGTAAGGATCTGTGATTTAGTGGATTCCCCATTTCGAGAGGCTAAACAGAGGGTGACGAAATTGTTATTGGAGTTGAATTACAGCACCTCAGAGGAATTACTGCGAAGTAAAGTATGACCCCCCCCCCACACACACACAATTGTTACTTATGTATGCTGTTTAAGTATAATTTAAGTTCTTATTCCTTTAGTTACGTACACTGCATTTAAAATGTAATTTCATGTATTGAGGTTGTTTCCCAATCACCTAGGTATTTTAAAAGCTTTGTTGATGGGACAGATGCGCCCATTAGTTTCTTTCAATTTTTGTCATTTATCTCATGAATCAAATTTGTAATTTTTGTAATCTATGGCTAAACATTGAGATTTATTATAGGTAAGTATATGCTGGTCAACGGTTATAATAAATTATTTGGAAATCACTCTGCTGATCCCCACGATACAGGCTAGGCCTAGTGTGGGGATCACCGTAATGTTTCATTTTAAATCGAGTAACTTTGCAATGTACCCCATCTACCTTTATGTAATGGTGCATGCAAATTATTAAATAAACTCTATTCTATTCTTTACAATAATACTCTCTGAATTACTTACCAGATATTGCTGCCTGTACGTACTACTGAGATACATGTAATACGGTAACCAGAGGTCGCGGGTTCGAGTCGCGGCATGGACGGAATTTCTAGCCTCTAAATAGGTTAGTGCATTAAAAAGAATATAATTACTTATATTGCCTTGTCATTAAATCGATGCGTTGGCGAAATTCGAATTCCATACATTCATAAACTCATGCCTGTATTCCAGAGAGGATTCGCCTGTGGGAGTTTGTTACCTAATATGATTTTGAGTCGACTCTCCGTCTATATACAGGCGATTCCAAATTCGTTCACTTTTTTTTAAATAAGAAAAAGATAAACAAAAAAATACTTTATGCCTTAATGATTCGCGATACTAGACCGATATCAACCCTTGTAAGTCGCTCGAGACCACGTCAAACCGATTGATTGGAATCAATCACCTGAGTTAGGAAACAACAGGCGCGGTCAGGTGCGGGATGGGTGGCCGTCCCGTGACTACCGCTAGTGGCATTCTTCCCGAGCGCTTCCGTGCTTCGCAAGGCACGCTAAGCCGTTGGTGCCGGCTGTCATGTAATGGCAGTCGTTAAGCCATGTCAGATGCCTTATGGGCGGCTTGATAACTTCTGACAGTAAGGCCCGCCACTGCCTTACAATCCTCCACCAGCCCGGACTTGGCCCCCGTGGTGGAGTATGGCCCAACCCTCATTCGATGCAGGAAGAGACCCGTGCCCCAGCAGTGGGGACATACAAGGGTTGATAACGAGCGAAATTTGACAGACGTATCCCTGTTTTTGTATGAGCACGCCTATAACGCCGTGTATGAAGTGCTTTGTGAACATGTGCCGAAAACGGCTCATTGAAAAAAGAAAATTAAACGGCCGGCCGTTCGACGACCTCTATGGCGTAGCGGTAGCGCATCTGCCAACCGTGCAAGAGATTCCGGGTTCGAATCCCGGCTGGGGGACAAAAAAAAACCCAGGTCTTGCATGTTTACATGTTTGTGACGTCGTTGTATCTGGTTCCCACGACACAGAAGCAATGTATGTAAATATAATGTAATGTAATGTAATGTTTTCGCAACCGCCTTGCGAATTAGGACTATATTTTCTTTTATCGCAACCATACATTTTTGGGAAGTTATAAAGTCTCGATTCGAAACCAAGTTGCGAAAAAAGAACAAAAAGTATTCTTTCGCAACTGGTTGCGAACAAGGACTTTCCTTCTTCTTTCGCAGCTGGTTGCGAAACTTGGTTGCGAAAACGGCCGAAAGGAGATTAAATCACGCTGTATTTACAAAATCCAGGTTCTGCGAAATTAACTTTTGTTCAGTCGTAGAGGTTGAATCGAGACGCAATTAATTATAACCATTGGAGCGTATCAACGGAGTTGTCAAATACAGACTTTATAATTGAGACTCACAAGCGATTTCCATACCAGCGTTGTTTGCTTTTTCAAGTATTTTTTTAAAAACCTATTTAGAGGCTAAAAATTTCACCCGTGCCGGGATTCGAACCCGCAACCTCTGGCTATCCGAGCCAGAGGTTGCGGGTTCGAATCCCAGCATGGGTGAAATTTTTAGCCTCTAAATAGGTTTTTAAATTTGTTCCTTAGCACGGGTTAGTGCATTAAAAATAAAAATAGTATAAGTATTTTTTTGTGACATTGCTTAATTTGAAACTTTTTGAACTTATGGCCTGTAATGTAACAGATTTATAGTCGCCCTAATTGATAACACTTCAATTGTTAGCATACGTATTTAACTGTCTTAAAGGGAACTAGATACGAAATAAAACGACCCATATTTTTTTATTTTCGGTAATTCGATGATTTTCGTACGTAATTTTCTGTTTGAATTTCGTCTTATTCTAAAAGGACATAACCTGTGACGTCACATATACGGCTTAATAATACTAACACCCTTGCCGCCTTTTTAAAAACCATTAAAATTAAGGAAAGGAAAATTAATATCTCCGACATGACATTTGAATGAAATTGAAAATGACACCTGTCATAATATAATTTTCATTATTAAGCAACGGTACCTACTCATTCCACCGTATGTGTGACGTCATCACACTTTTTTTGTTTATTTTCTCTAAAATTAAGCAATAATAAGAATTCTAAATATTTTTTTCGTAATCAATACTGACCCAGCGAACTTCGTACCGCCTAACAGACGATTCTTTAATTATGTTTTTATTTTTCCCTCCGCAGGAACCATCCTCTTACTTCAAGAAATATACTAAAAAAAGAATTAGCGAAATCGGTTCAGTTGCTCTCGAGATTTGCGCTTACCAGCACATTCAGCGATTCATTTTTATAATATAGACTAGCTGACCCAGCGAACTTCGTGCCGCTTAACAGTCGATTCTTTATTTTATTATTATTTTTCCCTCCGTAAGAACCATCCTCGTACTTCAAGAAATATTCTAAAAAAAGAATTAGCGAAATCGGTTCTGTTGCTCTCGAGATTTGCGCTTACCAACACATTCAGCCATTCGTTTTTATATTATAGATATTTCCTATTTAAATACAAGTACATTATGTCAACGTATATTTGTTTTTATGTTTAAATAGCTAAGTTGACCTAATGATAAAAAATATTTTAATTATGTTTATACACGTCTATTATTATGTTGATTGTATTTTCGAACTAAAACTTTCGTAAGCACAACACATTGTAGACTTTTAGTCCGGATTTACTTACGGGTGTTGTTATATCGGAAAAGTCCGACCAGGTTTCGCTCCGATTCGCAGAGCTTAATCATGGTGAGCAGAGACGGAGCTCGCGTCGTCGGTTGCTCGTCTCACACTGTTGAATGTATTTATTGTTGTGTTAAATGTATTTATTATATTGTTTTATTTATTACCTTGTAACAGGCCCCGCCGCTTCTAGAGCACTTAGGGCTTTCGGTACTGACTGAAAATCAGCGCTGAGGGTTCACGCCCCCAGCACTATTCTGAGTCAGTTGCCATTTGCAGCAGCAGAGACACCCCGCGACAAAGTTTGTAAATTTAAAAACCTATTTAGAGGCTAAAAATTTCACCCATGCCGGGATTCGAACCCGCAACCTCTGGCTATCCGTACCAGCGCTCTACCAATTGAGCCAATGGGCGACTCACGGCATCAGTGAAATTTGGGTTTATCATGTGGGTACAGTGATATCGTTCCGATGTTAAAACCTAACTGCAAAGTAGGTAGTCGGGGCTGTAAGTAATGCAATTTGCTTAAGTCAGATGTCGCTGCCTGTACGTAATACAGAGAATATTGTAAAGAGGTTCGAAATTTCACTGATGCCGTGAGTCGCCCATTGGCTCAATTGGTAGAGCGCTGGTACGGATAGCCAGAGGTTGCGGGTTCGAATCCCGGCATGGGTGAAATTTTTAGCCTCTAAATAGGTTTTTAAACTTGTTCCTTAGCACGGGTTAGTGCATTAAAAATAAAAATAGTGTAATCATGTGGGTACAGTGATATCGTTCCGATGTTAAAACCTAACTGCAAAGTAGGTGGTCGGGGCTTTAAGTAATGCAATTTGCTTAAGTCAGATGTCGCTGCCTGTACGTAATACGGAGAATATTGTAAAGAGGTTCGAAATTTCACTGATGCCGTGAGTCGCCCATTGGCTCAATTGGTAGAGCGCTGGTACGGATAGCCAGAGGTTGCGGGTTCGAATCCCGGCATGGGTGAAATTTTTAGCCTCTAAATAGATTTTTAAATTTGTTCCTTAGCACGGGTTAGTGCATTAAAAATAAAAATAGTGTAAAAGTGTTTTTAGTTATTTTTACTGTCCATATTTCGTATTTGTATTTTAATTTCAATGCATATATCCTAACCCAGCTCCAAATAAAAACTCGCTTGTCCACCATATGCCAACAACGCATCCTTTCATATTTCGGCCACACAATGCGCAGCGGTGAAGAAAGTTTGGAAAAATTGGTAGTGGTTGGAAACACCGAGGGCAAAAGATCGCGCGGTCGCTCACCAACAAGGTGGACGGATCAAGTTAAAGATTCGTCGACCTCCAAATTTTACACGGTTGTAAGAGACGCGTTGGACAGATCCCGATGGAGGCAAATCATCCGCTCCAGATGCAACCCTGAGGCTGACCACGATCCTCAGACATGAGGGACCGACCCCAGAGAGATTTTAATTTCATTCGTGTGCAACTGTTTTTGCAATAAATATTTTTCTTTCTATTTTCAAACCGCGTCGGCGGTAACTCTAATGGTCGTATGTCTGTCTCTGAAGTCAGAGTCTTTCTTTGTTTACAATAACGACACAATCCGACTCGGAGATCTGATATAATATCACGCATTTTGCCACACAACTATAGTGCTTATAGCCTTCGCATTAGAGCCCATAGATATAAATGGTCATGTAGAACATGGAAGTGTTTGCAATCGGAATCTCGTTGATCGCATAATTAATCAACCGTTAACACACAATGCGGGCCTTGTTTATAAATAAACACGATTCTACTAAAGAACACCACTTGATTATGTAACGCTTCACGCATACATCTGTGTGCGAAGACCAAATATCTACCGGACTTTGCCGTAGAATTATATGGCTCAAGTGGAAGGAGGTTGGTAGGCAGACCACCGACACGACTGTCAGAAGACATCGTGAGGGTTGCGGGTCAGAAATGGATCAGATTAGCACAGGACCGTGAGGAATGGCGCAGTAAAAAGGAGGCCTATGCCCAGCAGTGGGTTGATTTGGGCTGATTATAGAATATAGATAGATGATGATGATTATTGGCCTTTTTGCATCTACGTAATGAGATGATTTATACAGCGTCCAGTGGTATCCTCACTCACACTGGATGGGTGAAGGGACCACTCCGACGCTGTAGTGCCTGGGACATGGTTTTATAGATGGTGTAGGCTTGCCCAGCATCTAACCATCCTGACAGCTTAGTCGCCTAGCCCACAGGAACGACTAGTCAATATGTGCGGAGCCAACCAAGCCGCGGGTTTCCTCACGACGTTTTCCTTCACCGTTAGCGTGTGGTATTGCGACTACAAATGCGCAAATGTACGTAACTTTGAAATTAAACAAAGTCATTGGTACATGCCCGCACTCGGGATCAAACCTGGGGCTCTCGCTTGCCAGTCCATGGTTCTACCCACTGAGCTACCACCGCTCGATAGATATATATGTGGTTCCATATCAATGTCACGTGTCAGACAGCTACTGAAACAGCGGTGTGATACATATTGCCCCTCACGTCTATACGGCAGAGCTAAACATTCCGCTTTCGCACACAGATGTATACGTGGAAAGTTGAATAATAAAGGCGGTGGTCAAGTGGCGTTTTACTTAATCTGTGTTCAAGTCGTTTCTTGTAAAATCTGCATTACAGCCTACTTTAGACAGCGTTCTTGAAGTCTTTTATGGAATTGGTTTTATGAATAAGTGCAAAAGATTTTCCAGTAGTAGCAGTGTGTACAATTTGAGCTTTCTTTATGCAATAAATGGATACTATAAAAGATATATAGACAAAGAACACTATCTATCTTCTATAATATAAAAATGAATCGCTGAATGTGTTGGTAAGCGCAAATCTCAAGAGCAACTGAACCGATTTCGCTGATTCCTTTTTTAGAATATTCCTTACAGTACGAGGATGGTTCTTACGGAGAGAAAAAAAATCGACTGTTAGGCGGTACGAAGTTCGCTGGGTCAGCTAGTCTATAATATAAAAAGGAAGCGCTGAATGTGTTGGTAAGCGCAAATCTCAGGAGCAGCTGAACCGATTTCGCTGATTCTTTTTTTAGAATATTCCTTGAAGTACGAAGATGGTTCTTACGGAGAGAAAAAAAAATCGACTGTTAGGCGGTACGAAGTTCGCTGGGTCAGCTAGTCTATAATATAAAAATGAATCCCTGAATGTGTTGGTAAGCGCAAATCTCGAAAACAGCTGAACCGATTTGGCTAATTATTTTTTTAGAATATCCCTTGAAGTACGAGGATGGTTCTTACGGAGAGAAAATTGAAAAAAAAAAAACTGTTACGCGGTACGAAGTTCGCGGGGTCAGCTAGTTGAACATAAACATATATTTTTTTATGTAAATATTATATTCATATTTAGATATTAATATAATATTTACATACAAGCACATACATTGCTTCTGGCCCCACACTAGGATACCCTGTGTCGTGGGAACCAGAAACAGCGACATCACAAACATGTAAACATCCAAGACCTGGGGTTTTTTTTATGTCCCCAACCGGGGGATGACAAATATGCCTGGAAAATAAACACTCATTTTTAAAATTCAAATCTTAGCATAAAAGATTATTACCTATTTCTTTGAATTCCGTCACAGATACAATAACAGATTAGAATCCCGCCAATTTATGTCGACTTTTTAAATTTTAAATATGGAACTCACCGCGTAATTGTTGCGGCTTATTCCGCTCAAAGAAGTTTGCGCTATTTTCATACTGGCTGATTAGAAACTCGTAGGGGGGCAGCAGCATTTTTTTAATTAATTTTAATTTTACATAAAACTCTCACAGCCGACAGTAGTTATATTTTTAAAGTTCATTCCGGCCCTTAAGTGGGAAGTAATTTGAATAAGTTTTTCCCTCTCTACGGAGGGAAGCATTTTCCACTCAATAATCAGATCCAAACAACACTACTTTCAGAGTATAAGAAATGAAAATATAACAATGTATACATATAAAACTGGTCATCGCGTGGGTTATGTCACTGACCTACTTTGGGAGAGGACTGGTTTTAAAAACACGTCGATTTGTGAGTCGGCTAAAGATGGCGGAAGGAAGGAGTCATTATGGCTGTTGAACGGTTTTAAAGTACTTAATATGCATCATCATGTTATCTATATAATTAAAATTCAAAGTCCTGACTGACTGACTCAGTCATCAACGCTCAGCCCAAGCCGTTGGACCTGGGAAGCTGAAATTTTGCGCAGAGGGTCTATATCCCGGAAGAGAATTTTGATTACGACCGGAATATTTTTTTTTTGAGACGAAAAGGGTAGCCAAAATTTGTATGGGAGGTACAAAGAATGTTGTAAAATTTTCTTCAAACTTAAAATAATTAAATACTCTTCAAAATTTAACCTTTAAGGGAGTGAACGGGGTTGCAAAATTTTGTTCCTTGAATCTTTTCCACGCGGACAAAGTCGCGGGCAAAAGCTAGTATTGGAATAAAGAAACAGCGGCCAAGTGCATGTCGTATTAAGGCAACGAAGGGTTCCGTAAGAAGAGGGTTTTTTTGCCTACGTTCATCATCATCAACCCATTATGTCCCCACCAAGGGGCACGGGTTTGGTTTTGGGGGCCAGGTCCGGATTGGTGGAAGCTTTCAAGACTAGTGGCTGGTCAGGCCTCAGACTTGGCATAACGACTTAACGGCTTAACTTGCCTGATTTACAGCCTACCAAATTAGGGGAGCTTCAATTGGAATGTCTAAGACATCCACCGTACTCTCCAGACTTTGCTCCAACAGATAACCATTTTTTTTTTCGAAATATGGATTACTTCTTGCAAGGGAAAAAATTCACATCTGATGGAGCGGTCCAAACCGCCTTCAAAATTTTTATTGATTCCCGTCCAAATGGTTTTTTTAGTAAAGGTATCAATGAACTACCGATGAAATGGCAAAAGTGCATAGGTACAATGGTACATACTCTAATTAATTAAAAATATATTACTAATATAAAAAAACGACTTTACATGTTTCCTCATACAAAACCAAGGCAATTTCATATGTAAGGACCTAATATATTAGTCCCCCTTGAATTTAGATTCAAATTTATTGTATTAACTGCAATCCGTTGTTTTTTCCGGGCGTTATAATGTACTGGCACGCCAGAGGCATTATGGCCGGCTCGATAACTTCTGACAGTACGGCCGCCACTGTCTAACAATCCTACATCAATCCAGACTTAGCTCCCGTGGTGGAATATGCCTGACCTTCCCGCGATGCAGGACGGGACCTGTGCCCGGCAGTGGGGACATACAAAGGGTTAATATCATCAAGTGCGAGCACCTTCGTACATTTTCCATTAGGAGTGGGTCGTTGTCCGATTTTTCGACGACGAAACGCAACCGTTTTTTCTGGAACGAAAACAGGTCCTCGAAACGGTCCTCGTTCGCAACTGGTTTCATTGTATGCGAACGAGCAAGGCGCAGAGGACGGTCAAACGAGTGCGAACGAGACGAAATCACGAAACATCGGAAAAAATAAGTTATTTTACACGATATTCGACTGTATACTCATAGACATAAAGATTACTTTATTGTATCACAGACCAAAACGAACGGAACGAGCAAGGAGCCGACGACGATGTCGCAATGATCTCATTACGTTCTAGGCTCTATTAATATAGCACTAAAGGACATATCCGCGTCAAATAATCTAAGGACTGGTCTCGCGACGAACGAACGCTGGCACTGCTTTAGAGTCTCTGGCACTGCTTTATAATGAAACGTAAAACGGTCCTATCGTCGCGGAACACAAAACGGTCTTATAAAACGGTTCGTCTTTGCAACGATCACTCCTATTTTCCATATCTCACAGATTTTTATCGGAAAAAAAATTGTGAGATACGGATTTTGTCTGCGCAGGCCTTAACTCTGGATTCTTAACTTATTTGTAATTTGTACGGAACCCCAGTTTTCTAACAGATTTCTAGTATAAAGCTCGCTAACACGGCAATAACATAACATGAGGAAATTACGTTTAAAGTAATTACGTTTTACCTAATAAATACTCCGGATTAGACCCGTTTAATATATAACTACACACAGCGGCGGTAGCCCACTAGGTAGAACAATGGACTCGGAAGCGAGACCTCGGTTCGATCCCCGGTGCGAGCATGTACCAATGACTTTGTCTTCTAATTTGTGTGTAATATTTATGAAGTTATCTCGAGAGCAGCTGAACCGATTTCGCTAATTCTTTTTTAGAATATTCCTTGAAGTAGGAGGATGGTTCTTACGGAGAGAAAAAAAAAAAACGACTGTTAGGCGGTACGAAGTTCGCTGGGTCAGCTAGTCTTCTATATTCTATAATATAAAAATGAATCGCCGAATGTGTTGGTAAGCGCAAATCTCGGGAGCAGCTGAACCGATTTGGCTAATTCTCTTTTTAGAATATTCCTTAAGTACGAGGATGGTTCTTACGGAAAGAAAACTTTTAAAAAAATCCACTGTTAGGCGGTACGAAGTTCGCTGGGTTAGCTAGTCTTCTATCTTCTTTAATATAAAAATGAATCGCTGGCTGTGTTGGTAAGCGCAAATCGCGAGAGCAGCTGAACCGATTTCGCCAATTCTTTTTTTAGAATATTCCTAGAAGTACGAGGATGGTTTTTACGGAGAAAAATTTAAAAAAAAAACCACTGTTAGGCGGTACGAAGTTCGCTGGGTCAGCTAGTCTTCTATCTTCTATGATATAAAAATGAATCGCCGAATGTGTTGGTAAGCGCAAATCTCGAGAGCAGCTGAACCGCTTTCGCTAATTCTTTTTTTAGAATATTCCCTGAAGTACGAGGATGTTTCTTACAGAGGTAAAAATAAAAAAATTAATTAAAGACTCGACTGTTAGGCGGTACGAAGTTCGCTGGGTCAGCTTGTCATTTATAAAAGTTCTACAACACTACAACCGCAACCCACAAACCCGAGGCCAAACGAAGTCCTTCGAAGAATAAAATGATAGATCGAAGACGAAGTCATAAACTCTGTGCACTCTGCAAAATCGCAGCTGCCATAACCGGCGATAATCGACTCTATTCCGTTCACGTTAAGGGCTACAACTACCACGCCCGACTGGCCGGCGCCTGAACACGAATTCTATAATCACGAGAATAATATTCATTCACTGGTACCTACAGTCGAATAGAAATGTTAATGAAGTGAAAGAGTTGTGCGTGAAGCGGTTGAAACACAACGTTTTTAATCGGGAATGTGGTTTTAAACTGTCGAAAACGTGGGATCCGGTCATCAAGATGTGTTCGAGTGGAAAAAAGTCGCATGGCTTACCGTCCGACATTGTCAGTGTAGTGTGTCGCAACCCTAGTGCTTTGTGATGGCTGATTGAGGGTAGTCTGAAACCTCATCAGCCGAAGATATGAACGGGTGCCAGCTATCAGTCTTCTCGTGACCACGATGACTGTAACGTCGTCGAAACGTCGAGGTAAAATAGCAATAAATTACTACGCGATTAAGCCCCGAAAATATTCAAATAAAATACGAAGTGAAAGAGGTCGGTCCGGAACGTCCGGAACTCTCTGTCTACCCCTGCGTGATGCAGGCGTGAGTTTACTTAATGAAATGTCCAGTCCATGTAAAAATCGTGAGGAAAGCTGAGTGTTTGAGTTTTTCAAACACTGCAGCCCTTACACAGGTAAAATTAAACTCTAAAAAATCTTACCCATTTTAGATTTCATTTATGTTTGTTACTATAACTTTACAAAGTTATGAAATTAAATGAAAATGTTTTATTCGAAGTAGCGCAGAAACTGCGGCTTATCCATTTCAAAATCTAGATCATTTTACCGAATTTTTTTTTTTATTTATTTATTAAATTGCTCAACCTTACAGTGTTAACTAATTCGTTGAACAATTAAATGTTTAGACTGTTTCCACAAAATTAACAATACTAGCCTAAGTAAATATTTCATTTTAACAAACTAACACAGATTTTTTTTTATTTCTTCTGTGCATTCACCCAAAGAGCAAATAAATAAATCAATATTAAATAAAATATTTTAATTATTTTATTTGAAATCTCTTACATCCAACCGTTGATGTGGTGATTCGGACATTATAAACGAAGAGGTGAACGTATACCAATAACAATTGTTATATTAGTAAGTAGTTAAGCCATGTCAGAGGCCTTATGGGCGGCTTGATAACTTCTGACAGTAAGGCCCGCCACTGTCTTACAATCCTCCACCAACCCGGACTTGTCCCCCGCGGTGGAGTATGGCCTAACCTTCCTGCTATGCAGGAAGAGACCCGTGCCCCAGCACTGGAGACATACAAGGGTTGATAACGAACGAATCTTTTAGAAATTCTATTTATTAAATTAAAAAAAATAAGTTATACTATACTTATTTTATTTTTACCTATTGGACCCTATTAGAGTCCTATGTATAGTATTTATTTCGTAAGTATCATAGTCAGAATTCAATAATATTTTTGTATAGAGACAAGTCTGCAATTAGAGTATTAAGTTGAATTTCCAGACAGAAGCCTGCAAGTCCGGACAGAAGTTGCATCAGTGAAATTTAGAACCTCTTTACACTATTCTCTGTATTACGTACAGGCAGCGACATGTGGCTGAAGTAATTTGCATCACTTGCAGCCCCGAGCACCTAACTTTGCAGTTAGGTTTTACATCGGAATGATATCGCTGTACCCACATGATTATATTATTTTTAAACCACTAACCCGTGCTAAGGAAAATTTTAAAAAACCTATTTATAGGCTAAAAATTCCACCCATTCCGGGATTCGACCCCGCGACCTCTGGCTATCCGTGCGAGCGCTTTTTCAACTGAGCTAGTGGGCGACTCACCGGCATCAGTGAAATTTAGAACCTCTTTACAATATTCTCTGTATTATGTAAAGAAGTTAAATAATCGAGGTAGAAGTGAGAAAATCCGGAAATATCCGGATAAATCTGAATGTGTGCGGACAAATCCTGATCCGAATCCGAATAAATCGGAATCCGTATTGTGTCGTCGACTATACTTGCTAAGTAAAGTCACGACGTACCGCATGGCACATCATTATAATACGTACAGAAACTTGTGGAATGACCCGTAAGGGACGTTTTTACACTGTACGAAAACGTAACGACACATCTACCGGCGGTTTCTCATAGACTAACAATCTGTTTAAGCCACCGTCAGTTGGCCAAAAAGATAAGTTACAAAAAAAAACAAGTTTTTTTGCAAGCAAATTAGCCATTTGTGATAATAGTAGATTAACACACTTAACCCCTATTTCTCGTACTCTATCAAACTGCAGTTCGATAGTTAGAGCAGGTACGAGATTGTTAGTTAGCCAAAGTGCATACAAAAAACCCCTGACAGATATTAAGGGACTGCAAGCGTAAAAGAACCCGGGTTTCGATATCAGCCCTTGTATGTCCCCACTGCTGAGGCACGGGTCTCTGCCTGCATCGCAGGAAAGTTAGGCCATACTTCACCACGTGGACCAAGTGCAGGTTGGTAGAGGCTTACAAGACTTGTGGCTGGTCTTACTGACAGAAGTTTTCAAGCCTCCCTTAGGCCTCTGACTTGGCTCAACGACTGCCATCTATCGACGGCAGCCGGCACCAACTGTTTAACGTGTCTTGCGAAGCACGGAACCGCTCGAAAAAATGCCACTAGCGTTAATCACAGATGGTCGCCCATCCTTGCACTGAACGCACCCTGAGTTGATTAACCTTCGTGATGTAGTTCGATGTAGCTTAGATGTAGCTCCTGTAGTTTAGGTAAGTGCTGAAAATCAGCGCCGTTGGAGGGCGTGAAACCCACGATGTCTGACGACCCGCGCTGAGAACTGTGCCTTTTGCTGCCAACTGCGTATCATTGGTCACAGTTTTTACATAAATTGTTAAGTGCCAATGACACTATAAACTATTGTTACCTGGCTCAGATTAGTAAGTAAAAATGTGTATGTTAACCAAATGTCAACGTTATTCTTTCAACCAGTGTATTGTTGGTGGCAATATTGTTGGTCTCCTCATGCGATGAAAACGTGGTGCCGTGAAGGTGAATTGTAGGTGGCTTTCTGGGGAAAGAGCTCTTGGGCTAGACGGGGAAGTCTATGGATCCCCAAACCTCAGTGCACCCATCCCGAACGGCGCCGGCTGCCAAGACGAGAGGCGTCGACGAAGACAGACTTTGTAAATGCCTTGTTTTCTGACCAGTTTTTAAGTATTAGTATTTAGGTGGGTCCTATACCCGACATTTGCTGGCAATAAAAATCTTTTTTACTTTTACAAAAATACATATAAACCCACGCTGGGCGACTCCGACTAACTCTTGTCCATATTTTTTTACTGCACGAGCCCCTAAAGACCTAATAATCGCGCATACCAGGCGTCAGATGTAATTGGAAATCGCAACTAACCATTCAATCAATTAAGTCACAAGCTGGAACATCAAACATCGGTCCACGGTTCGGTGCCCGGCAGGTATGTGGCTTATGGAGGCCTATCGCGAAAAGGCTAGTAGGCAGACTTCGGAAAACCAACTCAGATTTTTCGTTAGCGTTTTATAAGTGCTAAGAAAGTGATGTGACAAAGACAATAAAGGCTGAGAACTAAGTTTGGAGTCTTTTTTTTCATCTCCATGTTTTAACCGACATCAAAAAAGGAGGAGGTTATCAATTACGCGTATATTACTTTTTTTACTATGTTTTCGCATAACTCCGTCTAATGATAACGATATTTTTTTTTTTTGTTCGAATAGGTATTAGCTTCTAAGTGATCTAGACTTTGAAATGGACACCTGGTTTAAGTTGTAACGTTCATAAAGCCGCAGTTTCTGCGCTACTTTGAATGAAACTTTTTCATTTCATTTCGAAAGATCATGAAATCTAATCATACGTATTGTATACGGCAATTGATGTACTTGGTTTAAGAGGACTTGATAAAAGATGGTCAGACTGTAGTTTTTTTTCCGCAGCCTTTTTCTCCACTACACTACGGGCCCGAAGGCAGCGGCTTTCACTTTCATGTTACATTGTACTTTGACATTGAGCAAACAGAACGTAAATTCTTTACGTTGAAATAATAGTAGATTATGCATTAAGGGAATAAAACCATGTATTAAGTCATGGGCGGTATATTGAACCCTGAGCGGAGCGAAGGACTCCGAGTTAACTCCCGAGCGCAGCGAGGGAGTTAAATTTTAACTCCTGAGCGAAGCGAGGGAGTTATGTAGAGTCCTGAGTGAAGCCAGGGGTTCATACCGCCCGAGACTAAGACATGTTTTATTCCAGAGGTGAATACTCTACTTTTCACACCATCTGGAAGACAATAAAAAGACAGGGCTGCATAAGTTGAAAATATAAAGTCCACACTCTTTTACGGCTTAGCAACTTAAATTGAATATAACTTTTAAATTCGTATTTGCAATTCGCGCCTTTTTTTCTTTTTTTTATTGGTGTTTCGCGCGGTCACACGACACAGTAGTTCAGAAAAAAAAGAAAAAAGGGGCGAGTTTCGAACAACAATTCGAATTTCGAATTGCAATGCGGGGCTTCTTCATAGTTTTCATGCGAATTTTGACATTCTAAATTCAAATCACTTTATTCCCTAGGGAAATTCTTCATTATTATTGCCCTCGAGAGACAAGGCTATGCTTTACGATGATATTTGACGTAATAAGGCATTGTCGAGCAGGAGGTGTGAAAATTAACATTACATTTACATACAAGCACATACATTGCTTCTGGCCCCACACTAGGATACCATGTGTCGTGGGAACCAGAAACAACGACATCACAAACATGTAAACATCCAAGACCTGGGCTTTTTTTTTTGTTTCCAGCCGGGATTCAAACCCGGGACCTCTTGCATTGTAGGCAGACGCGCTACCGCTACGCCACAGAGGTCGTCAAATTGAATTGGATTGTATCGTCAAGTTCGCGATAGGGCCTCGCCTTGCAAACGTTCAAGCGTAAAATTAATCGGCTCGAGCCTTTCTTTTAACAGTTTTAACCGATTTGCTTACTAGTGTGACATGGCATCCTTGTGCAACGATTGATATCGAAATTTGCATACCTACCTATGTTGTCGATAGATGGCAGTCGTTAAGCCAAGTCTTAGGGCGGCTTGGAAACTTCTGACAGTAAAACCAGCCACTAGTCTTACAAGCCTTCACCAATCCGGACTTGGTCCACGTGGTGGAGTATGGCCTAACTTTCCTGCGATGCAAGCAGAGACCCGTGCCCACGCAGTGGGGACATACAAGGGTTGATATCGAAACCTGGGTTCTTTTACGCTAACAGTCCATTAATATCTGTCGGGGGTTTTTTGTCTTGTCACTTTGGCTAACTGACAATCTCATACTCTAACTATCAAACTGGTTTTTGATATTAAGGCCCTGTTTCACAATGTTCAATTAAAGTTCCGGATAAGCTATCCGCAACCAGGGCTGCCGTTTGTTCTAAATTTAAATAAATATTCCTATATTTCGTGTGTTTGTTTATGGCTTCAAATTTAGAACAAAAGGCAGCCCTGGTTGCGGATAGCTTATCCGGAACTTTACTTGCAGATTGTGAAACAGGCCCTTAGAGTACGAGAAATAGGGGGTAAGTGTGTTATTTATAACTATTATCACAAATGGCAAAATTGCATACAAAGAAAACTTGTTTTTTTGTTGTAACTTATCTTCGACCGTCGTTACCGTCGACCAATTGGGGCAGTCAAAAATCATTAATTTGTTTCAACGTAAAGAATTTACATTCCGTCTGTTGAATGTCTTAGTAGGTTTTGCACGTCGTTATCAACCCTTGTATGTCCCCACTGCTGGGGCACGGGTCTCTTCCTGCATCGCAGGAAGGTTAGGCCATACTCCACCACGGGAGCCAAGTCCGGGTTGGTGGAGGATTGTAAGACAGTGGCGGGCCTTACTGTCAGAAGTTATCAAGCCGCCCATAAGGCATCTGACATGGCTTAACGACTGCCATTATATGACAGCCGGCACCAACGGCTTAACGTGCCTTGCGAAGCACGGAAGCGCTCGGAAAAATGCCACTAGCGGTAGTCACGGGACGCTCACGCATCCCGTACCTGACCGCGCCTGTTGTTGCTTAACCAAGTGATTGATTCCAATCACTTGGTTCGCCTAGGCCACGAGCGCTTTGTTTTGTGCGTATAAATATATATTCATATTATATTATCTTATTATTACTTATTTGGTACTGGATGGGTGACCATCCCGTGACTACCGCTAGTGGCGTTTTTCTGAGCGCTACCGTGCTTCGCAAGTCACGTTAAGCCGTTGTTGGATCCGGCTGTCGTGTAATGGCGGTCATCAAGCTATGTCAGAGGCCTTATGGGCGGCTTGATAACTTCTGACAGTAAGGCTCGCCACTGCCTTACAATTCTCCATCAACCACCAACTTGGCCCCCGTGTTGTTGGAAAGTGGCCTAATCTGCCGAACGGCTTAGCGTGCCTTGCGAAGCACGGAAGCGCTCGGGAAAAAAGCCACTACCGGTGGTCACGGGACGGACAGCCATCCAGCACCTGACCGCGCCTGTTGTTGCTTAACTCAAGTGGTTTATTCCACTAGGTTCCCCTAGGCCACGAGCCATTCATTCCACGATTGCCATCAACAACTTCACTTATAAAGTTTAAAACTAATGAAAAATTCTTAGCACCCATTCCTCGTCAAGTATAAAGCTGTGCTTTAATGGTTGTTGCACTGTCGGACGTAAATTGCAACAGCGTCGGTGCGTAGTTCAGTTTACTTCCGCTCCGAGCAAGTATCAACGTCTATCAGGTAGGTACAACGAGGAAATAATTAAAATGAACAGTTACTTCCCCGACACACGAGCGGTTATCGCGCGTCGGAAAACCGCTCGCGAACCGCTGCGAGCACAATTTAATGCCTAAGAAGTATAGAAGCAGTGGTAGCAGAGCGGTGTAGAACGACCGCTTCGTGGATTCGAACCCTGGTATGTACCATTGACTTTGTTTTCTAAGCCATGTACATTTATGACGTTATAGCGATACCACTCGCTGACCGGGAAGGAAAACTTCGTGAGTATACCCTAGTGTCTGAAGTTTTAACGTACCACAGCGCTTGCTATGTACAATGGGCGAAGTATGAGGCTGGCTAAATGCGGAAATCTCACGTCTAACTATTTAGAAAGTACTTAGGCTGATATTCAGAAACACAGCGTTGAGCTACACTTAACGTGAACTAAGCTGAGCATCGGTTGGGCAATCTCAACGAAGACTCAAGAATTTTGTATTCACAGTCAATATCTCGACTCGAACTCAGCTAAGCCACAGCCCAAGCTAAACTTACTCGAGCGTGTAATCTATGGTACAGTTTTTGACGTTACCGGTTGCCAATTGCCAATTCAGGTCTCAATTTCATCCTCAGAGATAGCCCAAATGGCGATAAATCGCCTAATCGGGCAACAATGATTGTGAGTAAAAAAAAGGTTACTTCACAACAAGTTAGTTAGATTTCTCGAATTGCCTACAGGTGTCGCCACTTTCTTCGTCATTGCGACCTTGAGTCTGAGCTAAGTCGCCGAAATCCACTACTCAGTCTCAGCTTAGCTTGCGCTCAATTTTTGGTATCTCAAACCCAACTGTGAATACAAAATATCCCTGAGACTCTCATTTTGACAGTTGGAAGACCCGGACTCACATTGAGCTCACGCTTATAATCGTTTCTGAATATCGGCCTTAGAGTTTCGGCATCAAACAATAAACAGTAATATCTTTCTTCTAATTACATCACACTATCGCAGTAATATTATAAACACGAACGTTTGTGAGTGTGTATGTTTGTTACTTTTTCACGTCTAAGCGGCTGGAGCGATTTTAATTAAATTCGGTATGGCGTTTGTTGACACCTTGGATTAACTGGTTTTACTGCAAGAAAACATCGTATTCCCATGAGAAAATCGATAATTCGCATATAACACCGCGTGGTACAGCTACTAGTACAATATGGAAACAGAGAGTCATTAAAAGGTTTTCACTTATAGAGACATTTTAGAAATACGTAGGTTATTCATGGACAACATCAAAAACAAATAGGTTCTCAATTAACCTAAGCTAAACAGTGAGGTCTACATCATAAATATCGTAAATAGTTTAGGAATGGTGTCTCGCAGTTTTTTCCGAGGTATTCCCAAAATTGAAAGACAATTTTTTTACGATTTAATTAGACATAAATAGTTTTTTCTCCTAAATTTCTAGTATAAAACGATACTACACGATACATTTCATAGTACTAGGTCAACGGAAATTGCCCTATGAATTTTGATTCGTTTTTACGTTTTTTTTTGCGACATAACTAGTAACTAGTCAAAGTTAGGTTTTTAATATTTTCTTCACAACTTCTAGAGACTGTAGACCGGAGTATACGATTTTAACGTCAACACGATACCTGCACGCGTTTCCGCGATAAAGGGTCTTGACAGATAGATAGACGGACCGACCACAAAGTGATCCTAGAAGGGTTCCGTATTTCCTTTTGAGGTACGGAACCTTAATGTGGCCAACTAAATTTGTGCCTGGCGGTTTGACGCCGCGGGTGAACCGCTCGTGTGTAAAGGCCTTAGTTAAGTACTCTTAAAGATTGCGTGAAATAGGAATTGTAGGTTGGTGCCTAGGTAATTCAGTCGTTAAGTATTACAATTTAATATAATAAAATAACTCACAAGAGATTACTTCTCAAACTTGTAATGCACGGAAAATTAAGAGAAAACATAATAAATTGCCAGCTTGTCAAAAAAAGTTGTAGTCATAGAGTAGTATTTTGCTCATTATATTTTTTTTATGTCATTTCATAAAACACTGGTTAAAGAAATCCTAAATAAAAAAAACTTCTAAAACTCGACGCAAGAGAAGCTACTAAATTAATTAGACTCAGAACAAGTAATCCAATTAATTAGTGCAAACTTTTATACGGAGCAATTTTTTTTTTAACATTTATTAGTGATGGCGATATATTTAATATGTCGCTTTTTTATTTCGATCGATTATAGAGAGGTCGATTTTCTAACAAATCTATTTGTATTTTTTATTAGTGTAACTTTTTTTTTACACGACTCTATATTAGTTTAATTTAATTTAATTTGTGGTTTAATTTTATTTTATTGAGAGTAGCCAATATAAAATGAATTTTACCTGCTTACTAGGTAACTCACACAAGTCATAAAAATAAAAACCTAAAGCCATTAGTATTAATATATAATGGCCTGAATTTTGGGTAAAATACATGAGATGGTTAAGTAGGTAGTATGTTTTCGCCAAGCTTACGCTGTAGATTTATTGTTGTTTCCGTTGGTTCCGCTTAGTTCCTTTGGCCCGCAGTTTCTTAACTCACCAACATCATTTGGATAACGGACCTTTTAAAACAACTATACTCCGAATTACAGTCAAAAGTACGTATTTTATTTAAAAATAACAAACACTGGGCGATAATATTTTGGTAATAAACCAAAACAATCTCTCACTAGAAAAAAACGTAACAAAACAATCGAATGACAGGCAATACCAAACATAACCTTAAAAACTAATTTCGAAAATCGAATAGGACTTTCGTTCGCAAATTGAATTAGCACCACTACTTACATCATCTGCTTTGGGATGCTCGTGGGAACAATGCACATGTTTATGCTCCGCCACTGACAACTGATCCGTGTGACACAAAACAAAACTTGGGCACAGCAAATACAAGACACCAACTAAAACGAAACGTTCCGCACTCACAAAAGAGTTTACACGCGCCGCCATTGTACTTAGAGTTTCACGGAAAATTCAAACTTGGAACAGATGTTTTCGCCAGTTACATTGTTTATTTTTCCTTTTGCACAAAACGCACGGTCGCCATCGAACAGCTTCAAGAGATCACTGAATCTGAATAATTGAGTGAATGAACGGATTGAGTGAGCGTGCTCTCAAGAGAGAACGAACGAAGCAGTTGTTTGACGTTTGGAACAGCTGTTTTCGAGGTCTTTCAGTGTGGCCACTTTATTGTAGTAAATTAACTTGCAGTTTTTTTTACAGATTTGGAGCAGAGATTGAATGTATAGACGTGAGTATGCCTATCTATAGATTTATTAAATAGACGGAAGCTCATCTTGTAGGAATATTTACGTCCTAATTAGACGACATAATATTTCATAAAAGGGGCAGTTCTGTTAAGTACCGTAAAAAGTTTCTAGTTTGGATTCCAGCCTCTAATGTGAGAATAAGGAATTCCTATGTAGGAATAAGTCCTGATTGCTAAAATTGTATTATATTTTGTGTATTCCTCTATGCGAAGGAAATAAATAAATTACTTACTTACCTACTTACTATACTCAGTTACTTTGCGGGTGACTTTTCAAATGTAAAGGTTGATCCGATATCAATTGTACTAAAATAGAATTAAAAATTGCGGCACCCGCAACCGAAGCAGCTGCCGGCTGCCAATTTGGTAGCCGATTCCGGCACCGAAGGCACTGCCTCTTATGCGGTGAAAGTAGAGATGTAATGTTAATTACATCCTTACTCAGACTGTGGAACGCACTACCACAGAAAAAATTCACTAGTCAGACAATCGGTATATTTAAGAAGTATTGAAAGACCAGTATCTATCATAACCTTGACCTCTTGTATCATATATTCTATCTATATTTACTAGGTACGCCTTTTATCTATTCTTACGAGTATTTAGTTTAAACAGAGTATTTATTTTCTGCTTAGACTTGGTTATTGTTAAAGATTTTTGTAGTTTATTTTGTAGACCAGTAGAAAAAAAATCTTATAGAAATAAGCTCGCCTTCATACATGTTATTTCTAATGGTAATTACTTTTTTGATAATTACTAACCTATGAATAATTACACTGGTTTTCAACTACCAATACGTATTTTTATGGGGCACCTTGGAAAAAAGGAGCAATAATTTGGACAGCTATGTACCTAATATTTAGACGCTGATCTTGAAAGTTAAGAGTCAGTTAGTTCCCTTCATTTAATATAATGTAATGCTTTCAATTATACATTTGCATTTTTTATTTTCCTAATAGAAATTACCGTGCTAAGCAAATTATGCAAGTGCAAGCATTAACGACGAATCTAAGAGGATTTTAGGAGGAATTATAAAGTAATCAACTGGGAAAGAGAGGCTATTACGAGTATGTATCCCAAATGTTAGGACGATTTTGAATGTTAGTTACAAATAACTTTGCATCGATCGTATCAACGACGATTATGTCCATAAGCGATGGCACTTTCCGCTTACACACGTATCTACGACTTGAAATGGGATGGGACTGTCGAACGCGATTACAACATGGCGTCGATGGCCGTTTTGTATTGCTTGCAAAATGTATTAGATAATTATGGTACATATGCGACAATTTCGACTCGGGTACGATAAATTGCAACCCTCTTCCAAAATGTTTATGGTTGTGGATTACCCACGAAATAAAAGTAAAGAACGTATGTCAATGTCAATGACAAGTTACGCTAGTTGAGAGTGCAACTAAGTTGCACTAATATTAAATGTTAAAAATGTTTGTAAATCTACTTCCTTCTCTAATGTATTAGTCCAGTTAATCCGAAGGTTGTCTGAAAGAGATCACTTTTAGTGATAAGGCCGCCGTCTGTACTCTTGGGTTAAGAAATATCTGTGTAATTTCCATTTTTATGTACAATAAAGTGTTCTCTATCTATCTAAAATTTTCGAGCAATACTTGTATTATCCCATTTTATATTCAAAATTCAAATTCAAATCATTTTATTTCAACGTAGGTAGCGAATTTAGAAAGTTTTAAATTTATTTTCAGACAAGGATAGAACACGTTCTGGAATTTTGTTGTATAAACGAACGCAGTAACCTACAAATGATGTGCCTACCTTGGCTAATCGGGATTTAGTACAAGCAACCTTGTTTCTATTCCTTGTGTTTACGTTATGAACGTCCCTATTTAATTTAAACATAGTTATATTTTTTCGGACATACATTATATTATCGAATATATATTTGCAAGCCAGTGTAAGAATGCCTATTTCTTTAAAACGCTCCCTTAGCGACTCTCTACTGTTCAAGTTGTAAATAGCTCTTATTGCTCTTTTTTGCAAGACAAATATGGTTTCTATATCTGCTGTCCGTCCCCATAATAACAAACCATACGACATGCATGACACTGTGAAAATAACTAAAATAAACTTTAAAATAACTAAAATAAACTTTATAAGTGACTAACTTTGGTTATTACTTCTGAAATGTCTCGAATGATTTCAACAGTCCATTTTTCAAAAACTGCTGGCGCGCCTACAGCTGCGGAGGCAAAAGTGAATAGTGTGTCTGATTATACCACTTATTGACACTGTTCAAATATGTATAAAGTACACTGTGTGCCAAAAGGGCTACTATAACATAAAGGATTATTTAGATGTCAATGACGTATGGAATTGAAGCCTGAGTAATATGTTTTATAATAATTATGTAAACTCTGGTGAGGACTTTAAAAAGACTATGCTTGGAGTTTGTTGTCCAATTTTTCTCCAAAATGATCACGATTTTGAAATGGACCCCTAGGTAGTTTCTTGTAACATTCATGAAGCCGCAGTTTCTGCGCTATTTTGAACAAAATAGTGTTTTGTAAATAAATAAAATAAAAATAAATAAAATCTTTTCATTTGAAATTTATAAAATAAATAAGCGCTCGTGGCCTAGCAGAACCTAGTGATTGGGATCAATCACTTGGGCTAAGCAACAACAGGCGTGGTCTGGATGGGTGACCATCTGGTGACTACCGATAGTGGCATTTTTTCCGAGCGCTTCCGTGCTTTGTAAGGCACGTTAAGTCGTTGGTGCCGGCTGTCATGTAATGGCAGTCGTTAAGCCATGTCAGAGGCCTTATGCGCTGCTTGATGACTTCTGACGGTGAAGCCCGCCACTGTCTTACAATCCTCCACCGTAAAGAGGTTCGAAATTTCACTGATGCCGGTGAGTCGCCCATTAGCTCAGTTGGATAGAGCGCTGGCACGGATCGGATAGCCAGAGGTCGCGGGTTCGAATCCCGGCATGGGTGGAATTTTTAGCCTCTAAATAGGTTTTTAAAATCCTCCACCAACCCGGATTTGGCCCCCGTGGTGGAGTATGGCCTAACCTTCCTGCCATTCAGGAGGAGAGCCGTGCCGTGCGACTTATAAAGGGTTGATATCGATATCGAAAATAAATAACATACTTAATAATCACTTTTACATTTCACAACTTATAGTTTCTATTTTATTTCAAGCAATGCGAACTAGCTACGAGCTCCGCGCCGTTCAAGCAGTTATACGATAACTTTTCACCCGGTACAATATTTTTTGAATATTGATACGATAATTCTTTCGCGCTCATCTGGCAACCCTGGTCGATGAGTAGAGTAGTCAGTGCAATCAATCAATGTTATGACCACAGAGCATATAAATAAGAGACGGGACCTCCCTATATGCTTTTGTAATGAGTTTAGCCCCGTTAGCAATACCAACCAATAGAGCAAAAATGCAATGTCAAAAGTGCTACCAACATAACAACTTGTCTGTGCATTAGGGACGTCCACTTACATTGGTACTACATTTATCGATATCGATAAATTTTCATCCAGGGGCTCCGCAGTTAGCCTAATAAAATTAATAAAAATCAATGTTTTCAATAAAACGACAAATGAAATTAGTATTTTATTATTGATTATCAAATCACAATAATTGTGGTCAAGGTCTATTGAATTTATTTCAGCAGCTATTTGGTTTTTCCTTAGAGGTGTCCAATCTGAGCGAACTTCATCAATCGGTGGTTTGGATTCAGGTGCTGAAATCGTCAAAAAAAGTTAAGTTGAGTCGTTATTGATTATTAATTTGTTGGTAAACTATGCTACTTACCGGGATAGTTCTGATAAATATGCTGAGATTCCAGGCCACAATAATTGTGGTCAAACCCTACTGGACCAATAGCAACAGCTGATATTTTGGCTGCTGTACAAGGTGCTGAAAATGATAACACTTTGTAATTTATCAAAGTAAACAAACTCTAGTTACAAAAAACTTCAGCGATACATGAAAAGTCTACGTACCAGAGTTGTTTTGTGAAGCTCGACAACTAATAGGTTTTTGTATAGCTGAATCTGAAAATAAACAATTGCAAGAATAGTCCGAAAAAAAAATAGTTTGTTCCTGTTTACCACATAACTGCATAATTGACTATGTAACTATCAAATACATTTTTATAAAAAAATATTTTAAGTTAAAAATTAGTAAAAAAAATATTTTAGTAATTCCAATCACTAACCAGTTTCAAGTGATGCGACGTGGCTACGTGGTAAGGAAACTCAGCTAGTAAGTAATCAGGAAGAGGAGGCGCATTTATAAGTAGAGAAGATACAGCCCTGTAAAAAAATGTTTATCAAAGTATGTCATTTACGTATTAAGACGTAATAATAATATTGCGTTCTAAATGACGGAGCAAAATATATTCAAATGTTCGACGTAAAGCAAGGCGTATTTTGTGTTTTATTACATAATTATTCATGAAATGTAGTGTTACATTATAAGTTTATAACACAACTCACCATTTCTTTAATCGGCTTCCTTTTAAAATAGTTGTAAAAATCTTTCGGCCGGAAATGATCTCTACAAATATATTTATGTTGGTGGAGTTTTTCGATGGGGATATACGATATAAGATCTTCCACAATTTTCACCCATTGTCTGCATCTAAAAAAAAAAACAACATTCAATGCAGCCACTAATAGTGCATCGTTGAAACATTGTTATGGCTTACAGCAATTCACCCGTCATACACTGAGTAGTAATTCTGACCAAGGTACTTATCAGATATTTTTTTATCGATATTGAATATGTGTATGGCACATCACTATGACATTGAAACATCTGAATATTTTTCTCATAGTATATTAATTACGTTATTTAACATAATTTATGATCTTGCTCTTGTGCAAGATGACAAAAACTGTAGCCAGAAATACTTACCGGTCTTCATCCCTAGGAAATTTACCCATAAACTTTCTTTTGGTACCCTTTGACCGGCTGCATCTTATTTTACAAATGGCACAAGTTCGACACCATCCGATCAATGCCAATATTAAAAGAAAATCACTAAACACTGTACAACAAGATACACACAGCTAGATATTGAACAAACTTAAAACACAAAAATTTTAACTAGAAAACGTTCTAATATGTGCCGCGTTCCGCCATATTTGTTGTTTTCAGTTTGACATTGACAGCAAAGAAAGAGTAAGTAGTATTAAAGAGTGAGACAAAAATATGTCCGCCATTAAAACGGGGCTAAATGCGAACAAAAATTTCAAAGTTCCTACTTGCGCTAGGCTGGTTATGACTTTATGTAGTGCGTTCACATTAACTTGACTCGTGAGAGAATTGGTAGCACTGAGATGTTTACTGTTACCATGTTAAATAAGAAATCATTCCCATTACTTTTGGAAAATAAAAGGACTGAGGGCTTGTTTTACCATCTTCCGATTAGGTCTAAAAGCTAATTCACATGTTATGTCCTTGTTACCAATTCTCTCACGCGTCAAGTTAATGTGAACGCATGTAAGAGCCTTAATTATGGTAAGCTACCTGGTGCCCGCGACTTTGTCTGCGCTGGATTAGAATTTCGAGTAGCTTATATTACGAGTAGCGTGGCGTAGAAAATAACTAACATTATGAGTAGGACTTAAAATTGTCACATAATTAATTTTTGGGTCGCATTTGAAAAATATCACACAATATCTTTATAAATTAGCCTCTGTGTTATTCTGCTGTATATTATTGTAAAGTTTCATTAAAATCCATTCAGGCATGTCAGAGGCCTTATGGGCGGTTTGATTACTTCTGACAGTAAGGCCCGTCACTGTCTTACAATCCTCCACCAACCCGGACTTGGCCCCCGTGGTGGAGTTTGGTCTACCCTTTCTGCGATGCAGGAAGAGACCCGTGCCCCAGCAGTGGAGACAAGGGTTAATATCGACATTCAGTATAAAATAATATTAAACTTTTTTTCACAGTGTGTCCTTAGCTTTATTTATATTACAACAATATTATTTTAAAGAGTCTTTGAATGGTCTCGATGAGACATAGGATAGGTACCTATTGTTACCGGGGTGAAAACACAAATTGCGATGGCGAATAACCTAACGCAGGGGTTCTCAATGTTTCTCATACTGCGATTCCCATTATGGAATTCTTCTTAGCATGTCGATAATGGCAAGACATCGTGGTGAATGGATTTGCCAAACAGCCTAAGGACTTAGGTGGCCTTAGGGGCCTCGCTGATGGTTGCCCAGGGTGTACAATTGGGTACCTAACACCATTTCAATGCAATTTATTACCAGACTACCGTTAGTGTGAATGAGACGACTACTATTGCGTACTGAAGCGTATTGAAGCGCTAGTGGCCTAGTGGTAGCGAGTAGCCAATATAATATAAATGCCAGAAATAAACATAAACTCTCGTTCCCACTATTTAGGCAGGCAAAGGTTAAATACATAATTCGTGGGGCATTGTATACGCTTCTGTAATAAAATCCCTGAAGATACTTATATTATATAGCTTGCCTGAAAACGGGGTTCAAAAAATGTGTTAAGTTCACATTGTGCCAAAAGGGCTACTATAACATAAAGGATTATTTAGATGACAATGATGTCTGGAATTAAAACCAGTACAATTCATTGAGTTCTGTGTTTTAAAATAATTATTGTAAACTCTGTTAATTAAGGACTTTGAAAAGATTAAGTTTGGAGTTTTTTTGTCCATTATTTCTCTAAAATGATCCAGATTTTGAAATGAACACCTAGTTTGAACTGTAACGTTCATTAAGCTGCAGTTTCTGCGCTACTTTGAATAAAACCTTTTCATTTTAGGACTTCGTCGTCAGGCTATACTTGGCTATGCTGCCCCAGTTCGCGGGAGTAAAGTTGGGAAGGCCTGACCTAGTGGTATGAGGCTTACTACTTTCGATACGCTCTAAGCAATGGGAGACGCCTCTGGCATGCCAAATGATGGTGTTACGTAGTGTAGGCAACAACAGAGGTATAGACTAAGGGGGTATTTACTTAGATCATGTAAGGGATTTTTGTCACTTGTATTGCAATAAGGCGTGAAAGAGACAACGCATATTCCCAAATATACATTACTGCTTTACCCGGCCCGGCGACCGGACGCCCGGCCGGGTGCAAGGCACCAACGGTCAGCGATGTAAAAATAATTAAGTACTTATTTTTCCCACACGTAAGTTACTTATGTATAAAATTGCTGTGCCCTTACAGGGCTCATGTTGCGCACTATTATACCTACATGTTAAGACCTATTCTGTAACACATGAAGCAATAAACGAACTTGAACTTGAACTTTATGGACAACAGAGACTACTAATGATCGATTTTGGCAATGAGCCGTTTTCCGTTACTTACTAAGCCGTTACTTACCTACTCCCTTCTCCTTCGTCTCAGAGAGAACGGATCCTTACACGTCTGGGACAGTACTTCGGGTCTTCGTGAGCCTCCAGCTGGCTTCCGGTCGCTTCCTGGAGCCATCTTCAGGATGTGGTGGTCGGGTTTTCTGATGACAGTTTGGCATTTGAGACTGAGTAGGTAGAGTAGGTTTCTGTTTTCGCCAAAAGCACTCGAGTGTAATACTTCTACCTGCTCTGTATAAAACTTTTCTTTACTATTCTGAAAAGTTATGTAAAGTTAAGTCTCATATTTTTTTTTTACATACAGGCACATACATTGCTTCTGACCCCACACTAGGATACCCTGTGTCGTGGGAACCAGAAACAACGACATCACAAACATGTAAACACCCAAGACCTGGACTTTTTTTTTTTGTTTCCAGCCGGGATTCGAACCCGGGACCTCTTGCATGGTAGGCAGACGCGCTACCGCTACGCCACAGAGGTCGTCATTAGTTCCGATATTTCTATATTTAACACGAATTATCCGATTCTATCCGGGGTATATTCTAAAAGCTAACGGACGGCAAGCTTTTGTTTTATTACCTAAAGATTCACGTGTAACTAATTTGCATGTTTAGTAATACAAATTTATTGTTATTAAAATTTCCCTGTCTACCTAAAATTTTTCTTTTTTTCAGTAGCCTAATGAGCGCCATAGCGCCCTGTCTTCAGCTTGCCGCATCCAGCATCTGCCTGAAAACGTTCTGAAAACACAAACTTTTCAAAATAAATAGCGTACATTTTAAGCTTATTTCATTTTAAATCTCTTTCAGCCAACCTACGATGTGGGGATTCGGAAATTATAAACGAGAAGGTGAAAGTGTACCAATTATAATTGTTATATAAGGAAGACGTTAAGCCATGTCAGGGGCCTCATGGGCGGCTTGATAACTTCTGACAGTAAGGCCCGCCGCTGTCTTACAATTCTCCACCAACCCGGACTTGGCCCCCGTGGTGGAGTATGGCCCAACCTTCCTGCGATGCAGGAAGAGACCCGTGCCGCAGAAGAGGGGACATACAAGGGTTGATATGGTAACAAATTATTAGTGCACGAGAAATCGGGGTTAAGTAACGTCAAGTGACGCTTCTTTTGAGGAATACCTCTAGTGTTTGTGGTCCGGGATGGTCACTCGCTCTATGTTGGTCAGTAGGTCCTACGTGGAATATGTTATCTGGGTGATTCCACACGCTACAATATTGACTATTTTGCTCGGTTAACAAATTAAAGCTCACAGAGGAGCAACTGAATAAGCTGTATAAATAGGTTTTTAAATTTGTTCCTTAGCACGGGTTAGTGCATTAAAAATAAAAATAGTGTAATCATGTGGGTACAGTGATATCGTTCCGATGTTAAACCTAACTGCAAAGGAGGTAGTCGGGGCTGTAAGTAATGCAATTTGCTTAAGTCAGATGTCGCTGCCTGTACGTAATACAGAGAATATTGTAAAGAGGTTCGAAATTTCACTGATGCCGTGAGTCACCCATTGGCTCAATGGCTCAATTGGTAGAGCGCTGGTACGGATAGCCAGAGGTTGCGGGTTCGAATCCCGGCATGGGTGAAATTTTAGCCTCTAAATAGGTTTTTAAAGCTGTATTTTCCTATCAAATGTAGGTACCTATGCTCTCGAGGGATTGTCGTCGCTTATGTCTTACTAGCTGGTGCCCGCGACTTCATCTGCGCAGGATTAGTATTTAATTTCGAGTAGCTTAGGTATTTTGGCGTGGCGTAGAAAAGGTTTTGGCAGCGCACGCCAGAATAGCTCGCAGATGGTAGATTTTTTCCTGCTTACTTGACACTTATCGTCATATTTTGGACAATAATTCACACTAGTGTTAGTCTGATGTATACGCTATATTATTGTAAAGTTTCATTAAAATCCATTCAGTAGTTTTCACGCGAAAGAGTAACAAACATCCCTCCACCCATACTTACAAACTTTCACGTTAAGGCCCTGTTTCACAATGTTCAAATAAAGTTCTAGAAAAGCTATCCGCAACCAGGGCTGCCGTTTGTTCTAAATTTAAATAAATTTTCCTGTATGGCGTGTGTTCGTTTATGGCTTCAAATTTAGAACAAACGGCAGCCCTGGTTGCGGATAGGTTATCCGGAACTTTATCTGCAGATTGTGAAACAGACCCTTAGAATATTAGTAGAATGCGGATATGTGACCAGCCCACTGCCACTTCAGCTTGCTAGTAAAACATCCCTTGTGCTAGCGTACCTTGTGTGTACCTAGTCTAGCCACCATCCATCTATCTAACCTCACGCCTGTATCCCAGAGAGTTAGACAGACGACCTAGTCTAGCCACCATCCATCTATCTAACCTCACGCCTGTATCCCAGAGAGTTAGACAGAGACCAGGGACTGCCGACCACGATCCTGACAGATCACCTTTGCTTCATCAACGTTCATAAGTCGTTACAACCACGCACGCCGTTTCCGAGTAGATTTTATCTTTCCCTTATACATCCCCTATTTGGACTATGTATGTCCGCCTGGGACGTCCCTTACCAGCCCTTCCACTAACATTCGCAACATTTGTTTCGTCAATCTTTCTTTCTTCATCCTCTATACATGTCCAAACCAATGCAACATTTCTTTCTCAATTCTAGTCACTACATCACAGCTGTCCAACTGTGGAATGATCTTCCTCTTGCAATAAGACGCTCGCCATCTCTCTCTATTTTTAAAGGAAGCGTCAGAGACTACTACTTGAGTACAAAACTGGTACAATAAATATTACCTCTTTCAAATGTTGCGTATGTGTATTATATTCATCTATCTTCTTCTCCCGGATGATATTATTTGTATATATTATGTATGTTTATTTCATATTTTATTTATGTATTGTCTATGGATGTTTATTAAAATTTGCCTTCTTTTCCTAATTATGTCATTAGTTGCACCAACTACCCGTCTTTCAGTTCTTTTGTGTTTTCCATCAAGGGTTGTCTGGAAGAAATTACTTTTAGTAATAAGACCGCCAATTGTACCTTAATCTGTATCTTCTTATTTTCTAAATTGTAATTGCTGGTGTGCAATAAAGTACATTCATTTAATTTCATTACATCCTCTTTCAGTCCACAGCGTTCTATCTTCTAATCAGTCCATAAAAGCACACTGTTGGGCATAGGCCTCTGCTCTTTAACGCCAAATCAACCGGGTTGTGAGTCTCTAAAATGCATAGTTGTCCTATAGAGTTAGGTATATTAGTTCGGTAATGGTCGTTTCAGTTACACTATCGGTAGTATTTCTTAATACATAGTTACATAATATTAAACGGATCAGAGTGCTTAGTGCGAGTTTTTTAACTACTCGATCGCGTTAACGTAAACTCATATTTCTATGGCATCGAGGAAGCGCCACCTAGCGACAAGTATGGAAATTAAAATTGCTGAGTGCGAGTTGTAATGGTTTACGTTGAGAAGTGAACACGTTTACCAGCCAAAACACGAATAAACGCGAGTGCGAGTTGTACTGTGACAGCGTTTTGCCAGTTCGAACGGTTAACTTACTCATACTCACTACGAGTAAGTACTCAATGCTCGATTAACGCGGTAGTAAAGTTATTCGATTGGATCTGTCAAACTCGCACTAAGCACTCTGAACGCGATTATTTATTAGGTAAAACGTATAATTACTTTACTCGTTTAATATAAACACTATCAGTATAGTCTAGTAACCAATCGCATAGCAATGGTAGATATAACCCGTGCTACTTAACTCGGCGCCTCGCGCGGTTCGATCTCCGCGAGAGATGCCTATTTAATTTGCACAGGTTATACACTTATACCCCCATAATTACATTGTTCTGCCATTGCTTTGTAGACTACCAAATTGAGGCAAATCATTCTATTAAAAAACTAGTATTTGACTGTAGGGCCCGGTCTTTTCTTGTGTCCTAGCCGCTTTCACAATGTCGTCGGCCCAAAAAGCTGGTCTGCCCATCTTAGTCCACCTAGCCACCACAGGGGTCGACCGCAGCGGCAGCGCATCTGGCTACCGTGCAAGAGGTCCCGGGTTCGAATCCCGGCTGGGGACCAAAAACCCCAGGACTTCTATGTTTACATGTTTGTGATGACGTTGTCTGCGGTTCCCACGACACAGTGTGTCCTAGTGTGGGGCCAGAAGCAATGTATGTGCCTGTATGTAAATATTATGTTACAGGTGTGAAGGTGCACGGGGAAAACGAAATTCCCCGTGGACCCACTGGTGGGTGGACAGGTCGCGGCCGAAAAAAAACACGTTTATTTTAATAAAATATAATTTGTATAAAGGTTTATTTTCAACAATAGTTTTAAGTATTACACCTAGTTTTAGCAGCATTTCGTGCGACTCCGATTGGAACAATTTAAACTATGAGTAGATAATAAATACTTTAAATAAAGTAAATAATGTTGCTACTTATGAAGTATGTTACAAATATGTTTCAACAAGTAATGTAAGAGGTATAGTCTGTTAGCTTTTAGAATATACCTCGGCTATCTATAATATGACATATCATTTTGAAATTGGAACTAATATGATAGTTAACTTCGAAAAACTGAGCATACAGTGCTACCCAAGAAATAAGTCTCGCGGATATACCTGCGCAGATGACCAAATTTTGGATGTGCGGCAAGTTGATCGACCAATCAGATAGTTTCATTTTATGTCAGGCCGCGCGCCTTTGTTGCTATTGGTTGATTCAACGTCATCGTTGCAGGTGACTATTAGTTTGGCAATATTAGCGTGAGCGAAATAGGTAGCGCTACTGCGGCAATCAATTCTGCACCTTAACCGCATCGGTTAAAGATCATGTTGAATGTACTTATAGCTTCGGGTACTTTCGTTACACTTCTTCCTAGTCTTCGCGAACGTAGATTCCCGAAGGGACTTTTATGATGGGACGTACACTCGTGTGCTTTCGGTGAAAACCGAAGCCTACTCTAGAGCCCGAGTTATATTCTAAAAGCTAACAGACTGTACAATCAAGAGTAATCAACTTTCACGCGTGCACTTGTGATAGTTACAATGGGGGCGATTTTGCAACAAACATAATTTTAATTTAGCCTATAAACGTCCCACTGCAGGGCACAGGCCTTCTCTCAGAGAGAGAGTGGGCTTAATTACCACGCGTGCCCACGTTATCAACCCTTGTATGGCCCCACTGTTGGGGCACGGGTCTCTTCCTGCAACGCAGGAAGGTTAGACCTTACTCCACCACGGGGGCCAAGTCCGGGTTGGTGGAGGTAGTAAGACAGTGGCGGGCCTTACTGTCAGAAGTTATCAAGCCGCCCATAAGGCCTCTGACATGGCTTAACGACTGCCATTATATGACAGCCGGCACCAACGGCTTAGCGTGCCTTGCGAAGCACGGAAGCGCTCGGAAAAATGCCACCAGCGGTAGTCACGGGAGGCTCACCCATCCTGTACCTGACCTCGCCTGTTGTTGCTTGAGTGATTGAGGCCACGAGCGCGTGCCCACCGCGGATCGGCAATTTCAAGCGACTGCCATTATATGACAGCCCACCGCGGATCGGCAATTTCAAGCGCTGAGGTATTTGAACCTTGCTACTTGTTACTACGACTTTGTGAAGATCTATATTAATAAACAGATCATGTCTTTGCTAGCGCTACCAATGGCAAAAAATGTTGCTTAACTAAGTGATTGATTCCAATCACTCGGTTCGACTAAGTCACGAGCGCGCAGGATGGCTCACCGTCCCGTGACTACCGCTAGTGGCATTTTTTCCGAGCGCTTTCACTTTTCGCAAGGCATGTTAAGCCGTTGGTGCCGGCTGTAACGTAATTTCAATCGTTAAGCCATGTCGGAGGCCTTATGGGCGGCTTGATAACTTCTGGCAGTAAGGCCCGCCACTGTCTTACAATCCTCCACCAACCCGGACTTGGCCCCCGTGGTGGAGTATGGCCTAACCTTCCTGCGATGCAGGAAGAGACCCGTGCCCCAGCGGTGGGGACGTACGAAGGGTGGATATCACTACCGCTTCTACATAACCACTCCCTCATCGAGTTGATAAGGAGGTGGATTGCATTACAGCCAAGAAAATAAATCTACAGGCCCGATTACACTACAAAGTTTTGCGTGACGGGCCGCGCGTTGAGTTTTAGTTGGGAATTTTTTTTTTTCAACAGAATAGTTAAAAATATATACGATTAAGGGCTGATTTTTCAATAGTCAGATAACTTTTATCTGAGGAATAAAAATGGCGGTTTGACATAATTTTCATGAATAAGCTGTCAAACCGCCATTTTTATTCCTCAGATAAAATTTATCTGACTATTGAAAAATCAGCCCTAAAGGTGATCTAAATTATACCTTAGATGTTTAAGAAATTTTATGCAACTTTTTTGTGTAGTTCGCACAGGACAAATATAAAACTGCAATTCATAGTTTGTTAACACCATTCAATGTACTTTTTTGTACATAGCCGATTAAAGTCAGCCTTCCTACTGCTTAATCTGTGGGTATATGTAAAGTTCTATGGGCCTTGGCTTTTCATACCTATAGTCTGTTAGCTTTTAGAATATACCTCGGGCTCTAGAGTAGGCTTCGGTTTTCGCCAACTTTCGCCGATTTCCTCCTGATGCTCGAGTTCTGATTTCGAAATTAAGTGTCATATTAGTTCCGATATTTCTATTACACGAATACATCCGACAGTAGCCGAGGCATATTCTAAAAGCCAACAGACTAATACTGTTCATTTACTAACATATTTTAAACTTTCGCGACTTGTACACATAGTTAGAATATTGTGCGGAACGGACGAACGGGTGCCAGCCATCAGTCTTCTCGTGACCACGATGACTGTAACGTCGTCGAAACGTCGAGGTAATGTATCAATAAATTACTACGCGATTAAGCCCCGAAAATATTCTTTCTATCTATAGTCGGATATTTTTATGAACTTTGACAAAGTGACAGCTTGACAAGTTGTTAGGGTACGAGAAATCGGGGGTGTCTGAAGACAGCTGTCGCCATCCAGTAGCGTTATGCGTAATGTTAATGACAGTGCCATCATATCAAGCTAACTCATTTGGTTTACATCGATTTCAACAGATGGCGCCGTTTTGTTAATCTGATTTGTCTATGGTCTGTATCTGCCATTTTGAAAAAAAAACTATGGCTGGCGAATAAAATTACTATAAATTAAAAACTACGCCTTCCTGACTCCCGAAGGGCTAACGCCAACAGGGGTACGTTTCACAATACGTTTACAGCCAGTTTTAATATTAAAGATAGTCAATTTTAAGAACTAGTACTTTTTAATACAACCAATCATAAGGCCAACATTTTTCTTTTAATTTTTGTTTCATTATGATTTTTCCATGTTAACTCCGCTAGTCGACGCCATTTCTGAAAAAGAAAAATTTATTTTATTTATTAAGGAAAACAAACAGAATGCTTGGACAGGTTTTGCAACATTTACAACCCAAAAAACAAGAAGCAAACGAGGGTTAAGAGTATTATATTTTTTTAGCTTACGATAGATAGATAGAATATTCTTAATTGAACACGGAAATTACAGTAACAGAAATTATATAAAAAATACAGTACCAACGTCGGCCTTACTACTAAAGGCAATTTCTTCCAGGCAACCATAGACGGAGACAAGAAAGAAATTAGAGACGGGTAGTCGCGCAATACAGAAATATTAACTTCCACACAAAAGAATCACTTGATCGTGTCCCAATCTAGGATACCGTACGTCACAAACATGTACACCCAGGCTGAGGTCATTTGTACGAATGTATGGCGGTCCCCAGTGGGAATTGAACCCATGACCTCTGTTGATGATTGATTTTTCGCTGCATTTTTCTTCACTACAATACGGCCCGAAGGCAGCGCCTAACAGTTTACATTGTACATTGACATTCAGCAAACAGAATGTAAATTCTTTACGTTGAAACAAATTGATTTGATTTGTGTTGGTAGTCAAGCGCCTTAACGGCTAGACGAAAAAGGCAGTCGTATAAATAAATAACGTACCATAAAGTAAGAAATAAAGTACCTCTAATATTTACCTGCATTTGCCAATATGTCTTCCTGAAAAAGAAAGGCGAAAATAAAATAATGCTGTCAAAACACAGCAGGACACTCAAAAAGTATTGCGACAAAAAAAAGTTTTTATGCAGGTACGAGAGACTGGCCAGTTATAATCCGTTTTGAAAATATGATTATTT
This sequence comes from Yponomeuta sedellus, assembly GCA_934045075.1. Lineage (NCBI taxonomy): Eukaryota > Metazoa > Arthropoda > Insecta > Lepidoptera > Yponomeutidae > Yponomeuta > Yponomeuta sedellus. The sequence goes on along the minus strand of OW203750.1, from coordinate 2,817,014 downwards.
AAAAGTAAAAATAGGGACGTTCCTATTGGTAGTGTGAACCGATTACAGTCTGTTAGCTTTTAGAATATACCTCGGCTACTATCGGATAGAATCGGATATATTCGTGTAATATTATTTTGTATTCTCGTTTCTAACTTTAGATAACTTACGTAATACAGAGAATATTGTAAAGAGGTAAAGAGGCGACTCACAGATGCCGGTGAGTCGCCCATTAGCTCAGTTGGAAAGATCACTGGCACGGATAGCTAGAGGTCGCGGATTCGAATCCGGCATGGGTGGAATTTTTAGCCTCTAAAGTTAGGTTTTTACATAACTTTTCAAAATAGTGAAGAGAAGTTTTATACAGAGCAGGAAGTAGTATTACACTCGTGTGCTTTCGGCGAAAACCGAAGCCTACTCTGGAGCCCGAGATGTATATTCTTAAAGCTAACAGACTGTACATTTTTTATCACCGGTATTTTTCAATAACTATTTTTCAATATTTTTCAATAGCCGGTTCTTTTGGGAATTTTTAGGTACACAACCTAAGAGATGCTCAGAAGCAGGCGGAATGGCGCCATGACATTAAAAGTTAATTTAATAGTTATATAAACATATTTTTTCTCCAAAATGATCTGGATTTTGAAATGGACACCTAGTTCGAATTGTAACGTTCATTAAGCCGCAGTTTCTGCGGCTTAATGAACTTTTCTTTTCATTTCATTATTTGAAACAGCCTCGTCTCGGCGCGATGCCTCCTCATGGAAATATAAATAGGCTATATGACAGTGCGACAAAAGGTATTAATTATATTTGTATCAAATACGAGTTTAAAAACAGATTTAAGGAATTTTAACTTAAAAAAAATGGTCATTTCATGCAAAAAATCAGGATAAAACTTGATAATTTTGTATCTGAAGCAATTTTCGTCGAATTAATAATGACGTCACAGGTCAGTAAATATAGCGATACGACAACCCGAGAGTTGACTCGCCGTTTTGTTTGTGTATTGACCAGTGACGTCATTGATTCTTTTGCGACGCCATATTGCTCAAGAGCGTTTAGGCGTTTATTTTGAGAATGAATTTTTATTTTCTTTATTTTTAAAAATTATCGCTTCTGTGAAAGCCTATTGATTGCTTCAAAAGCTGTAACAGTGGCTGAGTACAGAATTATGGTTTAGTTCACAAGCTGTAACAGTGAACGAGCACGGAATAATTATTTGGTTCAAAAGTTGTGACGGTGGACGAGTACGGAATAACTGGGTGGTTTAATAGCTGTCACAGTGGATGAGTACGTAATAACTATTTTATTTAAAGGCTGTAACAGTGGACGAGTACGGAATAATTGTTTGGTTTAAACCTGTAACAGCGGACGGGTGTGGAATAAATTATTAGGTTTAAAAGCTGTAACAGTAGACGAGTACGGAATAATTATTTACATCAAAAGCTTCAACAGTTGACCAGTACGGAATAATAATATCGTTCAAAAGCTGTAACAGTGGGGGAGCACGAAAGAATTTTTCGGTTCAAAAGCTGTAACAGTGGACGAGTACTGAACAATTAATTAGTTCAAAAACAGTAACAGTAGACAAGTGCGGAATAATTGCGCGGTTCAAAAGCGGTACGCTCACGTTGCTGCTAAGGGTCCTGGTCCTCTGCACCGCCAGGGTCTGCTGAGGAAGAGAGCAGTCGGGCTGGACTCCGAGACCGTCGTATATCTCGCGGAGCATCAGCAGCATCGTGTCCTCGGATTCCCTGCGCGACAGAGAATGTCAATGTAACTATCGCTGCTAACGTGAATAGGCAGGCTTGTTTGTATGGAATCACGCGTTACTTTGCGAAAATCCATAATAGCATTAGTTGCATAATAGCAGGGTTTTGCTATAATAAATGTCTTTCTTTCTTTCTCTCTTTCTCTCCTTCTCTCTTTCCCTCTTTCCCTCTTTCTCTCTTTCTCTCTTTCTCTCTTTCTCTCTTTCCCTCTTTCCCTCTTTCCCTCTTTCCCTCTTTCCCTCTTTCCCTCTTTCCCTCTTTCCCTCTTTCCCTCTTTCCCTCTTTCCCTCTTTCCCTCTTTCCCTCTTTCCCTCTTTCCCTCTTTCCCTCTTTCCTCTTTCCTCTTTCCCTCTTTCCCTCTTTCCTCTTTCCCTCTTTCCCTCTTTCCCTCTTTCCCTCTTTCCCTCTTTCCCTCTTTCTCTCTTTCTCTCTTTCTCTCTTTCTCTCTTTCTCTCTTTCTCTCTTTCTCTCTTTCTCTCTTTCTCTCTTTCTCTCTTTCTCTCTTTCTCTCTTTCTCTCTTTCTCTCTTCTCTCTTTCTCTCTTTCTCTCTTTCTCTCTTTCTCTCTTTCTCTCTTTCTCTCTTTCTCTCTTCTCTCTTCTCCCTCTTCTCTCTCTTTCTCTCTTCTCTCTTTCTCTTCTTTCTCTCTCTTCTCTCTTTCTCTCTTCCTCTTCTCTCTTTCTCTCTTTCTCTCTTTCTCTCTTTCTCTCTTCTCTCTTTCTCTCTTTCTCTCTCTTTCTCTCTTTCTCTCTTTCTCTCTTTTCTCTCTTTCTCTCTTTCTCTCTTTTCTCTCTTTCTCTCTTCCTCTCTCTTCTCTCTTTCTCTCTTTCTCCTCTTTCTCTCTTTCTCTCTTTCTCTCTTTCTCTCTTTCTCTCTTTCTCTCTTTCTCTCTTTCTCTCTCTTCTCTCTTTCTCTCTTTCTTCTTCTTTCTTTCTTTCTTTCTTTCTTTCTTTCTTTCTTCTTTCTTTCTTTCTTTCTTTCTTTCTTTCTTTCTTTCTTTCTTTCTTTTCTTCTTCTCTTTCTCTCTTTCTCTCTTCTCTCTTTCTCTCTTTCTCTCTTTCTCTCTTTCTCTCTTCTTCTTTCTCTTTCCCTCTTTGTCGCCTTCTCTCTTTCTCCCTTTCTCTCTTTCCCTCTTTCTCTCTTTTTCTCTTTCTCTCTTTCTCTCTTTCCCTCTTTCTCTCTTTCTCTCTTTCTCTCTTTCTCTCTCTATCTCTATTTCTCTCTCTTTCTCAATTTCTCTCTCTTTCTTTCATTTATGACTATTAAAACCGATAAGTTATTTACGTTTTACCAAATAAATAATCGCGATTTGACCCGTTTAATATATAACTATGTATGAGTATCGGGACGTATTAAGAAATACTGTTAAAACCGATTCAAAACATTTAAACTAAAACATAAAATAGATCATTTATGCAAAAAAACAGGATCGATATCAACCCTTTGTATGTCCTCACTGCTGGGGCACGGGTCTCTTGAAGCTTAGGCCATACTCCACCACGGAGGCTAACTCCGGGTTTGTGGAGGATTGTAAGGCAGCGGCAGGCCATTTTGACAGACGTTATCAAGCCGCCCATAAGGCCTCTCACATGGCTTGACGACTGCCATTACATGACAGCCGGCACCGACGGCTTAACCTTCCGGAAGCGCTTGGAAAAAAACGCCACAAGCAGAAGTCCAACCGCGCCTATTGTTGCTCAACCCGAGTGATTGATTACAATTACTCGGTTCCACCGCCGCTGTCTTACAATCCTCCACCAACCCGGACTTGGCCCCCGTGGTGGAGTATGGCCTAATCTTCCTGCGATGCAAGTATAGACCCGTGCTCCAGCAGTGGGGACATACAAGTGTTGATAACTGGGCCACAAGCGCTTCATGTTAAAGACTGCTTGATTGAAAAACTTACCAGTAACAAACATGGCTGCTCATAGCGAAGAGGTACTCATTGATCATCTCGAACGGTGCCTCCTGCAGTACGTAATCCACGCGGCGACCGGCATTCAGTTTACCAAGCAACTCCTTCGTGTCCTGGAATCAGAGAGAACATAACATATTGTGATCATTGAAACGCGGATCAAAAAATGCATTCTAAGAAAGGCCAACGAGACGAGATAAAGAATGTAAACAAAGTTTCAGGGGTTCTAAACATTTTTATTTGAATAAATTATAGTTATACAAATTTCGGATTCTTTATTCTAATCGCTGTCGTCTGTATTCGTCAAACATGATTCACCGGAAGAGTCCTAGGCTGTCTAGAGGCGTCAGGCTGTGATTCCATAATTAAAACCAACAATAAAAGCAGTAATGGATTAATAAACACAATAAACTTAGTAAATACGGAAACGAAAAAATACGCATCACTTCGAAGTAATCTAAACAGGAATGAACTATTATAGTTCACAAAATAGTGGATGACACCAAATGTTTACAACTGCGGTACAGAAAGTTTTCCTGTACCACGAAATACGCAACGACAGCTGTCGTCGATCAAATGACGCCATTACCGCATACGTGTGACAAGGACAGAGATAATAATCGCTCACTATCGCAATGTAACTCAGTAATGGCGTGTTTGTTTACATTCTTTATCTCGTCTCATTGGCCTTCCTTTAGTACACTTTGTGCAGAAATGGGTACTGTAACATAAAGGATTATTTAGATGACATAAATTACGTCACACGTTAAGGAAGCGGGAGGAGGTCGGCGAAATGCGACAGGGGGGCGGTAGGGGTCCTAAATTTTGTGACGTCACATTCCCGAATTTATGTCTTAAAAGACGAACTTTGCACTATTTACGAAATTGGTACACAAAACATTTGCAACTCTTGATATAAAACTAATTTCGTAACTGCTGTTTGAATTGTATATTTACAAATGTCAATTTTTTACATTTACATACAGGCTCATACATTGCTTCTGGCCCCACACTAGGATACCCTGCGTCGTGGGAACCAGAAACAGCGACATCACAAACATGTAAACATCCATGACCTGGGGTTTTTTTGTCCCCAGCCGGGGATCGAACCCGGGACCCCTTGCATGGCAGGCAGATGCGCTACCGCTGCGCCACAGAGGTCGTCCATGCAAAATATGTGACGTCACACTAGGGGGGGGAGGGGTCACATAAATACGTATTAAAACAGTTTTGATTATGTCTAGCGCTCGTGTTAACCTCAGAAAAACTAAATTTTATATTGTTTACCATAAGTAATTATGATGTTAAAATTTTAACTGGTTCCTCGCGAAACAGGCTAAGCCTAGTGCAAGGACCCCTGGTAATTTTGTAGTATTAAGCTTTTAGTAATAAAAGTATTTTAATTTTAATTAAATAATTTGGTCCCTACTAAGGCCCCACGTTGAAGTGAAGGGGTTCGTGCGACCAATAATATACATCTATAAGACTTGAAGAAGACTGTGTTTACTATAAAACTGTACAATAAAATACAATTTATTAGAATAAATAAACCTATACCTGTAAACCTTAAAAAAAACCTGTAAAAAAATTATATTGTTTCTTCCTTCCTTAAACTCACCAGGTCCAGGTTTTGTTCCTCCTTCGGCTCTGCATCATCAGCCAGCGCGCCCTTCTCCAACTCCTCTTCCACCACCTTCGATGGACCGATAGAAAACAAACGGGTTATTCGGGTCGCTATTAACCCTTGTACGTCCCCACTGCTGGGGCACGGGTCTCTTCCTGCGTTGTTTTACGTGCCTTGCTAAGCACAGAAGCGCAGGGAAAAAATGCCACTAGCGGTAGTTACGGGAAAACACTCATTCAGCACCTGACCGCGCCTGTTGTTGCTTAACTCAAGTGATTGATTCCAATCTAGGCCAGGAGCGCATCATTATCAACCCTTGTATGTCCCACTGCTGGGGCAGGGGTCTCTTCCTGCATCGCGGGAAGGTTAGGCCATACTCCACCACGGGGGCCAACTCCGGGTTGGTGGAGGACTGTAAGACAGTGGCGGGCCTTACTGTCAGAAGTTATCAAGCCGCTCAGAAGGCCTCTGACATGGCTTAACGACTGCCATTATATGACAGCCGGCACCAACGGCTTAACGTGCCTTGCGAAGCACGGAAGCGCTCGGAAAAATTCCACTAGCGGTAGTTACGGGACGCTCACCCATCCCGTACCTGACCGCGCCTGTTATTGCTTAACCAAGTGATTGATTCCAATCACTCGGTTCGCCTAGGCCACGAGCGCTTCAATATGTCTCACTTCAGATCGACCATACTTGATATCTATATAGGTAATGCGTTCCCGTGGGATAACACCAACCCGGACTTGGCCCCCGTGGTGGAGTATGTCCTAACCTTGTATGCGATCCAGGAGGAGACCCCTGCCCCAGCAGTGGGGACATAAAAAGGATATCATACCATTAATTAAGCAAAATAAGCAAGAAAGAATTAATGCTGTAGAAATGAAGTCCTTGAGAAGTATGTGTAGAGTTACTTTGAATAATAGGATACGCAGTAGTCTGATTAGAAAACGTTGTGGACTGAAAGAGGATGTAGTGACAAGAATTGAGACAGGAATGTCGCGTTGGTTTGGACATGTGGAGAGGATGAAGGAAGAAAGATTGACGAAACAAATATATATTGCGAATGTGAGTGGAAGGGCTGGTAAGGGACGTCCCAGACGGACATACATCGACCAAATACGGCATGTATCACCAGAGGGGAAGATAAAAAGTACCCGGAACCGGCGTGCGTGCATGCAACGACTTATGAACGTTGATGAGGCGCAGGTGATCTGTCAGGATCGTGGCAAGTGGCAGTGCCTGGTCTCTTCCTACCCCTCTGAGATACAGGCGTGAGGTTATGTACTGTATTTAGGAAGTCTCGCCTGGATCTGGGCAATAGTGTTCTCATTATAACATATTTTAAACTTTGGCGACTTGTACACATAGAATATTTTCGGGGCCTCATCGCGTAGTAATTTATTGCTATTTTACCTCGAAGTTTTGTCGCAAACGTGGGATCCGCTCATCAAGATGTGTTCGAGTGGAAAAAAGTCGCATGGCTTATCGTCCGACATTGTCAGTGTAGTGTGTCGCAACCCTAATGGTGCTTTGTGATGGCTGATTGGGGGTAGTCTGAAACCTCATCAGCCGAAGATGCGAACGGGCGCCAGCCATCAGTATTCTCGTGACCACGACGGCTGTAACGTCGAGGTAAAATGGCAATAAATTACTACGCGATTAACCCCCGAAAATATTCTAAGTAGTGTTCTCATTAGCCACGTTAGTTAGACCTGAGATTTCCGCACTTAGCCTCATAGTTGGGCCATTGTACGTAGCAAGCGCTGAGTTACGCTAACACCTCAGACACTAGGGTTTCCTTACGATGTTTTCCTTCACCGTCAGCGAGTAGTATTGCTACTATAATTTCACAAATGTACATAACTTAGAAAACAAAGTCATTGGTACATACCGGGGTTCGAACCCACGACCTCCCGATTGAGAAGCCGGCGTTCTACACCGCTCCGCTACCACCGCTCCCTCTTTGGCCACGTAGTGTTCATGAAAGTTTTAGTTCAAAAAGCTTACAATTTGCAATTGTTTTGTATTTTATCTTATCTTACCTTCTCCAGCTCAGCGGGGGGCGGCTGGGCGCGCCACATTGAGGACCACGTGGTGCGGATTGACTCCATGAGTTTCTGCTTCAGATCCGCACCAACTCGGGCCACCGTCTCCTTCAGCTCTGGGGGCGACACGCGAATAGTCTCTCTCAAGATGTTGCATAGAATCAGGCGTTACTTTGCGGAAGTCCATACGCTATCAACCCTTATATGTCCCCACTGCTGGGGCACGGGTCTCTTTCTGCATCGCAGGAAGGTTAGGCCATACTCCACCACGGGGGCCAAGTCCGGGTTGGTGGAGGATTGTGAGACAGTGGCCGGGCCTCACTGTCAGAAGTTATCAAGCCGCCCATAAGGCCTCTGACATGGCTTAACGACTGCCATTATATGACAGCCGGCACCAACGGCTTAACGTACCTTGCGAAGCACGGAAGCGCTCGGAAAAATGCCACTAGAGGTAGTCACGGGACGCTCACCTATCCCGTACCTGGCCGCGCCTGTTGTTGCTTAACCTAGTGATTGATTCCAATCACTCGGTTTGCCTAGGCCACGAGCGCTTCTCTAGCGCGAGCGCGGAAGTCCATAATATTTTATATTTATTTATATTTTTTTTTTTTATACAGGCACATACATTGCTTCTGGCCCCACACTAGGACACCCTGTGTCGTGGGAACCAGAAACAACGACATCACAAACATGTAAACATCCAAGACCTGGGGTTTTCTTTGTCCCCAGCCGGGTTCGAACCCGGGACCTCTTGCATGGTAGGCACACCAGCTACCGCTACGCCACAGAGGTCGTCAAATAGCATTACTCCGATGCCATCTCCCATCGGAGGTCGGCTATCATTTTGGCTACACTGTCACGTGATTTAGCTGCTCGCAGAAGTTCTATATTTCTGGTGTTGAACCACTCTGCTATGTTTTGGATCCATGATGTTTTTCTTCGGCCAGGTCTTCGCTTTCCTTCAATTTTCCTTTCTAGAGTAAGTCGCAGCAGATTATATTTGTCAGCTCGCATCGCATGATGTGACCAAGGTATTGTAGCTTTCTTCGCTTTACAGTCTTTAAGAGCTCTACCTTAAAAAGCATTAAAGTTATAATTACTTTGCTGAATTCCGCCAAAAATCACTTGCATTTGGGAGCCTGAGGATGCCTCGTGTTAATGGCGAAACGCGTCGCGTGTTTTCTCACAAAAGTATATATTGGTGTCGGTGGTGGTGTGTTCGTGTCTTGCTTCTGCTTGAAAAAGTGTGAGGGAGGGCGGTGCATTAACTAACCGCATGGTGCTTGTGGGATTTTTGGCGGAATTCAGCAAAGTAATTTTAACTTTTTAATTCTCTCTCAAGAAGCAGTACCCATAGATAGATAGGTAGACAGAGCAGCGGTCCCCGAATGGTGTTCCGCAGAACCCATTAGCTCAGTTGGAAGAGCGCCGGCACGGTTTGCTAGAAGTCGCGGGTTCGAGTCCCGGCATGGCTGCAACTTTTAGCCTCTAAATAGGTTTTTTTTAAATTGTCCTCAGCACGGGTTAGTGCATTAAAAATAAAAATAGTATAATCATGTGGGTACAGTGATGTCGTTCCGATGTTAAAACCTAACTGCAAAGTAGGTAGTCGGGGCTGTAAGTGATGCAATTTGCTTAAGCCAGATGTCGCTGCCTGTACGTAATACAGAGAATAGTATAAAGAGGTTCGAAATTTCACTTTTAGCCTCTAAATAGGTTTTTTTAAAATTGTCCTTAGCACGGGTTAGTGCATTAAAAAGAATATAATTGTTCTCAGCTGTAATCGTCGTCGTTGTCAGGCTATACTAGTCCACTGTGGACATAGCCCTCCCCTAAAGAGCGCCAGGTTGTGCTATCATAGGGGGTAATGCCCATAATCTCCACGCTGGGCGTGCGGGTTGGGGATCGCAGTTCGGTGGAATTGTACAGCAGGGGGCGCTGCTGCCCATCCCCCGGTTTGTGTCCCTTAGTCGCCTTTTACGACACCCGCGGGAAGAATTTGGGTTAGTGCTATTCTCTAGGCCGACACCACACAGCATGTAATGACATTTAGAAAATTCCCTCGTCTAAATGTCTGGGGTTAGCCCTCCTGCCGTCTTCCCGGGTGTATATAGTATACTATTCAAGACATACATACATACATACATACATACATACATACATACATACATACATACATACATACATACATACATACATACATACATACATACATACATACATACATACATACATACATACATACATACATACATACATACATACATACATACATACATACATACATAACCTCACGCCTGTATCCCAGAGGGGTAGGCAGAGGCCAGGGACTGCCACCTGCCACGATCCTGACAGATCACCTTCGCTTCATCAACGTTCATAAGTCGTTGCATGCACGCACGCCGGTTCCGTGTACTTTTTATCTTTCCCTTTGCTAATACATCCCCTATTAGGTCGATGTAAGTCCGTCTGGGACGTCCCTTACGAGCCCTTCCACTCACATTCGCAATATATATTTGTTTCGTCAATCTTTCTTCCTTCATCCTCTCCACATGTCCAAACCAACGCAACATTCCTTTCACAATTCTAGTCACTACATCCTCTTTCAGTCCACAACGTTCTCTAATCAGACTACTGCGTATCCTGTCATTCAAAGTAACATTACACATACTTCTCAATGGCCTCATTTCATCAGCATTAATTCTACTTTCTTGCTTCTTTTGCCACACCCAAGTCTCGCTACCATACATAAGTGTTGGGACCAGCACGCCACTATGAATAGCCAATCTAGCTCTTTTGGAGATGTTCAGGCTGCCACAATGGAGTTGATACTATTCAAGAGTGTGCTAATAAACTGAGCCTACCTAAATGCATCCTTTTCCGGCCCTTGTGGTGAGGTATCAGGAACGGGGATACGTTCTTCAGCTGAGGGTTTATCAGAGGTTCGATCCTGCAAATAAAAAATTAAGGGCTTACACATCTGAAATAAACGTGTATTATTATTTAAAAACCTATTTAGAGGCTAAAAATTTCACCCATGCCGGGATTCGCACCCGCAACCTCTGGCTATCCGTGCCAGCGCTCTACCATTTGAGCCAATGGGCGACTCACCGGCATCAGTGAAATTTCGAACCTCTTTACACTATTCTCTGTATTACGTACAGGCAGCGACATCTGGCTTAAGCAAATTGCATCACTTACAGCCCCGACTACCTACTTTGCAGTTAGGTTTTACATCGTAACGATATCACTGTACCCACATGATTATACTATTTTTATTTTTAATGCACTAACCCGTGCTAAGGAACAAATTTAAAAACCCATTTAGAGGCTAAAAATTTCACCCATGCCGGGATTCGCACCCGCGACCTCTGGCTATCCGTGCCAGCGCTCTTCCAACTGAGCCAATGGGCGGCTCATTTATTATTATTATTACCTAATTTATTGATTCATAAATAAAAAGATAGAGAACACTATAATATAAAAATGAATTGCTGATTTATCTATTAATATAAAAAAATAATCGTTATTCGTGTTGGTAAGCGCAAATCTCGAGAGCAGCTGAACCGATTTCGCTAATTCTTTTTTGAGAATATTCCTTGAAGTACGAGGATGGTTCTTACGGAGAGGAAAAAAAACAACTGTTAGGCGGTACGAAGTTCGCTGGGTCAGCTAGTCTATAATATAAAAATGAATCGCTGAATGTGTAAGGGCAAATCTCGAGAGCAGCTGAACCAATTTCACTCATTTTTTTTTTTGTAGAATATTCAAGTACAAGGATGGTTCTTACGTAGGGGTAGATAAAAAAAATAAAGAATCGACTGTTAAGCGGTACGTATTCATTAATATTTTTATCGCCAAAAGTATTATTATTTTTCTTCTTCGTGTTTAGAATTTCGGTTATGACGCAAAGCATGCACCGCTTGAAGCAATGTTTAAAAGGCACAAAAATACAATATTAAATTCCCTGTTATCTTTTTCCAATCTATTTAATAACATAACATTTATATACAAGCACATACATTGCTTCTGGCCCCACACTAGGATACCCTGTGTCGTAGGAACCAGAAACAACGACATCACAAACATGTAAACATCCAAGACCTGGGGTTTTTTTTTTGTTCCCAGCCGGGATTCGAACCCGGGACCTCTTGCATGGTGGGTAGATGCGCTACCGCTACGCCACAGAGGTTGCCTAGGTCCAGAGGCCGATCTATTTAATTTGTGGATAACGGTGCTGTTGGTACAATTATATAATACTTTAAATAATTAGGTATTCAGGTTAAAGTGACATTGTATAGTCTGTTAGCTTTTATAATACACCTCGGCTGCTATCGGATAGAATCGGATATATTCGTGTAATAGAAATATCGGAACTAGAATGACGTAACTTTCACATAACTTTTCAAAACAGTGAAGAAAACTTTTACACAGAGCAGGAAGTAGTATTACACTCGTGTGCTTTCGGCGAAAACCGAAGCCTACTCTAGAGCCCGAGGTATGTAAGTGTATTATTATTAAGTATAAGTATATATCAATATTCAAATTTGCACTGGCTACCCGTCTTTCTAATATCCTTCAGCAACTTTCCATCGTAAGGTTGTCTGGAAGAAATTGCTTTTAGTAATAACGCCGCCAATTGTACTATGTATATTTGCAATTGTTTTGTATTTGTTGTTTTTCCAGTGTACAATAAAGAATATTCTTATCTTATGTTCTAAAAGCTAACAGACTATACTACTGTTTGTTTTTCTTCGTCGTCGTCGTCAGGCTTAATAGCCCACTGCTGCCCTAAAGAGCGCCACGTTGTGCTATCATAGGGGGTAATGCCCATAATCCCCACGCTGGGCATGCGGGTTGGGGATCGCAGTTCGGTGGAATTGTACAGCAGGGGGCGCTGCTGCCCACCCCCCGGTTTGTGTCCCTTAGTCGCCTTTTACGACACCCGCGGGAAGAATTGGGTTGGTGATATTCTCTAGGCCGACACCACACAGCACTTGTTTTTCTTAATGAATAAAATATATCTATTTGCTAAACGACACATTGCAGCCACTCACCGGTAAGCGATGGGATCGTAGGGATGGAATATGTTGAAGAAGTTCTTGCAGTTGGGCAACGCGAACTGCTCCCCGAGACAGTCCACGCCGCGAATGCACTCGAAGATAGCTGGAACGACAAAAATAATAATCAATTAATTTAAAAGCCTATTTAGAGGCCAAAAATTCCACCCATGCCGGGATTCGAACCCGCGACCTCTGGCTATCCGTACCAGCGCTATTTCCAACTGAGCCAATGGGCGACTCACCGGCATCAGTGAAACTTCGAACCTCTTTACAATACTCTCTGTATTACTTACAGGCAGCGACATCTGGCTTAAGTAAATTGCATCACTTGCAGCCCCGAGCAACTACTTTGCAGTAAGGTTTTACATCGGAATGATAGCCCTGTACCCACATGATTATATTCTTTTTAATGCACTAAACTGTGCTAAGGACGAATTTTAAAAACCACTTTACAGGCTAAAAATTCAACCCATCAATTGTGTCATCAATTACCTATGAAGCTTCCTAGCGCGTGCAACTTACAGCGTAAATTCATCATACACTCTCTCCTCCTGTTAAAACCATTACATATACATCCCCCCCCCAAACTCCCTATGAAAAGAGTCACCACTCACCTATGGGACTCCCCAGCGCGTACAAAGCTTGCGGCGTGAAGTTCAGTACAGGATACCGCACGGTGGGCTGACCGGTGCCTGCTGACCCTGTCACCAGTTTCTCCGCCTTGTTAGTGGTCCCAGTAGTTTCTGGGGCCTGCGGACGTAAGAAGACACTGTGAACGACTTACTAATCAAACACGCAACATCCACATTACACCACCATCATCCCCACTGCTGGGGCTCGGGTCTCTTCCTGCATCGCAGTACGGTTAGGCCTTAGGGCGGCTTGAAAACTTTTGACAGTAAGACCAAGTCCGTGGAGGCCTGCAACTCCACCAACCAGGACTTGGTCCCGTGGTGGAGTACGGCCTAACCTTCCCGCGATGCAGGAAGAGACCCGTGCCCCAGCAGTGGGGACAAACAAAGGGTTGATATCATATCATCATTTAACAACAGTAAATAATTGCTCCAATCTAAGTAGAAACCCGACTCTCTAAGGTTTGCTGGAACAAATCTCTTTCAGAGATAAGCTCGCCTTTGTACATGTTATTTCTTATGTAATGTCCTGTTAAATGTTTCGTGTGCAATAAAGTATAATTAAAGAATTAAACTAAGTTAGCATTAAGAAGTAAAGATTACTTTGCTGAATTCCGCCAAAAATCCCACAAGCACCATGCGGTTAGTTAATGCACCGCCCTCCCTCACAATTTTTCAAGCAGAAGCAAGACACGAACACACCACCACTTTTTAATGCTATTATGGATTTCCGCAAATTAACGCCTGATTCTATACAACAGGAACTAAGTTACTCAAAGTAGCTTAAAGTGACTATATCAAAGGCATTACCTTAGCGCTCGTGGCCTAGTCGGACCGAGTGATTGGAATCAATCACTTGAGTTAAGCAACCACAGGCGCGGCAAGGTGCAGGATGGATGACCGTCCTGTGACTACCGCTAGTGGCACTTTTCCGAGCGCTTCCGTGCTTCGCGAGGCACGTTAAGCCGTTGGTGCCGGCTGTCATGTAATGGCAGTCGTTAAGCCATGTCAGAGGCCTCATGGGCGAACTTCTGACAGTAAGGCCCGCCACTGTCTTGCATCCCTCCACCAATCCGGACTTGGTCCCGTGGTGGAGTATGAAGTATATTCTAAAAGCTAACAGACTGTGCGTAAGTATGGCATTTGCTCCTTGAGGGAGATGACTTGACTTAGTTTTTGCTACCTTAGCCGGCTGGTGGCAGAGCAGATCGTATAATATCACGCTGCCAAGCGAATGTCCGCCTAAAGACACGCCGCCCTCAAAGCTCGGGTTCCGTTGCTTGAACAGCGAGTAGATGCGATTGAGTTCCTTGCACACCTCGTCGATAATCGTCTGAAAAGAAGATTGATTGATTTATTGATTGAAAACCTATTTAGAGGCTAAAAATTCTACCCATGCCGGGATTCGAACCCGCGACCTCTGGCTATCCGTGCCAGCGCTCTTTCCAACTGAGCTAATGGGCGACTCACCGGCATCAGTGAAATTTCGAACCTCTTTACACATTTCTCTGTATTACGACCACGGGTTAGTGCATTAAAAATAGTATAAAAATATTTATTCAAATAAAAATACAAAAAAATACAGAAGTTGGTTTCTGTTAAACTGCATAACAGTTGGTTGGCAGATGCTCTTGGTTTTACAAGTTTAAGATATCATGCTAGGTACAGTCTATTTATTCTTACTTGTCCAAATTAGTAAACAAGATTCTAACCTTAAAATTGAGATTAGATGTCTCAACTAGACATTTTCTCGCAAATTCATGAACTATCATGAACTATGTTTAAAAAATTGGCAGCGTGTTATCTAAAAGAGTGTTCCAGGTTACTTCATTTATAGAAATATGGCAGTTTTGGAACAAAAAGTCACAGTTTGAGGGTAGAATCTTGTTTACTAAATTGGACAAGTAAGAATAAATAGACTGTACATGCAAATACCAAAGAAGACATTTGAAGACTCCCTACACACTACCCTCTTGCTCGCCCTACGCCTAAGGCTTGAGATGAGATGGTAAGATGCATTTTCTGCAACATAACACCAACATTTACATACAAGCACATACATTGCTTCTGGCCCCACACTAGGATACCCTGTGTCGTGGGAACCAGAAACAACGACATCACAAACATGTAAACATCCAAGTCCTGGGGCTTTGTTTTTGTCCCTGTCTAAAGACAGCCTGCGCCATCTAGCGGCCACGCATGTAAGCTTAGTGTACCTAACATTTCTATAGATGGCGCTGTCAATGCACCCGATCTATCTTTACTTACTCGGTATTCCTTCTTGACCGAGAAGATGGCTGAAGAATAAAGCTGTGCTACAAAGTTATCTACCGTTTCTAAATTATTTCGACGCGTCCTGGATCCCTGAAGAGCTTTCGCCAACAGTCCCCAGCCGGGGTTCGAACCCGGGACTTCTCGCATGGTAGGCAGATGCGCTACTGCTGCGCCACAGAGGTCGTCATTCATCGCAGGCGTCAAGAGTTATGCGCGCGAGTCGACCTCTCCCGAGTGGAGATTACTTAGGTATCTCGTCGTCGTCGTCGTCAGGCTATACTAGTCCACTGCTGGACATAGCCCTCCCCTAAAGATCGCCACGTTGTGCTATCATAGGGGGTAATGCCCATAATCCCCACGCTAGGCATGCGGGTTGGGGATCGCAGTTCGGTGGAATTGTACTGCAGGGGGCGCTGCCCACCCCCCGGTTTGTGACCCTTAGTCGCCTTTTACGACACCCGCGGTACAATACTTAGGTATCTATCTACACGAATATACTTGGAGGCAGCAGGAACGAAGCAATCTCAACACAATCTTTTACAAAGCACCTTCCTGGATATTATAATTATGCCCGGAAGCCATTTTGCGCCGCCATCTTGAATTTCCGGAAACCATATTGGCGGCGCCATCTTGAGTTTCCACCAACCTTATTAACATCGCCATTTATTTATTTTAATTTATAGCAGCCATATTCATATTTAATTGGGGCAAGCGAGAGCCCCAGGTTCGATCCCGAGTGCGGGCATGATTCAGATTCAGATTCAGATACTTTATTTGTCAAACATAGGTGTACAATACATGCATGGTCTTGTAAATACTAAATGTGCGCTATGTTTAGCCAATAAGGCGTACAAATAATAAAAAAAACTTAAAATAATACGTGACATTTATAGTAATTAACAAAATTGCAAGTCAATAATATTAATTAATAGAAAAATAATATTAATTATAATAAATAAGTAGACAATGTCAAAATTTGTCATTTAAATATTCGAAGACACTATAATAAGATTTCGCTAATAGTAAATTCTTTAACTTAAATTTAAATTTGTCAATGGGGAGTTCCCTCCATGCTGAAGGCAGTTTATTATATAAAGTAGGAGCCATGTGACAAACGCTTTTCGTCTTTAGTGCCGTGTTTGACTTGCTTTTTATTATTCTAGTGGGATCTCTTTGGGTTCGCTTATTATTATCTCTAGCTTTATGGAATAGATCTTCATTTGCTTTTACAAAAAGGCATGTTTCTAATATGTACATCGCAGGCAAAGTCAGAATCCTATATTTAATGAAGAAAGGCTTACAGGTATCTTGTTGTTGAAGGCCAAACATGGCTCTGATGCATCGTTTTTGTAATTTAAATACAGATACTTTATTTGTGCAGTTGCCCCAGAATATAATTCCATATCTCAGGAGAGATGCAACGATACCATGGTAAGCTGTTATTAATGCATTAGTGTTTGTAACAGCGGAGAGTCTGTGAAGCGCAAAAGCACATGAGGACAATTTTTTATTTAGCTGTAAGTCTTAACTTAAGTCATGTACCAATGACTTTGTTTAATTTCAAAGTTTTGTACATTTGCGAACTTGTAGTCGCAATACCATACGCTATCGGTGAAGGAAAACATCGTGAGGAAACCCGCGGCTTGGTTGGCTCCGCACGTATTGACTAGTCTTTCCTGTGGGCTAGGCCGACTAAGCTGTCAGGATGGTATAGGTGCTGGGCAAGCCTACACCATCTATAAAACTATGTTCCAGGCACTACAGCGTCGGAGTGGTCCCTTCACCCATCAAGTGTGAGTGAAAATATCACTGGACGCTGTATAAATCATCTCATTAAGTAAATGCAAAAAAAAAATAAAAAAAATATTATTCATATTTAATTATTCATAATTTTGAAGAATACAAAACCTAAGCCGAAGCTTAGCTAAAATAAACTAATAATGTTATAATAGAATTACAATCGAATAGTAATTACACTATTTTTATTTTTAATGCACTAACCCGTGCTAAGGAACAAATTTAAAAACCTATTTAGAGGCTAAAAATTTCACCCATGCCGGGATTCGAACCCGCAACCTCTGGCTATCCGTACCAGCGCTCAATTGGTAGAGCGCTGGTACGGATAGCCAGAGGTTGCGGGTTCGAATCCCGGCATGGGTGAAATTGTTAGCCTCTAAATAGGTTTTTAAAATCGAATAGTAAATCTGTAATAATCCATCGAAAGATAAAATAAGAGTAACGAACGATACATCAGAAATAAAACATTAATGCCAATTCGGTTGTTCGTCCAGATATTCATCAACAGAGTAGCAAGCTTTTTCAAGTAGACATTTTTTTAGTTTGTTTAAGAATATATAATTACCCAGTGACTCCCTATGCCCACCGGAATTTAGTTATAGCTATTCATGGAGTCATATTCATAACTCGTTCATCGCCATCTTCAATTTCCGGCGGCCATACTGGCGTCGCCATCTTGAACTTCCGGCGACCATATTGGCGTTGCCATCTTGATTCTTTTGTTCTCCACACCAGCTTCTAATGAAATGCCTTAAAAGACTGCTGTATGGGACAGTTAGTAGCGTTTTACCTGGCAGAAGACAGGGCTGGTATAGAAGAGAACATCCAGCACTGTGTCGTTTGTGAAAGAGCGTAGGCGCGGGATGCTGTCGAGAGTGATGCGGGCGAGTCTTCGATCCACGCCGCCCTCTCCCGAGTGGAGAGTCGAGTGCCAGGATATCGGGAGGACCTGGGGACAGGACAAATCACACATTCGTGGCTGGTGCAGCGATAAAGATAGATTGAGAACACTTTGTCATAATATTGTAAAAGCGAAAGTTTTCTCAGCGTGAATGTTTGTTACTTCTTCCCTTGTATGTCCCCACTGCTGGGGCACGGGTCTCTTCCTGCATCGCAGGAAGGTTAGGCCATACTCCACCACGGGGGCCAAGATCGGGTTGGTGGAGGATTGTAAGACAGTGGCGGGCCTTACTGTCAGAAGTTATCAAGCCGCCTTTATCGCCTTCGGCCTTATGGCCTCTGACATGGCTTAACGACTGCCATTACATGACAGCCGGCACCAACGGCTTAACGTACCTTGCGAAGCACGAAAGCGCTCGGAAAAATGCCACCAGCGGTAGTCACGGGACGGTCACCCATCCTGCACCTTATCGCGCCTATTATTGCTTAACTCAAGTGATTGATACCAATCACTCGGTTCGCCTAAGCCACGAGCGCTTCTATAATTAATCACAAATGTAATATAAAAAAAGAAATAGTTGTATAAATTCATTGTTTACCTCCACGCGTCCAACGATGCCCTCATCGCAGGAACTCCGGTAGTGGCCCTGAATCAGCTGTAGACTTGTAGCTCTGAAGTCGTCCACTGAAATCGTTAAAGCCAAAAATCTTAGAAATAACTTCCGTTAAAATATTAACCAAAATGGAACCACGCACAATTGTCAACATTTTAATTTTTTAGCATACGTATTTTACTGTCGTAAAGGAAACTAGATACGAAATAAAACGACCCATATTTTTTAATTTTCAGAAGTTAGATGATTTTCATTCATAATTTTCTGTTTGAATTTCGTCTTATTCTAAAAGGACGTAAACGCCAAATGACGTCACACATACGGCATAATAATACGAACACCCTTGCCGCCTTTTTAAAAACCATTGGAATTAAGGAAAGGAAAAGTAATTTCTCCGACATGACATTGAAAATGACATCTGTCATATCATTTTTAATATTTGGCAACGGTACCTCCTCATTCCACCGTATGTGTGACGTCATCATCATCACACAATTTTTGATTTTTATTTATTTTCTCTGAAATTAAACAATAATAAAAATTATAAATATTTTTTTCGTAATCATGATAGTAAAATTAAGAAACGGTATTTTTAGTTTTGCGCGTTGTAAAAAATGAAATGTCGTCAATTACTTCTTTTCATATTGACGCATTGTGAATGAACGTCACTCCCCAAGATTACTGTGAATAATCTTTTCATCCCACCATCTCGGAAAGAGTATTTTTAATCTTCAATATCTGAGTGGAAAAGCCGTTTTTATTCTCTAGAGGATAAAGTAAATTGAATTAAGAACATCGTGTGCACTAAGTTTGTGAATTAAAAAAATATTACACTCAATTTAAATAACTGTAGCAACGTTATTTTAAAATTTTCTTAATTATACCTTAGTATTATTTTTTTATAATTTAGAGATTATTCTGTAATACTTACCTGTCATAATGTAGTAATTAATACCTAAACTGAAATAAAAGTGTACCTATCTTGTGATTGTAAACGTTTTTTTTTTTTGCATTTAGTCATTTCCTCGCTGAGGTGGAATGAAAAGTTACGTGTTGCACTCGAGTGCAAAGATTTTTCACCTCGTGCTCTTTTGATTCCCTCGCTAACGCTTAGGATTCTAATTTTGAATCACTCGCTGCGCTCGTGATTCAATTTTAGAATCCTTCGCTTGCTCGGTCATCAAAATTGAACACGCGGTTAAAAAGCAACTTTGCACTCTTGTATAACAAATAACTATTTCACTCCATTTGCTCGAAATGACGTATTTTGATCCCTAAAGTTAGGGCCTAAAACAAGCTATTGCTATCCAATCAAACATGTATGGTAAGTATATAATCTCAAAATTGGATTTGTATACCGGCGCTATCACGTTTTATTGAGATATCGAACCTCTCATTCACTCTTGAGGACTTGACCTATATCTCTTACGCTCTAAACAAGCAAGAAGTTTTAAACCAGAGTATGGAACTGCCTTGTGTCCCAAACTCGTTGCATCGAAACTTTTTGCTCCCTTCTTGGAAATAAAAATGTCAAAAATTTTAACTTGGAAGGCCAATTTTTCATTGGATAACGTTTGCAACAATTGCATTGGGGCGCATTTAGTATGTTTAATTTCTTATTGCATTCCTCACAGATGTAGTGAAAAGCAGAGTGTTCGTCACGGGCGCAAAATGTGTTGAATTCCTCGCTCCTTCGGGACTCTTAGTTAATTCAAGAGTACCTCAGTTCGCTCAGAGTGCTAAGTGCGAGTTTTTTAACTACTCGATCGCGTTAACGTAAACTCATATTTCTATGGCATCGAGGAAGCGCCACCTAGCGACAAGTATGGAAATTAAAATTGCTGAGTGCGAGTTGTAATGGTTTACATTGAGAAGTGAACACGTTTACTAGCCAAAACACGAATAAACGCGAGTGCGAGTTGTACTGTGACAGCGTTTTGCCAGTTCGAACGGTTAACTTACTCATACTCACTACTCAATGCTCGATTAACGCGGTAGTAAAGTTATTCGATTGGATCTGTCAAACTCGCACTAAGCACTCTGGCTTCAATTTCACAACCTCGATTCGAAAACTGTATTTGCGCCCTCGGCGAACAATCTACTATTGATGAAGAGTAGTAAACTACCAAGCGAGGAACCATTAAGCACGAGCATCCGATCCAGACACCCAAAGAAGCAACTTTTTTTTTTTTTTTTTTTTTTTAAACCCTATAAAGGGCACCCTCCGGAGGACACGGGGGAGGGAGGTGGTGAATGCTCATGCATAACAGCACGGACCCGGCCGTGCTGCCAATGTGGGACTCACAAGAAGTGCGCCTACCCACTAAACACCACCTTGGGACTGGTTTTGGTCCTAGAGACCCCTAAACCCACATCGGGAGCGACCCCCCTCGAGGCCGAGGAGGGCGCACAGCGGAGCTCCCTAGCGGAGCGTCCGCTTAGAAGAGTTTATATTACAAAACTGCTATGAAAGAGCAGTGCCCCCCCTAGGGGGGACACTGGCAGAGGAGGGGGGCGCGTCTGACTGAGACCGAGCCTCTAAGAGGTGGTTCAGGTCAGACGACAATTTGTCGGGCGGGTCAACGAGTACGTTCCTGGGCCTGCGCACCAGGTAACGTGGGTCCGTCGTGGGCGGAGAGTAAGCCGCTGCTTCGCGGATCAGGGGGTTGGGATGTTCTTCAGCAGTGCTGAAGAACGTCTCTGAGAGGGACCTAATAAATTGCTGCATGGTTGGGATTTCCATGTCCCGATGTAGGTCTGCGTTCCTGACGCACCAGTGAGCGTTCAGTGCCCTACGAATAAAAATGTTCTGTACCCTCTGCAGTCCGTACAGGGCTGAGGGGGACGCGTGAGCGAAGACGGGTGCCGCGTAAGTCATCACGGGACGAATGCAAACCTTATAGAGCGTTCGCTTGTTCCTAGCTGACATCCTACTGTGCCGGCCTATCATGGATGATAGGCGGCCTAGGTAAAATCGGGCTGTCCGGGTCACCTTCCGGATGTGTGGGACGAAAGTCAGGTTCCTATCTAAAATGACACCTAGGTACTTGGCGGATTTTTGCCAGGGGACTGGGGTCCCTAACATGCGAATGGGGGGGTCCTCGCCGAGAAACCGTCCACGCTTGTGTTCAAAACGCACAGCCGTGCTTTTCTCCGGGTTGACCTCGATGCGCCATAGTCTGAACCAGGCTCCTAGCTTATCGACCGCGGGTTGGAGTTTGCGGAGGATACACGACATCTGCCGACTCTTGCAGTAGAGTGCGGTGTCGTCGGCAAAAAGTGACAATTGGACCCCATCGCCGGGAATGGGAATGTCATTTGTGTACGAAATGTACAGGAGGGGGGAGAGCACGGAGCCTTGCGGGACCCCGGCTCTGAGCGGACGGGGGGACGAGAGTACCCCCTCGTGTCTAAAACGGAAGGACCGATCCTTCAAAAAGCTATATATGACGCGGACAAGTCGGTCGGGGAGACCCAGTTCGTACAATTTGTACACGAGCCCTGCGTGCCAGACCTTGTCAAAGGCCTTGGCGACATCGAAGAAGACGGCTACCGTCTTTTCGCGCCTAGGGAAGAAACCACTCAAGATATACTCTACTATGCGGTGGACTTGTTGAGGGCAAGAGTGCCTAGCTCGAAAGCCAAATTGGTGATGGATGATGAGAGGGGGTCCCTCTGACGGGAAGAGGTGGTTTCTCATACGAGTGAGAATAACTCGTTCGAAGAGCTTGCCCATGGCCTTAAGAAGGCTGATGGGGCGGTGGCTAGATGGGACGTTGAGGGGCTTCCCGGGCTTGGGAATGCCTATGACTGTCGCCTCTTTCCATGCGGATGGAAAGTGACAGAGGTCAAAGCAGGCATTGAAGAGAATGGCAAGGAGGGTGAGCACCTGGCCGGGGAAGTTTTTGAGCGCTAGGTTGGCAATACCGTCCGCTCCTGGGGCCTTTTTACGTTTCAGTCTTTTGATAAAAAGCTGAATTTCGTCAGTGGATACCGCGATAGGGTCGTCGGTTAAGGGGAGGGAGGTCTTTTTACGGACCTCCTCCTCAACCTTGCCTATGTGAACTGGGTCTCTATGCTGGACGCTGGGAGAGCATTGAGCCTCAATGCTGTCAGCGAAGCATTCGGCCTTTTCGTCGTCCTCGAAGGCGGTAGTGCCATCGGGACGCATCAAGGGAGGGGTGTGGGTGATCGCGTCAACCCGAAGGGCCCTAGCTACTTTATAGTATGCTACGTGGGAGGGGGAGATGGTCTCCATGAGGTCACCCCAATTGGAGTTGCTCAATTCGGAGAGCCGCGACCGGACTTGCCGTTGGAGGACGTTTGCACGTTTCCTGTAGGCAGGAGTTGGGTAGAGCGAGGCCCTTCGAAGGGCGGCTCTTTTGGCCCTTATCAGATTTCTGACGTCGAGAGGGAGCTTACAAATCCGCTTATATATCAGCTCTAAAAACATTTAGCTTGCGCGATGCAGGATCTGGCACTCACCCACTTCCTCCACGGACCTGAATCGCATGTCACAGGCCGAGCCCACTCCGTGACAGAATATCAGCAGATGATCGATGCTGGACGGCTCCGGGTCTTCTATCTCAGACTCGTCGTAGCCGCGACGGACCACGCGCGGGCGCATTGTAGATTGCTGTTAGGAGCAGAAACGAGGTATCAGTACCGATTAAATGTTAGGAAACCTGTAACTTTATAAGACCTTAAAAAACCTATTTAGAGGCAAAAAATTTCAGCCATGCCGGGATTCGAACCCGCAACCTCTGGCTATCCGTACCAGCGCTCTACCAAGACCTGAAATTAATTTGCAGCTGCAAACTCTTTGACACGCTTAGAGTAAATGAATCTGAAAAAAAATGGTACCAAGGGAAATAGGGATTTTATTATAAATGTTAAAAATCCCTATTTCCTTGGTCACGGCACCACGGGTAAATGTTGTTGGACGTAGGTGGTTTGGGTAGACCAATTTAGATAATATTACTTTTTGTTGTATTTGCCATTATCATGAGAAGGTATTCAAAGACAGAATAATGACTAGTGAAAATAAAAACATCATCAAATTCGATTGCGATTTTTTTTCACGTGTACATTCTGTTTTCTTTTATACCTGCTTTTTTGCTGTATAATTAGATATGTCTACGTGGCGTTAAATAAATGTTTTTCCGCACGCTGCGCGTACGGCAAAAAGCCGCTTTCTGGCCAAGTGTAGACATAAAAAGATGTACACAACACGGGAGGTAATAAAGAAAGCTCTCGATCGCATATTTACGTCCCTCGCTTGCAGCTCGGGCCGCAAACTTCTGCGATCTCGGCCTTTCTTTGTATTACCACCCTAGTTGTGTAATGTACTATTATATATAACATATTTGCTTGTAAAGTGGTTGTAATTACACCAATTTCAATATCGTATGTATCTCACTACGTACTTGTGCGATAATGTAAAAGTTTTAAGATACTCCGTCTAAAAATGAACGATACTTTTAAAAATCCTTAGCAAAGAGGTTTTATGTCAAGAAAGTGGTCAATATTTTATGAATAAAATTAACTTTGGGAAATAAAATATAACAAATAAACATTCTTAATTCTTTAATTTTGACAATAAATTACAACCTGTATCTTCCAACCTATATATATTACAACCATTATCTGTAACAAAAACACAAAAATATTAATTTACTTTATTAGTAATACTTTATTAGTAATGTTTTTGTACCTTTGCCTTAAAAGAAAAGTTGATGCGCGCGCATCGCTTATTTGTGGACAAGTAAAAATAAATCCGCGCACTTTTTCTTTTCGATGTATTGTTTTTATTTGAAAATGTCGTCAAGTAGTGATGATAACAAAGTCAGAGTTCTATTAATTTCCTCTTCAATATGTTATAAAACGTCGTATTACATACGTGCGCTTTGAAAATTACAGCCTCTGCTTCCTTATAGCCCTCGCCGATGGCTCGGGCTAGTAATATCGCCTCAGCTGTAATTTTCAACTTACGGCACTTATATCATAATGTAGGTACTATTGTATTTCTTCTTTATAACACCCAAACCGAAGCCCGAACGATATCAATTGTGTAACTTTCATATTCCACGCGAAATGCTATCGCAAATGTTAATTGCTATCGAAAAAAAGGATCCCGACAGAATTAGGTCTAGGCCTCTAAAGTTAACATGGTTATAATTTCCTGTTCAACTCAACTAAACAAAAAAAAATACAATTGAGAAACAATGCACCGTAAGTTTAGTGAGGGCCTGGAGATCTGTCACACAGGATCCTAGTATGGACTCCAGCCTCTCACATAGGAATAAGTGCTGATTGCTGAAATTGTATTATATTTTATTTATAGACCTCTGTGAGAAGGAAACAAATAAATTACTTGCATGTCAGCAGCTTTTACTGTGTTAAAGGTACTAATTTACTATTTTAAAGCAAACATCTTAGACTAACGATTTTCTCTCTTTGATTTTTCCACTCGCCAGCTCCGTGCACCAATAGTATCAAGTGATCAATCTTCTGATCTTGGTCCTTCGGGACCCTTATCTTGGGCAGGTTTCGGTACACGCACTTGCCAAACTGGAAGAACTTTGGATGGAAGGGGAAATGGTTAGGGTGATTAGGCAAGAAGAAAGGAAAGATTTGATTTTAGGGAATCACCTGAACAGGAGCATTTATCCAACGGGTTTATCTCATTGGTTTGGATTATAACTAAGGATGGGCGTTTTCGAAAAACACTTTCGAAATTGGCAATTATTCGAAAATATTAATTTGTCATTGCAGAAAAAAATTACTTTCATTTGCGTGAAAACAATATTGTGAAGACAGCATTGAACGAACAAAACGTGCACGAATTGTTGAACGTCGTGTCACTCCGCCACGAATCGCGTTTTCGAAAATCGCGAGACTCAAGCGTTTTCGAAAAGTTGGCCGGTCTTTTCGTCAGTAGTCGAGTGTTCGAATAATATCAAAGCAAACGAAATGAGAGAGGCAGAGCACTTATTTCCTCAGACTCGAGGCATCTCGACAGACTACAACTACATCTGAACATTCGAAATTGGCTCGGTTTTACTCTTGCTAGCAAGTATTGCATTGGCGGAGGTTAGTAATATACTAATCGTTTCTTACGTTAATAAATGATTTATCTATCTAATCTTGTTTTCGCAAATAAACATTGGTAAACTCAGATGATTCGAAAAGAGATGTCATTCATAATCGCCCATCTTTAATTATAAGTAATATAATCATGTTAGTTCAGGATAGTAATCCTGAACTTGAAATCAAGGAGAATGCTGCTTACACATCACGTAAACACAATCCTCTCCATTTCATACAGTTTCCAAGAGTATCCGATCCAGACACCCAACTTTGCTTATATACCCTCGTGGAAAAACTTTGCTTGCGCGATGCAGAAACTCACCGCGCCACCGCTCCACGCGTCCGCCGCTGAGGACTGCAAGAAGTGAACCATCACAGCCGGACCGTGCATGACCACCGCCTCGTTGTTGGGAAGAACCAGCCGTCTGTGCCATTCGCCTGTTGTGACGCCGTGGCGGTACTCCTCCTGAAAACGATGGGCAACCGGTTTAGAGCGGCTAATGGCAGATTTAACCAGTCTGACGCTGATTTTTGCGTAGTCTAGTTATACGGGAAGAAACATTTCAAAGGCAGGATTAGATCTCGTAGATCGTAGTACATTCTTACAAAGATTTTAAACGATCTACCCACTGACCTTGTTGAAAAAATCCTGTCTGAACCAAATAAATGCCCTAAATGTGTTGTTTTAGGGTATGCCCGCACTTATTTGGTCTTAAGCTAGTTACAAGAAAAAGAGTAACTCACCTCACTGATAAACCGGTACAGGTTTCAGTGAAGGTTTTTTGTATTTAATCCATATGTATTCTGTAAATGCCTTGAATAAATAAACTAAAAAAAAGGATGCCTGTGCCATGGACCTGTTATGACACCGTGAAGGTAGTCCTTCTGGAAACGGATTGAGAACCGGTATGGCGCTGTGAGTGGCAGGAATAACCAGTCTGAAGCGGATTTCTCCTGTGATTTTCTGCAGATTAGTCAAACGCGAAGAGACAGATGACTGCTGACTCAGCGAGGTCGTGGGTTCGAATCCGGGATGTAACAATGAGTTTATTTTCTAACTTATGTACATTTGAGAAGTTATAGTAACTCGTCACTCGCTAACAGTGACGGAAAACATCGTGAGGAAACCTGAATGGCTGAGGTGGTCAACAATCTCTGCGCTTGAAATTGCCAGTGCCGCGGTGGGCACGCATGGTAATTAAGCTCACACTCTCTCTGAGTGAAGGCCTGTTTCCTACTGTAGGACGTATAAAGATACGTCCCACTACGATACGTAGCCACCGATTATTAAACTGCCTCTAAGGAAAGTTTTAGAGGAATGCTTTATTCTTTACGTAAGACCCTCTGGTGTACATTAAAGAATATTCTCATCTTATCTTATCTTAGCCTCTATTGATCACAAGCCTACCTCAAGTTTCTCGGCCACGGATTCCGTATACGGAACGTATCTGGCGTCCATGTTTCCTTTGTAGAACCAGCTACATCTGTCAATTACAAATACGTTCCATCATCATCATCATCATCGTCATCATCATCATCATCATCATCATCATCATCGTCATCAGCATCATCATCACCATCACCATCGTCATCATCATCATATTATTATTATACCCCTGCCCTCTGCTGGGTAGGTATAGAGGTTCGAAATTTCACTGATGCCGGTGAGTCGCCTTAATGGGCGAATGCTCAGAAGAGCGCTGGCACGGATAGCCAGAGGTCGCGGGTTCGAATCCCGGCGTGAGTGGAATTTTTATCCTCTAAATAGGTTTTTAAAAAAGCATTAAAATGTGAAGATTACTTTGCTAAATTCCGCCAAACATCCCACAAGCATCACAGAAGCAGAAGCAAGACACGAGTCACGTGTATTGCTTCTGCTTGAAAAAGTGGGAGGGAGGGCGGTGCATTAACTAACCGCATGGTGCTTGTGGGATTTTTGGAGGAATTTAGCAAAGTAATTTTTACATTTTAATGCTATCAAGCTGATAGCCGAAGCGCTCGTGGCCTAGTCGAACCGAGTGATTGCAATCAATCACGTGAGTTAAGCAACAACAGGCGCAGTCAGGCGCAGGATGGGTGATAAAAGATAAAAGATTTTTATTTGTCAAACATGCGTATTAAAAGATGGTACATTTTATGTTGTGTCCTACATGCTTTGCCATTTTAGACATACAATTTTTTCCGGTGAGAGAGCGCCTTGTAAGAATTGACTTGTCTAAAGTTTTCTGAGACACATTATTTACAATAATCTATAAAATTATACATAATCATGTCAAAGAGAATTAAATTAGGTAATTAATATTAATTAAGCTAAAATTATCTGTGTTAAAGTCAGGTTAGATCGTGAGTCAATGTCTTTCAGTCAAAAATTCTGTCACACTATAATAACATTTGTCAAGTAAGATGTTTTTCAAGTTATATTTAAACAAATGTGTGTCAAGTTCTCTTAGATCTCTAGGTATTTTATTATAAATTGTAGCCCCCATGCAGAATATACTTTTTTGGAGTAGAGCAGTATTTGCCCTGCGAACACAAACTCTACTCGTATCACGTTGTACTCTGTTACTTACATTGGAAATCGGTTTAAAAATGTCTGCATTACATTTAACAAATAGTGCTACTTCTAATATGTACAAGGAAGGAAGTGTCAATATATTGTGTTTCTTAAAATATGGCTTACAACTATCGGTTGATTTTAGTCCAAACATGGCTCTTAAGCATCTTTTTTGTGCTTTGAAAGCAGTCTCCTTGTCTGTAGAGTACCCCCAAAATATTAACCCATAGCGCAGTATTGAGGAAACAAGGCCATGGTAAGCCGTAACTACAGCATCAATATTTGTGATAGGAGCTAGCCTGTGTAATAAGTAGGCAGATGAGCTGAGTCTTTTACAAAGTTCTGTGATGTGCGCTTTCCAATTTAGTTTTTGGTCTACAGTTAACCCTAAAAACTTAGTAGCGACTACTTATGCGATGCGTTTATTTTGATAATGTATATTAAGGTCTGATCGTGTCGGTATTCTCTGGGAAAATGGTAGATCTTGTTTTTGTCAAGTTAACCTGTAAGTTATTATTATCTAACCACTTTATTATAGAATTTAGAGCTTCATTTATGTTATTTTCATAGCTGAACTCCGGTTTGTCTTGTATTATGACCGTACTGTCGTCTGCAAAAAGAGACATTGAGTTTTCAGTACATTTAGGTAAATCATTAACGTACAGTATGAATAATAAAGGGCCAAGGACGCTACTTGCGGTACTCCGGTAGAGACGACTCGTTCCTGTGATGTAAAGGTCTCTTCTTTTTTGTGTTTGGACTAATTCTTTTTATTTCCGTGAATTGGGACCTATGATCTAAGTATGACTCAAGTAGTTGTATTACGTTTCCTCGTATACCGTAGGCTTCAAGCTTTTTTAATAAGACACAATGCTCTACATAATCAAAGGCTTGAGTCATATCCATGTAGAGTGTGCATACGGGAATTTTTGAGTCTACACAGGTCATGACAATGTTCAAAAAGTCAAAAATTGCCATATTAGTAGTCTTTCCTTTTCTGAATCCCTTTTGCTCTTTTGTAAGTATATCATTATTTTCTAAATATGTATTTAATTCTCTATATATGTATTTCTCAAATATCTTTGCAAATACAGGAATAAGTGCAATAGGTCTATAGAAATTTAAGAGTTCCCGATCTTCTTTCTTAAATAGGGGTTTTATAATAGCTTTTTTCAGACTATCGGGGTACTTGCCCTCTAATATGCTTATATTTATTAGATAACTTAAGTGACCGCAGATTTCAGAAGAAACATTTTTAACAATTTTTGTGGAGATGCCATCGTAACCAACACTATTAGTATTTTTTAGGGATTTAATAATCCTCTCTATATCGTATGGCACACTGGGCAACATAAACATAGAATTGCATTGTTTTGTGATACGAGACTCTACCATAGGTTTGGTGCGGGATGAAGGTTTAATTTTGTCTATGAAAAAGTCATTAAAAGCGTTAGCTATACATGTGAACGTCCCGTAACTAGCGCTAGTGGCATTTTTCCGAGCGCTTCCGTGCTTCGCAAGGCACGATAAGCCGTTGGTGCCGGCTGTCATGTAATGGCAGTTGTTAAGCCATATCAGAGGCCTTATGGGCGGCTTGATAACTTTTTCCAGCAAGGCGTGCCACTGTCTTACAATCCTCCACCAACCCGGACTTGGCCCCGTGGTGGAGTAGGTATGGCCTAACCTTCCTGCAATACAAGAAGAGACCCGTGCCCCAGTGGGGACATACAAGGGTTGATAACGATGGTGCTTGCGGACTTTTTGGGGGAATTTAGCAAAGTAATTTATATACAAACTGGATTGCATACCTTCGCACGTTGGTCGGCTTATCAGCCCAGTAGATAGCGACGCGGAGTCTTCCCACCACGTTCACGTCGAACCTGCCACCGTCCGTCGCGACTACCGTATTCTCGTCCAGGTCAGCTGGAAGTGAAAGCTAATGTAAATTGACAGAACAGGACAGACAGACAAACAGATAGAATAGTTAGTTAGACCTGAGATTTCCGCACTTAGCCTCATGACTGGGCCATTGTACGTAGTGGAGCTGTGAGTTTACAACAGTCAGCCTATCTCTTTCAAGAAAGCCAGCAGTGCTCCAATGTCACTGCGGGCTTCCTGAAGGCTTCCAAATTATGGCGGTCCGTGGCTTTTCCACGCCTTCACAGTGAATGGTCACGTGGGCGGGTGTTTCCTCTTCTTTGAGGCATCCCCGGCAAAGCGGGCTATCGGTTAGACCCACAGATAGAATATTGTTTATATTATTTTTAATGCACTAACCCGTGTTAAGGAAAATCTTAAAAACCTGTTTAGAGGCTAAATAATATAATCATGTGGGTGCAGCGATATCCTTCCGATGTAAAAACCTAACTGCAAAGTAGGTACTCGGGGCTGCAATTGATGCAAATTACTTCAGCCAGATGTCGCTGCCTGTACGTAATACAGAGAATATTGTACAGAGGTTCGAAATTTCACTGATGTCGGTGAGTCGCCCATCAGCTCAGTTGAAAAGAGCGCTGGCAAGGATAGCCAGAGGTCGCGGGTTCGAATACCGGCATGGGTGAAATGTTTAGCCTCTAAACAGGTTTTTTTAAAATTGTCCTTAGCACGGGTTAGTGCATTAAAAATAAAAATAGTATAACATACTTCGATATCAACCCTTGTATGTCCCCACAGCTGGGGCGAAGGTCTCTTCCTGCATCGCAGGCAGGAGGCCACGTCCGGGTTAGTGGGAAATTGTAAGAGATTGACGGGACTTACTGGCGTTATCAAGCCGCCCATAAGGCCTGTGGCATGGCTTAACGTGCCTTGCGAAGCACGGAAGCGCGCGGAAAAAGCCACTAGCTGTATTCACGGGACGGTCACCCATCCAACACCTGACCGCGGCTTGCTTAACTGAAGTGATCAACTAAGCTACGATCTACTTCTACTTCTACAAGCTATATATGAGTCCACTGTTGGACATAGCCCTCCCCTAATGAACGGCATAGCGCAAGGTTGTGCCATCATTGGGGGGTAATGCCCATAATCCCCACGCTGGGCGGGTTGGGGATCGCAGTTCGCTGGAATTGTACTGCAGGGGGCGCTGCTGCCCACCCCCCGGTTTGTGTCCCTAAGTCGCCTTTTACGACACCCGCGGGAAGCTTTGGGTTGGTGCTATTCTCTAGGCCGACACCACACATCCACGATCGCTTCCACCTAAATATGTACAGTCTATTTATTCTTACTTGTCCAATTTAGTAAACAAGATTCTATCCTTAAACTGCGACTTTTTAGTCCAAAACTGCCATATTTCCATAAATGAAGTAACCTGGAACACTCTTTTAGATAACACGCTGCCAATTTTATAAACATAGTTCATGAATTTGCGAGAAAATGTCTAGTTTAGGCATCTAATCTCAATTCTGAGGTTAGAATCTTGTTTACTAAATTGGACAAGTAAGAATAAATAGACTGTATGTATGCTTACGGTTAGTGAAAGCCTCTTCCAGCGCCGTGTTATCTGTGACCGAGAACCCACGCCAGATGGACTTGCCCTCGGCATCGACGCGGTAAAACCAGTGGTGCTTCACTGGTACATACTCCGTCGAGGTGCGGTTCTGGAATCAGAAAGTCCAAGCCATCAAATTCAAATAGTTTATTTGGTATAAGTATTACGTCATACTGTTACACAGACTTAACGCTCTAAGTTTCCTCCTTAAGCATACTTAACAATGCAAAACAAATTTAGAGGCTAAAAATTCCACCCATGCCGGGATTCGAACCCGCGACCTCTGGCTATCCGTGCCAGCGCTCTTTCCAACTGAGCTAATGGGCGACTCACCGGCGTCAGTGAAATTTCGAACCTCTTTACAATACTCTCTGTATTACGTACCAATTGCCTCTAAATAGGTTTGTATCGCTGTACCCACATGATTATATTATTTTTAATGCACTAACCCGTGCTAAGGACAAATTAAAAACCTATTTAGAGGATAAAAAATCCACTCATGCCGGGATTCGAACCCGCGACCTCTGGCTATCCGTGCCAGCGCTCTTTCCAACTGAACTAATGGGCGACTCACAGGGCGTCAGTGCAATTTCGAGCCTCTTTACAATACTCTCTGTATTACGTACATGTAAAGAGGTTCGAAATTTCACTGATGCCGGTACTTCAGACACCGGCCCTAAGTGAGTGAGTGAGTTATTTATTAAGTATCAATTATCTTTTGTTTTGTTTGTTTTCAAAAAGTGTGCGAGTCAAAAAGTGCAAAGAAAATATATTATCTATCAATCTAATTTGTGACTTAAAAAACTTATACTACATTAAAATTTAAAAACCTATTTTTATACATTAAAATTACATGGTAACATAATTGTCAGATGGTGACATTTTCGTTTACAGTTAAAATTATTTAGCATTCGCTCCTGTACTAGGTTCATCGCCTGCATTACAGCAGACAGCGCGTATTTCCTCCGTTTACGAAAAAACTACTACCAAATCCTAATCCTCACAGTTGGTTTTAACAAGATGTATAAATTTCTGTTTAAAACCAACGTATTTTAGGAGAAAGTGTGTGTTAGAAAATGGAGAGTGTGTGTGAGTTCGTCAGAGAGAAGGTGGGTAATACAGCAAAAATAAACACTCAAGTACCTATATTATATTTGAAAAACATTGAAGACACAAAGACAGTGAATGCTTATGGCTTTAAAACCGCCGCAAAATTTATGTAAATGCAATAAAAGTGTAAATAAATAAATAGGACTAACATCTCTCTTCAACGACATATATTGTATAAAACCTAATTAGAGGCTAAAAATTCTAACTAATGGTGAGGTGGAATTTTTAGCCTCTAATTAGGTTATTAAAATTTTCCTACCCACGTTTAGTGCATTAAAAAGAATATAGACATAATTAAATTGTCACAAACGAACACCTCTTTCTGATCACTGGCTACTGTAGTGATCTACTTATTGAAACGCTCATTTAAAGCTATAGGCTTGTTGAAATATAAACTGAACGCTGTCTAATTTGGTGTGCATAGCTTTCCCTTGAATGCATCTAAAATTCGGTCACTCTCTGCCGGTCGCAGAACAAACGTGTTACTTTCAAGTTGGCAAATAAGCGCTTCCGTGCGTTGCAAGGCACGTTAAGCCGTTGGTGCCGGCTGTCATATAATGGCAGTCGTTAAGCCATGTCAGAGGCCTTATGGGCGGCTTGATAACTTCTGACAGTAAGGCCCGCCACTGTCTTACAATCCTCCACCAACCCGGACTTGGCCCCCGTGGTGGAGTATGGCCTAACCTTCCTGCGATGCAGGAAGAGACCCGTGCCCCAGTGGGGACATACAAGGGTTGATAACGAATAACGAACGAAATAAATCTGTAGATACCAAAGTAATCCTGGTTTATTGGCTCATATTCCAATACTAATATATTTTTTTCATCGAAACCCTAGCAAAGCTCTAGGTCTCAACTCGACTGACACCTAAACAAAAATTCTTCATACACTTCTTCTTCTTCAGGCTACATTATGCAGTCCACTGCTGGACTGCCCTCCCCTAATGAACGCCATAGCGACCTATCTTCAGCTTGCCGCATCCAGCATCTGCCGGCATTTTTTCGCAGATCGTCATCCCACCTGGTCGGAGGGCGTCCTACACTACGTTTGCCGAGTCGCGGTCTCCACTCAAGAACACGTTTACTCCAACGGTTGTCGGTTCTCGCGAGATATGGCCAGCCCACTGTCACTTCAGCTTGCTGATTCTCTGAGCTATGTCGATAACTTTGGTTCTCTGTCGGATGCATTCGTTATGAATCCTATCCATCAGAGAAACTCCGAGCATAGCTCTCTCCATAGCCCGCTGGGAGACTTTGAACTGGTGGACCAGCCCTTTCGTGAGTGTCCATGTCTCGGTTCCGTGGGTCATCAAAGGTTGATTGACCCACTTGATTTTTGATCAACAGGACAGCACCACTCTGATTGACAGGACCCACTGATTGATTGATTGACTGACCTAAACAAAAATTCTTTATACACACACTTCAAATAATTTTAATTCTGCCTAGACGCTACGTTACGTTACATCAAAGGCATTAAACAAAACGGAACATCATCATCATATCATTTCAGCCTATTGCAGTCCACTGCTGGACATAAGCCTCCCCCAGGGTGCGCCACAAGACCCGATCTCCCGTTTTCGCCATCCAGTCACCACCAGCCACCTTTTTCAGGTCGTCGGTCCATCTGGCCGGAGGGCGTCCTACACTACGCTTGCCGAGTCGTGGTCTCCATTCGAGAACCCGTCTGCTCCAACGATCATCGGTTCTGCGACAGATGTGACCAGCCCACTGCCACTTCAGCCTGCTACACTTCTGAACTACGTCAGTGACTTTGGTTTTTTGTCGGATGATCTCGTTCCGGACTTTGTCCCTTAACGAGATTCCGAGCATACACCTTTCCATAGCTCGCTAACGTAAAACGTAACGTAAAACGTAACGATATTCTTCAAATAATTTAAATTCTGCCTAGACGCTACGTTACGTTACATTAAAGGCATTAAACAAAACGGAACGATATTCTTCAAATAATTTAAACTCTGCCTAGACGTCTATAAAGAAGTTTCGTTAGATAAAGTTTACACGTTCAGTCTGGTGTCAGTCATTAGTTTGGTTAGACTGATTGTCTATTCAGTGGACTGATGGACCAGACGGACGGATATACGAATATTTTGATGCTTCATCAGTCTGGCATCAAGCCGAGCTTGATCAGGCTGGGCGCATGCTGAGACGCAGGCGACGCAGCACAGCGCAGCGCAGATTTTGTAAAACACGGAACGTCATTGAGCTACGTACGCTGCGGCGCAGGCGCGTGCGACGCGGACGTGTGTCTGCCCTGCTCTGCGTCTCGTTGTAGTGCCGGCACAGATTTCTGCGCGACGCGTACACGTCGAGGCGCGTTTAGTAACAATTTTGTTGCAATGACAGAACATTTAATTGAATTAGTTCGCCGTGAACCTTGTTTGTATGATACACACCATCAAGACTATTCAAAGAAGACATTGAAAGAGTTATCATGGGTGAGAATTGCCAAGGAATGGAGCGAATAGTTGCGTCGCAGCATGTCTGCCTCATCTACCCTGCCCTGTACTGAACTGCTCTGCGTCGCCTGCGTCTCAGCATGCGCCCAGCCTCAAGGTCACGGACTGAACTGACGCCAGACTGAACGTGTAAACTACGTCTTACACTACAATATGAAGTTTGTTCCGATCAGCACCGTATTCGGGAACGCAATGGCTCCCCGCCGCTAGCGCGCGACGTGAAGCCACTTTCAAACCCCACTCGGTTCCCTTTTTCTTTTTTAAAACTACCCTCCAATATTTTTAGTATGTTTTTGCTTGTCAATTTAATGTGTACAATCTATTTATTCTTAATTGTCCAATTTAGTAAACAAGATTCTAACCTTAAAATTGAGATTAGATGCCTAAACTAGACATTTTCTCGCAAATTCATGAACTATCATGAACTATGTTTATAAAATTGGCAGCGTGTTATCTAAAAGAGCGTTCCAGGTTACTTCATTTATGGAAATATGGCAGTTTTGGACTAAAAAGTCACAGTTTAAGGGTAGAATCTTGTTTACTAAATTGGACAAGTAAGAATAAATAGACTGTAGGTACATAACCCAGTCAATAATTCTTCAATGACATGGTGGCTGATGAAACTATCATTACGAATTTACCTACTTTATTTGATATTACTTACGTATTTATAACATTAGATATATCATGCAAAATCATGACAACTACATCAAAGGCATACGTACGTCTGTCAGGGTAGCGCTCAAGTCATCTTTGTTGTTTTCGTATTTCAACGCAAAAGACGATTGCTCCAGTCCCGGTGCACTTGGAACGCCATCCGAGTGCTTCTCCGGCGACATATTGCCGTTATGCCCTTCACTAGTTCCCTTGTCCATTGATTTTTTAACTTTAGTATCGTTTAAATCGGCGCCCTTTGGAACGACTAACCTATCGGAGTTAACGCTGCAGCATAGTTTGCATTTGTTAACGACCAGTGCTAGTTTGCTATCGTCGAGGACCGGAGTTTCCTCCGCGTTTGTTTCGGTGAATACTTTGTCGATTGTTTCATAGGATGGGAATTTGACTTCGCTGTTTTTCGGCTCGGGCTCGCCGGTGCTTAAATCAGTTTTGTACAGGCTGTTCGGATAAATAACGGAATTGTAATTGACGGTTTTGAACAATTGATCGTCAGTGGGTTGAAAATTACTGGCGGACGTTAGGTCTTTGATTAGTTGGAGGTTAGCTCTGTACTGTTCGGGAGTGTACGAAACGTTTTGGCTTTGCGTCATTTCGTGGAGCGTTTTGTTTTTACTCGCGTCTCGATTTGCCGTTTCTGCATCGTCTTCTGTGTCGAAGTAGCTTTTGAAACTCTGCGTCGACTCCCAATTTTGGTACTGATTCGAGGACTCATTTTCGTCTCTTCCTAAAGACTGTCTTTGCTGTCTAGGATTGTTTTGTTTTTGCCTCACAGCCATGTCAGAGAAATCCAGTTCGTTATCCTCTACTCCCGCTGTATTTTCTTCAAAAAAGCTCATGTAGCTCTGCGTAGTTTCCCATTTACTAGGCGGTTTATCTTTCAAATGGTCTTGTCCCTGGCTTAACTCAAAAAAAGACTTCGTGCTGTCAGAAGTTTTAGCCGGCGCAGCGAAGTAGCTAGCCAATCGATTTGTGTTAGCATCTTCGTTGTTTTTCTCAGAACTCTCTTTAGCGAAGAATTTCATCGGGTCCGGTAGGTTGCGAGCTACACTACTCCTCTCTTGAGGCGTGCTTACTTGTATATCCTCTGTTATAGTTGGTGCAGTTTTGGCAGGTTCAAACAAGTTTTCTTGTGGTGCAGACTGCTTCGTAAATAGATCTACAGAGGGTGGAATTTCTTTTGCAGACGGTTGGGGTATAAAACTTCTCTCTGGGAGACAGAAAGGCGGTTTAAAAGCACTTGTCGTAGCGGTGTAGCTGCATAAATCACTCGTAGCAGTGGTTGTAACTATGGTAGTTTGAGTACCGACATCAGGGATTTTATAAATACCGGTGTCTACATCTGGTCTTAAGGGGCTTTGCACATCTTGTGTGGCATCAGCTTTAATAGGTGGTATTATAGAGACGTTATGATTTTGAGCTCCCAAGTTCATGGCGTTTATGCTTGATGGTGATATCAAGGAATTTCTATAATGCGTCTCAGCTGCGTAGTTTCCGGTATCGAAATATGAAGCTATAGTTATACTTGGACTAGTAGATGTCTGCACTTCAAATAAGACGTTAGGAACGGCGGGTTCCACGGAATCCTCCAGTTTTTTGAACCGTTCCACTCTGTTGGTGAATGTATCTGTCTCGTTCACTTCTTCCTCTGAACTAGAGCGTTCTTTTTCTTTGACCTTATCATCGTCAGTCTCCGAAGGTTCTATGACAAACTCTTCGAAGACGGGAAAGTCTTTTTTAGCATCCTGTTCGATAAGTTGAACGTCTAAACCTCCAGAGAGGTCAAATATGGGATTATCCAGGTCTTCTTCAGCTGGTGCTGAAGGTATGCTCATTTGCCGTGATAGAAGAATTGGTTCCTCGTGGGCATTCTTGAACTCTGCTTTAATTTCGTCACTAGCATTATTTGGTATGTCATCAAAAAACAAAGAATTATTGCTGACGAAACCTATTGCGTTTGGGTCGGTGTGGAACGTGTAATCTTCAATAGCATTCAAGTTTTGAATGTTAGGATCTTTCAGGGTATATTCATGGTCTAAAGCTGCAGTTTGACTATCGCACCATCCGTAATTAGTAATTTCTGGAATTTCTGGTCTCTGGTCGAATTTTTTTATGTCTTTTCTATCCAGTAACTCCGTGGCTAGCTGCACGTGAATCGCCTTGATAGTTTCTTCTGTAACTAATGGAATGTCTGTGCAAGGGTTCGTTGAAAATTGTATGTTGCCTAACAAAGGCGGTTCACTTTCTGTCAAAGGCACTTCTACGGGATTCGACAGCTGTATTGGAGCTGTAATATTCTGAATAAGTTGGGAAGTCAAATCATTTTTGCTCAGGTCTGGACTGGTGACTTCTCTACAAGTCTCGCACATTTTTAAGTCAGTCATATCCTCTTCGCTTTTTCTTTCATTCGGTTCTTTTCTATCAACATTGTCAAAGAAGAAACTGGCATTGTTATCGTCAAACTTCATAGCTGGTGGGCCTTTTGAAGTTAAATCTTCGAATTTTTCTTCAACTTCCTTATAATTGTCAGCTAGTGACGATGACAGACCAAACAAATTTGCTTTGGAAATATCTATTTTAGGTTCGTCTTCCTTAAAAACTGTCGGTCTGTGTGAAGGTTTATTTTCTTCCTTTTCGGTTGAAATAACTTCTACTATAGGCTTTGGGCTGTCTCTTAGAACCTTATTAACTTCAACATCTTTCTGCACGGTCCCAAAATGACTAAATACATTAGAAGCGTTAGTATTTTCTCGTGCGAACGCAGAAGCTCCAGTATCAGACGTCTGAGACCTAGTAGCAGAATATTCTTTAACTTCAACGTTAGACGCATTTTCACCAACTTGCATGCTAACTGTGTCACTTTCACTAACCGTTTGAGGCACAGACCCTTGATAACCGACAGTCTGACTCTGCAGTAGCTTGTCTGTGGCCACTTGGGCATCAGCTTGCACTTTGGTCATATTTTTTACCTCATCGGCTCCATACTGGTTCACGTTACTTTGATGTTGATTGTATAAGAAATCCTTCGACGTTTGATCCTCACTCATTTGATTGAAGTTGTACACATTCGAGTTGTACACGTTAGTAGTGTTGTTATCTTGTATTTGCTCTGCAGTTGGAGGATTTTGCGCACATTGCTGGTGAACGTAAGGATGTGTTGGGTGAACGGTGTAGTAACTTTGTTGGTCATTCGCTGGAATTTGAGCCGGATATTGGTAATAGTTGTAGTGGTCCGGGAAATACTGATTGTTCGACGATAATCCGTGGACATTCGTATTAGAGCTCTGACACTGATTATAAGTACTATCGTAACATTGTTGGTTGAACGCTTGTTCAGGCATTTGCTGGGCATTTGGAATAAAAATCTCCAAGTTGGTTTGCTGATCTTGTTGACCATAATTTGAATGACTGGATTGTCCATAATTGTTATGTTGCCCAGTCGGCCCATACCCTTGACCTGTTGTTCCGTAGTTTTGTCCCGGTTGTCCAAAGTTTTGGCTAAAGCTATCAGGTTCGGCTTTTACAGCGTCATTGTAAGCCGGATCGAAGAACGTCGTCACGGTATTTTGTATTTTATTTATATCCAATGCAGAAAGTTTGGATTTCAACGAGCCGATCAGTCCGAAGCCTTTGCTCTCCTGCTTTGGTTGATCGAAACTCTCTGTCGTTTGTCTACTGAAGTCAAATACCGTATTTGTCTGTTCACCGACGATATTTCGCTGTTGATCACTGATGCTATACCCGAAATTTTGTTCCGTATTAGTTTCCACTGGTTTGTTCAAATCGAAAGGCACTGTGCTAACTTCCAAAGACGCAGCCGGTGGAATAAAAGCTTGGTTCGTATCCAAAGTAGGTACTTCAGGTGGTTTCACAGGTTCAAATACAGCACCTTGGTAGGTTCCAGGCATTTCTTGAGGTATAATCGGCTTGACATTGTTACTAATAGAGCCAACTCCTTCTATAGGTCCGGAATAATATTGTAGGCGTTTCTTGGATAGCCTGAAGTTGGTGTTCCCTGTGGATATTTTAGGTGGTTCCGGTACTACTTTTGGTGGCTCGGGTAGGTTTGTGGTGAAGGCGACAGGATCGAATATCGGTTTTGGTGGCTCTAGGACATTTTGTACCGGCTTCTGTTCAGTCTGGTTGGTGGCAAATGTCGCTGGGTTAAACATATGTGTTGGAGGCGCTGTGACGTTGGATGCGGAGATAGGTAGACTCACAGCTGCATTTGATGGTACGAAAATATTTGCCATCGGTGCAGTTTTCACTGGTTCCGTGGCTAACGATGTTGGATTTAGAAACATTGGCGGTGGCGGCACTGACGACACATTTTGCCCCAAAGGTGCTGAGGTAGCAGTAAACGCTGGCGGCAGGGTTGGCAGCGCCCTTGTTGGAGAAGCAAAGCTCGATGGCATATTTTGTCCAAATGTTGGTGTATTTGACGCAGGTGGTACCCCAATTGGCGGCAATACGTTAGCTCCCGACATTGGCGGAGCAGAAAATCCTGTCAGCACTGAGGTCTCTCCCGAAGCTGATGAATTAGAAACAGCAGTAAAACTATCTTGCGTCGCCTGTGCCGGAACGAATATGTTAGCTTGGAACGTCGTTTGATTAACAGGTTGTTTGACCAACGGCTGATTTCCGGCCAATCTTCTAGCCACAGAGGGGGGCAATATGGTCTTGCCAACGTCTGTTTTACTGACCCTTATTTGGTTCGAAAACATGGTAGGTGGAGGTATGATTGGCGAGCCTTGCGCGCCAGGTACGTTCGGAAAACTGGAGGCAAGTTGCGGGTTTTTGGAAGCGTCCAAAGCTGTGTTAGGGTCCAAAATTTGGTCCAATGGTGGGAGCGCTTGTGTGGTTTGTGACGGATTAGCTGGCGGAAAGTTTTGTGGGTTAAATGAGAGTATATTTTCCACAGGTTTCGTTGCGTTTTCCGGGGATTGTGTGGGTTGAAATGCATCGGACACTTCAGCGTTTTTACTGTCTGTTTCTTTGATAGTATATTGTGGGTTTAAGACTACAATTTCTGCACTATCTGGAACAGTACCGAAAGTGGTACTAGATTTTACTGAAGGCACGTTTTCTACAACGCTTTTCTGTTCTCTTCTATTGAAATCAAGTTCAATTTGACTCGTTGCAGCAGTAACAACTTTATCGCCTTGCTTATAGAGATCGGTTTGGCTCAATGGAGGATTCGGAGTTTGTCTCGACTCAAAACCAGGTTGTGACGATTGTCCAGGAATGAAGCTGTGTACTTGACTAATTGTTTGTGATGTCTGTCCAAATTGAAAAGCTGGTACGGCAAAATAGGTCGGGGGCGGTGGTTGTCTGAAGTCGTAGTCCGGGAATTGTGCGGGAGGATTTGGTTCTCCAGGCTCGAAACCCGGCACGTAAAAGGGGGCGGGCGTCTGTGTTTGAGGTGGCGGTGTCGGTCTGTGTCGGTTCGTTGGGGGCGCCTCCCCAGAGCTAAGACCCGGTATTTGTGCGTACTTTTTCTTCGAAGCTATTCGGAATGTGTGCTGTGTACCTGCAACAAAGAGAGATTTGGTGGTCAGGTTGAGATTTTTATTTCAACAAAACAATTTACTTTGGTTCCAAATAGAAATACGGGTACAAGGGTCCAAATTCATCCCGCCTAAATGACGCCAATTGCATAACATTACCTAGATTTCAGAAATCATTATTGTATTCGTTGTTCTGGTTGTGCGATTAAGGGCCTGTTTATGAATTGAGAATTTGAATAAGTAAATACTTACACCATATTGAAGCTTGAGACAAAAGGTAAACAAACAATAGAAAGGGTAATTTATTATGCCAAGTTTGTTATTAATCAGAAATAAAATAAAAATCGACATTGATTGTTGAAAAGTATAGTAAAAATATATAATATGTTTGAAAAATATAAATATTAAATTTAGTTTTCATATTTTGGTAAATAATGCATTTTATATAAATTTTGATAGCACAACGTGGCGCTCTTTAGGGGAGGGCTATGTCCAGCAGTGGTCTAGTAAAGTCTGACGACGACGACGACGACGACGACGCTATAAATTTTATTTTAGTACATAAACTTTTAATAGAATTGTGGCACTATAAATAACCCAAAAAGTCAGCGCTTCACAAATTTTGAACGTATTGTCGCGGTCCTACCCCGAACCATCTAGAATAGAGCCTTCTGGAAGCCTATCGAATAGTCGCCGCATGCTGCGTTTTAGTAAACAATAAAACGCTGCAAGCAATAGTGACTCGTATGTCCACTAGTATAAGGTTCAAATCTCTTTGACAAGGACTTTGTTCTAGAGTCGTTGCCGCGTGCACCGAATGTAGGTACGTACTTGAATGTTCCAGAATCCTTGCCGGAGGATATAAATAGCGGTCGCCGCGGCGCGCTGTCAGTTCCGTTTGGAATAGCGAAGAGTGAACTTCGAGCGAACATACCTGCGATACGAGCGATATCCTACGACCTCAGCGATACTATTGGAATCTACGTGTGGACTTCGTGTCTTGAAGACCTGCAGACCAGACCCTGCGTGAATAAATCCTAAGAAGTTGTCATTGGTGTTTTACATCCAAATCCAGAACCCTAGCCCGTAACAGTATTACAACACTGCTCTTTAAAGATTTAATGTAATGCAACGTTCTAATTTGAAAGATGCTATTTTATTTTCGTTCGGGTTATAGCCGCCATTTTCATTCTCCCAACTTGTTGACGCGAGCGTGCTGTTTCTTCCGATAAAATTTTGAGAATGTCTGTTTCTGTGTTTACCTTTTGTCTCAAGCTTCAATAAATAGGGAGCAACGTCCTGTCACGCTCTTTTCAGGGAAATTCGATGAGACAGCAGTTACAACACTACACCCTACACTTCTACACTACAGCCCTAGTTACAGCCTACACTTTTTAGCCTCTAAATAGGTTTTTAAAATTGTCCTTAGCACGGGTTAGTGCATTAAAAATAAAAATAGTATAATCATGTGGGTACAGCGATATCATTCCGATGTAAAAATCTAACTGCAAAGTAGGTAGTCGGGGTTGTAAGTGATGCAATTGACTTCAGCCAGATGTCGCTACCTGTACGTAATACAGAGAATAGTGTAAAGAGGTTCGAAATTTCACTGATGCCAATGAGTCGCCCATTAGCTCAGTTGGATAGAGCGCTGGCACGGATAGCCAGAGGTCGCGGGTTCGAATCCCGGCACGGGTGGAATTTTTAGCCTATAAATAGGTTTTTAAAATTGTCCTTAGCACAGGTTAGTGCATTAAAAATAAAAATATTATACAGCACTACAGTTAACTATTTTAGCGCAATTCTCAATTCAGAAACTGGGACTATGTTTCCTATCTACGTAACAAAACATAACCTCACGCCTGTATCCCAGAGGGGTAGGCAGAGACCAGGGACTACCATTTGCCGCGATCCTGACAGATCTATCTAAATACAGAAAATCAAGAACTAAATTTTTTCGCATTTTTTCCGAGCGCTTCCGTGCTTCGCAAGGCACGTTAATCCGTTGGTGCCGGCTGTCATGTAATGGCAGTCATTAAGTCACGTCAGAGGCCTTATGGCCGGCTTGATAACTTCTGACAGTAAGGCCCGCCACTGTCTCACAATCCTCCACCAACCCGGACTTGGCCCCCGTGGTGGAGTATGGCCTAACCTTCCTACCATT
Organism: Yponomeuta sedellus; assembly: GCA_934045075.1. Taxonomy (NCBI): domain Eukaryota; kingdom Metazoa; phylum Arthropoda; class Insecta; order Lepidoptera; family Yponomeutidae; genus Yponomeuta; species Yponomeuta sedellus. The sequence continues at coordinate 2,773,329 of OW203750.1, read as the reverse complement.
CAGGAAGAGATCCGTGCCCCAACAGTGGGGACTTTTAAAGGGTTGATATCGATATCGAGGAACTAAATTAGCTAAATTTATTGTAAATAAATACAGCAATCGCTCGTAGCCCCGGCTGCCTGAGTGATCTTATGACGAAGGTTAAGCACAAAGGGTGCGTTCAGTGCAAGGATGGGTGACCGTCTATAACTAACGTGTAGTATTTTCCCGCGCGGTTCCGTGGTCGCAGTCGGATGATGGCACCTTAACGCTTTCAAATCAGCCCCCATTTTAGAGTGGAATAAATGTTATAATAACTGGTTTGAGCGAATGGAAAATTGTATTAAACTACATTATTTTTATTTTTAATGCACTAACCCGTGCTAGGGAACAAATTTAAAAACCTATTTAGAGGCTAAAAATTTCACCCATGCCGGGATTCGTACCCGCAACCTCTGGCTATCCGTACCAGCGCTCTACCAATTGAGCCAATGGGCGACTCACGGCATCAGTGAAATTTTAAACCTCTTTACAATATTCTCTGTATTACGTACAGGCAGCGACATCTGACTTAAGCAAATTGCATTACTTAGAGCCCCGACCACCTACTTTGCAGTTAGGTTTTAACATCGGAACGATATCACTGTACCCACATGATTACACTATTTTTATTTTTAATGCACTAACCCGTGCTAGGGAACAAATTTAAAAACCTATTTAGAGGCTAAAAATTTCACCCATGCCGGGATTCGAACCCGCAACCTCTGGCTATCCGTACCAGCGCTCTACCAATTGAGCCAATGGGCGACTCACGGCATCAGTGAAATTTTAAACCTCTTTACAATATTCTCTGTATTACGTACAGGCAGCGACATCTGACTTAAGCAAATTGCATTACTTAGAGCCCCGACCACCTACTTTGCAGTTAGGTTTTAACATCGGAACGATATCACTGTACCCACATGATTACACTATTTTTATTTTTAATGCACTAACCCGTGCTAGGGAACAAATTTAAAAACCTATTTAGAGGCTAAAAATTTCACCCATGCCGGGATTCGAACCCGCAACCTCTGGCTATCCGTACCAGCGCTCTACCAATTGAGCCAATGGGCGACTCGCATGGCTATTGATTTGGTTTTGAGGAAAAAACACAACTATTAGTACTTTTTATGAGTTTTTCAAAGTATTCAACAGTTTAATACAAATTTTAAAACCTATTTAGAGGCTAAAATTCCACCAACGCCGGGACTGAAACACGCGACCTCTGGCTATCCGTGACAGCGCTCTTCCAACTGAGCTAATGGGCGACTCACCGGCATCAGTGAAATTTCGAACCTCTTTACAATACTCTCTGTATTACGTAGGTACAGAGGATATTGTAAGCGTTCGTATGTAACGCTTCCACAATAAAATCCCTGAAGATATAATAAGCTTGCCTGAAACGCGTTTCAAAAGATGTGCTAAGTACACTTTGTGCCAAAAGGGCTACTATAACATAAAGGATTATTTAGATGACAACGATCAAAAGGTCTTATTTAAAGTTCTGCAGGAGCTCTGCAGGAGTCAGGCAAAAAGGACGTGACCTGTAGCAACACCAGTCGTATCTAATGCCGGCGCCAGACAGAAGTTCAAACAAGTGATCACATAAGTGTGCACATATAGACATAAGTGTGTGTGTGTGTGTGTTGACGACCTCTGTGGCGTAGCGGTAGTGCATCTGCCTACCTTGCAAGAGGTCCTGGGTTCGAATTCCGGCACATATTTGAACACTTAAGTGCGCTTTGTCGTTCCGTGTCGGTTTTTTAGCGCACATCAAAGGGATCAAATGCCAAATGTTTGTGTGCCTGCCTGGGCTGGGCGCGAGCCCACTTGCGCGTGCGTCGCCGTGGAGAGCTGTCGTGCGTAAACAATCAAACTAACGATGGAGTAGTGGAGTAACGAAAGCGTTTTCGAGTTTATACAGTCGCTTCAATGAGAGCCACATATATGGGATCCGAAACCTTGTTCTATTACGAATAAATAATTACACGCACATAAATTATATTAGCAAATTGCGTCGTCCAAATCGTCGTCCATGTTTGAAGTCTTACTGAGTACTGTGAGCTCAAAGGTGTGAAACACATATCTGGCTGATACATGTGGCCAAATGTGTGAGCAGTCTTCAAATAAGTGATCACTTGTTTGATTACTTATGTCTGGTGCCGGCATAAAGCGAACTGGCTGCCAATACTTCTTCTTCTTCAGGCTATATTAGTCCACTGCTGGACATAGCCCTCCCCTAATGAGTGCCATCATCTGTCCCATAATCCCCACGCTTGGCATGCGGTTTGAGGATCGCAGTTTGGTGGTATTGTACTGCAGGGGGCGCTGCTGCCCACCAATTTGTGTCCCTTAGTCGCCTTTTACGACACCCGCGGGAAGAATTTGGATTGGTGCTATTCTCTAGGTCGACACCGCACAGCAATTCTTAGTACGTACAATATAAATGATCACCAAGTAACTGCGGTGTCATTTGAATTGCAAATTATCGAGAGTGACCGCAGAAAATTACTAATAATAAATATTACGTGCGGATTGGATACCTGCGCTAATACAGGGTGTCTCAAAAGGAAGATTAGACCTCCCTACAGCTAAGTAATAGGGTTGTTGAGGAACTTGTTATGAGGAAGAGGATTTTTTTTAAATTATTGATCATACAATCAATCAGTGCTGTGCAGTGTCGGCCTAGAGAATAGCACCAACCCAATCTTCCCGCGGGTGTCGTAAAAGGCGACTAAGGGACACAAACCGGGGGGTGGGCAGCAGCGCCCCCTGCAGTACAATTCCACCGAACTGCGATCCCCAACCCGCATGCCCAGCGTGGGGATTATGGGCACTACCCCCTATGATAGCTCAACGTGGCGCTCTTTAGGGGAGGTCTATGTCCAGCAATGGAATAGTATAGCCTGACGATGACAATCAATCAATATATTTATTTGTGTTTTTAGGAATAAGCCATCCTCATGAGGAATCTGGCAGACTAAAAGGATGAGTATGTAATTACCATATTAGCACCTTAAAATAAGTAAATATAGCTACACCCGATTTGATTCTATAATAAAAAACTAAATTTGTCGATCCCGGATTTTTTCGATACGAAAGTGCGCATGTCAGCCAACACCTCAACTTTAGGCAAATATGCATCCGATTATCCGATCTCTATACATGACACTTAGGGCCTGTTTCACAATCTGCAAATAAAGTTCCGGATAAGCTATCCGCAACCAGGGCTGCCGTTTTTTCTAAATTTGAAGCCTTAAACAAACACCTGCAATATAGGAATATTTGTTTAAATTTAGAACAAACGAAGAAGCGCTCGTGGCCTAGGCGAACCGAGTGATTGGAATCAATCACTTGGTTAAGCAATGACAGGCGCGGTCAGGTACAGGATGGGTGAGCGTCCCGTGACTACCGCTAGTGGCATTTTTCCGAGCGCTTCCGTGCTTCGCAAGGCACGTTAAGCCGTTGGTGCCGGCTGTCATTAATGGCAGTCGTTAAGCCATGTCAGAGGCCTTATGGGCGGCTTGATAACTTCTGACAGTAAGGCCCGCCACTGTCTTACAATCCTCCACCAACCCGGACTTGGCCCCCGTGGTGGAGTATGGCCTAACCTTCCTGCGATGCAGGAAGAGACCCGTGCCCCAGCAGTGGGGACATACAAGGGTTGATAACGAGAACAAACGGCAGCCCTGGTTGCGGATAGCTTATCCGAAACTTTATTTGCAGATTGTGAAACAGGGCCTTAGTATGTATAGTGCGTTCACCAAAAGATGAGTCCCTTGACTAGTTTAACATGTACTCTGTGCCCTTGTAATAGGGTGCAAACACGACGGCGCGGCGTACCTAATTTATTTGGCCTCCAAAACCCAAAGGCAATTATGAATTTTCATACAACTTTTTAGGCCACCGCTCGGATGTATTTGGCCAGTACGGCAATTAGATTTACCTCGAAGAAGGCTGTCAAAATAATGCTAAGTTCCAAGCGAGTTTGAGAAAAAAAAACTTACTTCCAACCCCATCCTTTGGGGGAGGCGCTGCCGGCACAGCCGCCTCCGTTCTCAACCCGAGCCCTGGACTCTGGAACTCCACCTCGCGGTACCCGTCCGGAGCTCTACTCTCCACCTCAGGAGTTACTTCCCTGGACTTATAGCTCAGCATATTAGAGAAGGAGGAAAACACAGCGCTGGCCACCTGAGGGAGCACCTGGGGCAGCTGGGAAAAGTTCTGAGCAATGTCCGAGGTCAAACTCTGCTGCACAGTCTGCTCGTTCAGGTTTATCTCCTCCAGGTGCTCCTCGGCGCTTTCAAGGGCGGATTTCTCCAGTTCTGTGTTGACGTTCAGAGGGGCACTGACGTATCGTGTGCCCTGGAGGCGGGCGAAGTACTCTGAGACGTCGAAATCGTCGGCCTTTGAGGTCTGGTGTGTCGTCTGAGGAATGTGTGGCTTTTGTGGTGTGGTGGGGTCGTCGCCTGATTGCTTGGGGCCTGCTTGGGGCGTCGGCTGCGGTGGCTGAGGGTCTGAAACAAGAGAGGCGACAGGTTAGCTTTCCTTCAGTTGACTGCAGAACATGTCCAGCGTCTTGATTATCTAACTTTCCATGCATACATCGGTGTGCGAAAGCGAATTGTTTCTTTCGCTCCGCAGTATAGGAGACGTAATATTGTATCACAGATACTGGATACCGCATTTTAGTGGATACCTGATACGTGACAGTAATATCAAGCCACATAATCGTACGGCAAATATTTCGTTATTGCACACACATGTATACGTGGCAAGTTACATAATTAAAGTTGAGGTGGGGGTTCACGAATCCCGTCAGCGATGATTTGAACTGTCCGTGCGGTATTTCTCAGACTATGGACCATCTTTCATCGTGCCCTGCGTGCCCTAACACCTGCACTCAGGAGGGCCTAATGATTGCAAGTCGAACCGAGTGATTGGAATCAATCACTTGAGTAAAGCAACAACAGGCGCGGTCAAGTGCTGGATGAGTGGCCGTTCCGTGACCACCGCTAGTGGCATTTTTTCCGAGCGCTTCTGTGCTTCGCAAGGCACGTTAAGCCGTTGGTGCCGGCTGTCACGTAATGGCAATCGTCAAGCCATGTCAGAGGCCTTATGAGCGGCTTGAAAACTTCTGACAGTAAGGCCCGCCACTGTCTAACAATCCTTTTTTTTTGTTACCCAGGAGAAACCCCAATTACGGGTACCACCGGCTCGGGGGATCACAGTGGTTATGTCGGACTCCCCGCCCAGAAAAGGGCGGTATACCGACTAAAACTCCTGGAGTGTTCCTCCGCACCGCAAAGGACGGGGCCACGGGGACGCTTGCGCATACTTCCGCGACCCCGTCATCGGGCGCCCTTTCGGGCACTCTTTCGGCGGCGTCCCTGCCCCGCCCGCAGGAACAGGGCGAGGGAACGCCGCATCTCTTCGTTGGAGCGCATAGGGGCCAAGTGCGTAAGATCTTGGCCCCCACACGCCCCAAAGCGCCGCCCCCTCCATCCCATTGTTGTGTGGTCCAATGGGATTAGAGGAGGGCGGCGCACCTCCTTGTTGGGGTGCTGGGGGCCAACGTATCCTTTTGGCTCCCACACGCCCCACACTGTCTAACAATCCTCCACCAACCCGCACTTGTTGATGTTGTAACAAATCAAGAATGTAGTTATGTTCAAAAGTTTTCTACTTTTTAAAATTCGCTAAGATACAGCGCACCCTTTGGGTGTAATACCAATAACAAAACATTTACATACAGGCACATAAATCGCTTCTGGCCCCACACCCTGCGTCGTGGGAACCAGAAACAGCGACATCACAAACATGTAAACATCCAAGACGTGGCGATTTTTTGTGTCCCCAGCCGGGGTTCGAACCCAAAGAATGATTTAAAAACCTATTTAGAGGCTAAAAATTTCACCCATGCCGGGATTCGAACCCGCAACCTCTGGCTATCCGTACTAGAGGTTGCGGGTTCGAATCCCGGCATGGGTGAAATTTTCAGCCTCTAAATAGGTTCTTAAATTTGTTCCTTAGCACGGGTTAGTGCATTAAAAATAAAAATAGTGTAACCAAAGAATGATGCGCAGAAAAGGCAAGGAAATTATCCAAACGGAAACAATAAAGGCGGAGTCACACTGATAACGCGCCACTGCCGTGTTACTGTAACACACATTGACCTGAGTCACTTGGTACAGTTAGCAATATGTTAGGACATGGACTTATGCACTCAATTCACACATTTCAATCTAAGTATGTATTCTAAGTCAGTAAGTATTCTAAGTATTTATGTTATCCATTCGGTATATTGATAAGTATAAATTTAAAAACCTATTTAGAGGCTAAAAATTTCACCCATGCCGGGATTCGAACCCGCAACCTCTGGCTATCCGTACCAGACGTACCAGGCTATACGTAGCCAGAGGTTGCGGGTTCGAATCCCGGCATGGGTAAAATTTTTAGCCTCTAAATAGGTTTTTAAATTTGTTCCTTAGCACGGGTTAGTGCATTAAAAATTAAAAATAGTGTAATATTGATAAGTATTTTTTTTTTTGTTTTAACTTATATGATGCGATTTTATATGATAATTTATTTACTATAACTCTCTCCGGGCACTACCCGCACTACTATCCATATAACCCAAGGTTAGCTGGAGGAAAATACTCATTAGTATTAAGCTAGCCTTTGTACAAATATGCTTATTGTGCAATAAAGAATTTTCTAATCTAATCTAAGTATGTATGGTGTTGGAAAACTTTTATAAATAATAAAACTGGGACGACTGTAACTTAGTGCTTTATTTAAAAACCTATTTAGAGGCTAAAAATTTCACCCATGCCGGGATTCGAACCCGCAACCTCTGGCTATCCGTACCAGCGCTCTACCAATTGAGCCAATGGGCGACTCACAACATCAGTGAAATTTCGAACCTCTTTACAATATTCTCTGTATTACGTATTAGTGCTTTATTTCTACTGTTTTATCTATCTATAACTATATATTTTTTCCTATTTTTGTTTTTATAGTTTCGGAGCGCTTCTCCGACCGATGTTTAACTTACCTTAAAAATGTTTGCATTTGAAATTATGAGAAACTAGAGGTCTATGTATTTAACATAAGATATAATTTGTATTGCATTTAAATGACTGTTTGTTCCTAAAATAAAGATAAAATAAAAAATAACATAAAATTTTATCCCTGAAAGTGCTGATAAGCGCAAATCTCAAGAGCATCTGAACCAATTTCGATTTTTTTTTTTAGAATTTTCCGTGAACTAGAAGGATGGTTCTTACGGAGGGAAAAATAAAAAAAAAATTAAGAATCGACTTTAAAAACCTATTTAGAGGCTAAAAATTTCACCCATGCCGGGATTCGAACCCGCAACCTCTGGCTATCCGTGCCAGAGGTTGCGGGTTCGAATCCTGGCATGGGTGAAATTTTTAGCCTCTAAATAGGTTTTTAAATTTGTCCTTAGCACGGGTTAGTGCATTAAAAATAAAAATAGAATAAGAATAGACTGTTATGCGGTACGAAGTTCGCTGGGTCAGCTAGTTTATAATAAAAACAGAAAATCAAATTTTATTAAAATCGAAAAAGACGTGAAAAAGTAACAAACATACACACTCACAAACTTTCGTCTTTATAATCTTCTTTCTATATAAATAAAATTCAAAGTCCTGACTGACTGACTCACTCATCAACGCACAGCCCAAGTCGTTGGACCTAGGAAGCTGAAATGTTGCACGGAGTGCCTATATACAATGTAGGCAAGGAATAAGACCGGATTTTTTGATATTCAACCCCTAAGGGGGCGAAAAGGGTTGCCAAAATTTGTATGGGAGGTTTAAAAAATGATGTCTAATTTTCTTGAAACTTAAAATACTACTCTTCAACACAATTGATTAAAAACGTGTTTCGCCATTTTTTTTATTTAACCCTTAAGAGAACCCTTAAGGGAGTGAACGGGGTTGCAAAATTTTGTAGCTCTAAAGTCCACGCGGACGGAGTCGCGGACGAAACCTAGTATTATCAATATAAATAAAATTCAAAGTCTTGACTGACTGACTCACTCATCAACGCCCAGCCCAAACCGTTCAACCTAGGAAGCTGAAATTTTGCACAGAGGGTGTCTATATATAATGTAGGCAAGAAATGAGACTGGATTTTTTGAAATTCTACCCCTAAAGGGGCGAAAAGGGGGCAAAATTGGTGTGGGAGGTATAAAAAATGTTATCTAATTTTCTTGAAACTTAAAATAAATACTCTTCAACACAATTGATTGAACACGTGTTTCGCCGTTTTTTTTTTAATTAACCCTTAAGAGAGTGAACGGGGTTGCAAAATTTTGTAGCTACTAAAGTCCATGTGGACAGAGTCGCGGGCAAAAGCTCAGTATCATGTTATCACGTGTAAGCACCTACCTACAAATCTACACGGAACCCTCGGGTCACGAGTCCGACTTGCACTTGGCCAGTGTTTTTCTTATTTTTCTGACTGGACTAATATGTAGCGGACTATACGTTTCACAACAATTATCAGTATTACCGCACCTTTATGTTTTCTAGCCACCATTCGTAAATTGCTCAATCGAGCGCCTAATCTATGAGACGACTAGGCGCACCCTTACTTGAGTAGACCGTATTATTCTCTGCGTAGAACCATCCTCGTACTTCAAGGTATATTCTAAAAAAAGAATTAGCGAAATCGGTTGAGCTGCTCTCGAGATTTGCGCTTACCAACACATTCAGCGATTCATTTGTACGAGTATATTATAGAAGATAGAAGAGGACTAGATGAGCCAGCGAACTTCGTAGCGCCTAACAGTCGATTCTTTATCATCGCCTAAAAGCTGCTTGGGTATTCACATCGATATAAACCGTAGTATGTCCCCACTGCTCGGCACGGTCTCTTCCTGCATCGCAGGAAGGTCAGGCCGTACTCCACCATGGGGGCCAAGTCCGCGTCAGGAGTTAACAAGCCACAAGGCCTCTGACAAGGCTTAACGACTGCCATGACATGACAGCCGTGCCCTGCGAAGCGCTCGGAAAAAATGCCACTAGCGGTAGCCACGGGACGGTCACACACCCAGCACTTGACCGCGCCTGTTGTTGCTTAACCCAAGTCATTAATTCCAATCACTCGGTCCCACTAGGCCACGAACGCTTCAAATGTGTTTATTAGACTCTTGTGTGTTCACGTGGACAGTCCCCAAGTCTTTTATGCGATCATCAGTTCACGGGCGCCGACTTGTCAAGCTGTTGGCATTAGATTCAAGTTCATCGTGTTTTTGTCACGATCATTACGCTATTTTATGCTCTACACGACGCCGCGATGGTTTTAGACCTCTAGGGGCTCCATCAGGTCCCCTAGTAAAGTATTCCGCAAACTTATTGCGTGAACACAATAAGTTTGCGCCTACGAAATATGGAAATTTCGAGGTACCTACACAATTTGCTATTATAAAATTTTAACTCTTCTTTCTTCGCTCGTGAACTACCGCTAGTGGCTTGTTTCCGAGCGCTTTCGTGCTTCGCAAGGCACTTTAAGCCGTTGGTGCCGGCTGTCATGTAATGGGAGTCGTTAAGCCATGTCAGATGCTTTATGGGCGGCTTGATAACTTCTGACAGTAAGACCCGCCGCTGTCCTACAATCCTCCACCAAGCCGGACTTGGCCCCCGTGGCGGAGTATGGCCTAACCTTCCTGCGATGCAGGAAGAGACCCGTGCCCCAGCAGTAGAGAAAATTGTACATCCCAGTGTAGGGCACAGGCCTTCTCTCTGGGAGAGTATGGGCATAATTACCTCGCGTGCCCACGTCGTATTGGCAGTTTTAGCTGAGGTATTTAGCACCTCAGACGCCGAAGGCATCCCAGCGGCGCTTCGTTCAACTAATCTGACGGCCATTATACCGTCGCCATGACGATTACGCTACACTTTTAAAGTACCTACGTCTCGGTACATATTTGAACAATCTTTTAACCAGATCTTTACGAGGGAGTGTTACCCAACACAGTTACGTAACATAAGAAATGTAGAACAAAGGGCCCTCGCTTGGACGCTCGCTACCGAGCCCCTATGCCACATAGCGTGATGATTTTCACATCACTGGAAAGCTGATTAAATTCCCTATCATCCATGTACTATTTCAGTCGAATCTGTTCAGTAGTTACTAAGAAATTTACGACTTTCTCAGACGTTACTCGTGCAAACTCTCGCACGTAAAACACGTCTTACGTAAGATTACGAAGAACATAATGGAATCGCCAAGCAGTAATAGCAATAAAAAGAAGTTTTCTTGCATATTTATTTGCATTGAAGGCGCTCGTTGAACAGTCAGCCGCTGATCGAGACTTACAAAGTCGTTGAAAAATTCCAGAAAATACAGAATTGAAGCGCTCGTGGCCTAGTCGAACCGAGTGATTGGAATCAATCACTTGAGTCAAGCAACTACAGTCCGTCTATGACTAACGCTAGTGGCATTTTGCCAAGCGCACGTTAAGCCGGACATGGCCCTCGTGGTGGAGTATGGTCTACACCTTCCTCAGGGAAGAGACCCGTGCCCCTCGGTGGGGACATGATGGGTTGATGACGATGATGATTAGAGTCATATAAGTCCAATAATGGTCGCTTCATTCACACTATCGGTAGTCTAGTAACCAATCGCATTGCGATGGTACAAGCCGCATTACTTAACTCGGCGCCTCGCGCGATTCGATCTTCTTCGCGAGAGATGCTTATTTCATTTGCGCGGATTATACCCCTGGAATAACTTTGTACTAATAAAAACTGTATTTATACGGATTTTACATTGTTACAATTTTCCGACGTTTTAATCTGACAAATTGAGGCAAATAACAACCATTGTCGTGCTTATAGATTCTTGAAAAACTACGTAAGTATTTAGACTCTAGGACCCTAATGATTTCTACTGAATTACGAGTAGAAATCATTGCACAGTTTTCTGGTTCTTGAGATAAGGACGAGTGATCTAGCGGTACACGCTCGGCTACCAAAACGGAGGCCTTGGGTCCGATTCCTTTTGGAGACCGCCGTACTTGATTAGTTTTTAGAAACAGAGTTTCGTTGTTTTTTCTGAGCTTTTTGCGAAACTCAAAGAATTTTTTTTAAAACTGTGGCGGCACATGTCAACTCTGCGCGCGCACTACAAACTCCAACATTCCTGCATCGCGCAATCAAAGTGTTTCAATGACATACCATAAATATAACGTCCGACTAACAACAGTTGGACCGGCCGTCCCCAGGCATACGAATGGCCTGGCGGGAATTTCCTTTTATAGTGGAAGAGCACGATCACCCGCTCTTCCCTATAAAACTTCTCAGGGAAGTCCCAGGCGGACATACTTCGATCAAAATAGGAGATGTATTGCAAAGGGGAAGATAAAAACGTACCCGGAATGCCGGTTCGTGCGTCCATGCAAAGAAATGTATGATCCAACCCTTGTATGTCCCTACTGCTGGGGCAGGGGTCTCTTCCTGCATCGCAGGAAGGTTAGGCCATACTCCACCACGGGGGCCAAGTCCGGGTTGGCGGAGGATTGTAAGACAGTGGCGGGCCTACTGTCAGAAGTTATCGAGCCGCTTGTAAGGCCTCTGACATGGTTTTACGACTGCCATTACATGACAGCCGGCACCAACGGCTTAACGTGCCTTGTGAAGCACATAAGCATGATTGACATTATTACTAGGTGTATGCTATTAAAGATGGGACATTATAACTTCTTTATTATCGTGTGCTGTTGGTATTTTTTTATCCAACACGAGTCTGCCATAAATCTAATAAGATGTCACGTTTTATTTCCAAACAGACCGTAAGTTATCTACGTGTTTGCCTTCTAATCGGCTATCGGAGATTCAAATCAAAAAGTAGTGCAGAAACTGGGACTTAATAAAGGTTACAATTTAAACTATGTATCGTGTGTAGTTCCTAAATCTAGAATGTCATCCATCTAACAGGGATCCGCTGAAAATCAGCAAACGACTTCTGTGGCGCAGCGGTAGCGCATCTCCCTACCATGCAAGAGGTCCCGGGTTCGAACCCTGGCTAAGGACAAAAAAAAACCCCAGGTCTTGGATGTTTACATGTTTATGATGTGGTTGTTTCTGGTTCCCGCGACACAGGGTATCCTAGTGTGGGGCCAGAAGCAATGTATGTGCCTGTATGTAAATAAGTTTTTTGTAATGTGATAATGATAAATAAATGTATTTTCCATTTCAATCTATAACGAAAATATCATTAGTACTATTATTTCATGTTCTACTCATAGTGGAACTAGTCGTCGTCGTCGTCGTCAGGCTATACTAGTCCACTGCTGGACATAGCACTCCCCTAAAGAGCGCCACGTTGTGCTATCATAGGGGGTAATGCCCATAATGCCCACGCTGGGCATGCGGGCTGGGGATCGCAGTTCGGTAGAATTGTACTGCAGGGGGCGCTGCTGCCCACCCCCCGGTTTGTGTCCCTTAGTCGCTTTTTACGACACCCGCGGGAAGAATTGGGTTGGTGCTATTCTCTTAGCCGACACCACACAGCAACTAGTGCTGATATAAAAATTATGATCATGGAACATGGTACAACTATCACCGATTCCCCCCAGAACACTGATTGACAGAGCGGTGGTAGCGGAGCGGTGTAGAACGCCGGCTTCTCAAAAGGGAGGTCGTGGGTTCGAACCCCGGCATGTACCAATGACTTTGTTTTCTAAGTTATGTACATTTGTGAAATTATAGTAGCAATACTACTCGCTGACCGTGAAGGAAAACATCGTAAGGAAACCCTAGTGCCTGAGGTGTTAGCGTACCTCAGCGCTTGCTACGTACAATGACCCAACTATGAGGCTAAGTGAGGAAATCTCAGGTTTAACTAACTAACACTGATTGACTCACAGGAACACACATTGGTAATATCGCACCGAAACGCAGCATGTAATTTTCGCTAATCTAAGGCGACATAGCTGTTACACTTTACTAATCATAAAAGACATCCGCTCCTAACAATTTCTACGAAAAAACAGTTTGTCATGGAAGGAAAACTTAAATCCTGAATTGTCCGTTTCAAAACTAAGAGTACATACATTCTGTTAGCTTTAGAATATACCTGCTGTTAGAATATACCTCGGGCTCTAGAGTAGGCTTCGGTTTTCGCTGAAAGCACACGAGTGTAACACTACTTCCCGCTCTGTATAAAACTTACATACATACATACCTAAATAGTGGGAACGAGGGTTTATGTTTATTTCTAGCCTTTACATTGTGTTGGCTCCTCGGGTCTACTAGGCCACGAGCGCTTCAACGGAACCTTGAGAAGGATCAAACCACCCCACAGTCTGGAGAGCGCTCGTGGCCTAGGCGAACCGAGTGATTGGAATCAATCACTTGGTTAAGCAAAAACAGGCGCGGTCAGGTACAGGATGCGTGAGCGTTCCGTGACTACCGCTAGTGGCATTTTCCCGAGAGCTTCCGTGCTTGGCAAGGGACGCTAAGCCGTTGACGCCGGCTGTCATGTAATGGCAGTCGTTAAGCCATGTCAGAGGCCTTATGGGCTTGATAACTTCTGACAGTAAGGCCCGCTGCTGTCTTACAATCCTCCACCAACTCGGACTTGGCCCCCGTGGTGGAGTATGGCCTAACCTTCCTGTGATGCAGGAAGTGACTTGTGCCCCAGCAGTAGGGACATACAAAGGGTTGATATCATAATTAGAAACCTATTTAGAGGCTAAAAATTTCACCCATGCCGGGATTCGAACCCGCAACCTCTGGCTATCCGTGCCAGCGCTCTACCAATTGAGCCAATGGGCGACTCACCGGCATCAGTGAAATTTCGAACCTCTTTACACTATTCTCTGTATTACGTACAGGCAGCGACATCTGACTTAAGCAAATTGCATCACTTACAGCCCCGACTACCTACTTTGCAGTTAGGTTTTACATCGTAACGATATCACTGTACCCACATGATTATACTATTTTTATTTTTTAATGCACTAACCCGTGCTAAGGACAAATTTAAAAACCTATTTAGAGGCAAAAAATTTCACCCATGCCGGGATTCGAACCCGCAACCTCTGGCTATCCGTGCATCCTCTAAATAGGTTTTTAAATTTGTCCTTAGCACGGGTTAGTGCATTAAAAATAAAAATAGTATAATGATAATTAGATTTGAGCTCTTTAGACCCATCGTAAAGCGTACCGAGCGAATCTCTCCTTGGGGGGCGTATTGAATACTTAAAGCCATATACGCGTTACGGCAGAACTTAAGGCGCAGTTACAACGTCCAGCAAATAACTTGAACCAATGTCTTTGTTGTACATGGGCGTATTTAGGCTTGGGCAACGTCATGCTGTGATAACACCTAAAAAATCAGAACGGAAACTGTAATCAAGGGACACCTCATTTGGTCCCGAAAAGGGTAAAGACATTACTCATTAAGGTGGTACCTTAACACAGGGGATCTCCTGCGAGAAATTGGTAATGACTAATGTGACACTAAGGACTATAGGCGGGTGATCGTGCTCTTCCACTATAAACGGAAACGTTCCGCCAGGCAAATCGTTTCCCTCCAGACGACTTTGACATTTTCTTAAACTCGACTCTTGCTTGTGTTCTTAATCTTTATAACCTTGGTATAATTATACCCAGACAGGTATAATTTAGTTTAAGAAAAGACCTTACCTGAAAATCGGCAACTAGTTGCATATTTGTGTACATTAGTTACAAGCCGAGTCACAGATATTTTGTCTACATTTTTAATTTATATACTGTTAAATAAAAGTCTCTTTAAACTGTCATTAATGCCTCTATTATAAGTGATTGTTGCGTCTTATTTGCTTGATGACAAATAAATACATTCTATTCTATTCTTTAAAAACTCGTCTCTTTTTTTCTTGCCATCTCTTTACCTTGTCTCTTTATTTAAAAGACTCTTCCCTAACCCAAGTCGACTCTGGACGACTTCGACGTATTTTTACCGTGACACTTTCCCAACTCGTCTCTTTTTTAACTCACCGTTTTTTTGGAGCAAGTAACTAGCAATGAAACAACAACAACAAACATTGTCTGGGGACGGCCGGTCCGACTGAGGTTCGTCGGAAGATATATTTTATAGTGTCATGAGTAACACTTTGCACAGATAGTGAGAAAAAAACTACTGTCTATATTTTCGACAATGCCAACTAGGCAGTGAGGGACAATGAGAAATGTTTATTTTCGATATCCACCACTGGAGGACAAAGTAACTAAGTTGTACTTTACTTTAAATAATTAAGTATTTATGTTAAAGTGTCATTGTACTACTGTTTGTTTTCCTTAATAAATAAAAATAAAATAAATAAATAAAGTTATTCCCAATGACCGCCAGTGGTGGTCAACGGGAGGATTTTGGTTAGGTTGGCCCCCACTGGTGGTCATCGCATATTTTTTTCTCGATGACCGCCAGTGGTGGACAAATAGTGGGGGATATCGGGAACAAGGGCCATTACCAAAGTGTCACTTCGTAAAGAGAACACCACTCCTCCACTGCGGCACATCACCATCCACTATTATGCCCGCCATAAAGACACACCTCTTCCAGTCGGCCGTCAGTCGAACACGCAGCGCGAGCGCCGCCGGACGCCGTTCCAAATTCAAACGCGAGTTCAAGTTTCGAACGCGTTCGAGCTTCGAGAAAAAAGTTTGTGTTTTGTTTAGTGACTGCGGTTCAGACAGTTTGAATAAAAAGTTTGGTGTGATTGTTAACAAGTTGAAGGTCTGGCTGCTGAGTCTGTGTTGTGATATCAGAGTTCGTTCCGCTCGATTTTTTGGTGGGCCAGGTGGGTTTTAGTGAAATGAAAAGGTTTTATTCAAAGTAGCGCAGGCGCAGTACTGCGGCTTAATGAACGTTACAAGTCAAACTAGGTGTCCATTTCAAAATCTAGATAATTTTGGTGAAGTAATGGACAAAAAAACACCAAGCTTAGTCTTTTCAAAGTCCTTAATTAACAGAGTTTACATAATTTTTCGTTAAGCCATGTCAGAGGCCTTATGGGCGGCTTGATAACTTCCGACAGTAAGACCCGCCACTGTCTTACAATCCTCCACCAACCCGGACTTGGCCCCTGTGGTGGAGTATGGCCTAACCTTCCTGAGATGCAGGAAGAGACCCGTGCCCCAGCAGTGGGGACATACAAGGGTTGATAACGATAACGAACATAATTTTTATGATTAATTTTTCCAAATCTTAATTTTTATGTTGTGCGAGTCCACATTGAAAATCAGAAAAGTTTCTTAAACAGAATCGGTGACATAGCAAGTTAACTTTTTTATTCATTTTCAAATAGGCTGTTTACATTTTCTTAGATCTAAATACTTTATACTGTATACTTTGTTGGAAACAAAAATACATACAGTTACCTTAAAAAATCCGACTGGCTTTTGCCCGCGACTGCGTGGACTTTAGTTGCTACAAAATGTTGCAACCCCGTTCACTTCTTTAAGGGTTAAATTAAAAAAAAAACCGGCCAAGTGCGAGTCAGACTCGCGCACCGAGGGTTCCGTACAAACCTGTATTATAGACCTGAGTATTTGGTATGAATTTCAATTTAATACCTCTACGCGTTTATGAGGAAATGGGTAGTAAGTTTAAAATTATTAAAAAAATATATATTATGTGATGTAACTAAAAATTTATGGTTTTCGTAATTTTTCCTTTATCTATGCTATAAGACGTTGCTTCGTACCAAATTTCAAGATTCTGAGTTCACGGGAAGCACCCTGTAGGTTTTGATTCCCTTGCAAGTGTCGAAAATTTGCGGCATAAACGGCTGTATCTTTTGATTGCGTTGGCTTAGAAGTTTGATTTTTTCACAGCTTCAAGGGACAATAGACCTGAGTAATTGATATAAATTTCAGCTTCATATCTCCACGCCTTCCTGAGAAAAAGGGTCTTGACAGACGGACGGACGGACAGACGGACAACAAAGTGATCCTATAAGGGTTCCGTTTTTTCCTTTTGAGGTACGGAACCCTAAAAAACGGCGAAACACGTGTTCAATCAATTGTGTTGAAGAGTATTTATTATTGAAGCATTTAAGTTTCAAGAAAATTAGACAACATTCTTTATACCAGCCCTGCCACTCACATTCGCAATATATATTTGTTTCGTCAATCTTCCTTCCTTCATCCTCTCCACATGTCCAAACCAACACAACATTCCTTTCCCAATTCTAGTCACTACATCCTCTTTCAGTCCACAACGTTCTCTAATCAGACTATTGCGTATAATGTCGTTCGAACTCTTAAGACATAAAGAAAAAACGTTTAAATTACAGTCTATTTATCCTTACTTGGCCAATTTAGTAAACAAGATTCTAACCGTAAAGTATGGATTTTAGTCGCAAAGCGGCATATTCCCGTAAATGACGTAATCGGGGAGACTGTTTTAAATAACACGCTGTCAATTTTATAAACAAAGAACATTAAGTTGCCAGAAAGTATGTCGTTTTGGCATCAAATATCAATTTTGAGGTTAGAATCTTGTTTACTAAATTGGCCAAGTAAGGATAAATAGACTGTAGACATAGCAAGGTTCTGCGAAAAGTTGTATTAGCATATTAATTAGCTTACTACCTATTCTCGGTCGCATCAAATATTCACAATAAAAAGTTTCGGAGGAGTTTGATAGCAAACACTGAGACACGAGATATTTATAACTAGAAGATTCATTATCTCTATCCATAATCAGCCCAAATCAACCCACTGCTGGGCATAGGCCTCTTTTTTACTGCGCCATTCCTCACGGTCCTGTGCTAATCTGATCCATCCAGGGCCGGATCTACCTAAGGGCTGCTTGGGCTGCGGCCCAGGGCCCCGAGGTTACAAGGGGCCCCCAGATCCCGCTAAAAACAGTAGGTGACAGTTTGAATTTGAAAAATGGTTGTCTGAAAAGTCCGTTTACGGACGATATTTTTACGTGATAACGTCAGAAGAAAACATTGATGAAAAATTGCACACTTATGAATCGAGTTAAGGGGGGAAATACGTGTAAAGGATATTTTCATGAAGATTTTCATTAAAAAAATTAAGGCATAAAAATTAATATTATTTATTGAAACATAAACTAAAAAAAAATAGTACGTACACACACATACAGACATTTTTGACATGGCTGTTAGTTGAGTACTTAGATAGGCCCCTAAGTAGTTTCAGCCCAGGGCCCCACAAATTCAAGATCCGCCCCTGGATCCATCTCTGACCCGCAACCCTCACGATGTCGTCTGACCATCGTGTCGGTGGTCTGTCTACCAACCTCCTTCCCTCCTTTGGCCACCACTCCGATACTGCCCTGGTCCACCGGCCGCCTTCCCTTTTAGGCAAGTGTCCCGCCCATCTCCACTTTAACTCTGTGATCCGCTAACTAACGTCTTCGACCATTCATTACTTATATTTCATCAATAACATAGAAGCACTCGTGGTCTCTTCGAACCGAGTGATTGGAATCAGTCACTTGAGTTGAGCAACAGCAGGCGCGGTCAGGTGCTGGATGGGTGACCGTAACGTGACTACCGCAAATTGTATTTTTCCGAGCGCTTCCGTGCCTCGCAAGGCATGTTAAGCCGTTGGTGCCGGCTGCCATGTTTATTAATTCTTTCAAGCTATAAACTACAGTAGAGGGACTAGGAGCAATAGAAAATGACAGGAATCGGGAAAAACGCGTACAAAAGACATCAACGCGGCGCTTAGAACTTGCGATTCTCTGGAATTCGTTTAAGGCTTACTTAAATACCCATGCTTTGCAAGGCACGTCAAGCCGCCGGTGCCGGCTGTCATGTTATGGCAGTCGCTAAGCCACGTCAGAGGCCTTATGGGCGGCTTGATAACTTCTGATTGTAAGGGCTGCCACGGCTTACAATCCTACACCAACCAGACTTGGCACCCGTGGTGGAGTGTTGCCTAACCTTCCTGCGATGCCAGAACAGACCCGTGCCCCGACCTAACCTTCCTGCGGTGTAGGAAGAGCCCCGTGCCCCAGCAGTGGAGTCATACAAAGGGTTGATATCATACGCGAAGCGAACTTTAAGAAACCCTGCTCAATGTCACAGCACGGCCACCTTTTCGTATTATTATAATCCCGGAAAAGACATTCCAACTAATAGTTATTCAGCACGCATCGACGTACTTACTGTGGGGATAAAAGACGTCCTTGACAATGTAGCCGAGATGTATTATGCATGGAAGTCTGTTGGTTTGTCGGTCTAACGCGACGACGGCCGAGAGTACGAAAAAATAACTTATCCACACTAAATTGTTAAAAATAAAGGTATGTTTAAACGGCGCGCAAACACGCGAGCCGAGCCTGGCTCAGCTCGTGATTCAGCGCGCCACGTGCCGTTTAAACAACTACGCTCGCCACGACTCGGCAAAGTTCGCACGATCCATCGCTTGTCGGTTTTTTCGACACGGATCAAAGGCGCGCGCGCCATCTTCGGCTTGTGTTAATACGCGTCATCTAAACAGATGATACACAGCGCGCGACGAAGGAAAACACATTTTGTATTTAGCGACGTTTTTAATTTGAAGAATTGGGTTTGTACGAGATGGAGTGGAGTAATAAAAACGTTCAACTCTTCATTGAACTGGTTTCTACGGACGGCTCGGCTCGCGTAGGATCGTGCTACCCCGCGCCGTTTAAACGAGCAGGCTTGCGTTCGTATTTAGCCGAGCCGCATCTCCACGGACGGCTCGGCTCGCGTAGATCGTGCTACCCCGCGTCGTTTAAACGCACCTTTACATAACCTCACGCCCGTATCCCAGAGGGGTAGGCTGAGCCAAGGAATGCCGCTTGCCATGATCCTGACAGATAACCTTTGCTTCATCAACGTTCATTAGTCGTTGCATGCACGCACGCCGGTTCCGGGTGCTTTTTATCTACCCCTTTGCTAATACGTCCCCTATTTTTAGTAATAGGGAATAATATTTAAAGTTATTAATAGCAATCATGGAATCTTATGGTACTATAGGTGGTAAGTGATGTATTAGATTTAAGAGGACTTGAGAAAAGATGGTCAGAGTGGAGTTTTTTTCCCGCCGCCTTTTTCTCCACTACACTACGGCCCGAAGGCTGCGGCATTCCCTTTCATGTTACATTGTACTTTGACAGTACCTACGTGCACTGTCAAAGTAGCACGTGTAGTTGTACGCGCTTTTTCCAATTGAGCCAATGGGCGACTCACTCGCGACTGTAATTTCGAACCTCTACAATATTCTCTGTATTACGTACAGAAATTTCACTGATGCCGGTGAGTCGCCCATTAGCTCAGTTGGAAAGAGCGCTAGCACGGATAGCCAGAGGTCGCGGGTTCGAATCCCGGCATGGGTGGAATTTTTAGCCTCTAAATAGGTTTTTAAAATTCGACGACGTTACAGTCATCGTTGTCACGAGAAGACTGATGGCTGGTACCCGTTCGCATCTTCGGCGAATAAGGTTTCAGACCACCCTCAATTACTACGCGATTGGGCCCCGAAAACATTCTAACAATGTTTTCAAATAGCGAAAGTTTAAAATATGTTCGTTCGTTATTAACCCTTGTATGTCCTCATTACTGGGGCACGGGTCTCTTCCTGCATCGCAGGAAGGTTAGGCCATACTCCACCACGGGGGCCAAGTCCGGGTTGGTGGAGGATTGTAAGACAGTGGCGGGCCTTACTGTCAGTAGTTATCAAGCCGCTGACAGCCGGCACCAACGGCTTAACGTGCCTTGCGAAGCACGGAAGCGCTCGGAAAAATGCCACTAGCGGTAAGAAGCGCTCGTGGCCTAGGCGAACTAAGTGATTGGAATCAATCAATTGGGTTAAGCAACAACAGGCGCGGTCAGGTACAGGATCGGTGACCGTCCCGTGACTATCGCTTAAAATATGTTATACCTTAAAAAACGCTTCTAGATTTCAAGAACGCACTGCGTACGTTCAAGGCACTCAATTCCAAATTAATTGCTATAAATATATGTCGCGGCTGTATTAAAATAACAAAGCAAATTAATTTGGAATCGAACACACAAAGCCTCTTAAAATAGATCAAACAAACCTTATCAAGCCACTAGGTCTATGTAACATCTGACACAAATAGCACTTGCATTTTGAGCCTTATAGCACTCGCATTTAGACCCTTAATGGTACGAGAGAAAGTGCAATTAGGAACGCGAGACTATAAACAAATTGGCTGTGAAGTAATCAAGTGGTAACCTCGAAAGTCATAATAAAATAATAGTAAAACGCTTCTCACCGCCGCGCCGGACTATAAAATCATCATCAACCCATTATGTCCCCACCGAGGGGCACAGGTCTCTTCCCCGAGGAAGGTATAGGCTATACTCCACCACGGGGGCCAAGCTTGGATACGTGGAGACTTGCAAGACTGGTTTACACCACCGTTAAACTATTTTTTTTTTATTCCGTTCAAAAAAAATATCCAACTAAAATGCGACGCGCGGCGTGTCACGCAAAACTTTGTAGTGTGATCGGGCTTGTAGATTTATTCTCTTGGCTGCAATTCAATCTACTTCCTTATCAACTCGATGAGGGAGTCGTTATGTAGAGACGGAAGTAACATCAGCTCTTTATACGTCCATACTCCGAGGGGTTGGTGAAGGATTGCAAGACTGGTGGCTGGTCTTTACCCCGGCTGGGAACAAACAAAAACCCCAGGTCTGGTTGTTTACATGTTTGTGATGTCGTTGTTTCTGGTTCCCAGAAACCAGGCACACAGGGTATCCTAGTGTAGGGCCAGAAGCAATGTATGTGCCTGTATGTAAATGTTATGTTATATTATTTTACATACATGAATATATACGATTCTATCCGATAGTAGCCACGGTATATGCTAAAAGCTATCAGAATACTTGTCCTCGAATCACAGTGGTCGAAAGCAATCTTGAACTAGAAGCTTACGCAGTGACTCACTCGGTCATTATCTTGGATACGAGTCAGTTTTTTTTGGATTACTCGGCTTTTGGGGTTCCCAAATAATTCCAGCAAACCAATTAGATACTAAAATCTATCGCGCGCTCTTTATAAAACAAAAGAATATTCCGTATTACCACATCAAGGGTTGGCTGGAAGAGATTTCTAATGAAATAAGCACGTCATGTACACTTATTTTATTTTTATACTTTTATGATTTCTTTATGATTTTTATGCTAGCAATAAAGTACCGATCGTTATCAACCCTTGTATGTCCCCACTGCTGGGGCACGGGTCTCTTCCTGCTTCGCAGGAAGCTTAGGCCATACTCCACCACGGGGGCCAAGTCCGGGTTGGTGGAGGATTGTAAGACAGTGGCGGGCTTTACTGTCAGAACTTATCAACGCCCATGAGTCCTCGACATGGCTTAACGACTGCCATTACATGACAGCCGGCACCAACGGTTTAACGTGCCTTGCGAAGCACGGAAGCGCTCGGAAAAATCCCACTAGCGGTAGTGACTGGATGGTCACCCATCCTGCACCTAACCGCTGCTTTTGTTGCTTAACTCAATTCACACAGTTCGCCTAGGCCACGAGCGCTTCTGACAATCGCAATAAAGTATAAAGGAATATTTCTCTACAACATTCCTGATGCAGAAAGAGACCCGTGCCCCAGCAGTAGGGAGACACAAAGGGTTGAAACCATCATTCCTGAGAGATCTTATCATCACCGGTCAACCGCACGGGAAACGAGGCAGAGGACGAGCACTAACGCGTTGGACAGACATAATAACTAAGGCTTCGGGAGGGACCCTACAAGCAGCCATACATCTGGCGCATAATCGATCAAATGGAGACAGCTGGTGGCGGAAGCTGCCCCATAGTCAAGTCCCTCAGCCATGAGGAAACGACAAAGAAGAAGAAGGGTTCTGAAGTTCGTTTTTATTATTCTTGACTTCGTCTTCGGGCTATATTAGTCCACTGCCGGACATAGCCCTCCCCTAAACAGCGCCATAGCGCAAGGTTGTGCCATCATTTGGGAGGGTAATGCCCATAATCCCCACGCTGGGCATGCGGGTTGAGGATCGCAGTTTGGTGGAAGTGTACTGCAGGGGGCGCTGCTGCCCACCCCTCGGTTTGTTTCTCTCAGTCGCCTTTTACGACTCCCGCATTATTCTTGACAGCTATCCAAATAAAAATACCTTCGCATTTACAACACATATTAGGAGACATGTTGTTCTGTAGAGGCCTAATTGAATGTTCACTTCTGAGTTCCTAGTGCGAGTTTGACAGATCCAATCGAATAACTTTACTACCGCGGTAATCGAGCATCGAGTAGTGAGTATGAGTAAGTTAACCGTTCCAACTGGCAAAACGCTGTCACAGTACAACTCGCACTCGCGTTGATTCGTGTTTTGGCTGGTAAACGTGTTCACTTCTCAACGTAAACCATTACAACTCGCACTCAGCAATTTTAATTTCCATACTTGTCGCTAGGTGGCGCTTCCTCGATGCCATAGAAATATGAGTTTACGTTAACGCGATCGAGTAGTTAAAAAACTCGCACTAAGCACTCTGTTTCAAAACGTCTTTGATGGATAACATAACATAACATTTACATAGAAGCACATACATTGCTTCTGGCCCCACACTAGTATACCCTGTGTCGTGGTAACCAGAAACAACGTCATCACAATCATGTAAACATCCAAGACCTGGGCTTTTTTTTTTGTTTCCAGCCGGGATTCGAACCCGGGACCTCTTGCATGGTAAGCAGACGCGCTACCGCTACGCCACAGAGGTCGTCGCATGGATCGCACTAATGGATGAGTAAAACAGATTGCAACGGTATTCCCATTGTGATGTGAACAAAGGCGACATTGCTAAGTCACCTACCTATCTCCGAAGCACAATATCACAACCATCACGGAAATTGCATCAACGATCAATTCATTTAAGCGTTTACCTCAGAGTGCTTAGTGCGAGTTTTTTAACTACTCGATCGCGTTAACGTAAACTCATATTTCTATGGCATCGAGGAAGCGCCACCTAGCGACAAGTATGAAAATTAAAATTGCTGAGTGCGAGTTGTAATGGTTTACGTTGAGAAGTGAACACGTTTACCAGCCAAAACACGAATAAACGCGAGTGCGAGTTGTACTGTGACAGCGTTTTGCCAGTTCGAACGGTTAACTTACTCATACTCACTACTCAATGCTCGATTAACGCGGTAGTAAAGTTATTCGATTGGATCTGTCAAACTCGCACTAAGCACTCTGTAGGAAAACGGACAGGACTATCTGTACAGTCCTTTCAGTGTTGCCACTTTAGCCAATTTATAGCTAGATCTAGCCACATTTCCGAAATGGTTGGCTACAAAAAAAATTTTGGTAGATAAATATTTTAGCTACTATTTCTAGCCACTTCTATTCACTTTATAAAAGTTATAATATTCCATTAATTTATAATGCAAAGAAGTGTACAGTGCTACACAAGAAATAAGTCTCGCGGATGTAACTGCGCTGATGACCAAATTTTGGATGTGCGGCAAGTTGATCGACCAATCAGATAGTTTAATTTTATGGCAGGCCGCGCGCCTTTGTAGCTATTGGTTGATTCAACGTCATCGATGCAGGTGACTATTAGTTTGGCAATATTAGCGTGAGCGAAATAGGTAGTGCTACTGCGGCAATCAATTCTGCACCTTAACCGTATCGGTTAAAGATCATGTTGAATGTACTTAGAGCTTCGGGTACTTTCGTTACACTTCTTCCTAGTCTGCGCGAACGTAGATTCCCGAAGGGACTTTTAAGATGTGTAGTACTGTACCTATTTAAAATGTAAGTAAGTTTGTTTAATATGGCGATGAACGTAGTTACTTTTTTATGTTTTGAACGCAACTCTTTACTGACAGCTCGGCTCGGTCATTTTTTGCTTTCAATTTATCAAAGAGGAGAAATCAAAGAAAATAATTTAGGAGAAACATCTGTACATCAGATCGAAATGAAGTGATAAAAGTGGTTATTTTGTTTGGCCACTTTTGGTCACTATAGGCAGCCTTAATTTATTGGTATCTAGCCACTTTTTTACTATTTTCTCCTAGGGCAATGTGGCAACACTGAGTCCTTCCCTTTGTTAATGTAGCCTATAAACGTTTAACTACAGGGCAGAGCTCTTCTCTCAGAGAAAGAGTACGGCCTTAATAGGCGTGACAGTATCAAGTAATCAAAGATTTAACGATTGTTGAAGCATTGTGGAATAGACCGTTGTCGATCTAGGCGCCATCTATCAGCATCGCAATGAACCACAAATTTTATCACGGCGCAACGTCGATCACGTCACTTATGCGGATGGATATCATTCGCATAAGTGACGTGATCTCGCGTGTGATTGGCTGCATTATGTTCCCGAACCCTCTCTCCTCGAATTTTGTTACACGTATTGCAATCGCAATATTTTTCGTCCCGCAAGTGGTCGTATTATTTTTAAACCCAGAAAATACGAAGTCTAGGTAGGAAAACTAAACCCCTAAGTAGCAAGGGCACACAAACCGCTCCAGCGATATTAGGGGAACGTACATATGTACGTTCCTATCGCTGGATTAAAACACTCGTCGATATCGTCGATATCAACCCTTGTATGTCCCCACCACTGCTGGGGCACGGGTCTCTTCTTTCATCGCAGGAAGGTTAGGCCATACTCCACCACGGGGGCCAAGTCCGGGTTATAAGACAGTGGCGGGTCTTACTGTCAGAAGTTATCAAGCCGCCCATAAGGCCTATGACATGGCTTAACGACTGCCATTATATGACAGCCGGCTCCAACGGCTTAGCGTGCCTTTCGAAGCACAGAAGCGCTCGGAAAAATGCCACTAGCAGTAGTCACAGGACGGGCATCCATCCTGCACCTTACCGCGCCTCTTGTTGCTTAACACAAGTGATCGATTCCAATCACTCGGTTCGACTAGGCCACGAGCGCTTCACTATTAAAATTAAAAATATAAAGTGTTAACCAGACAGACTTTTGAGAAAAGAACTGTGTTTTAAAACTCGCAAGGAGTAGACCTAAGGCTCAAATACTTGTCTTATCTCTGTACACTTCTATGACAATAAAGTTTTTTGTATAAAACATTCTCGATCGCACGAAACCCTCTGCTCTTTCGCTCGTGGTCACAATCTCGGAGCTCCCCCAAATCACGGCGCGTGCCCGGGTGCTCGCTGTCGGATGCCAGACATACCGGCCCAGAGTTTTTATACACTAAGGCACAGAAGAGTGAATTTTGTGATATACGATAGAGGACAAAAAACGACCTGGGAGCCGACTCTCACCGTAGTCGCAAAATATTTGAAGGCTTAGACGTTTGTCGCATAAAAATAAGATAAGATAACTCGACAGAGTCATTAGACATTTATTTTCTCATTATTCAATGTAGCATGGCGTTCAGAATGCAGATTTTGGCTGTCGCTCGACATTTTTGGTAGAATTAGAATATTTTTTAGTAGACGGCCTAGGTGGCGCAGCGGTTTGGCACGCTGACTGTGCAACCGAAGGTCTCGGGTTCGATCCCCGGCCGGTTCAAACTAGGAAACGAACTTTTCCAGTTTGTCTTGGGTCTTGGATGTTATCTATGTATTTATTGTATTAAATCTATCGTCGAGTGAGCACCTATAACACAAGTCATTTAGTTGTACTTAGTATAGGGCTAACGAGATCTGTGTAATATGTCCATGAATATTTATTATTTATTATTATTTAAATGTGTAATGACTCATTAGACATTTATTTTCTCATTCGAATCAACTCAACTCGACAGAGTCATTAGTAATGAATGACTCTGTCGAGTTATCTTGTCTTAATTTTGTGCGACAAATGTCTAAGCCTTCGAATATTTTGCGTCTACACTCTCCATTGACATGGGCGAGAATCGGCCTCCAGGTGCAAGTCAGACTTTCGCACCGAGGGTTCCGTACAATTTTGTTAGATACTAACATCATTATAAATAGTGTAGGTATCAAGTTTGTTCCGTGCTTTTCCCGAACTTCTAATACTACTTTTCGTATGATTCAATTACTAAATTGAATGTACCTATGGTTTTCAAGGTTTTCTTTTCTGTATTTGTACTACAAGACGATATTACTTGCCAAATTTCATAATTGTAGGTCAAGGAATTTCTTTAATTATGACTTTTGTTGAATTCCTATGAATGCTTCGAGCTAACCAAAAACGATAGGGTTACCCATCCCGTGACAACCGCTAGTGGCATTTTTTCCGAGTGCTTCCGTGCTTCGCAAGGCACGTTAAGCCGTTGGTGCCGGCTGGCATGTGATGGTAGTCGCTAAGCCATGACAGAGGCCTTATGAGCGGCTTGACAACTTCTGACTGTAAGGCCCACCGCTGTCTTACAATCCTCCACCAACCCGGACTTGGTCCCCGTGGTGGAATATGGCCTAAGCTTCCTGCGATGCATGAGGAGGCCCGTGCCCCAGCAGTGGGGACTTACAAAGACATCAAAACACTAACGGAAATATTTCTTTCGCAGGTGCAGCTAACGAAGTCAGCAGTGCTGTGCTGCGCAAAACATGATCTGAATCTCCCTCAAAACCAGTCTCAAATAGTTCCAACAAAACAAGTTACAATTCTCAAACAAAGATGGCGGCTTTAACCCTAAGGATAAACCTTCTCATGACTCTCCTTATCCTAGTCACCGCAATAAACCAAACAACAAGCGAGAACGACATCGCTCGCCCCCAAAAGCCCACAATGCCAACGTTAGACGAACACCTCCTGAGGAGCGGGGAGGACCGCCCAGGACCGTCCACGGAGGAAGAAGTGAGAAGCACACAGACGAAGAAGTCCAAATCTTACGAGGACTCGGAGCAGAGACCCCTCTACACGACCACAGAGACACCACCCGGAACCACGGAGTATCAAGAGAGCATAGGTAACGAAGAGGAACAGGAATACGAAGACAAGAAAGCCGAGGAGGTGACCACGCTAGGTGACGTCACAGAAACGACGAGCCCAGAGGATATGCAACAGATCACGGACAGAATGGATGTTTATACGAAACATAGGGAGGTCGACGGTAACACCGTTGGCGTGGACAATGAAAAGACTACTGTGAAGGTAAGGTTCGTTGTTGCTTATCCTAGCTATGGATCAATCAATCATTCCATCAGTCATTCAATCAATTAATCCATCAGTCAATCAATCAGCCGACCGACCGACCAATCAATCAAATAATCAATCAATCAATGATTCAGCTTATATCTTTGCTAAAGAAAATTTAGAAAATCCGGGTCTAGGGACTAGGGTCCGGGTCAGAAGTTATCAAGCCGCCCTTAAGGCCTCCGACATGGCTTAACGACTGCCATTACATGACAGCCGGCACCAACGGTTTAACGTGCCTTGCGAGGCACGGAACACATAACTTTTCAAAATAGTGAAGAAAAGTTTTATACGGAGCAGGAAGTAGCATTAAGTATAAGGTTCACTGGCGTATATTCACTGCGATGCTTGTAGCCACTCTCAAAGGGTATTGTCTAAATGTCTGTTTTTAGTAACAATAGTAAACACCTAGGAAATACCTTAACTTGTTTACTATCACTACACTTTAACTAACATTGATTACATAACACGTAGTAACGCCCGGAAGTGGCGTGCGCGCATGCAGTGAGTAATCTTTGATGAAACGATCTGTCAAAATCGTGGCGCTAGGTAACCTTTGATATCCTTAAATCATTTGCAATAGATCGGCAGACCCGCCACTGTCTTACAATCCTCCACCAACCCGGACTTGGCCCCCGTGGTGGAGTATGGCCTAACCTTCCTGCGAGGCAGGAAGAGAATCGTGCCCCAGCAGTGGGGACATACAAGGGTTTATAACGATAATTAAACAACTTAAACTACTTTTCTGACACACGTGCCATTGATTGATAAAAACACACCAACACTAGCAGAAACTTTCGCCTATGTGTTTGTAGAGATTTCCTAAGAATGACGTACCATCAAATTGATTCTCAATAGTCGTTAGGTTACTCGTGAAGACCTGACTTACCTGTAACAGAAAATAAACAACAATTGGTAACGGGGAAACAAAAAAAAGTTTACATACATACATAACTTCACGCCTGTATCCCAGAGGGGTAGGCAGAGACCAGGGACTGCCACTTGCCACGATCCTGACAGATCACCTTCGCTTCATCAACGTTCATAAGTCGTTGCATGCACGCACGCCGGTACCGGATACTTTTTATCTTTCCCTTTGCTAATACATCCCCTATTTGGTCGATGTATGTTCGTCTGGGACGTCCTTTACCATCCCTTCAAAAAAAAAAGTTTATTCTACTCGTATTAAAAAACCACGTAACGTTGCTTACGTAGCATGTGTGATATTGAAATAGGATTAATATAATAACGTTAGCGCATCTTCTATAATATAAAAAAATGAATCGTTGAATGTGTTGGTAAGCGCAAATCTCGAGAGCAGCTGAACCGATTTCGCTAATTCTTTTTTTAGAATATTCCTTGAAGTACATGGATGGCTCTTACGGAGAGAAAAGTAATAAAAAATTTAAGAATCGACTGTTAGGCGGTACGAAGTCCGCTGGGTCAGCTAGTAATACAATATAATTACAATTAAAATATCGACATCGTGAGGGTTGCGGGTCAGAACTGGATCAGATTAGCACATGACCGTGAGGAATGGCGCAGTAAAAAGGAGGCTTATGCCCAGCAGTGGGTTGATGTGGGCTGATTATAGATAGAAGAATTAAAATATCATAAGCTCAATTTATAAATGCCTCCTATAATTTATAAGATTGCGTTCCCTACAGGGTCCACAAAGATCTATATTTTTAGTTATGTCATCTGTATATACCTATGGAATACAATAATTTATTGAGTACTGAGTACGCCAATCCCTTAGTTACCACTCCAAAACTACCTCAAACCATCAACTTTCAGTCGGAGCCATCGCTGACAACGACGTCGCGGCCTCCACCAGCGATCGACCCCAAGGACTTCGTACCGAGGACCCTGCTGGACGACCCGGAAGACCATGAGGTCTTCGGACAGCGGAGCCCTAAGACCGACAACTGTAAGTTACCAAAATTCTGCAGAATACATGACCATCTTTCCTTATTCATCTTTTCTTGCCTTCACTTCGCCACTTTTATTATAGGCGCGGTCAGGTGCGGGATGGGTGACCGTCCCGTGACTACCGCTAGTGGCATTATTCCGAGCGCTTCCGTGCTTTGCAAGACACGCTAAGCCGTGGGTGCCGGTTGTCATGTAATGGCAGTCGTTAAGCCATGTCAGAGGCCTTATGGGCGGCTTGATAACTTCTGACAGTTAGGCCCTGTCTTACAATCCTCCATCAACATGAACTTGGCCCCCGTGGTGGAGTATGGCCTAACCTTCCTCCGATGCAGGAAGAGACCCGTGCCCCAGCAGTGGCGACATACAAGGGTTGATATCGAAGACGGAGCTCGCGTCATTGGTTGCTCGTCTCTGACTGCGGGCGAGCGCGCAGTTTCAAATCAATCATATAGTGCTTACGAAAGTTTTAGTTAAAAAAAAGCTCCTTTTTCCTCACAGCGGGCGAAAAGCCTCAGATCGACAAGCGCAACTTCGACTACCCGAAGCCCCCCGCGGACCAACCCGAGGCGTCCAAGTCCAGCATCCTGAGAGACTGGATCGAGGACCCCTGGCTCCGATCCCCCTCTGCCATCCTGGTACCACTGAGGCCCGAAGCTCTGAGTAGAGCGCTGGCCGTGTGGAATGACCTAATCAGCGTTGGCGGGCTGAACGTGTCGGACATCGTCATAGTTGGCTACGACTCCAACGGTGAGAGAGACGTTTTCAGGTCTTCTGATTGCCTAGTACTTTTTGGGAGCTATCTCAATATCCACCGTCTTTATTGATGCTTGCGAAGGAAGTTAGACCAGCACCTTGAGAGACTTTTGCGATCCCCTTCCGTTACTGCTGAGGCTTGAGTTGAGCCGAGGCGTGGAATTACCTGACGAGGCTGTGTGGAGTGACAATGTATTGGAAATCGTTATAGTTTATTGCGGGATTGATTTACCTAGAACTTGACACGATGCTGCGTGTTTAGACAGACGACTACCAGTGTTGCCAGATTCGGAAAAAATATCGCCCAAAAACGCAGATGCTCTCGTAGCTCAAATAGATTAAATTTTCAGCTACGTAGTCTTAAATACTTAAGTCTCAATGAAATGAAGTTTCTAAGTATTGGCGCTTGTTTAGTGGCAGTTTTAGGAACAGCTATCTTTCACTTAATTTTAAAAATATGAAGGAGTACCGCATTGTACGTTTTTATTTTTAAAATTTAAGTGTAACAACTTGATTTCATGTCAATTAATTAATAAACAGATACCTTTTTACTTAAAATTGCAGGACAATCGACGCTTTTCATATTCATCGTTTCCTTACATAGCTCGAACCACGGTTATTGATAGATGGTTGAAAATTCAGAACAAATTCTATGTATTATATTCTTTTTAATGCACTAACCCGTGCTAAGGACAATTTTTAAAAACCTGTTTTGTACGTAATACAGAGAATATTGTAAAGAGGTTCGAAATTTCACTGATGCCGGTGAGTCGCCCATTAGCTCAGTTGGAAAGAGCGCTGGCACGGATAGCCAGAGGTCGCGGGTTCATCGGTGGAATTTTTAGCCCCTAAATAGGTTTTTAATAAATCTATGTATATTTGTGGTTTTGTTATTTCTCGTGTAAACGCATTGTAGTGACAAATATACACAGAATTTGTTCTCATTTCCAATCCATTCATCAACAGCCGTGAATCGCCGAAAAAAAATGAAGATAGGCCAATTGGCCATTTGCAATTGGACGCCGTATTTTACTTAATAACGTAGTATTTTACTCAGATAGCTCAAACGGCAATTAATCGCGTCACCTGGCAACACTGGCGATCACAAATCATTACTAATAGGCGGAAAAAATGTGAACTCTTAACAATAGCCTCAGTAACCAGAAAAAAAATGTGACAAACTTGTGTGACCTTTTCGATTGGCTAAGCAAAAGGCTTTGTTATTGGTGGAGTATGGCCAATCCTACGTATTTATGTAAGTTTATCACTCTACTAATCTTTCATTTATTTTATTTAACTGCGCAGAAAAAGGCATCGCACATTCAAAAAAAATCGCAGAAAGCTTCGTCGTAAGAAGTGGCACAATGAACAGTATAAAACTAAACTAAATTATTCAAAAATACCGCCCCGGGACACACCCGACCCAAAAGTTCCCATGACGCTAGCAGCATTACCTCGCTGCACCGCCAGGGAGAACCTTTGCATCAGGTATGCCCCGGAACGAACGTCATACCCCCGACTCCTCAGGCGCCGACAGAACTCCCTAATAAAAAGTCATAACTATATAATATGTAACTGTTTATGTAGGTACATTGTTATTTATATAAGTAGCGTATTTAATATATTCATATTTGCACCGACTACCAGTCTCTTATTTGATTCAGCAACTTTCCGTCGTAAGGTTGTCTGGAAGAAATTGCTTTTAGCAATAAGGCCGCCAATTGTACTTTGTATCTTTACATGTTTTATAACATATGCTCTGGTGTACGATCTATCTATATAAATAAAATTCAAAGTCCTGACTGACTCACTCATCAAAGCCCAGCCAAAGCCGTTGGACCTAGGAAGCTGAAATTTTGCACAGAGGGTCTATATATAATTTAGGCAAGGAATAAGACCGGGTTTTTTGAAATTCAACCCCTAAGGGGGCGAAAAGGGTTGCCAAAATTTGTACTGGAGGTATAAAGAATATTGTCTGATTTTCTTGAAACTTAGAATAAATACTCTTCAACACAATTGATTGAACACGTGTTTCGCCGTTTTTTTTATTTTTTATTTAACCCTTAAGGGAGTGAAGGGGTTGGAAAATTTTGTAGCTACTAAGTTCCACGCGGACGGAGTCGCGGAGAAAGGCTAGTAAAGAATATTCTTATCTTATCGTTCCCGCGGTGGAGTATGGCCTATCCTTCCTGCGATGCAGGAAGAGACCCGTGCCCCAGCAGTGGGGGTATACAAGGATTGATATCGATAGTTTTTCTAAGCGGAAAAAAATTAAAAAAGGTTTAAATTAACATTTAACCGACCTTGCCCAAGAGAATGTTGGCGAGTGAGGGGTTATGTAAACAAATGCCGACACGCTCCAATTAGCCCGTAACAGACAGACAAACCTACGTGTTACTTGAATATAAGATTCAATACAGCCTTACACTTGTTAATTTGAAGGTATAATCCCAGTGACATGCGTCCAAGCAAGGCTAAAGGCTGAAGATTATATCTTAAGAATTTAAAGGTCTCCGGGTACTTGTCGCGGACTCAACGCCTACGGAGTGCAGTAATTTGTTCCCCGGAAATTGAGTGAAGCGTACGCTATTATATGGAAGCAAATATTCTGAGATTAAATTGTGTTGTAGTTTACATGAAGTTGAAAAAGAAAATGCGTTTTAAAAGAACACACCGAAATTTTGACCAGTCCGGTCTGTTGATGTCCTCGGTAACTTGAGGGACTTTATGTACGGGGTATTTTTAGTCCTTGGTGTGCGTTATTCGATACAATTTATAAGAGATCTATATCGGCGGACAAAAAAGTACCCGGGGGATAGTCCGTCGTCTGCGCAGGCCTTCAAGGAGCTATTACCGTGCAAACGTTTTTTGGTTTTTCTTTACCAACGACATCGATATGAAACCTTTGTAAGTCCCCAATGCTGGGGCACGGGTCTCTTCCTACATCGCAGGAAGGTTAGGCCATACTCCACCACGGGGGCCAAGTCCGGGTTGGTGGAGGATCGTAAGACAGTGACGGGCCTTACTGTCAGAAGTTATCAAGCCGCCCATACGGCGTCTTACATGGCTTAACGACTGCCATTATATGACAGCCGGCACCAACGGCTTAACATGCCTCGCCAAGCATGGAAGCGCTCGGAGAAAGGCGTTAGTCACGGGATGGTCATCCATCCAGCACCTGACCGCGCCTGTCGTTGATGAACCCAAGTGATTGATTCCAATACACTACTCTTTCACGTAAAAACTACAAAATGGATTTAAATGAAACTCCACAATAATAATAGCGTACATCAGAATAACACATAGGCTACAATTTACAAAGATAATGTTTCATATTTTTCAAATGCGACCCAAAAAATATTTCTTCTTCAGGCTATATTAGTCCACTGCTGGACATAGCCCCCCCTAAGGAGTGCCATAACGCAAGGTTGTGCCATCATTGGGGGGTAATGCTCATAATCCCCACGCTGGGCATGCGGGTTGGGCATCGCAGTTCGGTGGATACGGCAGGGGGCGCTGCTGGCCGCCCCCCGGTTTGTGTCCCTTAGTCGCCTTTTACGACACCCGCGGGAAGAATTTGGGTTGGTGCTATTCTCTAGGCCGACACCACACACCATATTATATAATATTTATGTGATAATTTTAATGTCACAATGTTAGCACTTTTCTACGCCATTATAATATAAGCAACTCGAAATACTAATTCTGTGCAGAAGAAGTCGCGGGCACCAGCTACTAAATAAATAAATCCTAGTTTGTCCAAGATATCCTAGTTTGGGACCCGGACAAGTGTTGTGTCGTAAGGAAGTTATTGCCTATAGGTAAGTAGGTGCAACATTTATGCAAATGAAGCTTACATTGTAAATGAACAGATGTTGCAAATTTCATTGCTAAGTACGAGTAATAAATTTGTTAACTATACTGCTTTTGTATATCTCGTGGCCTTATCGCAGTTTTGCTCACATCATGAAATGCTCGTGAATCGCTCGTGGCTTAGTGGAACCGAGCGATTGTAATCAATCACTAAGGTTAAGCAACAACAGACGCGCGCTGGATGGTTGACCATCCACTACCGCTAGTGGCATTTTTCCGAGCGCTTCCGTGCTTCGCAAGGCACGTTAGGCCGTTTGGTGCCGGCTGTTATGTAATGGCAGTCGTTAAGCCAAGTCAGAGGCCTTATATGCGGCTTAATAACTTCTGACATTAAGGCCCGCCGCTGTCTTACAATCCTCCTCCAAGCTGGACTTAGCCCCCGTGGTGGAGTATGGCCTAACCTTCCTGCGATGCAGGAAGAGACCCGTGCCCCAGCAGTGAGGACATGCAAATGGTTGACACCATACAATGGCCAAACTATGAAGTTAAACGAAGCTAAACAAGACGTATCTTAATGATTTTTACTACGAACCGGTCCTCTTTCTGAGGTGAAGGCTTTACGCAACCTTCTGGCAAACTTTTAACGCCGTAGGAGTCACGGCAATATAGTCCTTATGCGTCACGCGTTAAGAGCCAAACACGCAGCCGGATTAAGTTGGCTAAGCGTGGCAGTAAATCACAATGTGTAAATAATTTTGTTACTACGATAATTAGGTGAAAAACGGTCGGGCGCGACCTTTGCCAAGTTAATCGCCTACGGGGCTTTTCCCCAGTTCCTCGTACAGTACTACACATCATAAAAGTCCCTTTGGGAATCTACGTTCGCGCAGACTAGGAAGAAGTGTAACGAAAGCACCCGAAGCTATAAGTACATTCAACATGATCTTTAACCGATGCGGTTAAGGTGCAGAATTGATTGCCGCAGTAGCGCTACCTATTTCGCTCACGCTAATATTGCCAAACTAATAGTCACCTGCATCGATGACATTGAATCAACCAATAGCAACAAAGGCGCGCGGCCTGCCATAAAATGAAACTGTCTGATTGGTCGATCAACTTAGCGCACATCCAAAATTTGGTCATCTGCGTGTACATCCGCGAGACTTATTTCTTGTGTATCACTGTACGTTGGTACAGGGCCAGTTTCTGAATTGAGAATTACACTAATTAAATACTTAAGTAACGCTCTTTTCTGAGAAATTCCAAGAGAGTTTTCCTTCAGTAACTCTCCATCGCGGGTTGTCTGGAAGAAATTGCTCTAAGCAATAAGGCCGCCAATTACAATGTATCTTTGTAATTATTTCATGTTCGTTTTTTCCTTATTACTCGAGTAATTTACTTAACAAAATTACAACAACGTCCTTCCCACTAAAAAACAACAACAAGCCAAGTGGGCGCCTCCGTTTCCTTTATTTACGAGTATAGTGACGTCATGACGTCAAGGTTTGATACCTCCATGTCCATCTAGATCGCCAAGTACCTAAATTTCAGCACTCATAAACTTAGAAGCGCTCGTGGCCTAGTCGAACGGATGATTGGAACTAATCATTTGAGTTAACCAACAACAGGCGCGGTCAGGTGCAGGATGGGCGACCGTCCCGTGACTACCGCCAGTGGTAGTTCCGAGCGCTTCCGTGCTTCGCAAGGCATGTTAAGCCGATGGTGCCGGCAGTGATGACAGTCGTTAAGCCATGTCAGAGGCCTTATGGGTGGCTTGATAACTTCTGACAGTAAGGCCTCCTACAACCCTCCACCAAACCGGGTGCCCTCCGTGGTGAAATATGGCCTAAACTTCCTGCGATGCAGGGAGAGAGCCGTGCCCAGCAGTGGGAACATCCTAAGGGTTGAAATCGAATAACATTTTAAAACTAAGGCCCCTCCGAACAACAAACGTTTTTTTTTAAATTGATTTGATGTCAATCCTTTGTGTCCCCACTGCTGGGGCACGGGTTTCTTCCTGCATCGCAGGAAGTTTAGGCCGTACTCCTCTACGGGAGCCAAGTCCGGGTTGGTGGAGGATAATGTAATTTATGTATGTAGTTTATGTCGTCGTCGTCGTCATCGTCGTCAGGCTATACTAGTCCACTGCTGGGCATAGCCCTCCCCTAAAGAGAGCCACTTTGTGCTATCATAGGGGGTAATACCTATAATCCCCACGCTGGGCATGCGGGTTGGGGATCGCAGTTCGGTGGAATTGTACTGCAGGGGGCGCTGCTGCCCATCCCCTGGTTTGTGTCCCTTAGTCGCCTTTTACGACAACCGCGGGAAGAATTAGGTTGGTGCTATTCTCTAGGCCGACACCACACAGCAGAGTTTATGTAACACTAACTTTTTCCTAATCTCCAGGGGTGACCTGGAGGTCCAGACATAACCTGCTCAGGAGCCACCAGGAGGGCACCAGGACTGTCTCCGAAGCCCTATCGAAGCTCTTGTTCAAATACAAGGTATGTATTAGTATTCTATAGACGCGGTAGGTATTAGTATTTAGACGGCCTCGGTGGCGCAGTGGTTTGGCACGCTGACTGCAAAACCGAAGGTCTCGGGTTCGATCCCTGGCCGGGTCAAACTAGGAAACGAACTTTTCTAGTTTTTCTCGGGTCTCGGATGTTATCTATGTATTTATTGTATCAAATCTATCGTCGAGTTAGCACCTACAACACAAGTCATTTAGTTGTACTTAGTATAGGGCTAACGAGATCTGTGTAATATGTCCATGAATATTTATTATTTATTATTATTGTTAATGATTTGCAATACTCATACATTGGTGGGCGTAGTGAGTGTTGTGTGTCGGCCAGCTGCGAAAAATTGAAGTCTATCAACCCCTTGTATCAACCCCATTGGGCAGCCGAAGGAGAGGGCGGCCAAGGACCACCTGGAAAAGATCAATAGACCAAGAGGCCAAGACGATCGGCACTAGATGACCTGAATTGGAGGCTGCCGCGGACCACCGTCAGAAGTGGAAATCTGTGGTTGCGGCCCTATGCTCCGCTAGGAGTTAAAGGACCAAAGAAGAAGAACCCCTTGTATGGCTCTACTGCTAGGGCACGGGTCTCTTCCTGCATCGCGGAAAGATTAGGCCACACTCCACCACGGGGACGAAGTCCGCGTTGGTGGTGGATTGTAAGTGTAAGGCAGTTGCGAGCCTTACTGTCAGAAGTTATCAAGTCGCCCATAAGGCCTCTGACTTGGCTTAACGACTGCCATTACATGACAGCCGGCACCAACGGCTTAACGTGCCTTGCGAAGCACGGAAGAGCTCGGAAAAAATGCCACTAGTGGTAGTCACGGGACGGTCGCCCATCTAGCACCTGACCGCGCCTTGCTTAACTCAAGTGATTGATTCGACTAGGCCACGAGCTTCCAATCACTCGGTTCGACTAGGCCACGAGCGCTAGCTCGCCGAATACCAACGTTTTCATGAAACGATGCCACTGTTTACATCTGAACGACGAAGCGTGAAGTTTTATCATTTACTGACGTCCATAAGACAATTGACAGAAAACTCAATAGCGAATTACCAGCGGGACCAAACAATTTAACATACCTTTAAGACCATATTGACATGAGCTGTACTTTCATACAAGTATGAGAGAAAAGAGATCACAAGACGCGTCCGATCTAGAGACCCCTGATTTCATAGGAATTGTTAGGAAATGAGGATCACAAGAAACACGAACGTCCGTAATGGTACTTAAGTATGTTAATAATATTTCTCGTTTTGGTCGAATTTTTTGCACCTGTTGCCATTGACAGCGTTTCGGCAAAGGATATTGACCCTTAAGAACATCGTGTTAAGAATAAATAAGTAGTTAATTAGTTCGCGCTGGTAAAAACTTACCTAGGTCCAAGAATTTAGGATTTTAAAGCATTTTTATAAGAGAACGGGCGTTTTTAGCGGTTATCGATTAGAGTAGTATGTTCTAAAAATAGTTATTATAGGTAGTCAATTTTAAAAACCTTTTTAGAGGCTAAAAATTTCACCCATGCCGGGATTCGAACCCGCAACCTCTGGCTATCCGTACCAGCGCTCTACCAATAGAGCCAATGGGCGACTCACGGCATCAGTGAAATTTCGAACCTCTTTACAATATTCTCTACATTACGTACGTACGTGGTTTTTTAAATTTGTTCCTTAGCACGGGTTAGTGCATTAAAAATAAAAATAGTGTAATAGGTAGTCAATGTTAACTTTTTAATCGAAGCGCTCTCGTGGCCTAGTCGAACCGAGTGATTGGAATCAAGCATTTGAGTTAAGCATGACCAGGCGCAGTCAGGTGCAGGACATCATTCCGATGTAAAAACCTAACTGCAAAGCAGGTACTCGGGGCTGCAAGTGATGCAAATTACTTCAGCCGGATGTCGCTGTCTGTACGTAATACAGAGGTTCGAAATTTCACTGATGCCGGTGAGTCACCCATTAGCTCAGTTGGAAGAGCGCTGGCACGGATAGCCAGTGGTCGCGGGTTCGAATCCCGGCTTGGGTGGAATCTTTAGCCTCTAAATAGGTTTTTTAAAATTGTCCTTAGCACGGGTTAGTGCATTAAAAAGAATATTTATATTTAAGATATGTTTTTTTTACCATTAGTAGCGCTGTTTACCACCGCGTAGCGCATTAAGCCGATCGTTTTGTTTCAGGACGTGAACACGAACGAGATGGCGGGCGACGCCACGATGCGCGCCCTAACTTCGGCTGCCAAGCTGGTACCCTACGACAGCGCGCTATTCGTAATGACTGACAAGGCGCCAGCGGACGCGCAGAGACTGCCGCTCGCGCTGCGAGCCTTGGTCGAGAAACGACTCAAGGTAATAGTCACACCTTAGAGACGAGCAAGCTAGGTGCATCTGCGAATTTGTAGTAACCATACGACAGGCTAGCGCTGAAGAAAAATATCGAGAACAGACCAGCTGCTTGGTTGTCTCCGCATGTATTGTCTTTTCTGTGGAGTTGGCCGACTAAGTTACGCTAAGCTAACAAGTTAAGTACGACAACACGCTATTTGTATTGATAGACAACGCGCCAGCAGACGCGCAGAGACTGCCGCTCGCGCTGCGAGCCTTGGTCGAGAAACGACTCAAGGTAAGTCACACCTTAGAGACAAACAAGTTACGTACTTCTGCGAATTTATAGTAACCATACGACAGGATAGCGCTGAAGAAAACAATCGTGAAGAAACCAGCTGCTTGGTTGTCTCCGCATGTATTGTCTT
The DNA here is from genome assembly GCA_934045075.1 of Yponomeuta sedellus. Classification (NCBI taxonomy): domain Eukaryota; kingdom Metazoa; phylum Arthropoda; class Insecta; order Lepidoptera; family Yponomeutidae; genus Yponomeuta; species Yponomeuta sedellus. Next base: position 2,733,426 of record OW203750.1, on the reverse strand, counting down.
TTCCGTGGACTTGGCCGACTAAGCAACTCTAAGCTAGCAAGTTAAGTCCGACAACACGCTGTTTGTATTGACAGACAAGGCACCAGCAGACGCGCAGAGACTGCCGCTCGTTCTGCGAGCCTTGGTCGAGAAACGACTTAAGGTAATAGTCACACCTTAGAGACGAACAAGCTAGGTACATCTGGGAACTTGTAGTAACCATACGACAGGGTAGCGCTGAAGAATAATATCGAGAAAAAACCAGCTGCTTGGTTGTCTCCGCATGTATTGTTTTTCCTGTGGTCTTGACCGACTAAGCTACGCTAAGCTAGGTACAAGAACACGCTATTTGTATTGATAGACAAGGCACCAGCAGATGCGCAGAGACTGCCGCTCGCGCTGCGAGCCTTGGTCGAGAAACGACTCAAGTATTACGCACACCCTAGAGAAAAACAAGCTACGTAAATTTGCGAATTTGTAGTAGCCATACGACAGGCTAACGCCGAAGAAAAATACCGAGATCAAGCCCACTGCTTGGAAAGCCCCCCACGTATTTACTCTTTCCTTTGGACTAGGCCGACTAAGCTGTCAAGGTGGTATTCGGCTGCCAAAGTGGCACCGTACGACAGCGCGGTGTGTATATCGATAGACTAGGCACCAGCGGACTACAGGGCGTCCTGCGCCACGTTGCCGATTCGCGGTCTCCACGCAAGAAAAATTCAATGTAAAAAATTCTATGTAACAATGCCACAGACTAATGCTAATGGATAAAATCGAGGGGGAACCCGCTGCTGGGTTGGCTCCGCACGCTACCTTGTCTTCCCTGTGGGCTATGCCGAACAAGCTCTCAGGATGGTATAGGTGCTAGGCAACCGTTCTCCATCTAAAAGACAATGCCCCAGGCACTACAGCGGCTGAGTAATCCCTTAAAAGATATAGCGTGAATGAAGGTGCCACTGGACGCCGTATAACTCATCTCATTACGTGGACCACCTGAATATTTTTATGTCTGGTCTTCGCGGGTGCTAAGCCTCGAGGTCTCTTCCTTCCCACTTCGCCAGTCCTTGTTTCCCGCCTAGTTCACTGGCTCCTGAGATACAGGTTCCCGCCTAGTTCAGGAGTCAGGGCACAATCATATTGTTACAAATTTTATCTTTTTGAGTTCAAATAAACAATGATCTTATTATCTAGCTTAGATTGTATAATACTCAAGGCCATTTGGCCGTCATAGTTTGTGCCAAAAGAAGGACTATACCAATTAGCCAATACAACGAAGCGCTCGTAACATAGTCGAAGAGAGTGACTGGAATCAATCACTTGAGTAAAGCAACAACAGGCGCGGTCAGGTGCATAGCGGGTCACCGTCCCGTGACTACCGCCAGTGGCATTTTTACGAGCGCTTCCGTGCTTCGCAAGGCACTTTAAGCTGTGGGTGCCGGCTGTCATGTAATGGCAGTGGTTAAGTCATGTCAGAGGTCTTATGGGCTGCTTAATAAATAACTTAGGACAGTAAGGCCCGCCACTGTCATACAATCCTGCACCAACCCGGACTTGGCCCCCGTGGTGGAGTATGGCCTAACCTTCCTACGATGCAGGAAGAAACCCATGCCCCAGAAGTGTTATGTCCCCACTTGGGTTGATATCGAACACATCGTTGGCATAATTCTAACCTTCGCTTGTTACTTTTCAGGTGTACACTGTATGGACGGACCCTCACTATCCTTCAACGGAATCTGATGCAGCGCTCCAAGAAATGAGGAATATATCCGCTCACACTGAGGGCGATATCCTGCCTTACTCGCTACAGGTTATGGTGAGTGATAACGGTTCTTTTGATAAGTGACCACTGTAGGTTAGGTAAGTGACCATTAGCTCAGTTGGAAAGAGCGCTGGCACGGATAGCCAGAGGTCGCGGGTTCGAATCCCGGCATGGGTGGAATTTTTAGCCTCTAAATAGGTTTTTAAGTGACCAGTGTTACCACTTAGCGCTCAGACTGAGGGCTATGACCTGCTCTACTCGCTACAGGTTATGGTAAGTGATCACTGTTTCTTTGGAAAGTGAGCACTGTTACTTTAGAACGTGACCAGTGTTACCCCATACCCGCTTATACTGAGGGCCATGTCCTGCCTTACTTGCTACACGTAATACTACTGCTGCTTTGGTTAGTAAGTGGCAGTAAGTGGTAGTAAGTTCAATTTTGAAAGCTTTTACAGTAATAATCATTTCCAAACAACACAGATGTCCTGGTCCTAAACTAGGATACCCTGTGTTGTGGTAACCATGCTTAAGTATGGAAATAAATTCAGACTGAGCCTCCCGTAGGAATCAAACTCTGCTCGGGCGTAACAATTCGATATCGATCGATATCAACCCTTGTATGTCCCCACTGCCGGGGCACGGGTCTCTTCGTGCATCCCAGGAAGGTTAGGCCGTAGTCCACCACGGGGTCCAAGTCCGGGTTGGTGGAGGATTGCAAGACAGTGGCGGCCCTTACAGTCGGAAGTTATCAAGCCGCCAATAAGGCCTCTGGCACGAGAATTAATCTTTATTCATTTAATATTTCAGGAGATGGATAACATGGACAACTTAACAGCGGAGAAGGATCGCTGGGCGCCCCTGGAGGCGCCGCAGCCGAGGACTGCCAAGCTCAGTGCAATGGTTGAGGACAAACTTGAGGTAAAAAAAGGAATATTCCTGATTATACAGCAGTAAATTCCTCCACCAACCCGGACTTGGCCCCCGTGGTGGAGTTTGCCCTAACCTTCCTGCGATGCAAGCGACACGTGCCCCAGCAGTGGGAACATAGAAAGGTTGAAATCGAAATTCCTGATTATACTGGATTCACGTAGAAAGTCGAATACCTGCCAAAGCAGGTATCCCAATGGGTACGGTTAGACTTTTAAGGTCCAGCACACCCATGGACATAATTCCAGAAAGGCCTATAGGTCAAGGTAACGCTATAAAAATGAAGGGGATACTGGAATCTGTTCTATTTTGAGAGTACCAGTGTTTCATTAATTTCTAGCATCCCACAATCATTGAGACTTCGACACTGCAAATAGGCCTAATTGAATTTTAGGGCCACTTGTTTAAAGCTTCACCAGACACCCGACAGCTAAAAACCAACACTATTTTTCATTTTAGACCCTGCTGGTGAAGCGTGGTGGGGGTGACGCCATCTCCCTGGGAGTGCCAGTGGAGACCGGTGTGACGGGACTGAGGGTCTACATTGAGGGGGCGGTCGAGCATGCTGTGATTTACCCTCCAAACGAAGGTAGGTACAGAGTTCTCGCCCGTAGCGCGCGCGCTGCGATGCTGGATGCGGTAAGCTGAAGACAGGGCGCTATGGCGCTCATTAGGGGAGGGCTATGTCCAGCAGTGGACTACATAACATAGCCTGAAGAAGAAGAAGGGTCTGCCACTTGTGCTATCCTGAAGCCTCCTTCGCTTCCTCAACATTCATTATTGACATCACTAAGGGCGAAGACACGGTCCGGCCCGCGGTCAGAACTTTTTCGCCTCAACGGCCATCCGTAAAAATGCGTGCAGCATACGTACGGTCGAAAATTATAATCTTTCTCAGTTCCGTAATATGAAGAGTGAACATTTCAGCGTGAGACTCCAATCACTCATACGCGCGGCCTCGCCGGCACATTATGGGACACGCAAATGCATCAGATAATGAGATGGCCATTATCATTATCGTAAATTATTCCAATTATTGTGGCGTGACGCGTCGCGTCTGTCACGGATGGTGTCAACCGGTTAACGTACACATGAGTTTGCAGCGTTGCTTTGGGAATACCTATTTTAGTTATACCTATAGCTATTTTACAGAAACTAGAATCGCTGCTAGCCCCGGCTGCCTGCGTGATCTTAGACGATCACGTAGGTTCAACAACGAACGGCGTGTTCAGAGCATGGATGGGTGACCGTATAAGACTAACGCTAATGGCAGTTTTCGGAGCGAAACCGTTGATGCCGGCTGTCATGCAATGGCAGTCATTAAGCCATGTCAGAGGCCTTAGGGCGGAATGAAAACCTCTGACAGTAAGACCAGCCACTAGTCATGCAAGCTTCCACCCATCCGGACTTGGCCCCTGTGTTGGAGTATGGCCTATACCTTCCTCGGGGAAGAGACCAGTGACTCTCGGTGCGGACGTAATGGGTTGACGATAATGATTTAAGGTTAAGCTATGACACTTGCAAGTACCGGCCCGCGATATGCGCGTACGCACGCATCCGCTTCAAACCATAAGCGGACGGTAATTACCATTTTCCAGATTAAATTACTCAGTGGCTGCCTTTGCCCAGTTTAAGTTACGCATGCCCAATTGAAGGTTAAGTTTTCTTTCTTACGCTGCGTTTAGATTCATTCAATCAATTAATTAATCAGTTCATCAATCAATCACGATAAATCAATCAATAAATAAATCGATAAATCAATCAATCGGCTGGCCAACCAACCGACCGACCGAACAATCAATCATTGTATCATCATCATTAGATGATGATGTTTCATCCAGTCTTTTTCCGCCCCTAGCCCCACAAATCGACCTCTACAACCAGAGCTCCGTAGAGGCCTTCTACCCGGGGTCC